>JACBWW010000010.1:15230011-15544672 GCA_020086605.1 Lanius collurio
AACTTCTCAGACTGTTCTCCCTGTATTAATGCCCACATCTGGGGCTTCACTCAGCATGTGGTAGGGGCAGTCAAGGGGGTTGGAGGCAATTTTGGAGGGAGTCCACTGACTGCCGAGAAGTCACTGTGACACTAGAGCAGAAACAGATCTGCTGCCAAGGGCAGGATATCCTATATTCACCAAAACCAAATCATCCATGCCAGTTTTGATTCCCCCATGGTCTGACACTGATGTGAGGACCTGAACTTGCTGGTCTCCCCCAATGGACAAGCAAGAAAGAATTTAGGCACACAGCCTTCAACTTTCACATGCTTACAGCCTGCTTGGATCTGCCACTCACTGCTCCTTGGGGAGCCCTCCCTGGAGTTATGTAGATAAGGCTGCTGAACTACTGCTGCTGGCACTAAATTCTCAGTTCTGACCCATGCTCTAAAGCCTCATTAAAATCTGGGACTCCTTCCAGACCCACCCATCTAGCATCAAATGGCCCGTGCTCTACCAGCTTGTCCTAGTGAAATTAGCATGGCTTCAGGACAGCCCAAGCTTTGTAGGGTTGTTCAGACTTGTGAAACAGCTATAGAGGGTTTAAAAGAATCTTTAATTTCATGTCAAAGTGCCATCCTTCACAATGGGTTAAAATAGAAGAACACTTCAAAGAACAAATTGAAACAACAAATTAAAATTCCTGCTTGTGATTGAAAAACTGTTTGGGAAGTGGATGGCATTCAATGTATAATGAGCATCCACAACCTTCAGAGAGCTTTGGAGATCTTGACCATCAATTTGATCTTCTTTTCCCCTCTGCTTGTATCAATGGAAAGATTTTCAACAAGCACATTTTCAGACCCTTGTTCACTGTAAATTTTCTCTCTGTATCCTTTTCAACTTCTTTCTCCTAGAGGCTGTCAGTCACTGCCACAGAGATTCATCAAGGCTGTCTTGTAATCACCACTGGTATCATCCTGACAGGAGAAAATATTAAAAAAAAAGGTGAGTATGGAAGATCCTCTGCATGATCCAAGTGCTGACGTTGTCAGTGTGCAGAATATTCCCACACAGGAAAAGGACTTTGGAAAGAGAAAGCCAGACTTCAGCAGTGTTCCTGCCAGCTGACACACCATCAAAAGAGAATGGAGAAATGAGGCTTGTAGCTACCACCTGAAATAACATTTATTAAGTCAAATTTTTTTCCTTTGGAATGCAGGTGAGCAATTGATCAGCGTTCTATCCCAGAGAGTAGCACAGACAAAGTCACCACAAATCACAGCAAGCAAACCTATTGTGTTCAGTTTTTTTGTCCCTGGGTTTTTTTGCAGCATCTCTTCCCTACAGGAAGGGAAAAGGCACTATAGTTAGCCCTGACATATGACATTTTTAAAAAGCCACAAATGTGGTTATTTCGATCTTGAAGCACTACACAAAATATTCACTAGGTTAAAAAAGAATTTTCCCCCTTTAAATGTTTTGTGATGACAGGTGTAAAGCTAGCTCCACTTCTCAGAAGGAATGAATATTCTGTACGGACCCCTGAAGATTGATCATTAATCAACATGACAGACACTGACAGTGTCAATTAGAAGAAAGGCCCTTCATTACAGAACCAGACTTCCCATGGGGACTGCAAAGGACAGGGCTTCTGTGCCATTTGCACAGGGGGAAAGGAATGTCCCAGAATCCTTAGGATAAATGGTAAAAACCAGCATTTCAGCACTAACAGGGGAGGCATATTCACTCAGAGCTGAGACTCAAATGCTACAATAAGCCTTGGCAAGGTTCAGAAATGGAACCTATCTCATCACTGTACAGACTAGGCTTTCAGCTGGGATAAGGCAGCTAAAAAACACCAAACAATGGGAAAGAAAGAGGAAGAGAGAGGAGAAGAGAGGAGAAGAGAGGAGAAGAGAGGAGAAGAGAGGAGAAGAGAGGAGAAGAGAGAAAAGAAAAATTAAAAGAGAGATAAACAAAATAGCCCAGCGCTATTTTGACTTATATAGATGGCACTGGCTTGAGGTAGTTAAGGATAGCAGAGAGAGAGAGAAGAAAATGGCAGAGCAGTGTGGGATGGGTATAACAAGAGTGATTAATTTAATTTAGATTCATCTAGGAGATCATGCAGTGCATGGATACACAGTCTGGTCCTTGAAAATCCAGGTGCAGTGTCTCCTTGGGCTTGCTTTGTCACTTCTACAGCATACAGTCTGATTCACCTTTCAGACACGTGTCTCTCCAGGACATGACTGTTAACAGACCCAGTGAAGGAGAGCCATGATCATGGCAGAAATGACATTGTTGCTGCAAACGACCATAGAAGCATCCCACAGTGCTGGAAAGATTAGGAATACATGCAGTGGCTAAGAACCATCCAGTTTCTGCTTACCGAAATCATACTGGAGAGAGATTTTCCTGCTATACGCTTGAATTCAGGCTTTATAAGATTTAGGTCAACTTCACTTCGAGAAACAATCACCCTTATCAGAGTCCCATCATCTGTGCCAGCCCCCTGGAATAACAAACACATTAGTCTGTGATATCACTGGCTCTTCTAGTTTGAATTGGTGAAAGCCAGGTTACAAGTTAAGTCAGCATGAAAAAAAGTGTGTTGCAATGAAGAGTCTTACCTTTAAAGCATGGTACAGCCTCTCTGCAAAGTAGCTATGGATGTTCCTGGTGCATTTCACTAGGCATACAAAAAAGCTCAGTAAGAATCAATGGTAATTCCAGTCCAGGACAGCAGGTGAATGAGATCCTACATGTTGCCCATTAATTCAGAGTGTTCCTGGAATCTGAGTTTATCTTACCCAAGAGGTACCCTTACTTCCTGCCAGATACCTTTATAAAGTAGATCCATCTAATATAAGTCAACAACTGCAGAAGAAAAGGCAGCAGACAAAGCAAAGGGAAAAGTCATCACTTACCAATAGCCAGCATGGCATCCTCAAGTGAACCACGAGTTTCACTCTTGATAGAGTCTTCTATGTTCTTACCAGCCAGTTTCTGGTATTCTTCAAACACTGTTTGAAATGCAAAGAACTTCAGTTTTTTACCAGGTAACCTCTGAGGCATTTTGTGCCCAATATTTACAGGCATTAGTTGTGTGGCAATATGAACACACAGATCCTGCAAAAGCAATGGCCACATTTGCACCAGCTTCAGAAGGCTTTAGTCAACATCAGAAATACAAGCTATAAAGACAGATGTTAAAGTTTACGAGAAGCCAAACCATTTGTGGTTCTTAATTTCCTGACTTAATGTGAAAATGAAATTTCAGGCACCTCAAGTTGATGTGGAAATATGACCCTTCATCGCTGTCTTTAACCACAGAAATAAAGCAGACAACAAAGTTAGGCATGCCTTTGGTCTTGTGCTTGTTGATTTCACTAGCTTCAAAATAAAATCAACATAAATCTAGGACTATGCACCTTACAGCCTATGGACTTTAAAGTGATGACACCACCATTTTGGAAAACTTCAATCACAATTAAAAAAAAAAAAAACAAAAAAAAACAACTGAGAAAAGATGAGCAAAACACAGGTGCAGATTCTGATATATTTGAGTTCCCACAGTAACAAAAGTTTAGCAGCAGGACCATTGCTCGCCTTATACACGTTGGATACTCCAAGGCTCAGAAACACAGATACCTGTTTTTATTCCTGGCTTTCTAGGACTAACAAAGAAGGAAAACTGTTATGTAATGCAATGGACATCTTAATAAACTTTGCTCAGCATCCAAGATCATCAACACTCAAAAAACTTTGGGGAAATGGAATACAGAATAGACAGATGGATACAAATTTCTCAACTCAGATCTACTCTTTCTATTAAAAAAAAATTTAAAAATTGCAACAATTACACTCAGGTTTTAAACACGAATAGCCACAGGTGGCTGTACCACAGAAGAAATTGCTTGGTGCGACAGTAGGTCCCACAGACTAGTTGCATTATGACAACTAGATGAAATTCAATTCTTAAAGACAGATACAGACAAAGACTATAGAGATCACGTATTTTTGTTTGTTTGTTCTGTTTATTTTTTAAGTGACCTAGGGAGATTGAATTTGAAACACAAGGGGGAGCTGGCTTCCAGGGCATAGAAACAGCCTCAGAGGACTTCAATTTGAAAAAGCTCAGGCATACCTAATTTGTCTCGAGGTAAATTTATCAGTTTAGCTGATTCACACAGTACTAGATATGTTTAGATTAAGCCAACACAGTGAAATCTGTTATGCCTTAAAAGCCTTGAGATGAAAAGGCTTGGTCTCTGCTGCACAGACAGTGGGGAGCTGAGGTATCAGCTGGAACAGGACTGGTGTCTTCCCTCCCAGCAGCCTCTGATGACCCCAAAAGGACTTGGGGCAGAAATGCAGGTTGCACCCTGTGATTCTCCAGCACTGAATAACCAGCTGGTTTTTTAGTGATTTTCTTTTCCCCCCTGGAAGAACCCACATCCAAGTGACATGTCTGTTCACCACATGCTCCTACTTAATTAGGATGGTACTCACTCACTCACTTCATGGGTTTATATAAACGACTATCCAGTTATCACCACTGTATAGGGACTCCTGGATAAGCCACTTCCTTTTCAGCAGAACTAAGTCTTCATAATCTTTCACAAAATCTGCTAGCAGCTTTTGGTTACTGAGTGACCAGGAATTAGAAAACAGGTTCAGGTACTTATTTCTGACCACCTATATCTCTCATCTATAGCCCTGCCTCTTCTTTTTGGCTAGGTGATTTCTGATTTCAGAGGCTTGGGAGTGTAGTGTTAGTAGTGTGGGTTCTGCTCTGTACCTTTCATTAAGTGTGTAGCACTCCTTTTGCACAAGATGGTGATGAACTGTATCTCATCAGTGCCCCGTATCTTCTCTCCAGCAGCATAGAGAGTCTGGAATTTAACACACAGTTATTAGCGAGATGTTCTGTGTGTGCAGCTGGTAAAGGAACAGAGTTTGACTGAAGGCATGGCTGGGGTAAAGGGGTTTGGAATAACCTAAACCACTGTGTGAACCAGAATCTCCTAGAATGGTTGGTTATGAAAACCCTTCTGTCTTCTAGACAAATTGGAGCAGCCACTATCTCCATCGTTTCTACCCCTCCTGCAGCAGCTGGAGCTGCCAACAACATGCTTGAGGTTTCTTTCCTTTTCTCTCCCCTTCAACTTCACCATACCCATGCTTTCACATATCAAAAGCAGCTGAGCCAAAGCACAGGCCTCATCACTCCTCTTTGGAATGGCAGAGCTCAGCAGTGCAGGCAAAACTGAAGAATCACAAGTTACTTACTTAATGATCATCCCACCCCAAATTATTGTGACTCTAACCCTCTGCTGACCAGGACTGTGCTGCTCACTGAAGCACTCTGAAGTTCAAGAAGGTGGGAATGATCATATCATTGATCACAGGTATTTGAAAGTACCTCTGCATCCTGAAGAGCCAGGGCTGTGTCCACATAGAGAGTGGCGTTGTCCCTCTCACCCTATGAGCAGAAAAAGAAAGGTAACAATTTTGTCTCATGAAGATTCTTCCATAAATAAGGATCAGAGCATTCATTCTGAGCAAAGATCAATTATCCTCTCAGCTATCTATTTCTGCAGAGTCCTCAAGCTGTAACATTTCAGACAGCACAATTGTTAGCTCCTTCACTGAAAGGCACTGAAATCAGTCATTTGAAGCAGAGTGAAAAATTGCTCAGTTATTCTGCTACCAGGCAGGAAAATTCCAAAAATGTGGTAGATCCAATCCAAATGCACTCAGCATTGAGGGCACAGACCCTGTAAAAGTGCTGAATCATAGTGGAGGGGCACTGTTTTCTAAGACACTTGTGGAGTACAGTGGCTTTACGCATATGTAAAAGTGAGATGTCTCTCTGCAGCAGAGCCGGCTGTAAGTTCCCAGCTCTTACTGCTCTAAGGGAGGGAGGTTTCCCTGCTTCAGTCGCATCAAAGCTGAAATAGATCCACTCCAAGTGACATGGTTTTCCCTGCAATTTATCTGGTGATCATGAATGTACTGGCTCTTTTATTGCATGTCTTCTCCGAAAAAGAAGAGAAAAACACGAAGATCTTTATACCCTCAGTTCTGTTCTCCAGCATTACCTGAAGAAGGCAAACCAGAATCTGTTCTAAGTAGCCACTTGTCTCCGATTTTATGTCTTGTTCCAGATCAGAACCGTATTCTACCCAAGGGAAGGAGAAGGACAAAAGGAAGGATTTGTTATTTATTTAGGTGATATAGTCAAGATATTACCAGTAACCCAAGCACACACAATGCCTGACATCAGGCAAGAAGGTCATTAGGGAAAAAAACAGGGCTGAGAGCAGCTCATACCCTTTGTGATACCCAGGTCAGCATTTGCATCCAGCTGAGTCACTAGCTCCCCTGATGTCCAAAGAATAAACCCAGAGCTAATTTTAGAGGTATAGCTGAAGGGATGAACAAGATAAAATATTTACAAATACATGTTTGATAAATACCTATCTACTTAGTGGGGAGAAAAACCCAAGTGCATAGCTATAGTTTTGTTTTGACAACACTCTTTATAGCCAAACTGAATCAAATTTGTGATTTGCTGACCCTTTGCTGTAGCTGGATGAAAACCTAGAAAGGGATTTTCAATTCTCTCAGCGTAGCCATGCTCTGTTTGTCAGCTGAGAGCAGAATTACATTGCTTTTAAAGTTAAATGGCTTTTAGAAAGCCATTTTCTTGCTGACAGTGCTAGCTGGTAACACAGTTCCTGCTGTGCAATCAGGCCCTTTGCTCTGTCCACGGAAATCTGAGCCCCAGGCACTTACCTTCTTTGTACGCCTTGATTATCTCCTTGATCTGCGCTTTTGTCCGAGATGCCAAGATCTCTATGATAACACCTTCGCTCGTTCCCACACCCTATAATAGAAAACACAGTGGAGAAATAAAGGTGGAGAAAGGCATCTAGTCACGGAGGGTGATTTATTGCCGGAGAAGTATGGTGAAGGGAGGAGCTGAATGGCAGCAAAGTGTCAGGCTGTGCGCTGAGCTGTAAGAAACCGTTGTGATGAAAGCTGGAGACACAAAACACATTTGGGTTGAATATGGTTTCTTTTAGTGAGGTGCCTAGTTTGTAAAGGATGATTTTTGTAACCCTACATTTCTGCTATGCTTTTCTGGCGTCAGATCTTTGACAATAGACAGGATTAGAGGAATGCAGGGAGACCAGCATTTCGCTTTGGACTGGCTACTCAGCCCATCTTTGTACCATTTTAACACACCACTCTGCATCTGAATCTTGTAAAAGTACATTGCCAATATGTAGGATCCCAGCCAACCCTAGCCTGACCCTTGCAATGTCACTCCTTTATTCCTCAAAGGTTTCATGGCTCAGGTGGAGCATCAGGGCAGCAAGTTTGGGTGTGAATTCAGTTTCACTGCTGCCTTCCCAGGCTCTATGAGTTACATATGTACAGAAACTTTCTTACAGCTGTAAATATTTAAGCAGCATTTCGCCCCACTATATTAATAGTACGATTAAGTATTTCTCAAACGCTAGTGCTAATAACAAACTTAACCATGTAACAGTACAATTATTAACAGTTGCACAACTGTAGAAAATTAGCATTGTATTTGTGCTACTACTTAAATATCAGCACGCAATTTGCTTACCTTCATGGCATCATACAGCTCCTTGGCATCATACTTGAATGGGGAGTACATGAGAGCTACAATGAGCTTCTCAAAGTTGCCACTCAATTCAGACTTCAGGTTTTCAATCAGATCCTGTTAAATGTGCAACATCACAGGGTTACATAAACAGCCTCACAGGATCATTTTGCTGCACAAGCTGCTTCCATCCCCATGGCCCAAGCAATGAAGCTGAATGACAGCATTGTTGATAGTTCATTAAAAAAGGTCCTGGGACTGAAAAGGGCTCCTAACTCCAAAATGGGATCTATCTACATGCTTATACCTTCCCTGTTTTCTTGATATTCAGGCTTTCTCAATAATTAATCCCACAGCAAATCTTTCTCCACCCTGCTTAACTCAGTGAGCAGAACCAGGTAGCTGAAGGCCTTGCTTTGAGCAAGGGTGTAGCTTCAGAGAGAGCTAATTCCCAAAGCCTGCATATAAACTTGCACCCAGGACATCTGCAGAATCAGGAATGCAGTCTGCTTGAAGATACACGTCAAACTTCCCTTTCACTTTAATGCAGATTTTCCCAGAGTACGACTCTCCCTGCTTTGGTGGGATGCAAGCATCTATATATTCATTGTTCCATATTTGCCACCCCCATATTTGCTTCCCTTTCTGAGGCTTTTGCATGGCAGTTCCCTTTCCAGAAAGGATCACTGGAGACTCCACAGCAGGGCTGGGGGTACAGTTTGCTGGTGAAAAAATTTTCCCAGAAAAAGTAAGACTTTATCAAAGAAACAAAGAGAGCCAAAGGAAAACATGGTTGTCAACAACCATGAAATTTCCAAACAAGTGAAATTAAATAAGTCTTTAAATTGATCTTTTCTGACATTTAAAAAGGTCTGAAACAAACCAATATTTTACTCAATGTGTCACTTAGATGGGTATCAATTTTTGTTACAGCTTCAAATAAATAAGAAGCTTCACTTCAAGTTAAAATTGATTTTTAAAAAGTATTTCTGGTCAAAATGCATTTTACAGAAAAATTTAAATCTTTAGGAAAAAACCCATTTTTTTCCAGTCAAAAATTAATTTTACACATTTATAGCAGGCCTTATAAATAGATATTAATCTACTTATTTGCAGAAGACTTGCACATAGTTTGCATCATGCTTTCAGGATGAACTGTATGCCCATTTGCTGCATCCTGTAGTAAACCAGTGATTGAATATGGCTTTGTTTTGGAAGAACCTTTCCAAACTGTGCTTTGAAGGATTTGGCAATCTCTTGACGCTGCATATTGCTCCTCTTGGTTAGGACTTCAATTATAGCTTGTTCATCAGTCCCTGTGGAAAGCAACATTAAATCATAAATACAGTGCACAGAACAAGCTGACACTGGTCCAAAAGCCCAATCTGAATATTCAGACAGCCTTGCCTGGTTCATTGCCTTTGTGTAGAAGTTTAAGTATGTACTGAGGAAACATTAATTTTTCACAGCAGAAAAGAAGTGATGTCTCTGGATGCAAATTTCCTAAGGAATGACTTTCAACTTACCAATAATAAGAAGAACATAGAATTTACATATGTGGTTGGAGTCAACTCACCAAGCCCTTTCATGGCCTTGTAGAGAGTCTGAGCATCAGGTGCAGCATTAAAATTAAAAGCACCTGCCACAGACCTGCCCTCAGCTTCACTCTGAAAGAAGAAAAATACACAACTTTTCATCACTGCTTTTCATCAGCTGAAGTATTTGAAAAGTATATTAATGCTATTTATTGCCTACACATTGTGAAGTCACAACAAATAGGAGAGACTGGCTTGAAGTTTCTCACCCAGAGCAAAAAGAGAGCACAAGTTTCTCTCCAAGGAGAACACAAGTTTCCTGTTTCCACCTGCCTGTACCAGCTATTGCTGCTGGCAGAAACATGAAGGGCAAAGCATGCCTGACAGTGCTGCAAGTGTTGTGAGGTGCAGGCAGTCTGGTAGAAAAAGCACAGACTGTAGTAGACTGGACTTTTCCTATTCACTCCTTAAATACAGTCCTTCATGGCATGGATGCTATTGTGTCATACTGCACTTCTCAGTGTTGGTGCAGGGTAGTTTTTAGACAGCTTTTGGAATTCCCAAAGTAGTCTTATTCTCACAGACCATTTTTTTTCAGTAGGTGCTTCTGCACTTCTGCACAGCTGGTTTCAAGAAGGACGCATCTCGCCTGGAAGGATTTGGGCCAAAAGACTACTTTGAAGGAAGAGATCCATCTGGAGGAGAGCAGGTTTGATGTTCTTCCCTGTACCAGGAATCAGATAGAACTACACAAGAATCCTCCTAACAAACCCCTAAGGAGCTGATAATGCCAGAGTCCCAGGGCAGAAAGACACACTGAGACTTATTCTAATCACCACAAGGTAGTGGGCCATCAACCAGAACCCAGGCATAAGAGCTTCAATTTAACAAAGCTGGTAGTCAAGGAACTGGCTCGAATATACTGCCACATCTGTCACAAGCTGGTCCTATCAATAGGGGGAGTATGTGAGTGGGTAGGCATGAAATCATAATCACTTTATAACAATGATACACAATTTTCTCCTTCCTAGAAGCAAGGATATTTAAGTTGGAAACTACTATATTCTCATAAATTTACCTTTAGAGGCAGGATTAATATTAAGCTAATGGTATCATTATAACCTGATGAACATTTTAATGGGGTTGGCTTCATAGTGAGATAAAAATCAGAGATTACAGACCAGAAGGAAGCATTAGAGTTGTCCCACGTGACTTGCATAACATGGACCACCAAGTGCCACCCATCATCCTCCTGCTCTGATGCAAATCCCCTCTGCTCTTACTTCCCATGTGAAAGAGAACCAGTGGATGCAGCTGGCACATGTTTGTGTGCTGGCTGCTTTGCCAGCCACACTCCAGGAGCAGTGACAAGCAGCCAAGAGGCAATGAGGAGTATTGAGAGAGGCAGCATGCTCAGCAATCAGCAAGACTTGGAAGTTTGCTTTACAGCAAGCACAGAGACACTCTTGCACCACCACACCTTGCTCCCAGCAGAAAGAGCAGCTGTGAAGCAAATTATGTCAACAGCAAACTTCACAAGAGATGCAGCTTTGAATCCAAGTGGTCACTGAGCAGCAAGTTTAAGGCTGTGGTGAAGCTGCCACTGCAGAAAAAGCAGTGACAGACCAGGTGGCATTGCCACCTCTAACAGTTGGCCTAGAAGAATTTGGCTGAGCTGGCAGGACCATTTCAGGTGCTCCTTTTCTAGCTCTCCATTAAGAGAGCCAGCACCACCACAGGTTCCCTGGAAAGCAGGTCAAACCCATTCATCTGAGTTTGCTCTGAAAAAGATGGTCAATCCTCTCCAGCTGCATGCAAAGGCCCTGTGAAGAAACTCCCAAACATTCTGGACCGGTGCCTGGTGACTCAGTGAAAGAGTGAGTACAAAGCTGAGCTTTCATTTGGAGGCAGTGGAAACAAATTAAATAATGATCTTTTTTGGTACTAATTCCGATAAACAGTTACAGCCCTTCCTGGCTCAAGCAGCACATTTGTGACTCACTCACACACCTCGTTCTCTGTGCACATAATTGTTGCAGCACAAATACAACTGCACCAGCTTTTCAGAGAATCCCTGGTTACTCTGGTCTTGTTTCCCAGTTAAATTGATCCCAAACTCCCTGACTGAAACTACTCGAGGCATTTGGCGCTCATGTAAATATAAATAATTGGCATGAAAGCAGCAGAAGCAGTGTACCTTACAGATGATGTTGTGAAAAGTTTTACTTATAAATGAAAGGAAGAAGGAGTAAAAATTTTGCTACCAAAATATTTTCAAACCTAAACAATAGTTTTTTTTAAAAGCTGGAGTCTGGAGACAGGTTAGGTTACTGTTTGGGGTTTTTCTCAGTGGATATTTTCTGAGAAAGTTTAACATTTTTTCATTCCTTTTGCCTTTGAACTGCATTTTTTATGTAGGTTTTAGAAAACCAAAACAATTATTCCCCATCCTCCTTTGGACCTCTCATTTTCTTCTCATGCCCCCTGTCGTGGTTTGACAAGTCACCCCAAGATCCCTCTACCCCCTACAACACCAATTGGTAAGAGATCACTGGAGTTTAAGGGCTTTTCTCCTATTTTTCTCACTCTAAGTTTAGAAATTATTTCCAGCTTATGGGTAGAGGGGAATAGATCATCCAAAAGAAAAAAGAATTGAGAGCTACTCTAGGTTTTGGAAAAACATCTATTTTATTATACCAAACTTTCAAAGGAACTACGGAGGCAGAGAGAACTCAGAAAGGAAGATTACAATTTTAGTCTTTCTGGGGAAAAAAAAAAAAAAAAAAGATACATTTTGAGATCTGGGCATAAACCTGCCCTCCCACAGAGGCTGATGGGGCAGCTGCCATGGCTGGCACATCACCAGAGCTACCTGCTGCCTGGTCTGAGCCAGACCCCAGGTGCTGCCTCAGCAGACCCCATGAGCTTCTCCCCATCCTGCCACATTCCTCTCAAAGCCACCAGGGTTTACAAGAGAACATACACAGCATTTCTGGCTCCTGGCAAAGTTACAGGGTGTTCAAGACCCATCATTGTTGCAAAATTAAAAACCCACCAAAGATAGACATTGTGGCTTGATCATATCTTTCTCTGTGACCACAGCTTGCCAGAACAACAGGGGACCAAAATGGGGACAGGCTA
This sequence comes from Lanius collurio, assembly GCA_020086605.1. NCBI lineage: Eukaryota > Metazoa > Chordata > Aves > Passeriformes > Laniidae > Lanius > Lanius collurio. The sequence continues at coordinate 15,242,318 of JACBWW010000010.1, forward strand.
GTGCCCTGAACTCACTGCCTCAAGACAAGGAGCCCACAGTTTGCCAACTTCAGCTGTGTAACTTTGCTGTTGCATAGTACCACCTCCCCATGAACACAGGAACATAAACACCCCCTGCACACTCTCTACTGAGGATACAGATAGGGTCTGCTCCTCTTCCTGTAGCCAGCAATCATGTCAACACCTTCCTTCACCAATGTTTTTGAAGTGCTGAATGCTATTTTACAGCCAGAAAAAGAGTAAATAAGTCTTGCTGATTTTTAAAGGAAACTTTTCATTCCCACACAGTGCCTGATGCAACTTGTAAGTTACCTTATTATAGTGCCAAAAAACCTCAGAGTGTCAGTATATCCTCTACTTACCCAGGCCTTCCACCATGCCATTGCTGCCTCAGTAGTGATACTCGGGTCTGTTGGTGAAGAAAACCACACATATCACACCTCACAGTTTGGGAATCTGAGATTTGAAGGCGGGGATAGGAAGGAGAGGAAGGAACACAAGTTCTTTTCAATAGACTTACCACAAGAAAAACGGATTAACTGTACTCCTCTGGAAGCTTGTTCCCTCTGGAAGCCGCAGAATGTAACTGGCCTCTCAGGCACACGCAGGTATAAAGCATCCTTATCTACAAATTCCACAGGGCAACACCCTGAGACATGGCTCAACCTGTTTTTCACATATGATCTCATAGGGAGAGATCAGGTTGCTTAATAAATGAGGCTTCCCTTGTGAGGAGCCCTACATTCAACCTTGTTGACTCATTGTAATTTTTCCACCACTTCTCCCAATACACACCCTTCCCTGCTAACATTTTGGCCTCTGGCACAGACACAACATGCAAATTACAACTAGGTAATTTCTCAGCATAAAAGTTCACTGAGGCTAGATGAATTCTGCTACAACTGAGTAAGTCACTCATTATTACCAACTCTTTATATCTCTACCAATCTGAAACACTGCCAAACAGGACTCTAGAAACATAACAAACCTTCCTCTACCTGCCTTCCTTCAAAAATGTATTAAAAAACCCCTCAGAGCCAAACAACCAAAATATTTCCAAACCAAACAAACCACATACATAGCCACACTCCACACTATCCATGTCCTACACCTTACAGTGAAGCTCAATAAAGCATCAGATTGTACAGAGACTTAGAAGGTACTGCCATCCTACCCCTAGACTTCCTTCCACAGCATGAGTCACAAATGATCTCTAGGGTAACATAGGACCAACACATCCAAGGCTAACAACTTTGAGTAATAACCCCAGCTAAGTGTCACAGGGATTGCACTTGCTGCTGTGACATGTTAAGGCTTAGGAGCTGAGTGCAAAACTTTTCCTTTTTCAAAAGGAAAAAAAAAGAGCTGAACAGCTCCTAGTACTTTAATTTGGAGAAATGTTTCTGTGAAGTCATCTGAAATACCTTATGGTTGTAGCAGTATTTTCCTGTCTAGACTTTTGTCAGAATCCACTCATGCCTGTGTTTATTTATTTATTTGCAATGGAAAGCTGCCCTGATGGAAACGTTCCCACCAGCTATATCTTAACACTTGCTATATAGGAGCTTTTTGCCCCCTCACATTTACAGGCTCACATGGGACGTTGGGTAAACATCAAACTATGGGCGTCTCTCATTTCCTTCCCACACACTGCTATTTCACTTAGCAAGGCCCCTGGTGGCCTGGGAAGTTGCCCTGGCTATTCCCAAGAGAATGAGCTGGGCCAGCTGCTCCTGCCTCCAACACATCCATCACATGCCGAGTGCAAGTTGGGAAGGAGGAGGCGGCCTTGCCCTTGGTGTAACAAAGATGCTGCCAGGTCTGCACTGGCTTTGTTCCTAGTCATGTGTGAGAGGCAGGTTGATCAACAGCACACAACAGGGAGAGCTCCTGAGTGGTCCTCCAGTCTTCCTCCTCTGGGGGTAAGTTGTCTCCACAAGCAGGGTGCATCTGCTGTCACTGGATGCCCGTTTTTGCTGCCTACATAAATCTTTTCCCTCTGTTGGGATTTAATTGGGTCAGCTTGCCATGGAAATAAGCTTTCCTGAGGACTCCAACAACAAAGAAGCCCTTCTAGGCAGAAAATCTCAGAGCTACAGCAAACAGCCATAGGTCACAGAAGGGAGCAGAGACCAAACCACACAGCAAATGGGAAAAAAGTCGGAGGGGTCATTCTTGCCATCATAAACTAGAAAGGCTGTGAAGGGACAAACCAGGGGATTTTAATACATAGAAACACTGGCCAGGTTTTAATCAATATGGAGGGGCTAGGTAAGGTCTGGAGAACCTGAAACATGCAGCAAGACTCAGAACATGGCTGCACAGACTAAATATAGACCAGAGCAGTCAGCACTCGCAGGCCAGTGAAGCAAGAGGCAGTCCAGTACCCCTTTTGCTTGTGCAAATACAGTCACCCTGAGCAGCTGTAAACATGAACAGATTTGTCTCCATCGCAGCTCTTGTCCCTCCCTTAGCACTCGTGCTGTGTGTGTGAGTGAGCCTATCTGTGGTTCATGGACTTTACTACTGTGTACCAGAGACACACACGGCTGTTAGAGCACCAGCAAGCAGTGCAAAGCTCAGCCTCACACACAGCTCAGTGATTACCCTTGGGAACATGCAGCTCTTTAGAAAAGGGGCAGAAGATGATGCATGGACTCTCCCAAGCCCAACCTTCTCACCTTGTCACTGCCCCCCCAGCCGAGAGGCCTCACTTACATCTAAGGTATAACTGTGTTTTGGAAAGTGAACCCCAAGTGCACAAACCAGACTGTCTAGAAACTTTGCTCAACACAACACTAAAGTGGTTAGAATTTGTCTCAGACAGTGATCATGTTTGCTTGTACAGCAGGGTACTGTGGTACCCCACAAAACCTCTGATCTATGTGCAGGAGGAACACTTGGGCAGTGGGTCAGTCATGACCCACAGAGTGTCTGTACAGTGACTCTTTCTCAGACCTCATCCACTAGCCTCCTCCAAGATTTCAGAGAGGCCCTACACCTGCTGACATGCCCAGCACAGCCATCAGCCAGCAAGAGTGGGCAGCAACCTCCAGCAGAACATCTTAGACCATAATCAGCTTTGGGTTTGCATTTTTAAGCCATTTAGTTCAAATCAATTTTCAGCTAGACAAAATCCAGCAGGTACCAGTGTACTTAGCTTTTATTGACTCCACTCCTGGGACTTTCCAAGCTCGAATCACTGACAGAACCAGACTTTGACCAGATTTTTCACTGACATTGGAGTTGCCCCTGATATGTACTCAGCCAGCACAAATGAAGTAATAATAGAAATCACAAGCAGGATTTTTAACAAAAAGGTTCCAGTAGCCTTAGAAAGATGCATGACTGACACCACTTTAAGAAGGTTTTGGTACCCATTAATCTTAGGCTGCTCAGTTGTAGGTTGAATGACAGCAGCATAAAGGATGCTTTAATTTAGATTGAGGACGACTAAAGTCTTCTAGGGTTCACAGGCAGCCCCCTTTTCCATCTCTGAGTTTGTGAAGTCTGGTACCCTATGCCTGGAAAGTTTCATCCAAGAGCTGACTTCTTTGGAACACGAAAGCCTATGGAAACCAGGTTCTCAAATGCTCAGCACTTTCCTTTCATGGCTTTCACTTCTAACTGAATCTTTTCAAGATTAACAAAACCAGCATAGTCCACTGGGAATTTAATCCCAAAGAATGCATTTGTTTTTTCAGACAGGAACTTGGAAATCAAGTGGAATCATTGAGGAAATAGCAGACCAAACACAGGGATATATATGGTTGGGCAAAGTAATAATGCTATAACCACATAACACAAGTACTTAAATTTGAAGAAAAGCATACCCTTTTGACCAAACAGGAGAGGGGTATCCTGCTTCAAGGCTACAGAATGGATACCTTTCTTCAACCCAGTCTGTAAGCAGAACAATGTAGAACTGGAGCTCTGAGGAGGACCCAGTTCAGCAAATGTCAAAATTAATTTTTTTTATGTATAAAAGAAATCACCAAACTCACATAGTACTGTGCTTTCCAGATCTGAACATTACCCTTATCCAATCCCTTTAGCTTTACACCCATTCCTAACAGCACTTGGCCCTGCCTTCTGGGGTCTGACCACAGTCCCTTGCCCAAGCAGCTGGGTGCTTGCAGACAGGCTCCCACTCTCACCATGAAATCACAGGAGTTTCACCCTGCAGGTTTTAAGCCATTCTGTAAACAAGACCAGAGACCAGGCACCACTTTCTGATGCTCCATTTCCCTCCTCCTCCCTTCTTCCTTTTCTTCCTGTTTATCACTATTAATCACCTCACCTGAAATCAGATCTCTAAATGGGAGAGCTGTGTAAATTTGCCAGCAAGCCAATCCAAACAAAGTTATTGTCTGTTTATGAATGAGGTGTGAGCAGGGTGGGGAAAAGGGTCAGATGGGGAATGCAGCAGTTTAGAGTAAGGAGAGCATCTGTAATGCAAAAATAAAGTTGCTAAAGCCCCCCAAAAATTGTACTCACCTACTTGACAGCTCACTAGTCACCCTGCCCTTTACTCTTATGCTTTTGAATCACGTTTCACAGTGAAAATGACCCCAAAATGGGTTTATTTCCATTTGAAAACTATTATCAGAATTTAATCTTTCAAGTTTCCTGGATATGAGCCAAGTATAATAAGAGAAATTTTACATCTCATGTTGTGGGTCATGTTCAATCACAGAAGTACCAAAAGCATAAAGATTCAGGGCTTGATTCTCCTCAGGACCTCAGTATCAGTGGTGCCTGTGCTGTGGGGTCTCTGCCCAGTGGTTTGCAGAGGTTAGTGAAGGGTGTGGACTTTGCTTTTCCCAGCAGCTTTGGTGCCTAGGGACCCTCTGCTGCAGGTGGGAGAGTCAGGGTGAGGCACCAACACTTGCCCTGCCTCTGCTCTGCCAGTGACTCTGGTTGAGCATTTTTCTGCTCATTCCTTTCTAAGCTAGTGCTGGTGCCAAGGAATTCCTCCCAGTTGCTCTAACAACCATTCCCCATACAAAGCAGGCAATTGCTGTACTTGTTTAACCCCAAAGGCCAATAAAGCACCCTCTGAATCAAAACGGTAAGAGGTAGCTCACTTGAGTCTGATGGAAACATGACAGGTGCCAGGAGTTCAAATGCCAGCAGAGGGTGGTATGCAGCATTCAGCAAGCCTTTGGATGCCTGGCTGTGGAGTATTTTGTGCCTATCTACCTCTAGTGGAACTGGTTTTTGTGTGCTCTTTGATGGAGTAAGTACAGGTGTCTGTACACAATTAGACATAGTCCTGCCGTTTGAAATGACCCTGCAGTGGAGGCAGAGCAACCTGAGAGAGAAGAAAAAAAGAAAAGTTTTCTCACATTCCTGGATGTGTCTGTGTGTAGTGAGGCAGCAACATACCCTTTACTGCTTGCAGTCTCACAATTATTTATGTCAGAGCTGAGCAAAAATCCACGGCCTTCTGGTTGATTTTTGTTCCCTTCCCACTGCTGCAGAATTGCAGTGACACCACAGAAGTCAGCGTGCTTGTGCCAGTCACACAGGTTAACACTGCAATAGGTATCCAGATCTCTCTTGGTAGATGTAGAAAAGGCATCTTAAAATCTTGGCAAAGGTAAAAAAGCAAGAAGCAAAGAGACCTGAAGTATTGCTTCCCTCTCCGGGGACATGGCTGCTAAGGCCAGACCCTGGCAAGTGGCATCATGCACTGGGCTTGGCTGCAAACACACTGACAGACTATTTTTACACTTGTTTCCCACTGTTAAGTTAGGGCTGCTCCTGAACTACCAAAAATACCGGAATGCCAGACATGAGTCATGTGCATGGCCAGAACCAGGAGCCTCTGCCCCAGGGGTTGCTGCAAAGATGCCCAGAGATGAAAACTGGCAGCTGCTAAGTCTTAGACAGCCAGCATAGCTAAAATTGCTGAAACTGCCAGGCCAGGAGAGCTGAGCTGTAGTGTTCCAACAGCCAGAGCTTGGCTCTGTCCTTGCAGCAAGGGAAACTGAGGCACAAATGGAGGGCAGAGAAACAGTCATAAGTTGATTAGCCTGCACTAGCCTCACAGGAGGGAAGGAAAGGCCACCCCACAAAAACAACTGTGCACAGTTGGGGAACCCCAAGGTGCTCCATCAACCCCTCAGAGCCCCTCTTGGCACCAGCAGGCTGCAGCTCAGACCCAGGGAGAGCAAACAACCACCATCCATGCATGGCTCAGGAAAAAGGAGAACAGGATTCATGAGGGATGCAAAACCTCACCCTCCAGATAGAAATTCCAGGAGATCATGGCAGAGACACTGCCTGAGTCCACCCAGGAAGCATCCTGACTTCTCTTCCCAGGGGATGCTGGGTCCAGCTGCCCTGGGTTAGAGGCAGACCTGCTCCTTTGCTCCTGTGTATGGCTGTGAGGGAAATGAGCTATTTTATATTGTGATATGTGAGTCACTTCAGCAAAACAAACCATTAGCATTGGAAAAAATAAAGAGACAGTTGGGAAATTCCAGAGCCTGCAGAGTTACTGTTTCTCTCTGCCCACTTTTTTTCCTTCAAGGCACAAGTAGTCATTGGCCATTCCTGCTAGCCTGGGAAGAGACAGACCCCACCAGGGTCTCTCTCACTGTCCTGGCAGAGGGGCTGTCACTCCTGGTCTCTCAGACACAGGCTGTTTGCTTTCATGGAGCTGGAGTTTCCTGGTGAGCTGTAGTAGAGCCAAGTCTACCATTGTGATGATGATGGCTTTTAAGGGTTTTTAACTACATTCAGAAGGCACTGTCTGCTGAGGACATTGCAGCATTGCCCAGTTGGGAACAACAGCCTCACTAGTGTGTTGAAATCCGTTTATCACTGAAGATCCCAACACACACAGGTGCATCAGAAATCCAGAAAAGAATAGAAAAAAAACCCAAGAGCTGAACTAGGACCAACTTCTCCCCCTAGGCACATTCACTGTTAACTAAGCTATTCCTGATGCAGAAGGAAAGAGAGGCACAAAGCAGGAACAGTTGTGTTTTTGAAGAGCCATATGCTTGCCATATTTTTCCTTTGCTTTCGATTGGCCAAATATGTCTTTGATGATGAATCTTGGGACTCCTGTTTCCACCTCAAAACACCTTTCTATGTACTGAAAAAAATCAGAGACTAGAAAACATTTGAGGGCACTAAGTATTTTATCCTAAGAGTGCATGAGGCATGAACAGTAAGGAGAGAGTTGCTGTATTTAGTCACCCATGGCAAGCACATGGGGTTTTATTACACGGCCATGGCTTGACAGCTGTGTTCCTGTGTTCTCTGGGAAGACTCATGCTGTCAATCCCGATCCCTCTGCCATCAGAGGGAAAAGCGTATACCTTAAGTGTGAGGTGTTCTGGGTCACAGGACAGAGGGTGTTTCTGCAGGGCTCCTATTTCTGCCATGAAGAAACAGAGCCTGTGCTCCAGAATCGAGGCTCAGAGGCTCAGCAAGATGCAGGACACCAGCATGGAAGAAGGGCCATGCAGCTGCTCCATGGCAGTGACAGGCTGCTGTGAGGAGAGCTCACTTCAGTGTGTGAACTCTGTGGCTGAGACACAGATGGGCTTATCTAAGGACCTCCAGTGAAGTATTTACCCATATAATAATGCATCTCTGAAATCTTAAAAGGAAACATTTCCCAATCTGTGTCACAGGCAAAACCTTTCAGCAGGAAACCTTTCTTTTAGGGAACTTTTTCATCCCATGCATAATCCCACAGTTTGAGCTGCAGTCAGAAATCAGAGTGATACCTGGCTAGGAACCTCCAGTGCAACCCCCTGTGCAGTGAAAAGGAAGGTCCTCTGATGTGCAGAAAAAGGGGAAGGTTGTTGCAGAAACAGATAAAACTTGAGATAAGTCCTATCCTAAAGGGTAGATTCACAGAGTAAAGATCAGACATCTTCCAGCATGGGCAACATGCTCTGCCTGTGGTTTCTTAAGGAATGGGAGGAGAGGGGAAAAGAACATTTTTTCAGTTCCTGGCTCAGGTTGCTGAAGCCAATAAAATTCTTGTTGCTGACTTCCATGCAGCCAAATAGGGTAGGTTGGTGCATGTGAACATGTAAATGCCACTCCCGAGACTGTGAAGTACATCTGAGGAAAGATTCTAAATCAGCACTATTTATAGACAAGTCCATAACCAAAGACCTGGATCTGCACATTCCCAGTCTCTGGGAAAGTTCAGGTCAAATCTGAATTTTGTTGTCTCAGGCATGCATAAGTCTAACCAGCCACAGCTGCAGCTAATGTAGGGTTTTTGTTAATGCAGAATAAAAACGCCCAGAGCCTTGGCTGCAGGACCACTTTTGTTTATCTGATCTCTTCTGAGAGCCCAAGCCTGCTTTTTGAGTAAGAAGCAGATGGAAGAACAAAAAAGAGCGAAGGCCACAAAACCATACTGGGTGACTATTGTCTTGCCAGCTTGGGGTGCAGAGTGAGAGCAAGCTGGGCTTTTTGTCAGAGCCCCTGCCTCCATGAGGGAGTAGCACAGCTCTGGGCTGAGGATTTCAATTCCCATTAGCAGCACAGCCAGTTGGAGCTGCCCCAAGAGAAGGGGATGCCCAGCTAAGCCACCACAGCTCCCATCTGCTTTGCTGTGATGAATTCGTGTGCCTACCAGACCCCCAAAATTCAGTGCCCACCGTTTTTTGCAGATGAGGCTCACATGTACTCAGGGGATTGTGTGTGTGCAAAGATCAGCTTCCTTCCCCCTTGCACACCAGGCCGGGGCTGCCATGCTGGGCACACTGAGTGCAGAGCACAGCTCAGCAGCTTTGCAGCAGACTTGATTACCCATAATTACAGCCTGCTTGGGTTGGAGATTTTTGTGGCCTACCCCTGCTGACCTTCTTGCCTGTCTTATGTCCCCCAGCCCTCCTACCCTCCACCCCCAATCCTCAGTGGGGCTGGAACAGATACAGAGGAAACATTAGAAGAAGGGAGGGACTGAAAATCTGTAGTTTTGTCTGAAGCTCAGAGACTCCAGTGTTTTCAGAGGTGTAGGATTTCCCATGGAATTTCTCTTTGCTAAAGTCTTGAGCTCTGGCATTTTCTCTCACATGGATTTTACTTTGTGTCTACATGTTCTATGACTTCTCTTCAAGACAGCAGCTATTAGTTCAGGCTCTGCCTCATGTGTTAATAAATGTCTGAGCCCTGACTCCAGTTCAATTTACTCAGCATTTCTACAGAAATTCAAAAAACAATGGCTTACCTTTGAACTAGGCAAAGATTGAGATTCTCAGCCTAGAAACATGAAACTGAGGCACAGAACATACCCTTGTCTCTAATTAAATAAGTAGCAAGTTAAGAGTGGTAATTCTGACAGCCCAACTCCACATTCTCCCCCTGACTATTAGATGGCTGAGCTGATTAGAAAAAAAGATACGGAGAAGCTTATCCCCTTTTTAAGTGACCCTGCAATGAAATTCTTTGTTGTGTTAAACCAGTAAGAAATTTTATTGTTGATTCTGATGCCATTAAGACTACATTATGTTGGATTATAAGATTTTGGCTACATCTCCCACATTTGCATGCAGGCATTACATTTGCAAGGTTTTCTCAGAAAAACAGAGCACGCGCCTAAAATGCAGAAAGTTACACGATTACAACATGGAAGCAGCATGTCAGTTACAGAAATTTGTACCACATGTACCAGTAACAAACCCCCATGTAAAGCTTCTTTATCTCTCAAAAATCTTGTCGCTTCCTCTGTCCCTCATCTCCATGCCCCAGCTGTGTATCAGCCCACACCCCCAGTTTCTGAAAAAAAACTACATCTCTCTAAACAAAAAAATTAAAAATTGAGTACAGTACATTTTTTCCCCGTAAAAACTGAAACATTTCCTAAAACATTTCTCCCTCACTACCCTTCTCCTCATCCCCCAAATGAAAATTCTATTGCAATCTACACATTTGTTCAAGCACTGTTATATGCTAGGAATCTCTACTGCATTATTTAAAAGTATATCAGTAACAAACTTCTACAAAAACTAGGATGACCCAAAAATTCCCCTTACCCCAAAACTACAGAGAACTGAAAATGCTATACTGCATTATCACACTTGCATGCATGTATCCTGAGCCACCTCTATTTATTCACCTTGAGCCCCTTTTAATAAATAACTGTCCAGCAGTAACATCCAGAAGTGTGCTGTCTCCTCCAAATTAAACTCTATATTTACAGAAGTAGGGCTGTTTTCTCAGTGAAATGTTTCTTTAAAAAAAAAAAAACCCAAACAAACTACAACAAAACAAAGTAACAACAATAAAACCAGCAACAATTAAAGAGAGAAAGCATATTACTGATCACGTTGTCTGAAGACCAACAGGAGTAAAAAGCATTAGGAGCACCAGGTGCACATGCATTTGAACTGGTACAGTTCATGAAATAATGTCATTCATTGTTACGCTTGCTCTTTCACACGAGAAGCTGATTATTTTCCTTTCTTTTTTTTTTTTTTCTCTATTTAGGACCGTCTGCTCTGCAGGCTACTCCTGCAGATGGCAACACATGCACTGAGGGTGAAAGATGGCCGTAAATATGCTTTGATCAATGTGGTTCTGTATCAGGTTTAAACACATGGAGTTTTCCTCCCTGCTGCTTTGCACCTTGTGTCATTTCACATCTGTACTAAGTGTGAGCCCAAGGTCCCATGAATCCACATGTTCCTCTAGGATTTGGGGAAGCATTAGATATTCACTTTTTGCAAGTGTTAAATGATGCTATATACTGGAAAATACATGGGAACCATCCCACATGAGAACATTTGTTAGCAGTTTAACTACTGTAATCACAACTGACATATACAAGAATGCCAAAAAACCCACTGAAACATCAAGCCAGCTATAGGGATTTTGTCCCTTCATTTAATTTGAGACACTTCTCAGCTGATGGACACCAGTATTACTGCTTTGATTTCAGTTGGCCTATTTTGATTTATTCCAGGTAAGGATCAAGCTCAACAGACGATAAAATAGCAACCAATTTCTCCTACTGTGCTGTTACAGTGCCTGGGATGGCTGCAAATGGGTACATTTCTGTACAACCAAAGGCCTTTCTGTAGCCAGTGCAGCACATTCACTGCTTCCTCCTTTGCAAAGGCAATTCAGTTAAAGGCAAAAAAGTTCACCTTCTCTTCTTGCTTTACTGGCAAATTAACCTGCAGCGCTCCTGTCATGGAGGCTGCAGCCAAACTTGAGTTACACACCAAATGCTTAATTTTTTTACTGTGAGAATGCAGGAAACTCCATTTATGCAAAATCTTATTCTCAAATCCATGGTGGTTCCTGCTTTATCATACATTAATCTTTACTTGGGATTTGGAAAAGCCTAAACTGTTCCTATTCCTGCTGCACTTGCAAGTTGTGCAGAATTGTTAGTATGTGTTATCTCTGCAACACTGTCTATTCCAGCAAAGAAGATTATTCTCCTCAACTGCAAACAACAGGCATGTTGGATGTGTGACTGTGAGAAGCCCCCCTAAGCCAACATCTCCATTGTCACTGGCAGTGAGTCAAATTCTACCAACATTACATCAGAGCAAATTGCCAACCCTACTCATCCCTCCCAAGATCTGTACAGGTGTAAGACAAGACAAAATCTGGCACCCAGGCTTTTTCATTAGCTAAGGTTAACTCTTGACCCACCAAGTCACTGCTTCAATCTCACTGCTGCCTGCTGATAAGAGACTTGGCATCTACAGAGCAGTGGTCTGCCCCAATAGCACAAGCAGCTGAAGCTTTAATGTCCTGTTTTGTCCTGGTGTGGAAATTGCTTTTATTGCCCTCTGCTATTTCGATTTCTAGGTAGCATTTGCTGGCTAATTATTCTTATACAACCAACGTGAGAACCTGTTAGGTTCACTGTACATACACATTACAAATGGTCTTAGACCCAGCAAGGTTATTTCAGGGTTTCCATATTACCAACATAATGTCCATCTAAGATCTCTGCTTGTGAAGTACCTTCCCCCACCATTCCCTCAGCCCTCTCACTGCAGTCATCCAGTTTCTTTCACTGGGGTCAAAAGCTGAGTTTCACCAGAACTGCAATGGAAAATTGGACTTGTTTTACTTTCACCTTTCAACTGAAAGAAACAGAGATAAGTGATGGCTGTGTGTGACACTGGCTGCAAAAGGCCTTTCCACTGATAGGAGTGCAACTCTCAAGCAATTTTTGTAAAGCAAGAGAAACCAAACAAAACCCTACACGGTTCCCACACACAAACACAAGCACACACACACACATACACACACTCTTCTTTCTCTTCCAAACAGAAATCCATTCTTAGCAACCAAATTATGCAGACCCTATTCAAGTGTCTAAAAAGAATGAGGATAGGGTTGAGTGCATCCCAATTCTCCTTTCTGATCACAATGAAGTCACAGGTCAGCAAAGTACTTGGGCATGAGGAAGTTTCTCTTGACCTGCAGGACATTTTAACACATGCAGAAGTGCTTTGCTGGCTCAGGCCTAAATTAGGAACAGCTCCAAGGCCAGCTGGCACTCACGACCGTGATTCCACTATCTGCACCAATATACATGAGGTAAGAGCTAAGCTCAAGAGAGCAGAGCAGTGCAAGAGGAGAAAGAGGCTCTGTGGTTCCTCTGAGTTGTTTGACAGCCTCAGCTGCATACACACGGCATGTCACAGTGATCAGCATAGACTGATGAGAGCTTGGTGGTGTTCTGCAAGTGGGCCTTCCACTGGAAACATTAAGCTTGATTTTTGTTTGTACCAGCACAACTTTATATGCCTGTAACAACTGCATGAGAAGGTCTTAAATCTGGAGCAACTGCACAATACAGTTAGTGTTTTACCTTAGACTTACGTGCCAATAACTACTGTGATGTTACACACCCACACACAGATGGAGAAATAGCTATATGCTCTGTCACAATGCAACATATCATTATTTCTACAACTATCCTAAAAACACAGCCACTGCCAAAGCAGACCAGCATAGGTTTCTTCTCCAGTACAATAGGTAGTGGTGGAGAAAAAGCAAGCTCAGGTGTTATTTTGATTCACTAGGGAATGCTCTGGGCACAGCCCACTTGGGTATTGCTTAATGAACACTAATAATGGGCTGACCCACAGTCCCGCGTCATAAATTCCCACCTCTGTGTGGGCGCTCCCATCACTTTCTGATGACACCCAGAATTGAGGTCATGAGAGAGCAGCCAAGCATATAAAACAGGGATAAAAGCTCATACTTGCTCTCCACACCATGCCTCTCAGCCACAGGTAGACTGCAGGGTTACATATTAGTGGGATCTGTACTGTCTAAAGAAAGAGCTGCTCAAAGAGGCATTTATGTTTGAATCACGAAAGGATCAAATTCTTCTTGGCAGTAAGTTCAAAAGAAAATTTATCCAAAGAGCAACAGAATCAGTCCCTCAATGCTGTTGATGTAAATAGCACATGCTGTTTGCTTAATACAGTGTTTACGCTCAAATTCTGCGTATGTTTGCTTCATTTTGGATGACACTTTCTGTAAATGAAAACTAAACACCTAGCTAAAATCTTTTTCTCATAATTATTCTGAACTTTGGACAAATCTGAACCCAAGTCTTGTACAAAGTCTGGATTTCCAGATAAGAATATCTCGCCTTCAGTGGTTATCCTATGCAACCAAGTCTAAACATACGCAGAGATGGCAGGCTCAAAACTGATTTTTCCAGGTGAAAAAAATATATCCCTCTTCTACGACAGATCACTGAGCTAGATTATTGGCACATAGTCTCATGGTAGCTCGTTATTGTGATAGGCTTCTTAAAACTTACAGGGAAATTCCACCTGCAGAACAAAAGGCAGAAAGTTATCTTTGCAACTGTTGATCCATATTAACATCTGGATGCAGTACTGTTGGGGAAAAGAAAGCAAATTCCTTGATGAACTATGTTGAACCAACTTGCAGGTGGCAGCTATCAAAGCCACTGATGCATGGGTACCGCCTAAAGTTATTAGTGAATGATCTGACATACCAAGTCAGATGATGTCATATCTAAAGAGATCTTCAAATGTACACACAAAAGCTGCTACTGTATCTAGATGATAATTTTGGTTTGTTTCTATACCCCATAGCTCTGAATCTATCTACTGAATGTTTACTCAGCACGTGTGGTATAAATATATTCATACACTAAAATTGACACTTGGCAATTTTTTTTCTTTTTCTTTCCTTTTTTTTTCCTTTTTGCTGACCAGCAACAAATTCTGATATCTTTAACTGTAAACCAATACTCAATAAATATGCTGTGTTCAGCAAAGAGACACGTTTTGTCAATCAGGTCTTGCTGCACTCTAAGCCATGGGTTGCGGGGGTGGGCGCGAAGGAGGAGGTCCAGGAGGGGCTCGGGATGGAGGAGGTCCAGGAGGTGGCTGCCTGGAAGGGGGTTGCAGAGATACAGGAGAGGAAGGATTCCTTGGAGCATTGTTGAGGACAGCATTGTCACGCCATGGCATCTTTGGTGGTGGGCTGTGAGGGGCAGAGGTTCCATCCGATTTCACACGAGTGAAGTTTATGCATCTTCCCTAGAGGTGAAGAAGAAGTCATTATTAAAAAGCAGGTATTTTGACTCATCAGCAGCTAGTCAAAGGGACTATAAGCAGAGGGGCCAGGTGACATTTCATCCAGTATCCTTCACTGGTTACTAGACATGACATTCAAACCATGCTGTACTAAAGCTCATACTTCCCTCAATTTTATTTTAGCCAAAATAAAGCTTTGCATAGGTTCCCACTAACCAAGTTCCAGACAGGAAGAGATAGAGATACAGACCCCTAAGACCACCTAGCCTTTCCTGGAGGAAGCAACCAGGGTAATGCAAAAGCTACGTGGCAACCTCGGTGAGACACCTCAGATAGGCTGCATGCTGGGATCAACAAAATAAATTCAGCTCAAGGTTATGACAACATCCCCCAAGCAAATTCAGGAGAAGGATCCCAAATATAGAAACTTATCTCAAAGCAAAGCAGCTGTCGATCACGATCCTCCCCAGCTACCAAAGGCTGTTGCAGCAGGAATACAAAAACCTACACCAGTCACAGATTGCTCTTGGCTGAGCGCTGCCTGGCATGAGAAAACTCTGAAGGTGTTTAGAGAATGGGCTGAGTTTCTGTGGCAAACTCACAAATCACAATTTCCCTGGGAAACCAAGAAAAGCCATCACAGCAGAACCACAACTGTTTTGTTGAGTGACTTCCAATGCCTGCACCTTTGTTCATGAAAACTATTTATTTAAAAAGAGGGGCCATCACTTAAGTCTATGGCTTCTCTGAAGAAAGTCAAGCAGCATTTCAAAAGAAGCTTGTGTAAGCTCCAGAGCTCAGAAAATGATTCTACAAATGTGCTAACACCCAAAGGGTACCACCCTACCACTTACTTGGACTGAATGGCTCTGGGCTTCCAGAGCTCAGCTGCAGGCATGAGTTGTTTGAATGGGCATGCTGTTGCCTGCACGAAATACTCAGTAGTTCTCTGTCCCAGCTTTCAGCATCACAGATCACCTCTACACTGAAACAACAGCATCAATGAGTAGGATAAAACTCTCTTCCTAAAAATTCAGGCTTGCTGCGGCAGACTTTGATTATGACCTGGTTTCATGGCAATGCTATACTGGGGCCAGAGCCTTTGCATGTGGGAAAAAGGCAAAAGCCAAGGCCTTGGTTACCTCTGCAACAAAGATAAACCACTGGATCAAAAAAAGCAATCAATGCTTTGCTCTACTCCATCCCAGAACTCACCTCATTGGCACTGCAGTAAGCAGCCATCCTTGACAGATATTTATCTTCTGCTGTGCTCCACTGTATTCAAAGCACACTTGGACATTCCGCAGTACTTACTGACATGCAATGAATGTTACAGATACATTGAACAGCTGCACATCAACTTAATTTAAGAAAACTCAGTTTTGCTATTTATAAATTATGAATTTAGAGCAGCTAAATAACCAAAGAAAAGAAAAAGTCAGAGGTGCTCAGATAATACGCACCATATGGGGAGAGAAAAATTTAGGACAGAACAATCTCCCTTATAGTAAATGCAAAGCTGCAAACCCAACACTAGTGTTTTTGCCTACAAGCCTTTCCTGCCTCTCCCTTGTGTCTCTCTCACAAACATCAATTCCAAATATATTCATAGTCTATAATCAAAGGGGATCCCATAAATCTGTTTGCATTACTTTCACTTCAGTTAAAGTGATAGGCGACGTCAAACTGCTGCCAGTTTCTGCCACACTCACTGATTTGTCAGACAGATGGGTAATTTAAAGGCCATGCGCTGCATTGTGTCATGAAAAATACGGTTGAGTTGGGAGAGTCTGACAGATAGAGGCTCGGATGATCGATGTATGTATTGTGACACTTCCTCACAAAAGATTATCAGTGTTAGCCTACAATCTCATATATCAAAGACTTCTGGTGAATACTGGAGCAAATCCTCCTGAGCACTTCAAGCAGCCATTGATAAAATGCGGCCAAACTCTAAGCCAGTGTTAGGATTAACAGCTGAAAAGGGAAAGGGAAGAACAAATGACAATAAATCATAAGTGATAGTTTGGACTTATCAAGTGTATTTTGTCAAAGAATTTCTAGGTTGAAGAATAAAGCCCTCCACACATCAGTTTCCTAATAAGAGTGCCACTGTTATTCTGCCTAACATGCATATCCCTGTGGGGTTAGTTTATAAACAATCCAAGAAGTTTCTCAAATAAACATGCTAACCACAGGATTTTTATTATTCTCTGCTTGAAAGAATTAAGTAATTTCCTCTTCAAAGGCTTTTAAACCCTGGGAACATGGACAGAAATTAGGTACCCTGCACACTTATCTCTGCTCTTGCTGCATAGAGGATTAACAAGGATTAGGAAGCCACCACCACCACTTTAATAGTGGTAATAATATATATTTTTCCAGAAGCATAGAACACACTAAGTGTTTCAGGGAAGGTGTCCCAGTCGCAAGGTACAGCAATGCCAGGATGATCTCAGGCACAACAGCTGTTGGGAGCTGCTTTATTGTTTTCTAGGAGGCAGATGATGTGTGCAAATCCAGTTCTGCCGGGTCTGGGCCCCGCTCCCCAAACAGCCGCGCTCAGATGGTGCGACCCACACCGCGTACTGTCATTCAGGCACCAACTGAAGGTCAGCAATGTGCCATATGGAGTTACGCCCTCACTTCAGCTCACATCTGCACTATCTTCCTAATGCACAATTATTTTGCCTCCCCATATGTCCATCCACTTGTTAGGCTCTTGTTATGCTGCTTGCCAAATTGGCTTTTCAAAAAGTACAAATACTGAAGCAGTGGGATCTGCCCTTGTCCTGACTCCAGCTTTTATCCCAGTGTAACAATCATATGTGCAATTCAGCCACTTTGTACTTGTAGGCAAAGTCTCCTCGACCACCTAGGATGTGTTTTTGTGTGTGGTTTGAGGGGGTGGGAGGAAAGGAGGAACCTCCTGAAAGCCACTGCATCATGTTGCTGGGCTATCTTCATCAGAGTGCTCAGTACATCATTCCCTAGCACTCATTTCCCCAAAATCTTTAGCTACTTCTTAGCAAGTTTTCAATTGACAGAAATGACTGTTAAAAGAATCCAAGTGATTCAAAGAGTGCCATAGGGAAGTCTCCTCACTCATGATACTAGGAGCACATCAGCAAAAAGAATTTTAAAAATCCAGGCCATCGGCCAGTAGCTGTCCCTTTTCTCTCCTCATTTTAATACATGCATTGGTATTTAACAAAAATCAAATCCAGTTTCATGTCTGTGCATATCAATATTTGTGTACACAAAAGTATGCCAGTTTCTTATTTTTAGCTAGCTTAGTTGACCTAATAAAAGACATCCTTCCTGTAATAAATTTTTCTTGATTTTCCATTCGCTCTTGGTTTGGCTTACAGAGTCCCAGTGCTACAATTTGGATTTGCAGAGATGGGTATCTGGCTGAAAAAGAGTTGGCTTAACTTAGTTTACTGAATTTTCTTGTCTTTGACCTTTTAAGAGTATGATATTTGCATTTCAAAACAGATTAAAATAAAATAAGTCCTTTAAAATTTAAGCATGGCCATTCAAAACTCTAGACCACCAAATTAAAAACAAGTAAGGAAGTATTAAATTATTATTTATTATTTTTACATAAAAGTACTATTTAGGATGCTGAAATCCAAAATGAATGGGCTCTCTCTCCAATTTTGTTTATGTATGTCATTGGAATGAATCTGCCAGCATGCTATGGACCTGATGCAAGAGCATGTAGCTTTACTTCCTAAATATCAATCAATAGTTCAGTATAAAAACGTAAATCTCAAAAGAATGGATTCAGGATTTTATGCTACTTACAAAACCACAAGAGAGGGCATATACAAAAAGTCATAAGCACTTTAGCTAAATGAAGACTTAGATCCACACACCCAGAAAACAATGGGATGTACACCTTTAAGATAAGTGACTTCTAGAAAAATTGAATCTTGGCAAAATTAGGTATTGCCCTGTCCTCTAACAAAGGACAAAAGTGTTCTATCAGAAACACAGAGTATCCTAAACCAGCCAGTATGGGAAACTCATTTGGCAAATTTATTTACCAGAGGTAGATTATGGATACAACACTTGTATAGTGAAAGAGATGAAGCAAGGTGGTACAGAGTTCCCAATATTTGAGTTCCCTGGGCAAGTGTCAGGATTAGCAGCTGGCTCCTCAGGAGCCAGGATCTATGTGCATCAGCCTTTGCCAAGAGCTTCCTCACACTGCACTGCTTCACGCTGACTGTGCGCTCAACATGTCACGACTCATTAAAACCTTCATGGATTTCCTGGGAATTGCACTGATTACCCTGCAGCATACAGGCTAGAAATTAGTGAGCTGCTGAAACAGTTTGTCACGTAAAACCCAAGGCTGCCTGGTTTCCAGGCATATACAAGTTACTTTTACCAACTCCTGTTCTTAAATCTGTGACTCAGGTGTCTTTTTTATGTTGAAAAATAAAGTATTGGAAGTGTCAGAGGTTCCCATATCACCAGTTTGGTGACTGATCATGCTTTCAGGTCAATAAATATATAATTCACAATTATTTTCTAATTATATTATTTAATGATTAAATCACAATTATCAAAATTAATGACATGATGGTTATTTAAGTAATCATTAACAATTATTTTATGAAATTGAAATTAAATTTTATATGTAGCCATTTTAAGTTATTAGGGCTCAAATAAAATCGTTCAATATCATCAAGTAAAAATATTTATTTGCATGGTAACCTGACTCTCATAAATATCTTCCAGCTTAATAAGTCCTCTCTTGTACAAAACAATTTTCTGGGAATCTATTTAGCAGCTCAGCACTGACACTTATAATGATGGTAATCCAAAACTATGAAGAGATAAGAGAAAATGGGGTTGAATGAAGAGAGGAGGGTTTTATAAGTAAGGTCCAGTAAAGTGGCAGTGTCCAACTATGAGAATGTAATTATTTCCTTTTCTGTTGCTTTTAAAAAGGAGAATAAGTTCAGCCCATTCTTTTCCCAGTGTATTATCTGGCCTCTTTATAAGCCAACTCCTATCACTTTTGCTTCTTCCCTCCCTTCTAATGATGGAGTTATTGGAGGAGAAAGAAATCACTGCACTGTGAGTTGAGAATCACTCACTGCAACAGTGAGGATCCTGTAATGCCCTTAGGCACATCAGATAAATTCTGATTAATGATTAATGCAAATGCCCAAGGATGAACCTAGCACTAGCAGAAAACTCTGTTTACAGCACAGCATGAGCAAGGTGCTGTTAGCAAGAGGTGTAACCTACTGGGCTCACTCAACGTGCTGCTCATTGCAAAAGGAATTAGACTGAGCTTTAAGATGTGGGAGGTAACCCAACTTTAACCAGGACACACGTCCTGACACAGGAAGGGGCAGTGATAAAAGCAGCTGAGGCACATGTGAATCCTTCACAAAGTCCACAAAAACCCTCTTAGAAGTAAATCTATGCTTTTCTCTTTAGCAACCAAACGAAACCACCCACAAACCCTGGGGCTCAGCACCATGGAGACAGCACAGGAAGTTAATCCCTGCCTCACAAACTCTGACTCCCAAGTGCCAAACAATGAGATCCTGCACACGGATCGGGAGCTGAGCACATGGTGACAGTGACACACAGCTAAGCAATGTCTTGGGCTGATGACACACTCAGGATAAAACCTACTGTCTTGGCAAAGGCATGGCTGACATTGCTGCCAAAAAGCTTAGGCAAGATGCCTGAGCCCCTCTCCTAGAGGCAAAGTGGGACCAACCTTGTTTTGTAAATAAGCTGGGAGAAGAAATCCTTCAGAAGTCCTGTATGCCCTCAGATACCGTGGCTATGGGGACCAAATAGCTGAGAAAATAGGATTTATGGGGTGGGGAAGGGATGAGAGAGTACTGGACCTCTTTTGACACCAAATGTGTGATCCCATCCAGGGATCCCCCAGGGACCAAGGGAGGTAGGTGGCCAGGGCAAACTCACAAGACAGACCCATGGCATGCACTGCACATAACAGCTGCAATAAAAGCCATCTTTTGGTTCACTTGCTGGCCAAAGGAAAAGTCAACAGCCACCAAAAGTCTTCATTTTTCAGGTAAAACAAGTATGTCAAAATAAATTTAATTCAGACTGGGAACATATGTTGGTAATTTCAAACCATCTTTGAGTTTCAGACAGAAAAGGTGTTTCAAAACAAAAATGGAAAACACTGAGATTTTTTTGAGGGTATATTTTCAACTTCAGCTAATTCTACTAACATGAAAAAAACATTTACAGACCATCTAAAGGAACAGTTTTTAATCAAAATAAAGATAGTGATAAGGAAACCAGTATTCAATTCTACTGGGCAATTAAAGCAGGAACTGTTTTGCAATAAGATTAATAGCTGCAGTATCTGTAGTTTCTTTTATCAGAATATTCAGAGTTGAATACAATCAAGTACTGATAGTTTCCCCAGACACACATCTGCAGACACTGTACCCCAGTTCACAGTCCCAGCTGTGCACAGCACCACTTAAAACAAGGGATGGGTCTTCTGGGAGCAGTCTGCTCAGTTAGGTTGAAGACCAGTGCAGGAATACACTGAAGAAAAGAGGGCTACTTCCAATTTACAACTGGAGAAAGTAGACAATAATAAAGAATCTCAGGGAGGAGTAGCTCAGCCAGGGAAATCACACTTTTAAACTAGGACCAGTGCCCTTCAGCAAAATAAACTTTGTGCTGAACACATCCCCACCATCCAGCTCTCTCATGCCACTTTTTCAGCTTAGGCACACAAGGAAAGAGACATGGAGAACCCACTCAGTATTGAAGACAGGGCTATTCAAATAATATGCATCACACTCCATTCAGAAGGGAACTGCATGCTGCTTCCAGCCTTGCCTCAGCAAGGAAGTGCAGCAGTGGGCTACAGACACCTCCTGAAAGAATGGCCAGAGTCACAAGATATCTTGCAGGAATGCACAAAACATCACATGCCTTGGACCTTGTCGAGGCTGTGGCTGAAGTAATGCACAGTGCTGATCCATAACAAAGCCTGTTGATTCTGAGCCCTAAAAAAGCTGAAGTGACAAAGGAAGCAGAACAGAGTAACAATGGGCATAACCAAAGTTAAGGTCTATCAGGTACACTTTATATTCAGTACCAATCTCAATGTGCCATCATGCCAGACCAAATTCCACCCTTACCTCAGAAAAATATCTTAACCTGAATCTGCACTCACAACATGTGACTTATTGCCTTCCTTTTTTCTGACAGCTTTTATGGATGAGGGTCCCAGAGTGGAGGAAGCAAGGAGAGCCACCGTCAGGTCATGTCATCTACTCAAGGTTATACAGGGGGAAAAAAAATGGTATTTACAAGTTCAGGACTCGTGACTCACATCCCTTATTTTAACCACAGCACCACACATTTCCACACTTGAATGCTGACCAGACTAGAATGCGGTTCAAGGAAAAAAAAACAACAGTGGTTGGTTTGCAAAAGATTTTCCCCTCTCCTTTCGTGTTTTCAGGGAAGAGGACATTGCATTTGTCCATCTCCTAGAATGGGGAGGGTGTTGGAGCATAGCAACAAAAGCAACAAACATCTGCTGGGCTCAACAGCCTCAGCCTTGAGGTATTGGTGGCTTGCTGGGAGTAGCAAATTATACCACAAAGGACCATAACTGGTCTTGCTCAAACTGCAATTAAGTGTCATCATGCTTTCCTGGGTGAATTATTTGACTGTCTCTCAGGAGCAAGCTGGGATTATTGTGTGCACAGGGGAATAGCACAATGTTAGTACAATACCTGACTAGGGTACAGAATAATGATGGAGACTCAGATTTCTGGTGGAAATGGTTATTATTTTTCTCTGCCTTAGCCAAAATTACAAGATCCTGGCCACCACACAGACAGGCTGCCTCTTTGCGTAGAGCCTGGAAACAGATACAATTATCCCCAATGCTTCTCTGGGTAACTGGCCCTTAAAATGGCTCTGCTGCTACCTAGAGCAAGTAGATGGTAAACCCACAGTTTTCATCTTCCCCTGCGCTTATCTCACATGGATTTTCTTCTCCTGGGATGGGACTCACACAGTTCATTATCAGTGCTGGCCTGTTGGTAGGGCACAGAAAACCTCCCTCAAAAGTTCCTATGTTAAATTGAACTGCAGATTGCCTTGGGACACAACCACCTTATTCTGTCCAGGAATGAACACACCAGAAAAGCAACTCAAGGACCAAAGTCCTAACATGGAACTCTGTCTGTCCCATTTCAGGTATGCTAGAGACCTAACACTGTGCAAACATATCCCTGCCATGCTTTCCCTATGCAGCTTGACCAGGCTATCAGGTACCAGGTCTGCATCTTTTCCATGAGCACCCCATTGCCACCTCTCTCCTACAAACTCTATTACACACCCTGGTGTCCCCCAGCAGTAGAAAAAAAACCCCAAGTACAACTCCTCTAATTTTTCAAAGGTTTGCTCAGCTCAGAGTGTCTGGCCACTAGCATTGCAAGAAAGGAGATCACCTGCTGTGGCAGGCAATGTCCTCACCTCTTTAATTTTTCAGCAGCTGATGAAGGTGATTGGCTCCAGAAAGGTTAAGCAAAGGGAGAAAAGCCCCAGGACCAGGCAGCAGCCGCTGATGACTACAGTCTGAGGGAGCTCCGTGCTGCTTTTCCAGCACCCCCTGTAGCTCTGCCAATTGTTACACGGGCGATTACAACACCTCTCCAAGCAAGAGGCAGGGAAGCCTATTAAAAGCCATTACTCGGTCTTGAAGAGAAGTAATTAGAATGAGCTCCAAATAGCACCAGTAAGTGGGCAGCCACCGTGGCGTGACAGGCGGGTGCTGCCATCGCTGTGTGCTGCATTCAAGCTGCTGCCCACCTGTAAGTAGCAGCTAGCGAGTAATTACTAGTCATAAATAACCCATAAGCTTGGTGTCCCATGAATCATCCCAAGTGCCTGGCAGAGCACTAAACCTCACGGCTGTAAGGAAGGTAAATACTGTGTTCTCAGGATTATTTCGTTATTAGGAAAACTAAGGCATATAGATGTCACGGTCAGCATCACAAGGAATCACTCAAAATTTGAGGGTAATCAGACCTTCTGAGCTTTAACAAACTTATCAGATTAAGAGTGATCACCCTGAAAGATATGCACAGAATAAGGAACCCACATACTCCTCATTTCAAAGGCTGCTGTTTAAAATTCCAGGTGCTATGCCATGTTCAAAGTCACACTGTAACTCAAGGGTGAAAACTTGAAAGAATCCAGAAGTTCTAGCTTCTAAAATGACCAGCAGTTCATAGTTTGTGACATTTTGGCTGCACAGCAGCATTTCAGTCTCAGTTTTATGGAACATAAAAAGCCAAAAAGGCTCTCAGATTTTTGTCCAACAGCCTGCTTCCAGTCCCCTTCCCCAGGAAAGGGCTTTACATGTACAAACTGCAGGGTAGTACTACTAAGACATTGCTTTTCTCTAAGTAAAGTCCCATAGGTATACAAGGGGATGGTGACAGCAAAATCCAGTCTATACTCTCTGCTGCAGCTACAAAATTTTCAGCGACAATAAGGAAATCACGTTTTAAGTCTTCCAAGTAAATGATCAGTTCTGCCTGAGGGGAAAAATGCTGGGTTTTTAGTCAAGGCTTTTGGTAAACTGAGCCTCTAAGAATTTCCTGCATCAATCAATATGTGCTGAGAAGCAAAATGGAATGGAATTGCTGAAAGCAGCAACTAACAGACCAAGCACCTCCTCTTCCTCTCTGCGCATACTGGGGCTTTCAGCGTTGACCTGCTGCCACTGGTAACAGCCCACTTTTGAACTATGAGGCCAAGTGGAGGAGCTTGAAATTTACCTTTTGCAGACACCACTGACAATCTGCCCTACCAGCAACTGTGGTTTGTTTGTATGAAATATTTCAAGATAGCCAGACACTAATATTTCCCACACTCCCCCTTTTACATCAGCTGCTGAAAGCTCAGAACCAAGCTCAGGAGGACACCAACACAGAGATGGGAGAGTCTTCAAGGAAATCTAAGTAAGTTGAGCAACACATAGCCCCATCAGGCCATATGGACACTCTGACATACTCCCGAGGCTAGATGACCAGTGTCCCCACCTCAGAGCTGTCAATCCATTTCCTGGGCCAAAAGAATGACTACTGGTCCTCTAAGACAGGTTTCTGAGGAAGAAGGGAAGAATAATAGCCTAGCTCTAAGGGGTCCATCACTGCAGCAGTAGCACAAATGCTTGTGAAGGCTTCACCTTTGTATATTCCAGCAAGGCAGAAAGCCCAGCAATCCACCACAGAGCCACAAGGCTTCACTCCTCTGCTGATGCTGTCTGAGAGCTCAGCAAAACTCCATGCCACAAATAACAGCCTAGCTGCTAATGATGGGGTAGATCTAAGTGTCTTTATCCCTTGTTGTCCCATCCTGGTGCAACAGAAATTCCTGCTAGAGGTGACCTGAGGAAGTCAAGTGAGCGGGATCCTGTGACCCTTTACTGAGGTACTTGCCAAACTCATACATTTCAGTGGTGGTGGTGCTATGATATGACCTTGAATGGAAACTGAGAGGAGGAGCTGCCTGTAAGAGCCAAGCAAAACACCAGGCACACAGGAAGAGCACCAGAGCTTGTGCTTGGCTGGTTTTCTTTAAATAGGCAGTTCCAAAAAGCTCCTGTGATTTTCACAAGGATTAGTACAGTCCTATTAATACAATCCTGCCTAACACTGATGAATCATCCATCCTGAGATCCTTTTCTTGATAAGTTTATGGAAGACATGAGCCAGGGCAGGAGAACTCTCAGAGCTTCAGCCAGCTCTGCAACAAGGCTATAGCCCAGAGCATGATGCCACCAGCAGCTCAGGTCCCGCAGCATGAGAGGAACAGGGAAAGGAGGCTGAGGACCAACCCATGGCCCCCAAAGACAGGGCTGCAGAGAACCAGTCTGTCTCCTCAAGGGGAGGGACACGCAAACAAAACTGAGAGAATGAGGAAGAAACCACAAAAGGACACAGATAAGGAAAAGAGCAGGATGGGGAATAGCAACAGGACCATGATGAAGGAAGAAAAATAGATGGATGGACAGCAGACCTGCTCACACACAGGAAAGGACAATAGAACCCCCTTCCAGCTGTCAGTATATTACTGCACACAGGCTTCAGCCTGTAGTTCTACTGCAAGGTTCTCACATACACTCTGGAATGTGCCTCCCCACATGAAGAGTCAAAAATGTACAAACAGTGCCTTTTTTTAACTTCACTTTATGATGGGAATGGGCAAGAAGTCATGATTTAGAAATCTGGGATAGCAATACTGCCTTTGCTGTATGGTCTGCAGATCCAAAGAGAAGATGTCTGTGTTGTGGGAAAAGATGCCAAAGAGCTGTCAAAAAGTGTAACAGGCTTTTGCTTCTCTGTGACAAAGCCAGATACATTGGTGAATATACCAAAACCAACAAAACTATCAGAAAGCTTTTCTACAAGTATTCTTCAGGTTTCTGAGGAAGAGAAAAGCTCCCAAATCACAGTATTCATTTTCAAACTATAAAAAAGTTACACTTTTCAAAAGAGTTTCTAAAGATCATTTTAATGTAAAAAAAAAAAATAAAAAAAATTTAAAAATCCATTTTCATCTTCCCCCTATACTAAAAGCCTTGCAAAAATATTTTTCTCCATGTCCTGTGGATGTTCTCTTCTCCTTAATGAGTATTTTCATTATGGAGAAAAAAGTGGCTTGCTATAATTTCATCCAATGGCTGCAAAAAGGAACATATGTCCAACTAAAGCAGTAAAAATGGAAAATGAAAACTTCTTTTTAGAATGGAGGTAAAATTGAAACAGAAATTCAGAAAATGTTACTTCTGTGAATCTTGTTCCAGTGGGAAACAACCTATATCTCTCGTAAGCCCTGAAAGTATAAAGGGAATAACTTGTTTGATTCTGGGAACTTCAGATTTAGGAATCTTCCAAGTTGTGAATCCCAGTGTCACTCTCAAAACAAAGCTAAATTGTGTTCATTTTGCTTTCTAAGCTTGAAGTTTTCCTGAACAACCAAGACAGCTACGAAATTACTTTAAAATAAACCAAAAAAGGCAGACCTCACCAGGAACTCTTTCCCCTGCTCCCCCACCCCAATCCTTCAAAACCACACAAACCAAAGCAACCTCTCACTCCAAGATCACCACACAGTCCCTGGGCCCTGGATGGCACAGTCTGCAAGAACACCATGCACCCAGGCATGTCAGGCTGAACATTCATGTCTCCCCAAGCTAAATCCTCTGACTGCTGCCAGCACAGCTGGACAAGGAGTGACAAGGAGCAGAGCTGTGGCCTTGCTCCTGGGGCTGCCAGAGCTCCAAGCTCTCCGTGCTGCTGGTCACTCCCAGCACTGACCTGATCTCCCAGTGCTTCAGCCACAAAGATGAATGTGCACACATGTCTACACTCACATTTACTTACAGGCACGTACAGGTGTATTTATAACTATTTCCCACCAAAAACTTAACTTACAAGGAGTCAGTTATCTACTGAGGGACTGCTACTGGAGAAGTTAGCCAAAGAATAAATAATAAACTTGCTCCTCTCTGTGCTAGTTTTCTCCATGAAATATAGGCCTGTGATGTCGTCTTTTTTTTTTTTAACAGCAGAAGGCTGTCTAGTTATTTTCTTGTTTCACTTTCAATATTCTTCAGCCTTAGTTAATTTTGCAGGCCAGGGAACAGAGGAGATTCTATGATTCCACTGGATCTGGCTCAATAGGATTCTTTCCACCCTATTTCCCAGATGTACATTTGATTTTTCTTATGTTATCCCTGATACAATAATCCTTCAGCTTGCTGTTTTACATTGCCTCTTTTCAGCCCCTTGTTCTCCCCACAGCAGAGCTGGAAGGCGAGGAACTGAGGATCCCTGTTCTGAGCCAGCCCCTTGCATGTTTCTTGACCACACTGGCTAACAGAGGCTCTGTTGTGCTCTGCACCTATAGAAATCACCCAGCCAAGAGAGTGAAAGGCAGAAGATAGATTCATATTATACAATGTTAGTGCTATCAAAATACAGCTGGACCTAAAGAGCCTATTTAGAAGCTCTAGATCGTGCTTAAAAAGTAAATAAGGTGTCTCATTCACAGCTGCCTTAAAAATGCAGCTTAGTAAAACATTTAAGACCATTTTACAAAGTAGTATAAAAAGCTGGGTTTGTTCTCTTAGTTTCCTTATGTGCCAAAAGAAAAATGGAAGAGATTAAACTTTAAATACTGATGCAGTATGTTTGGTTAATTACTAGACAAATGACAGAACTAAATTTTACCAAAAGCAAGAGACATGCAACTTACTGCCCTAGCTGATGCAATTTAGAGCTACTTTGAAAGTCTGTCATTAGGTGTGAAACCTACCCAGGGAAACAAGCCTGGGCATCTGCACCAGTTCTATCCCCAAAAAAAGCACTTCACGGACCCTATTGTTGTAACTCTATAATACCTTCACCTGAAAGCCAAGGTGATTAAATGTATGGATTCTGCCCACAGGAGAGAGGAAGATGCTGTTGTGTCTGCTTAGTCCTCATGTTACAAAGAACCACTGCAGAAAGCAAAACCTTGATGGTGGAACAGCTCAAAGTAGCAGCCCTCAATTCTGAGGGAGTCGTCCCCTCAGAATAACAAAATAGGGACAATCATAACAGTGCCAGGCTCACACGGGGAAGCTGAGAGCTCTGAACTAAGCTATTGCCAGTGACCCAGGGACAGTACACAGGCATCTTTGTGGCTCTGAAAGCACAAACTCCCTTCTTCCTCCCAGGAGGAACCTACTCCTGACCTACTTTTGGCCAATAGACTTCATCGAGGCAGGAGATACTCCCTGCCTCTGTATAGGAGATGACTGAGTAATGTGTCTGCACAGAATTCAACACCAACTTGTTCTCAATTAACCTTCCTATAATTTGTGTTTTCATCATCTGTACCATTCATGATTTCTCAATAATCACTGAACTCCATTATTAAATCCAAGAGTCATTAAAAATTTTTAGCTTTTAGCTTTCAAATGCTAGTGCATTTGAGACACCTTACCTTGTCCCCTGGCTGTGGTCTCATAAGGGAGACTTGGTCATAGCCTCGTCGAACCAAAGCCCACAGTGCATCAAGTTTACCCTGCAATTAAAAAAAAAAAGACAATATATGACCAAGAAATGTGGTGAAAATAGCAAGAGATTAAACTACAGGTGAGCTGGTACAGCTTTTCTGTATTAAGCTGTCTGCACACACACTGGTCCTGTACCCTTGCTCTCTGTACACTGTTTATCTGGACAACCAGAAGAACCCCAGTGGAGTAACAAATGCCCAACATGCAGTGAGCCAAATACCCAATATGCAGTAAGAATGGGAGTAATTTAATGTGAACAGCTCCCTTAAGAGGCACAATTAGACAGGTGTCACTTGAAAGTGCTAATCTTACTTTAGGTGTTACAAAAGGCAGAACAAAAGTACAGTACAGATGGGAAGAGAACCGAAGCATGGATAAACAGCCACAAGAATACCTACCTAGGCAGGCTATAAAAATTCACAGATGCTTTCCAGACAAATTCAAGCACTGTGTAATTGACCTGTGAGCAGGGAGGGGAGGGGGGAACTCATCCCACAAAGCACTGTTTTGGGACGTGGCCAGAGATTCCCAGGATGAGCATGGTATGCTGCAGCCTTGACTGTTCTAGCCCTCCAGCTTCCTTCTCTGTAAGCAGAGGTAACAGCTCTTCCCTGCCTTTAGGGCTGTGTGAGGATATATACATTAAAAGACATTGAAACACCAGATATTACAATGACAGGGGAGAATTGGGGATGAAAATATGGAGAGACTGAGTGACTTGCCCAAAAATCAAACACTACTGTCTTGTGGCTGAACTAGGGGGAAACAGAGCTGGTTCCCAACCCAAGCCCTTAGCCACAACGCAGTCAAAGAAAGGACAGTGCACTTTATCTGATCCTCTTCTAGACTGCCTTGAGATGGCACAAAACAGCACCTGCCCTCCCTAAGGTTCAAGAGATCTGCTGTTGCAACCCAGGCAAGAGTACCCAAAAAGACAGTGTGAGCTGAAGAAAGGAAGACCTGTGCTCATATTCTCTACTCTTCTCAAAAAAATATGGCAACACAGTGCCAAGTGAAATGCGTGTTCCAAAACCAGACAAGAGTGAGGATTAATGGCCACTTTTCTAAATAGGCTCTCTCAGCTTCTCTGAAAGAAAGGGTGTGCTAGGGAAGTGGGATCTTACATGAAGATCTTACATGGGAAGTATCTTACATGACATGAGAGACTTGGTAAAAGGGAGTATCAGACACATTACCTTGATTGGAGTGTACCATTTTCGCTGAGAAGGTGGTTTTCTCACATGGGGCTTCTTTGGCTTGGGTTCCCATGGCTCATACTCCTGTTCTGGCAACTTAATAATAGCATTTTTGGGTTTTTCCAATTTTGCTCCTTCTTCTGTTGACCCCTTGTCTCCCCATCGCACCTGATGTCAGGAGAGCACACTGTAAGAAGACACTTCAGCAGTCCCCACCAGCAGGTGGTTTCCACAGATCTTGATCTAGTTCCCATCAGATGACCAAGTGCTACCAGGAATAAAGTCAAATTTATGAAAGTGCCAAACTCCCACCGTAATCAGAAATACACATTTAAGAATAAAATAGTCTCACTCAAAAACTGCTGGAACTACTAGCCTTGGCACATTCCCGTAATCTAAGGTGTGGGAATTCACAGCATCTGGGGCAGATGAGAATCATTAAGGCTGGTAGGACCTCTAAGATGATTAAGTTAACCCAGCACCACTAAACCATATCTTAACTGCCACATCCACACACCTTTTCAACACTTCCAGGGATGGTGATTCCATCACTTCCCTGGACAGCCTGTTCCAACTCCTAATCACCCTTTCACTGAAGAAATTTTTCCCAATATCTAATATCCTAATATCTGATTTTGTTGTCCGACCTAGCTCAAGCAGAAAAGTGACTCTGCATTCAAGAGCAAGATATGATCCCTGGTGTCACAGTCAGCATACATTCTCAGCATCAAGCATAAAATTCTTCCAAGGAAAATGGTTAAGGATAGTAAGATGCAATATTTCATCTGCAGTCTTGCAGAAACTTGCTGAGAAGCCTTCCCTTCCATAGAAACCAGGCACTGCATAGACAGCATCCTCAAATATAAAACCAGTGTATCTTTGCCTGCATTTCCTCTGACAAGACAACTGGATGCAACTGCAGCAAAGGGTTTGATTGACTAAGTTGAAACTTCTTTTGGTGCTTATCTCATTTCTTAACCTGCAAATTTTCTCTGGCTCATAATGCTAGATTGATTTAATTATTCATACAAATGATAGCAGCTTGATGCCTGTTACTTGGACAGCAGCTGCAAATTAGGTGGACAAGCCCTGATTAAATTCCAGTCTCCAGTCCTCTTCAAAAAATCACATGAAAACATAGTGGTACAATTTTAATTAAATGTGCTGGGGTTTATAACATGAAAGAATAAGCCAAATACCTCCATCCTCTTAATCCCACCAACACCTCGACCTCCATAGTAAGATGCATCCACAGTTGGCCACTTCTTCTTTGGCAATCCATCTTCATTATCTGAGTCCTGTGGGAAAGACAGGGAGATATTACTGTTGTTCTCACATAAAAAGCACAAACTGTGGAAAGCAGCTGAACACCCTATGGTCCAATCCTTGGATATCCGGCTGTGTGTGTTATGCTTATTTGCTGACAAAACCCAAAAAAGCCTCTTGCCTCTGCAGCTGCAATTTTAACTGGGGAAGCCGGAGAGGATTGCCTGTTCCTCCCTCCAGGATGCTTTTGTTCAGTCAAATATGCATTGAGCTCCAAAATCCCTACTGATCTGTAAGGAAAGGCAAAGTGCAGATGAACTGTACACAATACTGGTTTGCCACTGTGCTATGCAGAAAATGCAGTGATGAGTTAGCCCAAAGAAATAATTCATTAATTGCACTTTTAGAACTTAGTATCACCAACAGAGGAAAAAAAAAAGCAACCACTGTTGAGTTTTCTAACATGGGCATCAGAGCCTTTTGTCATGGCAGCTCTAACCAGTTATTCTACACCATTTGATGCTTTGTGGAGTCTGGCTCAGGCTGTACAGTTTGGAATAGGGTTCAGACAGGAGCATCTGACAATCGTCAGGGAGATCAGAACCAGAGCAATTATAGCAGCTGAAGATTATTTTTCTGGAACATGTGAGTGCCTGAATCAGGAATTAACTTTAGCTTCATTTTTCTGTTCTTGCTTAACTAAAAGCTAGCAAATAGTTCTGGTTCAGCAGGCCTGGGAACACAACTCCAGCCATCTCCACATCTTGAGCCAAGAGAAGTAACTGGGATTTCTCAGACTCCATATCATTGCACTAAGCTGAGGCACCTGAAAGTCACAGCCTGACACTCTCCAAGTACACAGACAGCTGAGTAAAGGGCCCAACAAGCCTCCTAGAGTATTTTCTTCATTCCTTAGATAACTGTACCTCATGCTGATATGCAGATGTGCATGCCACTCTTGGACTGGCCATGCACAGGGCTCTCTGCTACTTCTCATCAGTACAAGTATGTTTCTAGAAACACTACCTCAACTTACTTTTTAATTAAAAAACAAACAAAAAATCAAGTGAAATCCAAATACTATAGAGAGACATAAATTACTGTTACATGGCATTTTCTCAAAATTGCCCCACATGTTTCTGTTGGAAGGTAAAAGGAATTAAGAGCCCAAATGACAATAATAGCTTTTTTAAACCATTCTTTAATTTTTGTTTGTTTGTATTTACTTCTTAGGTTATGCCTTGGAAAAAGGCAGTCCATAAGTTATTCAGTGACATGTGGTCTCTCAGCTACGGTTCAATGGGTCAGTTCCTCCAACAAATTCTTTAGTACAGCCAGGAAAGACTAGAGTTGAAATTTGCATTAAGTAGTAAGGGGAGTCTGAGTTTTTTATTGTTGTGGTTTGATTTTGTTTGACTTTTTGTTTTGTTTTGTTTTTTGTTTTGTTCCTGTTATTTTGTTTTTCTCCTGAATCAGGGAAATCAACATACAATGAAGGTGGTGTGGTTTGGTGTTGGGTTTGGTGCTGTTTCACTTAGCCTTTTTTTGAGAGTACAAGTACACAAATTTTATCCCATTTCATGCCACATCTAAACCAGTACCCAGTGAACTACAGTGACTTTTTAAATTAATTTATATTTGATTTCACTGTAAACTTGAGTATTATAAGAGATCCTCTGTCTCTTCCATGCAAGAGAGATTTCAAGTGCTCCTGTCTAACAGGTCTTAACTGCTGGCAAGCCTGACTCCAGCAGGACAGCGTCAATAGTAACAGCTGATACTTTTCCAGTTGATAAAGGATTTATACCAAATGTCCCCCAGACTGAACATACAGCAAAGCAACATTAACAGCCACCACATGGAGATCTAATGCTCATGCTTTGGGAACAACTTTTACACACTTATATTCAGTTTAATAGTAGCAATATCACACTGTATCAGCTAAAGAGCAGGTCACCATACCTAGGGAGCCAAGAGTTAAATTTAATGAAATCCATTACACAATTATTGCAATGCACGATTATGACAATCCACGCTGGATAAAGACAAGGCCAAGAAAAGGGAATTGATAACATCTGTATTTTGTGCTATTCCTGGAGGCTTACATCAATTCATTCTTTTTGATTTCATTTAAAATTGCAAAGCATCTGCAACTTCTGCAGTGGTGTGATGCTCTCTAAAGCCTTCAAATGCAGCATGGCTGCAGCTGCAGGCTTTGTGACAGCACTAATCACACTAACCCCAGCATGAATTCTGGTGTGCATTCTGAAGTTAAATTGTCACAGCACTGCTGCTCAGAACAAGTAACAGGATCATGTACACATTAATGGAGGCCTCCACCAACCTCAGAACAGCAGCTGTGGTTGCCTCCTTACTTTCACACCAAGTTACAGTAAGTTAGCAGTAAACTATAAGCTTCTCTTGTGGGTTAGGCAAGTATTTTTCCATCATTTAACTGTCTGCCTAGGAGAAAAATTAATGCAGGCATAAGTTGTCTCTGGAGGTGCTTTCATTAACTACTATTATTTTCAAGAAATTAGTACAGTGAAACTCAGCTGAGGTCAGGGTCAGTGAGCTACTGTCCCCAAAAGAGCTAAATACAACCCTGCCTCCAACAGCTCAAAACCTAAATAGAGAAAGGCTAAATGTCTTTCCAAAGGTCACTCTGCACAAGAGCCACAGCCAGGGCAGCTTTTGTCTCCTCTCCTGTAGCAAAGCCAGAAGAATGTGGCCTTTGCTATCCTTTTTTCCTGCTGCCAGACTGTTCCTTACTGCCAATCTGGGCTAAACTCCTGCTGAGAACAATGGCAGCTTCACTGGAGGAGGGACAGCTGTCAGCACAGCTTGAGAAGCAAAAATTTGCTTACACACCTGTTTGATGCACAGCAGAAAGAACAAAATACCATAGGAACTGATGGTCTGTGGATTTTTGAGTTATGCAACTGTTTTCACCCTGGATGGAAGTAGTTTTGCTGTGTGTATACAAAGAGGCCAGAAGGCAGAAATAACTGTCCTGACCCAGAGGACTTCCTCTCACAGCCTTCAAGGTGTCATTAAGACACCTACAGGGCTGACATTCCTGAGCAGCACAGCACACTACAGTGGCTGCAGACAGTGCCACAGCTCAAAAATAACACACTTACAGGCTCTGGAGGCGGTGGCGGAGGCGGCTCCTTGATCACCTGGAATAAACAAACAATGGAGAAATCTGAGACAATGGCAGGGTTCATCCATCTCAATACCATGTCCTCTCTGCTTTTTTGTTCATAACACAAATGAGTCACCTTATTTCATTCCCCCACATTCAATCCTCCCATCACCCCACTGCTTTTCAGCAGGCATAAAACAAACCCAGATGAGATGCTAAATCCATGGCATTGAACTGTTTGATTAGTCAAGGAGTGCTCTAGAGTAAGTAACCCTGGTAGTTCTGCCTGAAAAATACCATATAACTACCAAGTTAGGGCAAAGATATTTGCTCAGAATCTGCAGCTCCTCTGAATAAATTGAAGAAATCCCAACCAACAAAATGCAAAAAAACCCCTAACTCTTGTCTTGAAAAAGGACTGTAACAGCTTATGTACACATTAGTAAATCAATTCCATTACACTTTTATACAGTAGGTTTCAAAGCTGGTCTAAAATAGGTCTTGATACCTACAGAAACTTGAGTTACATCCATGAGCTTATTTAAAATTCTCATTCAATGTAAAAATCACATATGCCTTGAAACAATCAAAAACCCAGACTAGAGTAACTTCAACAAGCACTTTAAGCAAATTGTGGAATAGGGGCTTTACAAATATGGCAGCATTTTTCTCAAGTAAGGTTAACCATCCACTCCAACACTTTAACTCTGTGATTTTGCAGAGAATAGATGAAACCAAGTCAATAGAATGAAAAAACCATACTTACCACTGTGCAGCAAAGGGGCCAAAACCACCACAGAAGAGCCAGAGCCAGCAGCAGAAAGAGAATTAGAAGAGCAATGAAAAGGATGGTCCCAGTCAGCTGCAAGCAAGATGAGTATTTATCAGTTACCTTTGTATGTCTCAAGGAAGGCAGGAGTCCTAAAGTTACACATTTAGAGTCAGCTTTCCCTCACTATGAGGTCTCAGGTAGATTGTGCAGCCAATCACTATTACCATTAGGATCACATCAGTATCTGAAGTCACAAAACCAGGGAAGCATTTCCTCTTGGCAGTGTGTATAATTTAGGTATGAATTTATGGTATGTTTAGATTCAAGAAGGTTAAACTTGTATACAACCCATTCTGTGCTGGTAAGTCCCTTTGCACTGTCTGAATGGCACTGCAAAGTACATAACCACAGGTTCTCAGGTGTACAGAGTAACCTTTGATTCCTACAGATGCAGAATATGCAAATGCTGATATTTAAAGAATGGGAATATTTGAGCTCAGATGGGTAACTGTTCATGTCAGTTCCACAGCTCAGAGCACAATTTGCTCAGTGTATCAGCCCCCAAGCTGCCTGTGTTGCCTCTTGACTCAAACTGCTCACACAACTTTTGCCTGAGTGATTATGCAAACCAGTCAATAATGCTGTTTGTTCTTAGTATGCTTCTTAGGGCTGTTTTGACTATTTTTAATGAGATACTGTAATCATTATCTTAAACATTTCTGATTCTTCTATCCACTGATCTCTCTGCAACTCTGGGGATGCGGAGCAAAGGGTTTATACCTTCAAAATCGAAGTTAAATTTTCTTTAAAATGACTAGAAAAAAATATCAAGTATTAACACTTGAAATTAGCTTTTCAGAGCACCTAGGCAATCAAAGAGAATCACAGCTCTGATTTTTCTGTGTAATCTTAATGGCTCCTTTGCACTTGCAGCATATCATGTTAGTGCACTCAGAAGAGATGTTAGTTCTCTATTGTTCTGATGACTACAGGAATCAGGTTTTCATATGCTGCTTGCTTCCTGCAGGACATACAGGGCATGAGTAAACATTTTTTTCACATGGGCAGTGGCATGCTGGGACATGCCCTATCCTTGGACTGTACTGGGTTCTGGAAGGATATTAACATGAGCTCTGGTGTTTCAGCTATTTTATTTTATTTTTTTTTTTTTAATACTGGGAAAAGAAACCTCTTCAATGGTAGATTTTCAAAATTTGAGAAGCGGTTCAATTTGTCAGCAACAGGGGTATCAAGGGACAGGCAAAACCTAGCAGCAAACTAGAGGAAAGCCTGGGGATAGGAAGATGTGAAAAGAGCTTGAAGAAAGGTCTGTCAGTCAGGCTGAGGAAAGAGTTGGCTAGAGAGGAAGCTGTAAGAGATTTTCTGAAGGACAGGATAAAGGGAAAGAAGCCAAATTCCAAAAGTGATTTCTGTATGATAAAGTTCATGAGATTCACTTTATTAAATCTGGAACTACTTGCTGAATTTCCATGGCACCAGAAACTGATGCTTACCCCCTTCTTACAACAGGGATTCCCTTCACTGTTCTAAGTGCATTTGTTTTCCCCTCAGACAATAAAAAGGCTGAGGGTGGAAAGTACCAGAGCTTTGTAAAATCTGGGTGAGACCCCAAATGACCGACTTAGGGGGTACTTAGTTTTATCAGGCCAGTTCCTAGAGCTGTCAGGACTGACACATTCAATATGGGACTGACACAAACACAGCTCCTATTCCTCGCTTTTAGGCAGGTAACCCAGTATCCCATATCTGTGTCACAGCACCACCATTCCTGCACTGCTCTGTGGCTTTTTGTCATAGAGGCAACTAACTGACCTGTTTTAGGATATGCTATTTAACTCATTTGGCCAGGGAGCAGCTGGATTGCTCCAACAAGTGGCAGACTCCTTGCTCAAACAAGTCCTGTTAGAGGACACAGTACCCAGCTGCAGTTCAGTGCTAAGGCCCCCTCTCTGGTCCTCCCATGGCCCCATCTACAACTAATGCATCTGGAAAGCAGATACTTAAAGAGAAATGAATTTCCAGTGAAGTCAGTTTGCTGAGAAAAGGCTGAGTAAAAATCAAACATAACTTCAAGAAGTATTGCTCTACTCCTTAAAAACAAATCCAAGCACAGTGGCAATGCAGTATACTACTATTACTCCAAACACACATTACCTCCTTGTTTTGTAGTCTTTGTTCCCAGGCATCGCTTTTCCCGTGCTGACTGCACATACAAATTGCTGAGACATTTGCCAGCCTTAGCTCACGAGCTGCTGGCAGTAAGAAGCTAAAGAGTCTTCTTTTAATGATTTTAATGATACAAAGCACCATAGTGAAGCTGGACTTTGAAAAGAAAATAGCAGACTTCATGCAGCTGAACAGAAATAAGACCAAGGATCACACAGAGGCTTTTGGATTACTGTGAAGATACTTACTGTACAGAAAGGACAGAAGGACCAGCTGGGGAGGAGAGCTGAGCAGGCTAGCTGACTGCCACCCACAGAAAAGGAAATAGGAGAGGAAAAGAAATGGAGGGAATCTCTAAAACGAGAAGAGTGAAAGGCATGAAATTAAGACAAAGTTGGAAACGGAATTGCCAACCTCCCTGCTTATGGAACACAACAGGAGTGAGACTCTGCTTTTGTATCAGCTGCTAATCAGGCTTCCTGCCTCCTTCACATTCAATCTGTAAGAGGCTGGTCAAAAACTGTGAGATTGACATGACTGGAGATTGGATTCCTCTTTTTTATCCTAAGGCTACCAAAAGGAAAAGCTCCCTTCATCCATGCTCTGGCCTTTAGGAACCCCAGTTAGGGCTGAGACTTCAGTCTTCATCAAAAATAGATTACATATGGGTAACTAAATGCACCAGTTAACACTTGTGTTTCACTGCAGACTTGAAAGGTTTTATTGTACCTGAGGTAAAAGAGTGGAATAAAATGTGAACATATCAGTCCTCAGTATGGAAAATTTGGAAGTAAGTTTTGGCAAAATAGAAATAATCCCATGAAGAAGCAAACACATCTCTGCTAAATTGAGTCCCTGTAACCCACCAGCATTCTGGTGTGATATTTCCCACCTTCATTGCTGAAAACATCAGACAATTATATGTACAAGTTCTGGTTGCCTCTATCTGCATTCCTGCCCTTCTGTTCTCCAGCTGTCAAAATGGCTAACAATGATTACAAACCAATATGACAGCATTTGGCATAGGCTATAAAAGTCCTTTTGACACTAATAAAAATAAAGCTCAAGTTTGATACAAACTGCTATCAGGTACATCAGCCAACTTGGTTTAGACCACAAGCACAAGGTCACATATTTAATTACTGTACTTGCTTGCCCCAGCTACAGGCACTGCCTGTTCTTACACCATGGAAGACATCTGCTTATCTATTAGTCAGCTTCTCAATTTTCCTTATTTGTTTCTAAAAATCAGATTTTGATAAAGGATCACTTTAGCAGTTTATCCCTGACACTCCACCTGGTCTTTTTGACTTGTGATGCAGGACAGGCATCACTTTCCTTTTCCTCTGTGGCCTTTCCAGACACAAGTCCTAACAGTTGTATCTTTCACCCCAGATCCCATCAGAGACCCCAAGGCTCAAGAGAATGTTGCTCCCTCATGCTCCTTCCATCCTTTTCTCAAATGCCCTTCTGATAAGATCATACTTTTTTTACAACAGGGATTCCTGTTGAAGATCTCTCTCCTAGGGTAGGAACGGGCAGGGCGCCTTTCATGATAATTTTTTACTCAGAAAATCTATCATGATCTATCCATCATCAATAACAATTTGATCTTAAGTTGCCCTGGTTATTTTCCCAAGAGCTGCTGGGATCCAGTCACTGGCAGTGATGCAGAAGTTGCAGAGAGCTCACGCTCACTCAAGGAGTGAAGAACAACCATTTCTTTCCAAGGTCTCATGGTTCCTCTGTCAAGGCCCATAGGAATTACTTACACAATGTGTGCTGGTGATGCTGACAGAGCTGGAGATGAATGTTAGCCCATTGTTCATGCTGACTTGTAGGAAAACCACCCTAGAGCACAAAACAGATACATTTATTTTTAGTGTCGTCTTTACACCCATTGTTACCTTTATTCTGTTTTAGCCACTGGTTTATGAGCATGCATGGATAGCATGTCCTACTGAGTCAGAGCATTTTCATGCCCTCAGGCACTTACCTGCATTTGACTCCCTGCTTGCCCAGGAGATACTCTTTTCATGTTACCTTTATTGAGCTGGGACATTTGCTCTTTATTAAAAAGCCCCCATCCCACCTGGGGCTAAGGGCACTAGGAAAGTGAGTCATAATAGAATGCCTCAGAAAATAGCAGTTCTACTGGAGATAGCACAAGGAACTTTAAGACATTTTTATTTATTTAAAGAAACTCATCTGTCAATAAGTCAGAATGAGTTCTTTTGTATCAAGCAAATCCAGAACACCTGCATTGAGACCAAGAAGGGTAAAAACACTGAAATGCCAGTGAAATTCAAGAGAATCTTCCCTAACCATTTTCCAGGATCAGAGAAAGAGTACAAGAGAGAAAAAAAAAAAAATTAAGTGATAATAAATAAATGACAAAACCCCACCAAATTAATTTCCTTCACCCACAAATACAAAAGGGCAGGGAGACATTCACCCTTAGCCCCAATACAGTATTTAAGCACCCACAAGATCACCTATGGAAAAGGAGACATAGTGCCATGTCTCCCAGAAGTCTATAGGATTAAGAAGGCTGAAAAACATCAACACTAGACACAGCAGAGCTAAGTAGAGGAAGCAACATACACAATAGCAGCAAAGGAATTCAAAACAACCATCTCCTTTCCATCAAAATTAAAAGTTTGTCTTGAATTTAATTACCTTTTGGTCTGAAAAAACAGGATATAGGAAGAGAAGAAGAATCACCATTCTGTGATTCTATGAAATGGGGTCATGGTCCAAGAAAACCTTTGGTTAAACTGTGCTGAAGACCCAACATTAAATAGATCTATGCTGGCTCCTACTAGGAAAAGTTCGGCACAAAGGAGATGGCTGCAATATGACACACACACACACACAGATTTATTAGCTTCACACTTTGGGCAAAATCCTGAGCCTTTGGCTCAGTAATGACATCCTCATCCAGAAGTCCACTCTCTCTTGACACATGTTGGAAAGCAATACTCACTGTCCAGCATCTTCTATCACTGGGGCAGGGCAGAGTAAGTACGTATCATGAACAAAAGTCGGCTTTTCATCTGAAAAGAAATTAATATAACTATCAATTAATAAATTGTTCCGAGCAGGCCACCCCCTTGAGAAGCGCTGACACCAATGACAGCCACAGATGAACTCAGTATAATGCAAGTACCACAACTCCCCAATAGTGCTGATTACAAATCCAAGTATAGAATAACCATTCATATTGATGGCAACATGATGCTATCAGGCTAGAGATATCACAGCTAAGAAATTGGAAGTTTATCTCTGTTCCTGGCAGCAGTGATCAGCATTTGGAATTCAGCTTTGAGCACTATTCATCATGTCTATCTTAAAATTACATGCAACCTCTACTCACACTGAATACTCGGACCCCTCAAGTTACTCAAGGGCTCAAAAGTTTAGGGTTCATTTTTTGTCTACGTATGTCCAAATACACACAGAAGAGACTCCAAGGCTGCATTGTCTGAGCCCAAGAAAAAGGAAGGAGAGAGACAGGGTGGAGCTGAAATAGAAAAATACTGAGGAGAAAAATACCCAAACCCAAATGATGGTTGGTCATTTACAGGAAACAGGCACAGAGGAGCCATGACTGATGTTACCATGAGGACCTACTCTGCACTAGCTGCTTCTCCTGGACCCAACCTCCCCCCTGTGGCAGCATCATCTGTACACAGCCCATGCTTATAAGGGTTTGGTGCAGGCAAAGTCAAACACAAGGGCACACGTCTTCCCACCTCCTTGCACTCCACTGCTCCAGGAATCAGCAGTGTTAATCCTGTTGCTTTCAGAAGTCACATCCAGAAAGCCAAGTCCTGTGAATACAGACAGGAGGCCCAGCAGGAATCCTGCACTGCCACTCCACCAAAAGTGTGTAAGCTGAAGCACAAGAGCATACACATCACTCCAGTGACTATAGCTTAGCTCTGAATGGCCAACAAAGCAACTGTGGTGCCAGCCTGAAGAAAGACTGGTCTAAAAGAGTCAAACCCAAGGGAATAATGGGCTGATAAAAGCTGCCATCTTATTTATACTTTAGAGGCTTGTTTAGTTTTTTTATCTAGGGAAAAAATTAGCTCAAGCAACAACAGATGTAAGAGTTGTTCCCTCATGCTTCAAGCACACCCGAAGACAGAACTCATTTCCCTGCCTGGGCAGAGATGAGGGTATGGAAATTGGTGATATATTTTAGGGCCAGTCTGAGGGGAAAAAAAGCCAGCAGAGATCAGCATCTCATGACAACAGCTGTTGCAAACCTAACCCAAGGAAAACATAGCATGGAGTTGGAATGGAATCATAGAAGTTTCCCTCCTGTGTATTTCCAGGGTCAGGTCAGCACTCACTGTGTGAAGTCCAGTCAAGGTGCTAATGATTGGGGATAAGGAAGAAAAAGCAAAGCATCTGTCTAGCTGATAAACCACAAAAAACAAATCCTGGTTAAAGGGTATCTGTAAGTGGCATAAATGCAAGACCACCAGAGCTGATTGACTGCAGTGTCGACTGGGATGGGAAATGAAGGAGCAATTCATGTGCTCCCTCTTGTAAGTGAATTCACTGCTAGGAAAGGCACCAGTCTGGCCATGATAGGATATGAAAGCCTCTACTGTGCTCAGGCCACAAGGGTAGCATATACAAAAGAGGAGCAGAGATCCCCTCCCCACACCATGCTTCACTCTGCCAGACACACACAGCTTCTCAGGAATGAGAGAGGACTGCTGAGAAACTGGACATTCCATCTTTTTTTGGCCATTCAGTCCTTTGCCCTTGCTGCTGAGAGAGCAAACAAAAGACCCTGTTCAGCACAGCAGTGACAGCGAGTTTCCATGTAACAGAGTCACTGCGATGGGACCAGCACCTGGTGTCAGAGAGGAGCAGAGCATGCCTGGGAGGCCTGGCTTCATGGCAATTGTCTTCTAAACTGGTGAATGAAAACTCTGAAACCATCAGGGGATCAAGATAGCACTATTTCTTTTTACTGGTGATGAATAAGAGCATAGGAAGAAATTTTAAGTTTCCATCTTAAAACCTGATCCCCAGTCCTCTCTTGCTGTATGCAGCACCCACGTGCATCACTGCAGTGGTGCTAGGGTCACTGTGCAGCAGCATGCCCCATGCAAGTGCTC
Organism: Lanius collurio; assembly: GCA_020086605.1. Taxonomy (NCBI): domain Eukaryota; kingdom Metazoa; phylum Chordata; class Aves; order Passeriformes; family Laniidae; genus Lanius; species Lanius collurio. Next base: position 15,284,681 of record JACBWW010000010.1, read on the forward strand.
ACAACACAATGCCCACAGGTCATTGCATTGAATAAGGATGAATTTCAAGCTTCTTTTGAGTGCACACCTCTACCCCAGCTCCCTCTCATATCTGCTGCAAGGACTCCCCTTAACATGGATGAGAGCTGGCCTGTGTCCTGTGAGGTGACACAGCCACAGGGGTCATTGCAATCCACCAGCCTGCAAACTTACTGATAGTGAGGCTGTCATTGAGCTTGAAGCTGCAGAGTACCTGGTCGATATTTCTTGCATGATAAAAGCCGTTGCCTCTTACCACAACTTGAAAGGATTCTGTAAGTGAAAATACAGAAGATTTATGAGAAATAAATAAAGCATTTCTGTTCAGAGTGACCTGAATTAAAACATGACAGTAGCTGTTCTCTGCCCTATGCCTGAAAGAAAACATTCACACTGACATTTCCTCTATTCAGCAGCAATGTCCAAGGGTGGCATTAGGGTTTCAGAGACTTCTCTTTGTCTCAAATCAGCTCCCACAAGTGTAACACAACTGCAATGCCATAAAGGTGCCACAAACTAAGTCTGACTTGACTGATGTTATCTCATGGTTCCTGCACAGGTTTTGGGGCAGACACCTTTGCTATACACAAGTACCAGTCCTTCCCCCTCATCTTCATCGCAGATGGCACAAGGCTTTCAGCAGGCAGATGCTGACAGACAGAATTCCCCTCCTAAACTCCTGTGACTCAGAGAGAAAGTTTTGCATCTGGTACAAACCCTGGGGGAAAAAAAATGCTCCTGCCCATGCACCGAGTCCATGCACAGCCCCACTAAAATCTGCTCTGCATGGGAATATTGAAGGACCCAGGCACCACCGTTTTCTTTGTGCTCTTCCCCCACATCCCTGCCCCAGCAGCTGAAATCACCAGTGGCACAAGGAGAAACATGCCATAACTTCTGTTGCTTTAGTTCTGATAGGGAAGGCACCCGTGATTTTTGACATTATTGTCATAAGCAACTATGATTTGTTCATTCAAGCAGGAGAAGCATCATCAGGTTTGGGTTTTTTAGCAAACATTCCAATAGCCTTTGTACTGACAGAGCAGTTTTGCATTTGAGTAAAGCCAAATCTCTGCCAGAAGCAAGATCCCAACTGCACATGCTTTCCACTACTAATCACATTGCAGTGCACTGAGCTTACTCACAAACCCACAAAATAACTCTCTTTATTGCCAGAGAGATCAGTAATGCTTGGCTAAGCAGCTACAAGAAGTAGAAAAGTGCAGGGGAAGAGAAGGAATAGAGACAGGTAGAGTTTTATGCTGAGTTTATGTCTATCATGAAAGCACCTGGTGTCACCAGACTCAGTACAGTTAGAGACAGAAAAGGTAACTCGAGGAAGAAAAGTATACAGAAATCTGGCTTTGTTTTCTCAGTTTCTCCCCAGAAAGCTATTCCTTAGTAACCTGCATAGGTAACACTTCTCCTCGGAGCTCTACCAACACATCAGTTTGCTATTCTTCCCTCCCTTTTACTGCACACAGGTGAAGCCCAACACAGAGCCATAGCCCCCTTTCTGCTAGGGTGAGCCTGACCTGCCAAACTAGGCACAAGATGCCCCAGGAAGGGAAGTGGCAAGGGAAACTTCCCTCTGGGATACAAAAAGCCATTGTGGCTGCTATACTGACCACTGAGGTAACATCTTTAATGCAAGCAGGTGGAGAGACATGTTACAATTTTGTTCTGTCCTAGCACGCTTTTGAAACTCCCTTTGACACTGCACACAAGCTGACAGCTGAGATCCCTAGCACAAAGCAAGGGAAAGCACAGAAGTTGAACTTCCTCACATCAATCTCCCACTTTAACCAAATCCTCCATAGGGCTCTCACACCAGCCTCTGAGGCCAGCCCAATACATGGGGAATAACAGCACAACACAGGACCAACTAATCTTCAAGCTTCACATAGAAAAATATGAATAAATTGTATAGTACTCCACTAGTAGCAAGTAAAACCACAAATAAGTCTACATGCATCGTCATTTATACTTTGATGAACATGCTTAAAAGGAGAGCAAAACAGTGTTAGTAGGATTGAGGGGAGCAGTACACGATTTTTTATCAATGTAATATTTGGCTTTCAGTGCCATTCCATACAAGGCACTGCCATGTTATTTGTATGCTTTGGAGGGAGGAATCGTTACTGGATAAAACTACGTGAGACCCAAAGGTGAAATACATTCACAGCCTCATCTGCCTGCCCTTCATCCTCAAGCCACTGCAAGGCAAGCTAACACAAGGACGTGGGTGCTTTAACTCTTCTGTACAAACAGGTTTTTGCCAAAACCACTCACTCATTGCCATTCTGACTGCATCGAGGTCTAATGCAACTCCAGATGATTTGGACTAGGGCATTGACAAATTACAATCAAGCACTGGAAATCCACACTCTGATTTTCCTCATGGTAGCTTGCTCTAGAGCAGGACTCTGAACTGGCAACAGCCACATGGTAGACGGGAATCAAAGAAGATATTTTGGGAGGAGGAAAAGAAAGTATATACTGGAGTGAATTTTGAAATAAAACATGGGCTTAGGCATCTTGATAAAGAGAGATGATAAAATTTGAGATCTCAATGAGCACACCAAGAACCAAATACGCAAATTCAGCATCAGAATTTGGCCTCTTTTTAATGGGAAGGGTTATACATCCTGGCTCTCACTGGGGGTGGTGGACATTTCTTTAAACAAATGAAAATGGACTGTAGGGCAGATTCATCTGCTTCTTACTCCAATAAGAAACTTGAGTTACTCTTAGTCAGATTAATGCCTTGAGCCATTCCACATCTAACCCAGCTGATATACTGAGAATTATTCTTGATGAGCATCCCCTTTTTTGCCAGCAGAGCTGACAGTCATGACCAGCCCTGAGGGCAGCTGGGCCTCTGCCCACCACCAGAACTACCTGGGACCACACACTGCCAGACTTCCTTGCAGCCAGTCCAATTCACAATGGCTTGAACATCCAACCAAGGTGATAATTTTTTCCCCATGTCAATTTTGTATTGTAAAGAAGCTTGCTAAAACAAAATTGTACTTAAATTTTTCTCCCCCCTCTCATGAATTAATGGCCTTAAAAGGCAGCAATCACAAAAGCTTAGTTGGTAGCTGTTTCAGTGGCTTTAAAAAGATACAGCAAGTAAGAAACTTCCAACACAAGACATTAAAGGTAAAAGCTACACCTAGAAGTTTAGTCTTGTCAGGACAGTTTACCTCTCCTGCCGTTCTTTTCACTGTGATGGCCACTCTGCACAGTCAGCTGCGAACAAGCGATTGGGCAGGAACCTGTCCACCAACACAAGCTGACAATGCAGCAGACTTGCAGGGAAATGTAAGCAGCTGGTACTGGGTTTGTTGTTGCTGTTCGGAAGCCTGTCCCCTCAGTTGCTCTGGAGCATTAGTGTGTTCTGGGTGACGGTCTGTTGAAATGGCTAATTCCATTTAATTTTGCACCCTGGCTCTGGCTGCGTCCTTTTCTGCCTTAGTTACTGTCAGATCATGGATTGCAGCTTTTGACAAGACAGCGAAGGGAAAAAGGTCAGCACTGAAACAACCGGGCGGCGCTGGCAGCGAGATGGTGGGTTGGAGCTGGTGTGCACTGGCTGCGCTGTCGGCTCCGCTTCTCTGACTCTGATGAGAAGCTGACTGCTTGCATCCACACCTGGTGGTTGATGTGGCCAGTAGGATGCCACATCCAACAAAACCTTTCAATCACATCTGCGCACCATAAGCATAATCAAAGCAATGATGCTGTCAAACAGGATATGAGGCACCTCTGATGCTGCACTGATAGCCTGTTTACAGGCTGCATGCCTTGGTCACTTTAAATCAGAGGGAACACGAAGGACCCAACTACACTGCTCCACAATGGGGACAATGAATTTGCAGGGTCAAAAAGCATTAAACATCAGATAGCTGTCACAATATGACGAGATCAATTTGTAACTTGACTTGCCAGATAGCTTCATCACAGAAAGCCAGAGTCCCAACTGGAATTGTCAACACACAGAAATTGTTCCATTAACCTTCTACTAAACCTCTGGCAAGTCAAAAACGAAGCCAAGATCATCAGTAATCACCAATGCAGTAGTAACTATGAGAACACTTACAAGGAGTGGCTCAGAGCCTGCTTTAAGCCCTGTTCATAACTTGTTTCCTCTGAACCACACAAACCTGAGCCTTATGATCTCAAACCAAATTGCAAAAATTAACAGCAACGCTAAATAAAGGCTAAACCAATTATCACCTCACTCAGGTAAGTTTCATACAAAAAGCATGGACAAACACACATTTCAAGGCTGTAAACAGATAAACATCTGTTGGAGAATGTGATAATACACTGCACTCTTTCCAAAGGTCTATTACTTTTCAATCATCATTTTGAAATGCAAATTGCTATTATGTATTTAAAAAAACAACCAAGCAAACTAACATTCCTAACCTAAAAGGGTGAGGAATGGTGATTTTCTAGAAAATGTTACCTTCTAATTTTCAGCCAGTTGGTATATCCACCATGCAAGTGTATATATATATTTTTTTTTTTTGATGTAGGTTTCAGTGGCTATATATCTTAACACAGTAATAGTTATCAGTAAATTATGTTAGTAATTACCTATATTTAAAATGCATAAAAATTCTGATGTTAATGCAAAAAAATAGTGGAGCCTATGAAGTCCAAATTAAGCACATTAAAAAAAGAAACCACATTACATATAGAGTAGCACTGTAACTGTCCAGTGAAATGAACTCAAGATCTGAATTCACACTACCACGAAAAAAAATTGTTTAATCCCAGGAGATTCCTTCCAGGAGACAGTGGTGCACACAGCTACACAGATGAACCCCCAGCTATGTTGAATCAAGTGGGATAATAAAGGATAATAAATCCAAGCACAAATGTAAATATTTGTAATCTCATACTGTAAAACCTCTTGCAGGAGGTAATTTCAGCTGTGGCTTACACAAGAATAATAAATGCTATTACAGGCCTGATTCTTAGTGCTTAAGACCTTAATACTTTAAATACAACAGTATACAAACTGTGCACCATGTGGAGCTGCAGCTCCGGCTTCCTCCCATTTTCAAGCTCTCTGCTGCTACAAACAAACCCTTCAAGCATGTGGAGATTGGGCAGCAAAGCTTCATGTGCCAGCCCTTGCTTGGTCAACAGGGACAGAGCAAATCTCAGAATTTAAGGGAAAGAATTCACTTAAAGAACTTTCACTTAAAGTGAAAGCACTACCTTGCTGAATCAGCAGCAACACACAGAAACTGATTCTGCCCAATTTATATTCATCTTGTTTGAAAGTCACAAAGGCAATCAAAAACTTCTACAAATCCAAGTAAGGCAACAATATTGGGTTTTTTTTGTTTTTTTTTTTTAAGGACAAACTATTTTTAAAGAGTACTTATGTAATTTTAACCACATTTGTCATAATGTTGTTACCTAGCAAGGTTAGCAAAAAATGAAATTGTTTGAACTCATTATCCTCTGGGGGAAAAAAAAATTCTCTTTTTGCTGAAATATATTAATTTCATTGTAAGAAATATTTTTCGTCAGAATTTGTTTTCTCAAATACTCCATAAAGATATTTTCAACATTCTATTTGAAAAAATGGTTTGAAATTCAACTTTCCAATATTCTTAACATTGTTCCAAACAATTGAAAGAATACTGCTGAAACCCTTCCTTTTGGAATGCTCCCATTTTCATGTAGCTAAATGAATTTCTGTTTAACAGGAAAACTTTCAATAAGCTTTGCACAAAAAAAATGTTAAGTATACAATAACTAGGCTAAAATAGGAAAGTTTCAATATGAGGTAAAAGGCTTTAAGTATCAAAGTTTGAAAACTGCCTTTTTTAATTCAACTCCGCAATATTTTTAAAAGTAAAATCATTCCTTTAAAATTTCTATAGATGAGATTTTACATCTAGTCCACAATAATATACTTGGGAATAATTCAAGAGACACAAGGATGTTTCATGTTAAATTGAAACATTCAGGGTAAGATAATATAGTGATTGACATGTGGAAATGAAGAGTGAACAATTTCTCTTCTGTGATACAAAATTTTTCCTGAGTTCCATATTTTATCTGTTTTCAAGGTCAGCTTTCATGCATCATTGCCATTTTTTATGTGCTCTTTTTTACAGTGTAGAAGGAAATGAACACAAGACACTAACACTAGAGCTAAATAACCATGCTGAAAACTGTACCTTCCAGCAAACTTATGGTGTCACTCTTACTGTGCTGTAATAGCTTCTAAAGTAGATAAAAACACAGCAAGAGAATTGCTAACATAAACTAGAAAAAATCCAAGGTAACTATACTAGACATGAAAGTCATGAAATTATCAACAACTTCTCTGGGTATCCTTCATGTTTAACATAAAGAATAATGGTTCTTTCAGATAAGTAAAACATTACCATTTCAGAAAACACAAGAGGTATCTTGGCCCATGCAGAAAATTATATTTCGTTCAATAAACCTTAAATTTCTGTAAATATTTTGCAAAATCTTGTTCTAACTGCTGACAAGTCCTAGCAGATCCCAGGAAAGCAGTCTTTCCAGAAATTTGTGAGATATTGCCTTTAGACCCTAAAACATCTCTGTCATTCTGGCTTTACATTACTCTTCTTCTCTCTGAGATTTCTTAAAAAAGTGGTGTCCCCAATTCACTGTTACCTCTGTCAACTCTCCAAGCTGGTACTCAGTCACAGCAGCTGCATGTTTATTGTCAGAATGTTTTTCTCAAGCTGAGAAGGAACGTGCAGGGCTTTAGCCATGGCCTGAGAGGATGCTCTAACACACCCACAGGCTTCAGCTCCAATACCACATTAGGTAGTTACTGACATTTCATCAGTGTCATTCATTTGCCTTAACACACTGTTCTTGTGGAAACTTACCTCCTGCACAAACACTGGATGGTTCAGCTGCTAGGATCTCAATGCAAGACTTCTTCAGAATCTAAAAGATTTAGATAAGGGCATTTTTTTGGTAACGATTTTCATCTATGTTTTATTAATGCAGGAAAGGGCACCCTTTACTGCATTTCAGAATATCCAACTTACTGAATCAATGGTTCCTCTTAGGGCATAAAAGCCTCCCTTAACTGGAAAAACATGATCGATGCTGTCAGCAATCGTTGACAGCTGCAAAGAAAGACAATCATAAATCATGAGGAAAACAAAATTACAGTGAACAAAACCAGGCCCTTTCATACTTGCTAAAAGACATCACAGTGACACAAAATGATTTATGCCTCAAGTAATTAAATAAATGCCTTCATCTGATGCTGTTACTTGTGCAGTAGTATAACAGAAAAACACAAGAGAAAGCAGGCAAGTTACCTGAGTTTCATTGAAATCTTTCACTCCGACACAATAAACAATAGCTCCAAAGCTTCTAGCTCTGTTGGCCTAAAAAACCAAGAACTGCCATTAAGTGCAAAGCCATACAATCAGTGGAGCCAGCAGTAAATGTGTAAAGGTTTGACACAAATTAGTTTGGATAAACACAGAAGTGACTTACTTCTTGTTCTGCATAATAAAACTGAGCGTCTTGCAGCTCTCCATCCGTCAGGGCAATAATCACACTCGCGGTCCGAACTCCTACACAGAGGGCAGTTAACAACAGATTGCACACACATGACACAAGATTCAGCAATGGAAAAAGAAGTTTGGAGTGAGGCAATCCTTTCTGCCAACAAATAAATACAAACTAACCCATAAGGGCAGACTCAGCCTGCTTTGTATGGACTTGGTGAAGCACCAGCTGAAGGCCAGATGCAAGGCACGCAATGAGCCGGACCCCGCACACCTCCGCGTCACAAGTGTCACTGCAGGGGAGTGCTGCTCTGACAAGGCCCACACACCCACCTTCCTGTTCTGCAGTAAACAGATCACCTAACAAGACCACAGCCAGACCTTTCACGTGGAGAACAGACAAAATGGGTTTGCAGAAAAGGAGAGGTTTCTCCTCCACTCTTGACAAATTTGTCTCTAGATAAACATTGGCCAGAGATTGTGTAAGAGACAGCTCTGCAAAAGGAGCTTTCCCTGCCATCCCACCTTCCCCTCCAGCAGGCTTTGGAAGAGCAACCCCACTGAACATGGCATGAAATGGGCTGCTATAGGGAGGTCAGTCCTACAGTTCCCAAGCAACAAGAACTTCCAGGGAAATTCATGGAAATTCTGAGCATGTGAAAACCTTAAGATCAGGTTCATTAGAAAAACTTCATGTCTTGTGATAAAACATTTCACATCCCATCTAAACTTAAGTGAAAAGGTTGTAAGGACTGCAGAGATTTATACATGTAATGGAGTAGAGAATACAATGCTATCTAGAAAAATGCAATGTGTTAACAAAATTAGACCAAATTAACATGCAGCACCTCTGATGCAACTAAGGTTCAACCAACCATTTTGAATACACAGTTCTTAAGTCAAGTAACTAATACACATACATGTTACTTTCAGGTATGTATTTGTTATTTTTTCAAAACAATCTGCTACAGTTTCAAGTGTCTTTCCCCATATTGGCTGAAATTAAAGACTGATCAGTTCTGACAGGTTTCTTATGCCACACAGTCCTTTCCATGTCATGTCAGACACAGACATAAATCTTAAAAATATGACCTGGAACTTGGGGGAAAAACAGCTTGGATTCCCGTTTTTTTCTGCCCAGCATCTTTGAAAAATGCTTAAAAAAAATGGAGATCTTATTTTGTTTTCTTTTCAACATTTATTTCTTTCCTGGTAGCTTAGCTTCTAAATCCAGATCTCATCTACTCTTTCTCCTTCTTAATTCAATTTACAGAATACTTAATTCTCAGCTATATGCTAAGAAGTAAAATTGTTTTCAGTTGGACACTTCAGTACTTCTGATTTTACTAGCAGAAATGCTGCTGCTCCTACACACACAGCCTATTTTAATAAAAAGGCACAGACCTGTTTCTCCATTGTCCAAAGAGACCATCAGCTCACAAATGAGAGCAACCTCACATCAGGGTATGAACTAGGCAAGTCTTGTTAACTAACTAGGTCTTCTTTTGGTATAGAAAAAAGCCCATAAATACACTTTCCTCTAAAAATTTAGTGAAAATGCACATTTTAGCAACTCAGAATCTGAACACAAATCATTCAGACTGATGCAAAATCCTCCTTCACACGTACACTAACGAGAACAAGGATGTGGGACCACAAAGCAGAGGGGGTGAGTACATCAGGACAGAAGGGACCAGGAAAACATGGATATTTCTGTCTCCTGGGTGCAAGATGGGCAGCTCTGGCTGCAATGGTTTGGTCTGCATTCTGCAATGGCCAGATCTGGGATCATACTGGTCTTCTCTGATCTCGATAAACCATGAATCATGCTTATAAAAGTAGGGCTGCAGTCAAAATGGAATGCAGTATTGCATAACACCACTCCTTCTCCAATACTTCTTGCAGTGAGTTTACTGCAGGTCATAAAAAGAACTATAATCCCTGTCTTTTCCATGCAGATATCCAATATGAACTATATACAACACATACCTCCATAGGTTTCATGGTAAATTTGCTCATTTGCCTGCAACAAAGTGTAGAAGATGGTTAGCTCTGAAGTATACCAGCAGGAAGTAAGCAAAGTTTATGTGTGTAAAACAGAGAAAGTAGGAACTGTGATGTGTACCCTTTTAAATCCTTCATGCATGAATGTGTCTCCTCCAGGCAGTTCTTCCTTAAGAATGTTGAGCCCTTGTCTTATGGCTTCCCTTTGGATTGAAAAAAAAAAAAAAAAACCACAAATAAACAAACAAAAAAATCCCAGGAAAACATTTTATTAGAAGTTTTGGGGTTTTTTTGAGATATTCCTGTACCACAGCTAGATTATGCATCCTGTCAATCAACTGCACAGAGTGCATAGGTATCAGTTGAAAACACTGGTTGAATCAAGATTTCTTTCAAAACCCACAATTTCTGAGCCAAACACCCGGGGGGGGGGGGGGGGGCACAAAACAATACATAGGGTACAGCATTAGGGTAACACATTTTAAAGATGCAATTCTGTCCCTGCTCCTTATTCTCATATACTCAGTCAGGATAAGATTGAATTAAAGCCAATCCCAGATATTAAACTTTGACAAACTGCAAAACAAAGCAGAGTTTAAAAGCTTATGACCCTGTCACAAAAATGGAACAAATTAAAACTCCGTATTAAATCAGTCATCAGGACAGTCTGGATCATGATTTTTCCACTTCAAAGACAGAGGCTAAAAGATAAGAGAACAGGATAGGTTGATGAGAATTTCCCATCGTAGAACAGGGACTGCTAAACCTTCCTGGGGCATATATCACTCCTTGGAAACAGAGGCACATGCATGTCATGACCCCTGTTGAATAGCTTCTTACTCCCCAAATACCCATCAATCAAGAGGATTGTTCAGGGACATTAATAATTTAATTGATCACTGATCACTAGAAGACCCTGATTCTTGACAAAGTTTTCATTGCATTAATGGAACACAAGGCACAAATATTCAACAGATAAGACACAGGAAGTTCAAACATCAGCCTTTTTTTAAGAGAATAGTGAGAACCTTTCTAAATTCCATTTTGCAACAGGGTATTTTAGGCGACACAATCACAGTTATAGAGAATACAGGAGGCTATATGGGATGCAGGTAAAAACCAGGAACTGGGACTGGGGATGTCTTTAGGGTAAAAATCACATTTTTACCATTTTGAAGTATAAATGAGCTGAAAAGGAAGAGTGAACCATACAGGGAACAGGAGCTCAGGACAGGGAACACTCTAATACCATGTTCAACATATTGATGGAGGGTTTCTGTCTACTTTCCACCTTGAAAGAGCAGCTTCACCCAGGGAAATGTAAGTAAGTTTGAGTTCTGTCACCAACATACATGATGGAGACCAGAAACAAAACTTCAGGGAGCCAGCAGAAATGCAAGAACCCTGCAGGGTTTTTGGCTTTGGATGAGTCCCTGGAGTACAAGGTCGAGGGAGTAGTTTTTCTTTCTGCTCCAGAGTTCTCATTATTTTATAGGGTGCCCTGCACTATTGAGGCCCTCTCACACAGACAGCAGCAGCAGCGAAAGTGAAGGCTTTAAGCTGACATGAAAAAAACATACTTGGAAACACCCCAATGACAGGGATTTGTATGTGTAAGGTGAAATAAATGTAAAAAATAATACTTTTTTGGGGGTGGGATTTTTTGTGTTGGGGCTTTTTTCAGCGGGCGGTTTTTTAAAGAAATAGAACTTGGTTGTGAAGCTGGCAACAAAAATTTTGCTCCAGGTTTTTCTGTTATAAAGCTTGTCACTTGGCTTTGCAAACTATCCTCACATGGGTACTGTTTGCAGGCAGTCCAGGAGAGGTCCTGCTCCAGCACCAGGGACAAGCAGCTGCTTGTACAAAGGTCAGGGCTTTGAGTCCCTCCCAAGGGCACCGGGGGGACCCCCACACACTCCTTTGCTCACCAGTTCAGGGTCTGAGATCTCTTCCACAAAAACTGCCCTTTTTTGGGTAGCTGGGGATAGCAAGTACATACCTGGATCCTCAAGTGGAAATGCAGTTTTTCCCACTGTGCAATACCACAGTAAAGAACAGACAGCCCAGCGCTACCTTTCTCTGACAAAGCTGAAAAGCAAATTGAAATGGGGCACCTATATGCTTTCCAAGCTCCCCTCCAGCTGGGAATGGAGGAGAGGATTTCATTTGGTGCCACACCAAGGACCAAGACAGATCTCCAAATTCTGGGTGTGGGGCTACTCACTGTTTGAGAGAAGGGACAGAGGGTGTTTCTGGAGGAATGTTGTGGGAGGAACTTGCCTGTTCTCTGTTAGTTTCATGATCGTAGTGCCTCGTGAAGAAAAAACAATGAAGGACATCCGCAACATCGGACTGAAAGAGAAGAACAGGCCAGACCCACATCACACATTACTTCAGCAGAAATTCACTTTCTAATAAGCACTGAACAAAAAAATAAATTATATACAGGAAATTAAAATATTATCTAAAAAAACTTTACCTTATGAACTTCTCAGCTAGGCTTTCCACAAAGGAGTAAATCTCAGTCCAATGATTTTTGACACTTCCAGATCTGCATACAAAACATAATTGATTACATTAATCTTCCTTTGCAGTGAAATTCCTTGTTCCACTTTGAATTTTAAGCCTGGCCTACTCCAAAGGTTGTTAGGGACACAAATTACACAGAGTTGTGTTGAAAGCTGTAAAAAGAACCACGAAGACAAAACCCACTGACTCAGATAAGTAGTAAGAGGTCTGAAATGGTTTACCATAAAATTTTGAAACAAGATCAGTAACCCTTCCATTAGCTTTGGTTCCTTTTATAGTACTAGATATAAATAACTTTTTCTAGTTTAATTAATTTCATTGGACTTCATTAAATTATCTGCTATCGGAGTATTTACTCTCCTAGAGTACAGCTATGCCCTTGTAGCCACACAGGAAGTCTTCACTGATCTTCTCCCAGAATGCGTGGGAGAATGTTTCCATGAATTACTGTTTGTTTCAAAAGAGAAAGCTTTTGAAATAATTCTGAAGGGAAAGGCAGTACCCTTGGCCAATTTGCTGGACTAATGTTCTGGGCAGTCAAACCCTGGCTCCTTTATGGATTTCTTGTGAAAACTTTGACAACTTAGTTACATGCAGAACACTTACACATTCCTGCTGCCACTTCCATGATACAAAACTACATTAGTGGAATTCCTTGGTTTTTTCTGCCAAGTCTTAGCAGGGGATCCCACAGTCCTATGGGACTGAGCCCTCAAACAGAACCTTGCACACAGGAACCCTACAGTAAATTACATATTTCTACCATGTTGATCCATACCATACACTTCCAAGACATTAAAAAGGCTACAAAGCATGAAAGTCAATGGTTTTGAAAGCCCTCCCTAGGCCTGTGGTGTTCATGAAAGAATGACCCATTTGCTTTCCTTGCTTGCTGAGCTCATCTATCAGGTGTCTCAGGCAGATAAAAAGACAGCAGGATAAATGAAACAATGGCACACAAAATCACAGGGGCTTAGATGCAGAACTAAAAAAAAAGTTCTGAAACTTAACTACAATGAAGCAGTAGGATTCCTCTAATTGCTGTTAGGCATTTTTCTGTGTAAACATGAGAAAATAATTACATAGTACAATTCTCAGTTCTACTATGGGATTTCCCGGTGATATTATGCCAGTCACTCCTGCCCCTGTATGTCAGACACAGAAGCCCACATGTGCAATGCAGGATGGCACTGCCTGCCCTGCAACAGTGCTGGTGGAATGGAGAAGAGCAAAGATAAAGGGACAAGGACCAAAGGAATCTCCTGAAGTAAATAAAATAAATCAGCTTGTGTAACCCTGTGCTTTCATGCTGCTCTTCTGAGGAACTAGTGATTCATTCACAGAACAAACTGGTTATCAAAGAATGAAGGAATTTCCAGGCAGCAAGGGAGAGCAACAAAACACTAGGGACTGCTCAAACCACAGCTCTGTAGTCCCCAGTTTATATGTGCTACACAACAACGTGCTTATCATTTGTAAACAGCACCAATGAAAGGTGCTGGCACTATTACCAAATTAACCCTATCAACACCTGTACTTCTCCAGAATTTTTATGAACGTCCCAGGCTAAATCTCAAAACATGATAAAGCCAAAGATTTTCCTTGAATGTATCCAAGATGCATCTACAGTGCCCAACTTTTAAAAAAAATTCTTCCCCCCCTGAAGCTGACACTTTCCATTTCATTCCAAGCTCACCATCTGACTTAAATTCAACTCCTGAAATTTTCAGTGAAGTCAATTGCCCACACAGCATAGCCATAGTTTCTTACTTGGAAAAGACTGACCTATTTTAGATGAGGTATCAAATTTCTATGGCCAGCTGCAGAGGCACTGATGCAATCCAAGAAAAGAGAGTAGCAGCAAATTTTCTTTTGAACTGCAACAAACCAACACTTCCAGTACCTTCTTAGGACTGTTAGAATTATTTCTTTTTTCTCCCCCTTTTTTTTTTTTCCCCTTGGAAAAGACTGAGAATTGACTGTAATAAATCAATAGGCACCCACCCCTGAAAAACAAGGGAGGTTTCTGTCATGGATTAGTCCTCACAGGAAGTGTACTGTGCTCTCAGAGTGCCTAGCTCTACATCACTGAGCCCTGCAGAGCAGAGGTACTTCAGTACAGCATTGGGTGTTCCTCACCCCTAAGAGGAATTCTGCACCCACATGTTGCTTACCAGCTAGAAAGTGTCAAAAGTGTCCCAATCAGAGAAAAATCAAGGCCAGACAAAAATACTGCCAAGAAAGTGTTGGTTTCCAAATCCCATAGAGGGAGTACCAGTGAAGTGGTCACCATTTAATCCCTTTCCACACCATTCTCCTCCAAGCCCAGGTGTCGTCTCCCACTGCAAATGGTGCCAAAATGCCATCAATGCCAGTCATGTCAAACTCCTCATGAATGCCAGTGGGAATGGCCTGGCTTATACAAGAGCCTGATTCCCCCTCCCTCCTACCCAAGCTTCTCTCTAAATATCCCTGTTTGTAAAGCTATTTGTATTTGCCATTTTGTGTGTGTGTGTGTGTATATATGTTTTGGAGGCTTCTTGGGTTTGACCTGACAGTTTCATCTGTTGCCCCAGAGGCCTGACCTCATACCTCCAGCAGTGGCAGTTTTGATAGCAGACTAAACAAAAAAATACAACATTAAAATGTTTGCTATATGATCCACTACATCGTCAAATACAAGTTGCACCACTGACAAACAGACCTGCCCTGCACTACTGAAAATCCTGAGCCATTCCACTGCCTTTGGAATCTTATCTTTCACACTGCAAAATCACCATTTCTGTCAGCATAAACTAACTTGTTGCCCTTTGTGGCTGGATCAGACTAAGAGGAAAAAAATGTAGCACGTCAAAGATCATCACTGCGCAGAAAAAGCACTGAGGTACAACACACACTGCTCCACCCCCTTCAGCATCTGGGACTAGCTGTGGGGAAGTGACACAGTGGTCTGTGTCACTTATATATCCTGTTGTGGAGGTTTGTACCAGTAAGTCCACTGAGCCAACCCAGTGGCTGTCTCCAAAAAAAGAAAGCCTGCATTGCAGCCAGATCCATCTTTCAGGCCCATGCCTTGGAGATTCCCTGCTTTCAGCCATCAGCTACCTGGTTCAGCCCCTCACATCAACCAAAGGCTGCCACCACCCTGCTGGGCCCTGGCCTTCCTCCCTGCACTTCCCTGCTGAAGAGCCCATCCAGCCTAATGTTCTCTGCAAAGCAGTGGGGCATCACAAGACCTCTGCAGATGCTGACCCATAGCTGACAAGCAGTTTCTGTACCTTTTGGAGTCAAGTGGGATGGTGAGGCTTCAGCCCTCAGAGGTGACATAATTCTCATGGTGAAGGAAAGTACACAGTTGCTGTGGGCAGCTAGAATGTTCCAGAAAGCATCTCAGAGCATGTTTCTGCTGCTTCTTTCACTGGGGTAAACCTGGAGTTGGACCAGAGAAGTAGCAAAATTTCTCCAGGTTTATACTTATGCTACTGGGGCCAGAATTCAGCCCAAGTGAAGCTAAAAAAAACCCCATAGAAGCCATTTGCCTTGAGCATGCTCCCTGCTCCATGAGCTCTGTTCCCATTACACATGAGACAAAGAGAAAAGTCAGCAAACCACAACACAGGAAAGAATGTCCTCCCAGCCTCATCAGGACTGGGCTCTCAGGAGCAGCTGCTCCTGCAGCTCCTGCTGCTGCTGTTTTCTTTAATTTTACATTGCTACTGCTTGATGGGAGGGGAAAAGAGGAGGTCAGTGAGTATTTCTGGGGGTGGAAGGAAGTGATGTGATTCCAAGGCTTAATTCTGCTCCTGCCGATTTTGGAGCGATTCCTTCTGGTTTAGCAGAGCTCTGCGTCAGCATAAAACCATGAGTGTGTTAGAATTGTGCCTGTCCAATCTGAAGTATTTCACTGATGTTAGTGAAGATAAAGGGCAAGATAAATTGGAAACTTTCTCTTCTTTCCTTACATGCTCCCAGGAGCAATGGAAGCTGGAGCCCAGAGAAACGAAGCAGCACAACCCTGGCATAAGGGGTGCCACTTTCAGCCCAGTCACTTCAGCAGGCAAACAGCAGGAGGGCCAGTTGTGTCTGTCCTAGAGCACACGTGAATCACAGCTACCACTGAATGCACTGTCAGGAGCCCACATGGACCAACCCAGTGCAATGTACAGCAGCCACGCAGCTGTGCAGTGAAAGTTAAAACCCCAGCACTACCCAAACAGTAAATATTTTTATTACCATATGTACACAGAGAAGGCAGCAGGATCCAAAGCCTTTCATCCCCGCTGAAACTGACGGAGTGAAACCCCTTGAAAGCACAGAGCTGCCCCTTGTCCTGTTCCACATACACACACTCCCATGCCCATTTGCCTCCATTACACATTAGCTGAAGGCAGCAATTCCAGACATCCTGGAGCAAGTAAAAGAAACATTATTACTGATACTGGGTTTAGTCTGAATATGGTGTCAGGGGAGCATAAGACCTCTTAAATTTGTAGGTCCCTGTTAGTCTCTACGCCCTTGAGCTAACAGTGGTCCTGTACATGGCCCATTGCTCACAAATGTGACACTATTGTTATTTGGAGGGCTCTTTGTGGTCACAACCACATTGTGGACAACAGAATTCTTGTACATGGCTAATAATGGCTCTGCAATTAAAGCAAACCCTGGGGCATCTAGTCTGTTGTGGTTTCAGACATGCCCAAGTGTTCATCCACCCCTCTGCTCGAGCTACCAGAGCATTCAAAGTGACAAGAGTCCTCCTCTCCCAAACAATGCATATGGCAAGCATGGAAGGGACCTTGACTGGGTGACTCATGCGGACGAGAAAGGACTAGTTTGTATCATCTGCTCCAGTGGTAATTAGAAACACGGGCAGATTCAGCCATTCTGAGACAGTCCTTGCTTCAGAGTACTTGTAACATTAATGGACAAGACAAGGGCTGGAACAGGGAGGGGAAGATGCAGAGAACTGCAAAATGGGCTTTTATCTTAGGCCAGCATTCGAGCACATAACCCAAAGTACTTGAATCCAAAAGATTTCATGAGCAAACCCATTAATTTCATAGTTAGGTTTTGTGCTGCAAATAAAGTCTGCAGCAATATTACAGATTTCTCTGAAATCATGCCTCAAACAAAACACTGCCCTTTGATCCTACAGTCATCCATCTCATCCACAAATCCTGTCTACCTGGTGCTATACTATAGTTCTTGCTAAGTCCTTCACCAACAACAGGGCACAAAGTCAAAATCAGAATCCATGCTCACATTGCATTCAACTGCTTCAGATTTCCCTGCAAAGCTCCAGGGATGCTCTGAGCAGCATCAGGGCAAGAAGACCCACTCTGAGCATCCTGGTATTCTCCAACACAGGGAGCAAAGCGGGCACACAATCCCAGCCATGCTGCAACACTCTTAACAAGGTGCAAATGACAGGCAGGAGCAGGGATAGACAACTCTTGAGCTGTTAATAGCTCACAGGAGTCAATTAATTTCTCCGTTTGAGGTTAGAAAATTCAATACTACTACACCTCATACAAATTCACAATTTACAACAGTGATTTTGGCCTGCAAGCCCAGACAAAAGTAATGAAATTCTCAATCACTGAACACACAAATAAAAATCCTAGGCCAGTGGGAATCTTACGGTTTACTTCCTTGGCTCAAGCCCCAAATAAATCAGATTTAGTTACATGCATAAATAGACTGCAAATGACAAGCTGCCATAGCTTTTTCTTCCTGTTAACTGTACATGTTTTATGTCAAATAATCATTACCCATTAGCTTTGCCTTGTGTTTCATAAAGATTTTTTTCTCTTGGACTGAAGGAAAGAGAATTGGTTTTCCTGAATATTTCTTTTTTCCTGAAAGAAGTCAAAGCTGGCAGAAAAACATCAGACAAAATACAAACAAATAAAACCTGGTTCAAATAACATAGGTATGTCTGAAACAGAATAAAAATTTGTTTTGGAACATTCCAAGCAATTATACCTGGTTGTAAGCAAAGCATAGCACTGGCTGCAATGTAACCACAACAAAGAAAGATGCAAAGGCAAAATACCAACAGAATATGTTTTGAAAACAGTAAAAAAATATTGCTTACAGGCATTTGGAGACTTTGAGAGGTGTCATGGTAGACCATGTAGTCAAGTTATAAGTGGGGAAAGTCAGACAGCGAAGGAGGAAGACAGACAACCACTTTTAAATATGCACACAAAAATCAATGCTATCAAAGGAACAAAGCTGATACTTTTGTTCAGACAGCAACTCCTCTCAGCTGACCTGCATCAGGTTCTGTATCTCACAATGAACTGAAGTCTGTCTGCAGGAGGTAGATGTTCCTACTTAGTGGAAATGGAGTTCAGCAGTGGTTTAAAAGTCAGTCAATACAAACTTGGCAAATGTAATTAAGGTAGGTGATAGAAGACGTGTGCAGACACCTGTTCTTGCCAGCAATTTGATTTCCAACCACAATAATGTTGTTTAGCCACTCATCCCCTCCTCACACACTGTGCAAAACCAGCACACAGAATGGCAGTGGACTGAGAGAGCATGGAGAGAGAAGCTGGGGAAGTTCCCATAGGTCCAGCTCCATCCTAATGATATAGGCTGGGACTATGTGAGGCAGGAAAAGAAGCAGAGGGCTGCAGTGAGACCCTAAGGCAAAAAAAAAAAAAAAAATAGCTCTCACTAGTACTTGTAATTCACGAGTGCTAAATTCATTCAAACCATTGGCAAGGAAATCGGGGGGTGGGGAAGCAAATAATGTGTTTACCAAATGCTCTTTCTTTGCTTTAAATACGGGATATTGTGCAAAGAACAAGATATGTGGAGATCAGCAATTTCCTCTAGTCATCTTAAAGTTATAGAAGGTGACCTCAAACAGTAGCTCCTGAAATGCTTTTGCTCTGAAAGCTCTTGGCAAATCAGGAAGGATCAAACTATTTCCCTCCTGACACTTCCCATACCCACAAAACTGCCCTTTCAAGTTAAAAAGGGGTACACAGATCCAAAAAACAAAATCAGGAAGGATACTGGACAGAGTAGCTAAATCCCACCTAATAAGAGGTTGTGATCTTCCCCACCAGCTCCATTCACTTCTGGAGCAAGCCTTACTAAGTATAAAGAGAGGCAGCTGCAAAATGGATTACAAGTGAGAGATTGGGCACATTGTACTGATGTCTTTCCAAAGTTGCTGGTGACACAGATGTTCTTGGGAGCACAGGAGTAAAATTGATGTGAAAGGCAATACTATTGTGGGACCAAAGAGACAAAGAGGGACTATACAGAAGTTCAGGGGGAAGATGGGGAATGGAGAAAATGTAGTTAAGCCAAGCTCCTGAACATATCGGTTATAACCCAAGAAAACCAGCCAAGACTTTATCAATACATTTCTGCTACTGTGATCTGCACTGTAGAAAAAGGAAACATTTTCCCAAGCCTGTGCAGCTCATTTTTCCTCAAAATCCAAATAAATTTTAGCAGACATCCCAAACAGGAAAAATAAGAAATTACCTAAGAAATTGTCTACCTCACAGTCAAAAATAATCAAGAAACTGCTTCATGTTTGGTAAACTGCAACACAGATAGCTCTGCAGCTCAGACCTGTCATGTCAAGCATTGCCAGCAGCAGATATTGATGCTAAGTTCTTGCTTTAAAAGGGTTTATATTTGTTGCATTAATAAACAATCATAATGATGCTACCAGGTACTATTATAATTAGGAGACACTACAGGTCAGTCATCCTTTCTTCTCTTCAAGTGCAATTCAATATGATTACAAACAACAGCTGGATGTTAACAGCAAGGCAGGATGAAAGGGAGTTATTTACATTCTCAAGCACAATAATTTCACTACAAGACCTGATGGTCAAAGTAATCAAATCCCTAACAGGGCCTGTCCTCCACAGTTTGGGATGGGACTGAAAAAAGTTCTTGGTGCACCAGGACAACCTAAGCACATGAAGCAACCCAAGGAAGTAAGAACTACTCAACAATCAATTATGTCTGGCTTAAGAGCTTTTTACGTGGTTTAAAGGTAAAAATGAGACCTTTGCTATCACAAGCGACTTGATCTTACTACATGCCATAGGAGAGGTGGGTGTGCCAACTGCAATGTATACTGCCATATCTCATGCAGAGAGTGACTTGGTTGCAAACAGAAGAATCTTTGCTGCTTCAATATGATACTTTAAAGTCTTCCACTACGCCTCCAAACAAGCTCAAGCCTGCATAACTAAAAAAGCACAACATAGAGAGCGCAAGACTGCAGACTCTAGGCAGCCACCTCTGCAGCCAGCAAATATCCTGTTCTCCCAGCTTCAAGAGATTTCCTCATTCAAGCATCCCCAGAGACAAGGAAGTCCTAATGTAGCTCTGGCACAGTCAGACAATCCTAAGGAGGATGATAGCTGGTCTCCCTCCCACACAGGCTGCTTTTCCCTTTCATTATGCCAGCTTTTTGGAGCATCTAAGGTTTAGTGGCACTGCTCTGTTCGTTCCTATCCTATGGAGTTAACATGAAGGACTGCAAACAACTCCAGGCAGAGAAAAACTTTAGGAGAACAGCAATTTTCTTTTTTCTAATTGGTAGCATAGATATTATACCAATAACTTCACCAGAAGATGATCTTTTCCATCTGATGATTGTTGCCGGCAGGATTAAATCCCCAGAGACTTTGCCAGGCAGAATGAAAAGGAAAAACCATGCCCAAAGTCATTGCAGTAACATACACTGCATGAGGAGAAAGGTTTGTTGTCTTCTTCCAAATTGCCTCCTACTGATGTGTGATTACATCTTTCTATTGGGAAGCAAAGCAAAGCCGACTTAAAGTCATTTTGGTTCAACCAGGCTGACTTTAGAGACAGGACCTGTCATTCAGCTCACTAGAGGGTCACAGGATTAAAGCCCAGTGTTTTCACAGAACCAATACTTCAATCCCAGTGTTAGATAGCCAACTAAGGCTGAATGCATCTAACTCCAGACTGGCAGGGCACCAACAAAGGGAGGCAATCCCCAAGCCATAGGGGGGTATTTTGTGGTGTATATGGCTGGTTTTTTCCTGGGGTTTCTCCCATCTAAAATTAGAGACAGAATTCTTTACAGATATATGTCAGCATGGATCCAATTCTAAAAATAAAAACCTGTCCACTGCATTTACAGATTTACCAGATGCTTTTGACTGGCTTCCTGCCTTCTCTCTACCTGAAATACCCTGACCCTTCTCAACATTAATGAATTCTCAACACCATCTAGTTCCTTTCTGACAAACTGTCCCAAGACCCAGGGTCTATCCACTCACTTAGTCCTCCCTGCCTCCATAAAGCTCCTTGTGTTGCACCAGATATCACAGAATACAGCTGGGATAAATATACTCTCAGCCAGCACAGGACCTATGGCTCCCAAGATCTGGCACTCTAACATTAACCATATGGATTGTAATGCAATCTCATTGAGACCAAAAGCAGCTTTGCCACTGCAATGTTACAGACTTGCTAGGAGCAGGGATAGATTCTAAAACCTCTCAGGGGCCCAAGTAACTCCTAACACAGCTTTTTACCACAGAGGAACTCTTTGGTATAACTCTCAAAGCTTATATAGACTCAGTTTGCAACTGAAGCTGAAGAGAATTTTCTCATTGGAACCCAATTGCATGACTTTTTACTTCAACAATGATCAGGTCCAGTTTCCAGTGGACTGCTGTAGTGAGTGGACAGCACCTGAAACAAAAGGAAAGACCTGTAGCTTGCTAAAATACATCATTTCAGGTCCAGAGTACTAGAGAGTAACTTGCTTACATGATCAAATTCCTACTGTTTGAAGATCAGTATCTCTGAGCTAATTGCTCTCTTCTCTGCTTTTATTTCCTCAAATACAGTATGAATGGTAACAGCACAGTCAATAAAGTGCTTTCTGAAATACAGATGAAAAGTAGCATAGGGGCACAGTGTGGAGATTGCTAGGGGTACTTAATGTCACTGTAACAAGGAAATTGTACTATAGAAGACAGAGAACTCATACTGCTATCAGCAACATTCATTGTTACAGGGAATTCAGTGTGGGAAATGGGCAGAATGACAGTGCCAGTCACTTCTAGGAAGCCTAGCAGGAATGAATTTGAGAACACTAGCCCTCCACGGTGCCCTTTCTGGACACAAAGGTTACTTCAGGAACAAGTTCAAGCAAAAGAAAAACAAAACAATGACCACATGGTGTATTAGTACATCTTTTAGAAAGGCAGAATGCCTTTGATCTTCAGCTTCTTTTTCTCTAAAACCAGAATCACTACCTAATGATAACTTTCCTTCTTGAATACAGAAATATACATCTTTCTTGCCTCTTGCAGGCTGTGCAGAGGGCCTTATGGATTGAACAGTTCTCCCAGTTGGGAAGTAGAACAATGCAAACCTTATGCAGGCTTGTAGGCAAGAATCACAAAGAAGTCTTCCATCTTTCATAATATCCTGCCACCTAGGTAACACAGGATGTATTAGACAACACAGCCATCACTCTGTGGGACACTAGTAATTGATTCCTAGAGTTAAACTTGACTTTAACCCTCTGTCAAGCCAGAGCAGTACACCAGAAGAAACAGAAATTTGTACCTCCTGAAAAACACCTGTGGGTGCACCAGCTTACAATTTGCTTTGCTAGTGCTTGCTAAAATATGCCAACACATGTGAGCTTAATCACACCCCCAGCCATACCTGAATTCAGCTGACACAGTATTAAAGAGAAGTATTTGATAATCTATTTTAACAGATGTAAGTCAAACACAGGTTTAGACAACTCCAAAGAAGTTGAGCAAAAACAAGTTTTATAAAACCTTGTTCTTATAACTGAACCTGTAAAAAAACCAACCACTCCATACAAGCAGTCTAGTCTTAACTTTAGGTGCAGAGATGTCACCTGTGCTAAGTCCCACAGGACATCTCTGCACATAGCCCAAGTCTTAACACAAAACTCCAGGAATGCTGGGGGCATTGACCAACATTCCCATCAAATCCAACTCACACCACACACCCCACATGCTACAACCTGAAAGCAACCCGATTTCCCAGGTTTGCACACGCAACTAACTCAGCACAAAGGACGCTGCTCCCCTAAATGCTCCACTTGGGAGATGTGCAAGTTTTGGGGAGCAAAAATAAGGCACGAGCCCCACACGTCATGTCTGGCATCAGGAGAAGTCGTCCGGGAAGACGGGCGAAACAACGTCCCTGCTGCTGCAAGGAGTCACTGAAGGGTGAATAAACGTTTTTAAATGCGACTGTCACTTACTTATCCAGGACGAAGTAGAGATCAAAGGCACCGTGACAGGAGCGCTGCTCTTCTTGCTCTTCCTCCTCCTCCGGCCGGGCGCAGCAGATTAGGCTCCCCATTGCCAGCAAAAAGCAGCACAAAAATGCCGCTTTCTCCATACGGCTCCAGCAACTCGCCATCTTTTTCCCTCTCCTTAATTCTTCCTCCTCCCCCAGTCTCTCTCTCTCTCCAAATCTTACAAGCACTTTGGAAGCACCGAGAGCAGAGAGAGGGGGAAAAAAAAAAAAAAAAGGAAACAAAGGAAAAAAATCACTAACTTCAGAATCTCAGCTCAACCCTGAGAGCTCAAGGCAGCCCTGCCCGCGGGGCGCCGGACCGCTGGCTCTGGGCAGGGGGCTGAGCCCAGGCGGATGGTCCCCAGAACTCAGTCCCCATTCCCCGCCGCCTCGGCGGCTGCCCCGAGCGCCTCAGCCCCGTCCCGCAGGGAGAGAGAGGCTCGTCTCGCAAGGGCCAAAGGCAGGAAGGGGCAGAGGGAGGGGAGCGGGAGGAGGGAGACAGGATCTTATGGGGGCAAGCTGAACTGGGACTTTCCTGTTCCGGGATATCGAGATGGTAAAGGCTGATGCGAGCGAGGGACCGTGATTAGGGACCGCTGCCCGGCGCCGCCGGGCCACGGGGCGGGCGTTCCTCCCTCCTTCCCTCTCGGACTGCCCTCGGGGCAGAACAGCGGGGAGCGGGGCAGGGCACTCCGCGCCGCCGGGCATGGAAGCCGGCCGGGGGCCGGGAGAGCCCAGCTACATTCCGGAGCATCGCTGTGCGTCCTGCTAAGCCTCTCTCCCGAGGGCTCGGGAGCGGCTGGAGCCCAGAGGTGGCTGGGGCTGAGGGGCGGCAGCGCCAAGGCAGAAAGAAGTTGCTGTAGGAGATGGGCGTCGTGGCAAAAACCTGTGAGAAACCAAAGGTGGGGGCATAACGCAAGGGATCACTTAAGAAAAATCTGTTTGCAGCTGAGTGCAATTAAAAATATTATTGCTTGGGGGCGGGGGTAGGGGCAGGTTTTCATGGCCCTCTTGTGCCACAGCAAAATCTTTCTCTTCGTGGAAATCTTGGTTTACTCACACTGCAGTCTGAACGCATCCTGCAGGCGATGAGTAATGATGAAATTAAATCTCTTAATGGAGGCTTTGCACAGTAGCATAATCACTCCCGCTTGATACACACAGGTTATAAAGCGCTGCCCTAAAGAGATGGCCCAGCTCATCTGGATGCTGTCTTCAAAGTTTGAATAATTAGTGGCTTCCAGCCGCTTCCCCCTCCCCCATACTCTGTGCAGCCCCTAATTTAAAAAAAGAGCCACAGGGAGGGATGTGAGCAGAGTCACTTTGCATGACAGAGTTGGGGCTAGACATTTCTCTCTCGGGGCGAGGCTTCCATGGCGAGTCAAGGTGGAGGGAATCCATCCCCTGTGGGGTGCTGGCGCGCTGCCCCACCTGGCACAGCCTCCCGAATACCCAGCGCTTTGCCGGAGCTTCTTCACCCGGGAAGCCGAGCCGTAACGCTCCATCCGGGAGCCGCTTCTACCTGCCAGCAGCAAAAAGTGACATCTCCTATCTCCGACAAAGGTGGTACCCACGAGGGGCACGGCCCACTGCCCGCGGCCTGGGACGCGTGCGTTGTTTGCCCACGGCGCACGGCAGCTCTGCCCTAGGCCCTGCTGGGGAATAGTGTGATGCTCCTCGCAGCCGGCGGGCCCTTTCCCTCTGCGCCCGACGGGAACACGGCGCGCCTGCCCCTCCGCGCAAAGCCCCTTGCCCGGCGGACCCAGGCCCCCTCCAGCAGCCGAGGCGTGCTTTGTGCGGTGTAGGCTGCCGCCCGCAAGTCTGACATACAGTTTGCACTTCGGGGAAAGCATCTCGATTTCAGTTGCCTGTTTCTGTACTGGACCGAGTTCAAACACGTCCAACCGCGGCGGCGGTCGGGGACTTATCAAGGAAAGATTAGAGGGTCCACCGGTTTTCAGCCGCTTGCCTGGTTTAACTACGCACAGCTAAAAGCTGTATGTACTGTTTGAGCTTACCACTTGAAAGGTTTTTGAGCACTGGCCAGTGGAGACCTAGCGATTACTTAGATCATGGAGAAATAGAAGAAACCCACATCCTCCCTGGCGACATTCACAGAAAATGAGCAAGCGGCTGCTGAGCAGCAGGAATCTCCCGCTTCCTCCCGCGCCGCCGGCCTTCGGCCTCGCCGGTGCCCACTAGTGTCCGCAGCCCGCCTGGGCCCCGGGAGCCCTCGCCACCCCCTGCCCGAGACAGCCGTCCTTCTCCGCACACACCGCGGCCTTTCAAAACGAAGTAAGAGTGCTGGTAGCGTCAGATTCCCTCGGTGCCTCGTGAATATCACACTGTATCGTAAAATAACGCGGCAGAGTTCAAGGGAGTCTCCAAAGAAAAGTAAGGCACTGCCGGAAAAAAAAAAAATCACTGTTTTCCGATAATGTGCACTGCCCTTCTCTGATCTCTAACATATCCTCTGATTCTGCAAAGAGAGATGGCCGAATGGCTCATCTGCCTCCTCCAAAGGGCCCGGCGAGGGGGCACATTTTAAGGCTAGGTGGGCGTATGCAAAAGCAAGGACTCGGCTGGGTTCTGCCACGGTCAGTGCTGGGCAGAAACACCCTGTGGAATGTGGGGCTGCCCCTTTCTAGCACCCCTTCCCTGCTCCTCCAGCCTCTGAGACGGGGGCCGGGCACGGCGGTGGCTTTGCGGGCCGCCTCTGCAGAGCCGCCTCCCGGCGCCGCAGCCTCCTGTTTTAAACCAAACAGGTTTTCCCGATCGGCCTGAGACCCTCCCGTGGCTGTCACACACCGAGCAGGCCTGTCAGGTCGCAAGCTGGAGCGAGGTCTGTGTAAGGGTCAGCGCTTCTGCTCTCAGGAGGGCAGCGGGCAGGGCCGGGCCGGGCGCCCGGGCTCGTTTGATCGGGTCTTGCTCGAAGGAAAATCAGACCAAACAGCAGCGGAGCTGACCTTAAGGTGCAGATCTTACCCTCCGTGGGGCACAGGTTACCTCAGCGCACTGTCTCACAGAGGTTGAAGCTCCGTAAAGCAGGTGACCACGTCTAATTGTCCCTTCTTACACCGTCTGTTGCTATTTGCATAAAGGGTGCAAAAAATATAAACTCTTGAAGGAAGAGTTTCTGAAGTGCCGTGGGAATTGTCCATCCCAGTTTCCTGACACCTGCATCCCAAATCTGCAAGTGTTTCCCAAGTTGTATTAGGAGATGCCACCGGCACACCCGTTCCTAGGCAGGTGGTGGGATGCAGAGCTTGCAGGGCGGCTGTGCCGCTACCAAACCCCCGCCGCCCTCATCAATGTTGTTCGTTCGTCCCGAGCTGAATTTTAAAAGAGAACAGAAACTCTTGAGTTCATCCTCTATAATCCCTGTATCACAGAACACACGGAGAATGGGTTCGCTCTCATTATTGGTATAAGATTACTCTTTAATTGCAGCGAAAATCCATCCTTTCAAAAGTATTAAAGGCTTGACGTTTCTTTTCCTAATACAAGCCCATATTCAGATTACATGGACACTAATCAAATAACCCGGGTTATTTCCTTTGTCAACATGTTCATAAAAATTTTCTACCAGGCGTTAAAGGCATTTATATGGAGCGACATCTTTCAAAAGCAATGTCGCTAGTCTAGATTTAGGGTATATTTGATTATGACAAGATGTTTGATGGTTTTATTTTACATACCAGCTGTGCCACAAATCGTTTCATACTTCAAAGTCCTAATTTTTATCCTGCGAGTATTTTCTGTGAAGCAGTACTTTTCATTTTAAACGGCTCTTGTCAATACCTGCAGCTCCTAGAGGAGCCTTCTATTCAAAAGTGTTGTTAGGTGATCTAAAGGACAAGTGGGAAGGCAACTTCGGAGATGGTTTTGTTTTGTTTATTTCGGTGTGCGTGTGTGTGGTCCCCCCCCCACCCCGAACTTTAAAAGAAACTCCTCGGTTTATGGTACCGTTACCAGGGAGAATCCCGTCCACCTTCTGACTCCCCGCGCTGCCGTCCGCAGCCGCTGCGGAATGGCTTCAGCCTCGGCGCGGGCTCCGGGCCCCCGCGGGCGGGGTGGCAGCGGGTCCCGGGGGAGGGGGACGCTTGGCTGGCGGCGGGGGTCGGGGGCCGGAGCTGCGGTAGGCGTTTCCCGGGGTCTGCTCTGGGCGGGGAGCCGCGGAGGGGGAGGAGGGTGCCGGCGTGCTGGGGCGGTGCGGCGGCGGGGGCTGCGGCGCCGCTCTTGGGGGGCCGGGCGGCCCCGGCGGTGGGGTGGGGTGAGGTAAGGTGAGGGCTCCGCGGGCACTTGTCCATAGCGGGATCCTGGGAGAGGGAAGGGGCACGGCGGGGCCACCAGCGCCGCAGATCCCCCGTCCACGGGGAGCCTGCAGCGGGACCCCAGGTGAGCGGGGCCGGGACAGAGGGGCCAGGCGGGGGTCTCGGGGCGGCCCCTGCCCCTGCGGAGCGCGGCGAGGCGGCAGCAGTGCCGTCCGTCCCGTCCGCCCGGGCTGCGCTCCCGGAGCCGCGGAGCGCTGCGCTGCCGGGCCAACGCGGGCCGGGCCGGGCCGGGGCCGGGAGTGGCCGGGGAGCAGGTGAGGGCACGGAAGTGGCCCTTGCTGACTTGTGCCTAACCCTGGCCTTGCCACAGCCCGCTTCAGTGCGGCAAGCGAGGGGCCCCGAGCAGAGTGCCCCGAGCGGCGGGTGCCGAGCCAGGGCTGCCGGGGGCGATGCCGAGGCGGAGGGGGAGGCGGGTCCCTCTCGGCGGCCCCGCCGGCAGTAGCCCTTCTCCTCCCTCCCGGCTCCTCTTCTCTCGCCGAGAACTCTCGAGCATCAGTTGTTCTTTTTATTGGTTACAGCTCTCCTCATCCTTTCAACTTCGACAGGTGATCAGAGCATCGTGGCTGTTTTAGGTACTTACTTAGGGTATAACTGCTTTTAAGAAATTGATGAACTTTGTTTGGAATAACTCACATTGTTATTCTCTGTTTGTGTGTATTCCTTATATCATGGATATCTATATAGTAGAAATTTCTTACTTAAGTTAGGAGCTGTTATTGCCATCAGATTAAGATGTCACATTGATCTTTAAATTTGCAAATCTTTACATGAAAAGGTTTCTGTAGGAATTCGGTCAACTGCAAATGTTTGAAGCATTTTAATGACTTTGATCTGAGATCTGACAGATACTACTTGATAGAAATGTCAATAGAAACTTAATGGAAGATAAGATTTTAAAATAGTTTTGTGTTTTTAGTATAGTTGCTTTTAAATGAAAAGCAGTTCACTCATGCATGAAATTCAGAATTTTATAATAAATTATGTCTCAGGAGTTTTCCCTTATTTTTGGCTTTTAAAAATGCAAAATATAGCACTTGACAGTTTTTGTTACTATTTATTGAGTACTGGAGAGAGGAATAGAGGAATTTCTTTGGGCAATAGGGTGATTAAATTTATGTCTTTTAATGTATGAAACTACACCAATGCATAAGCTGTTCTCTGAGAATACAAATATTTTTATTTTGTAGTTAAGCATTTTCCAGTATTTCAAAGCAAAGTAGAGCTGCATTATGGAACTCTATAGAGATATCATTTTATAGAAAAAAAATCAGTTTTGTAGCCAAAGAAATACTAATATAAAGTCAAGGTATTTAGATTCTGTTAGCTGAACATAATATAACTAGATGAGAAAGTACAAAAATAAATTATGTGTAAGAATTACAGATTGTACCAAAGATTTTACAAAAGAAATTACTTGGCTAAATCCTGGTATTTACAGATGGGTATTTCAATGTCTGTAATGCTGTGATTCTGTTAATATAATTTTTCTGCGGCACAGTCTTATGTTACTTGCAATTGCTATTGACAAACACCAGGTCAAAGAACAAAATATTTTGTTGGAGAACAATTTACTTTAGGTAAGACCTGTTTTAATTTAAAAAAATCTCTTTCAATTAAAAGGTTTCTTGGCTTCACTGCAGTGTAAAATAACTTATTTATGTTGCCTCCCGCAATTTCACCTTGCATAGTGTCCTTCAGTTCTGTCACTTGCTCTTATTGGGGTTGACATCATGTAGTAAGTTTAGCACTAATGTAAATAAGATTAATGTAAGTTAATGCCACTTAGTACTGCTGAAGAAATCTCCAGCATCAGCCTTGTGAAAGTAACTGATCTTTGTTTAAAAATGTTTCATTTCAAATACAAATGATGAACATGCGAAATCACAAAAAAATGAACAGGTGTATGTATGGCTGTATGTATAGTTGTGAATGCATGGGTATGGATATATGCCTATACACGTCTTTATGTATATGCTTTTCTGTCAGAAAGAAACATTTGAGCAGATATGACTGTTTTTTTTGAAGCTGCCAAAATCTATAGCAGGACTCTTAAATATGAGTATGCCTTAATATAGTATCTTTAAGTTCAAGCAGATAATGTATTTTTTTTTAATTTCTGAAAAAGAGACATCGATGTGAATTGTATGAAGAGAGAAGACAAATATTTATGACTGTTTTCACAAGTTACACATTTTGTTTCTGTCTGTTTAAATTTGGTTCAGTCTGCTTGTGCTTGATTCACACTGTTTGTGTTTGGGTCATACTGTTGGTTTGCTGTTGTTTCTCCATTTTCTGTGACTGCATACAGGGAGTGGTGGTTTTGTCTGCATGGATGCCTGGGTGAAGGAACAAAAATGCAGATCTATGTGAGAACAAATGTGCTAGCACAAATTGTTGTGATCAGGACTGCTGTTTATGTGAATCAAGGATTTTGCTGAAAGTAGGTACACCCATCTGTGTGGCAAGTAACTTTCTTACATTGTGTGTGACAGATGAATAGTTGCCTTCTTTGTTCTTCCCCTGCCCCCGCCATGGAATAATGTTTGCTTTCTGTTCTTTTCTGGATGTCCCCTGTAAAATTCTAACTTCCCGTGATGTTTTGGGGCATTATGTCAATTGCTCAATGGTGAACAATCCCAGAGCAGCAGGTGCAGAAACCAGACCAAGTCTCTGAGGCGACCACCAGCACAATTCAGCCCTGGAATATGAAATGCTGCAAGCTCTGAACTGAAATGTATCCATACAGTGTATGGCATGTACAGCTGTATAAGCAGCTGAAATTACTTATTCGTAACATTTACAGTCTGATAATCCCCAATTCTGGCTGAAGAATTAAAACGTGCTCCCTTTATCCTACAGAAGCCCATTTTTTTCCTTTATCCCACAGAAATCCTGTTTTTTAGGTCTTAGGCCTTGAAACCACAAGAGTGAAGTGGTGGATAAACACACTGCTTTGTAAAATAGAACATCTGTATGCCAGTGAAGAGTCAGCCCTTCACACAAAAATAAAGTCTTTGAAAGGCAGTAGACTACCGAGCTGTAGTCATCTCTTCATCCACAGGTGGATTGTGTGATTTATGAAAGACTTGTACAACCCAGTACCATCCAACAGGGTCCATTAGATTAGATGCAGTGCCAGACAGAAGCATTCATTCTGTCCTTGGGACCAACCCAGCTGGAAAGGAATGTTGACATTTTATGCATCGTGAAGCCAAATGCCTAGACACAGTCTATCTGAACTGCTGAGATTACAGAATATAAATGTATTTCATCCTTTCCAATGGATGCAGCATGGTATTACTGTTGCTCATTGTCCAGTTTGAAATATCAAGAGTTCTCCCAGTGCCTGAGCTGCACTTCCTGTATTTGAGCTCTGGAAGGGATGGAACAGAGACCTCAGTGGCTCTGTTGTTTGTGTTCTGCCAGACTGAAAACCTCCACCTAAATCAAGGAAGGCTTCATGTGGGGCTGTGCAGATACTGTTGCATCACACATCCCAACAAGGTAGTGTTAACCAGGCCTTCCACCTGGGTGGGATAGCCCATTTCTTTCCTACCTACCACATTACCTACCGTGGGAGAGAGTGGAGGTAGAAATAGGGGTTCAATGTGGAAATTCTGAAAACCATAGGGAAGTTTGGTGCTGAGCTGCCATTTGAGAGCCAGTGGAGTGAGAGTACGTGACTCTGTCGGGACTTCTTCGAATCTCATTTTTTTTCTCATCAGACTAGACATGATGCTCAGTCTCAGACATTTAGTTCCTAGACATCAGGTAAAGACTGGAAGTTGCATCCTTGTTGTGGTCTTGGAGACATGACTTAATCTTCACCTGCTTTGGAGAGGGAGGTCTGCATGTCCGTATGGCAGCTACCATGCATCAGGAGAGGGGCCACTTCAACTTTCCCTATTCTCAGAGAAAGTAAGAAGAAACCTGAAAGCTTTTCATCTCCACTTCCAAATGGTTCCTGTATGTCACAAGGCTTGTTTAAAGCAAATGTGGAGCTTGAGGTATTTGTTCATTTCCAAGCAAGGATTTTAGCTCTGTCTTCATTATTCCCACTGAAGTCTGAGAGATTGTTCATAGTAAAAAGATTTGGCAGTTTCATGATTCACTAGGCTGGGTATCCAGCCAAGATATAATGATGGTTCATCAAAAGCTGTCAGCTTACATTGCATGTACTGGGGATTTCAGATGATGGAAGACAATCTGAAGACCACAGAGCCTTAAAATAGTAAGAATTGGAGAACTGCTCCCTGAAGATGTCATGATGATACAATAAAAAAGTGGTGAGCACCCCATAAGCTTGGAGGTCTCTAATTCACAATAAAACTTCTATAAGGGCCCATTTTCTGAAAGCTCAAAACAGACACCAAGCTCCTCAACCCAAGCTGCCTCCTGATCATTCCAGAGGATGCTAGACAATGAGTTTCCTTGTTTCTACTCACTACTTTTAGGGACTTGTCAGGTCAGAGTTGTGCAGCTGCTGTACAGAAAAGTATGATGAAAGCTGGGGAAGCCTGGAATGCCAAGGGAAGACCATTTCCATGCATCAGGCTAGTTCAGTCCCAGTTTCTCTACTCTTCAGATTCAGTTCATCTCTGCAGTCAGCAAATTCCTCCTTGATGCATAGTTGTATTTCCTTCTGCTTCTTCCCAGATGCCTAGCCCAGGTAAGCAAGTCAGGCAAGTGTGACTGAATCATGCCAGGAGAACCAGGGGATATGTCAGATGAGCAGTACCTCAAGAGCTATGAGGAACCCAGAAGAGAGGTACTCAAAATGTGCCTCAGCTGTAGCCCTGCAAAGTAGCTGTAGCAAAGAAAAAGTAAAAAATTCCAGTCTCCCCAGGTTTTATTGTCATTCTCTCATTTACTTTATCAGTGCTAATTGGGCTATTCTTAATGCATGGATTCTCTGACAGGAAAGGACCACTTTGGATCAGCTGCCCTCTTGCATCTCTGTAGAATCACTGCTGGGATCCAAATTTGTGACCAGTAAAAATGAGAGGATGAAAGAGCATAGTCAGAGCTCAGAAATTCAAGGTGTATTGTCTTATGCCCATCTCAAACATGGACAGGTTGCTAAACTTGAGACGCAGAAATGAGTGACATCTGAGTAGTTTTTCTTAAAATCCAAATAAATTCTGTCCAAGATAACCCAAGACCTTTGCATACTCTGCTAGGGGTATAATGTCTGTCTAAGGGGTAGCAAACCCCCAGATGGATTTGTTCATCCCAGACATGCTGGGAATGGCAGCACATAGCTATATCTCCAAGTATTTTTGTACAATTTTCTTCATGTGTGCGGGATTTTCAGCAGTGAAGGGGCAAAGAAACCACTTCATGCTCAAGAAGACCTGACATGCACCCAAGCTGAAGCAAATAAGCTCTGTCTTGCAGTAGCAGTAAGCTAAAAGAAATTACTTGTTTAGACTTTTCATGCTGTTAAAGGAATACTCAGCTTGTAATTGAATTTAGGAAATAGGTTCTAGTTTCAGGATTTATTTTGTGGGTTCTGGAATAACTTATTTTTTAAAACAAGAATTCTCTTTTTTTTTTTATTTCCTATCAGTTTCCTTCAGTTTTAGCTTTGATTTTTCTCCTTTGCAGTTTGCAACTTAAATAAAGGGAGAAGAAAACCTGGCACAGAAGCAAACCAACTGTATAAAACCCAAGAATAGATTTTCTCACTTTTCTGTCTTGTATTCTGCTGAAATCTCCTTCATGTGTTAAGAATTCTCAGTTTCTTATGACAACAGAAAATAGTAAATGCTGCAGACAGTACCACTCTGTCTGCATCAGCTCAGTACCTTTATTATCTGTAGTTTATTGTGCGTGACACTGCACGTCTGATCATGGATTCCTCAGACCGACAGACCTGCTATTGAAATCAAAGGCAGTTTTGGCAGCGGCCACAGGACTGCACTGGCACAGAGTCACAGGTTATGTGCTTCAGGGAAAATGCCATCACACTTTGGAGCAGAAAGGAGTAAGTTAAAAGGTGAAGGAAATGATGGCTCCAATATTAATATTTCTGGGTTGCTTTTTTTTTTCTTTTAGTTTTGTTGTCATGAGAAATGCAGAGTTATAGTATTTACACTAACCCCTGCTCTGAGGAAAGTCTGGAGTAGATATAAAAATGGTTAGAAAGACTGTGGGATGATGCTTTCCAGGATCAAATACTTTCAATTATTTTTTATGAGTAATTTCTGTCCCTTTTTTTTTTCAACTAGGATAATTGCTTTGAAAGTGATATAACTATATGAAAATTAATTAGAGTTAAAATGGAAGTAAAGGTGAAATAAAAGAAGCTATTGAAATTTTAAAAAAATCAAATTAATTTTAGAGAAACAGTTTTTATTGTCTGCTTCTGTTTTTGATTGTGAAGAGCTAAACTAGCTAAATAAGTTCTTGCTTATGTTCCCCTTTTGAAAATGTGATTAATTTGTTTTCTTCACACTTGCATAGTTGATCATAACATTAAGCAGGGCTACCAGTGTCTTTATGGCCACTAAAAAGCTCCAAACAGTGCCACAGTTCTATGTGGTTACTGTGGCAAGGAGAAATGGGTCAAGTCCTCTGAAAACAGAATGCAGGGGAGTCCTTGCTCAAATTGGTCTTTCTACATCTGGGAATTGCCAGACATTTCTTAGAAGAGCTTGCAGTGACATCTGAAGGCCATGCAGTAGAAAATCAGGGATCTGAAACTTCCTTCTTTTCCTCTCTGGAAACATGTTTTTCTCATGAGATGCAGGAGCCATGTAAACATTTTTCAGGAAGGCAGAAGTTGTAAGCCTCATTAGTTAATGGGATGCTATAAAAATGCTAGGAAATGGGGAGAGACTGGGAGAAGGCCATCTTCAGAGTTCCAGCTTGGAAGAACACTCAGGAACCCAAAAGTTAACTAGCAATTTGTGTGCTGCTCTGGAGGCAAGCAGGCTGGGAGCATTTGCTGTGAGCACCATCTATTTCATGCACTTTTTAATGGAACATCCACAATTGCATAATCCGTAGGGAGTTGCCTGCCCATAGGTCCTTGTTCTTTGACAGATCTGTCACACTTCTCAGAAATCAAGATGCAAAATCCATCACTCAGGGACATGGTATATGTGTATCAGATACTCTCTGGGGGATGAAGAGTCCATTAAATCGCAAGTCCCTAAACTCATCCATATGAAGAATTCACATCTGTGACAGATAGAATATGGAGACTACCCATCATCTAACAGGTGATCTGAGTCTAATGTGCTACTAAAACACTATAAATATTTGTTTTATTTCAGCCTCTCAGAGACTTCTGTGGGTGATCCCAGAGGGATAGGAACTGCTTATGCAGAACCTGAGTGAGAATAGAGAGATCATGTTGTATCGGGGGGGTCATGTCTCTGAGAAGCAATGGCACTTCCAGCATTGGCAGTTTGAGGCAAGCATATCATTGCCTGCACAATACAGAGCTGAAGATATGACCTTCACAATGAAGCTTATGGTAGACTTCTGAGAGTGAAAGAAGTCTTACATACAACAGCTACTGAATCTGTGAGAAATGAAGGCACAGCAGATTTATTGCTCCTTAAAGGAGGTGGCCAAAATGTGGAAATCAATGGCATTAAGACAAGAGTAATCAGTTGGGGGAAGTAATGGGGAATTCTCTGTTATGAGAATTTTCTCTCTTCACTCACAGGGAAGAATGAGAACAATTCACCTACTCCAGCCTGTCAAATTAAAATTCCAGGCATTCTAGTATACTTTCTTCATTTCTCATTATGACTCCATTTGTAAGTTCTTAATGAACTTCTTTTGATTATGAAGAGTGTTGGCAAAGATGTGAGGTTTACATTGAAAATAGATTTTATAATCAGATGAGAGCTCAGGTATTGGATTCGTGGTTTGGTGTAGAATTCTCATTCAGGCTCAAGTGTGAAGTTCCTGAAAACTTAAAGGAAGTTTTATAAAAAAACCTCTTAAGCATCATGGCTGTGGCTGAAGTTTTGGCTTTAGATTATAACCAGATGAAAAACATGTAGAGGTTCAAGCTTACATCCAGATTGAGGGGTATTTCAGATTTATATTCTGGCCTACTTACCTATGTTCTTTTTTTTTTTTTTTTTCCTAGCTCATTTCCACTGTCTGTTTTGAGTGCTGTGGGTGGTGCTGCTGTATTTCAGCAGTTCTGAGGTCTCTGGTGGTGGTTTCAAGGTATGAGTTTGCATGGACTACAACACAGCCACCTTCTGCACTGTCAGGTGCCACAGTGTGGTCACACTCCTGCTGACCCTGTCTGAGAATCCAGCAGATGCCCTCTGGCAGCAGTTGCACCTGACCTTGCACACAGCCATTCCTCGGCTGTCTCTGGGTTTGCCATGAGTGGAGGCAGGACTGAGAAAAGCAGAGCTGGCTAGGGCCCATACTCTGTTGAGATTTACTTCTGTAAAGGTCAGTGAGTATTTGACTGGACTTACTGGGGCAAGGGCACTACGTGGATTTAGGCTTGGGATACGGCTAAACTTCCCTGAGCTTTGCTGAAAAGTCACCTCTATGTGCTTTTTCCAGACACCACTGCCCTCAGGCTCATGGGACAAAGGTAAAATCTGTGTTAGTAAACTTTCTTTAGCAGTGCCACACAGCTGATAAATTTCTTTAACAGAAACAGCCATTGAAAAGTCACTTTGAAAAGTAATTCTAAAAAGACTGCAATGTAAAAATGCATTACCTAGGTTGTCTGTGGGCACCCTCTTTCATGCTGCAGCTGCTGGGTTGTGCAATCCAGCCATAATATTACAGTGATGCCTGTGAAGCTTTTGTAGATACCTCCTCTTCACCTCTTACTCCTGTTGTCCGTGGTACTTTTACCTCCCTTCAGCTCATCTGTTTAATTTCCTCCACCAGACAGCTGAGAAAGTAAAACAGTTTAATTTTTTTTCTCTCAAGTCATGTCTCAAGCTTCAGTCTTTACTTTTAAGGAAGTCAGTATTTCAGTTCTCCCTGGTAAGGGCGGCAGGTACCAGAGAGCCCCCTATCACTCCCCACCTGTGCAGGAGGCAGGACTTGTTTCAGTTCTGCCCTGGATGAATCTGCACTTTGGAATGGAGATCCCTGAGCAAGGGCAGGTTGGAAAACCCACAGGATGCATCCCTTTGCAGAAGTAGCAGCTCTTTTTTTAAAACAGTACAGTCATGTTTGCTTGTTGTTATCCCTCAGCTGATGAACTTGTCTCAGTAACAGAAGCTGAAATCTTGTGGATGCAGAGGGAAGAGCTTTCTCGTGCTATTTAGACTGTAGAAAAAGATTCACATTTTTTCTTCTAATGATGTTGCAGAGTACCCCCACTCTCCACTCTTAAACAGCACATCTTCAGCCAACACTGTAGATTTAAATTATTCTCCCTACCTGACATAACCCTGACCAGACCCTATCGAACCCAGCACCAGTGGAGGCACCTAACTCCTGTTTGAGCAGAGGGTGGCAGGGAGAATGTCCCACTCCTGGGAGAAAGGATTCCTTCCTGTCAGGGTGCTCAGAGGCTGCGGCGATTCAACACAGCGACGGCGCCAGGGGCCGGGGGATGTCCTGCTCCGCTTTGTCGTGGGACACTGTGTTATGCTGAGATGTGACACTAGATGGTGCATTCGCCAAATGATTGGAAAAGAGGGCTCTTCCCAATGTCCGAACATTTTGGCGCAAGGCTGATGGTCACTGTCCCATCTGCTGTATAAGCACAGTGCATCCTTTTCATAACTTTTCACAAAAGTGAGCCTTCCATGCAAGAGTTGAGTTCTGTGCTTCCACAGCTGCCAGCGTGGCACTTTGAGACTTTGGCACTTACGTAAATTTGGGGGATTTTTTTGTCTGATCACAGATTAAGTTAACAAGTCACTTAGAAACAAGCAAACTTTATTGTCGTACTGAGGTTGGATAGAGGAGGTATATTATCCCGCTCTTTACCTTGATTGGGTGGCTTAGGCCTTCATCCTTTCTGTGATTACTGCATACTGAGTGTATGACCAATTATTTTAATGTTTTTAGGGTAGGGTCTTAGTCGTTGCCTACAAGGAATAAATTACACTGAATTAACTACACTGATTTAGAAGTTGATTTAGTTAAATCAGTACAACTCTCCTGAGCACTTTATACCACTTCAGTTTAAGTCATGAGTCAGTGAGTAACAAATCAATTCTGTTGGCAGAGAGTGAGAAAGATTAGACTAGATCTTCAGCCCTTCTATCTCAGTATTTATTAGGCTAAGGCCTCTTCAGGGCTTGTTGCTGTTCTCTTTAATTTTCTCTGCCTAATGGACCTGATCCAGCTCTTGATGGCATAAATGAGGGGTTTTCCATGACCTCCAGCTGGGAGCTGGAAATGGCTATATCTTTATTAGAAACCTAGAGAGGCTTAGAATGACAAATAACTCAAGCCTGTCTCCTTGCTGCATACTGAGTTCTCAGATTGTGGCTCATACTGCAGAAGTTGCCTCTGCTATGAAAAATATATTATTCTACATTCAGGAAAGGAAAATTCATCCTCTAAAGACAGCAGTCTCTACTAACATTGTGCTAGGAGCATCACTATGAAAAGAGTCATAATCTGATTTGATTTTCTCAACAACAGCTGATAACATATATTTAAGACAGGATGAAAATAATTCTTTTCAGGAATTGCCTCAAATATTGTGCATTCTGATTGGATAGACTCAGGACTCAGATTATTCCTGGTTTTGTAGCAGCTTAACCAGAATCTAGGCTGATTAAGTTAAAAAAAGCACAGCTTTTTAAAAATGTTTTTCAAAAAGTCTTGCTTTTTTTTTGTTGCTGTTCTCTTTCTCTACCTTTGTTCATACTTCTACAAACTACTACTAGTAAGGATATCTGAGAATATGTTTAACAAGAATATGCTGCTTTCTACTCACTGCAAATTTTGCTTATTGTTCCCAAAACTTCTTACTCCCGTCTGTAGAGAGCAGCAGTTGAACTCTTGGACTGTCTGCCTGTTCCAGGAAGAGTAATTCACTCGTTTACAAACCTAAGATTTTGGTTTAGTGCAAAGTAATCTTTCTCTTTCTGAACTGGATGTTAATAAAACTGTAAACTCTGTAACCAGCAATGTACTGGTATTATCTTACAATTCTCCTAACAACTCCTGGAAGTCTTTGTATTTCAAGTAGTGATGCCACCTTCCACTTCTGTCTCTATGCCAAATGTATTTTCTTGTGTTTTTTACAGGTTTATAATGGAACTTACATCTTTGCCTAAATTTCTTTGGACAAGTGACAACAAGCTTCTGCATCACCATTTTCCAGATATACTGGCTACTGTTCATACCACACAAGACATCCCTGAAGAAGTTGTTTTTGGACCATGCATGCTCCAGAACACCCTGCTGGACACTGTGGCTTTCATTGCTCTCAAATGTTCCGATAGACGGAACATCCACTATGTATTTAAGGTATGAGAAAACAATGTTCAATGTTACACCTATCAAAAAGAGTTACACCATCCCTGAGAAGGTAACTTTGCAACAGGTGTACAAGTAACAGCTCCTTCAAAGAGAAGTAGCCAGTGTCTTTCTGATTTATGAGCTGCAGACTGGAAGGACCTAAGGAGGATTGTGTCCTTTGCAGGAAAAATATGAAGTCCCTCTTCTATGCTGATGATTGATGACCTGCTTCAGATCTGATGTGGAATAGAAGGGAAGAGGGACAAATAGTTTAGTAATAGCTAGCTCAGGTTTTGTCAGGACAAAGGAGGTTTATCAGGAGGCATGAGAGCCCTGTGAAATCAGAGGGGGAAGACTGTGGCACTGCGCTGATTCATGCATGTGGTACATTCACAGCATTTATTTACAGATCTGGGCAACTGCTAACCTAATGTGCTCAGTTATCCTTTAAAGTGAAACCACAATGGCAGTCAAGCAGCTAGTCCACACAATCTTTGGGCAGCCACAACTTAATTGCTGTTAAGATGTGGACCTCCTCAAGTTACCTTAGATAGGGATGTCTGTGTTACAGCTGCACTTTTCAATCGCTGTTCAACCCCAGAATTGTGATGGAGTGTTAACTCTCGGCTCTAGGTCCCCAAATTTTTTTGTTCCATAGCCACTGTTTATCATGCTGACCTCTTACCTTGGGTTTCTGGGTCTTGGAGTGCCTTTCAGTCACCACCGGTCTAGATGCAGAAGACAGAGAGGTGTTTTACAGTGGGAGGAAAACAATTTTCCCACATTCTAT
This sequence comes from Lanius collurio, assembly GCA_020086605.1. Lineage (NCBI taxonomy): Eukaryota > Metazoa > Chordata > Aves > Passeriformes > Laniidae > Lanius > Lanius collurio. The sequence goes on from JACBWW010000010.1 coordinate 15,324,637, forward strand.
GGCATGAATGGATCTGGGGGAGATCCAGGTTTGCCTAAGATTTCTGTACTCCAGAGGAGAGAGATCCCAGGGCATATGTGTCACATGGAAGATACAGTAGTTCTACACTTGTTTTAAACAAATTAAGAAAGAGGACGCTTTAAGGTTTATATGACTAATTTGAGTCTCTGGCACAAGTTTGCTTTCTTGGGCAGTGTTGTTAGTACTCCAGGAGACAGACAAACTCTTTGGAGAGAGACCTGTCCTGAAATGAGGCTTTATTTTTGTAATATTTCTGTATTTCTCCTGGGAGTTTTGAATTACTGTAGAGAGAGCCTCAAAGGCTTTCTGCTTTGGAAGAGCCCTGTAGAGGGATGGCTTTAGTGTTCTCCTACACTTGAGCTAAGTAATTGCTATGCAGCAATGAAATTGGATGCCTGAGTTGGCTCAGATCTCTGTCTTTTGGCAGTAAATAAATGAAATTCTGTGCAAGTAGCTGTTTCAGTTACAATTGGTAGTCCCATATCCTGTTAACTACTCATAATTAAAACTAAACCTCCCAGAAATCAGGAACTACCATTAAGCTTCTAACTCTGTGTCATGATATTATGTTGTCATCATGGCACTGAAGTGCAAAACAAGAAATGGGCTTTGCTATGCTGGCTATAGTACAAACAGAATACACACAGGAATAGTTTAGCAAGGTGGATTCATTGCAACTGAGGTTTCTGTTCATCACAGCTCATCAGCACTCCTGCAAGACTTTGGGGAATATTGTTTCTAACAAGGGTTTCATCATCTTGGGCTTTGTTGTTTAGACCAAAGGGGGACTCAGTATTTTTTTTATTTTTCTCATTTTCTTGGAGACCCTAATTTGAGCTCCTGGGCCCAATTTGTACGCTTGGGCAAAGAAGAAGCCTTGGTAGCCATTGGCACAGGTAGTTCTTTCCAGCTGAGTTCCTCTGCCCCTTACAGTTTCTTGGGAGTTGCAAGGAAGAGCCTTATTTTCTCTCTTCTCCTGCAGTGTTTCCCACGGAAGCCATGTGGCTGCCACAGCCCAGCTGTGACTGAGATGTTGGCTGTGAGGCCCTTACCTCATATATGAGTGCAAAGGATCCATCTTAGGGATTGACATGTCCAGGAGAGGGTGGATTTGCCGGGTTTATAGTGTCTCTAAACACATGAAAAAACTAAAGCTGGTTCATGCTTCTAGTTGGCAGCACCCAGATCTTATCTTACATCTGGTACTCCTCCTCACCTACTTTAAGCTCACTGAGCTCTTTCCCTGGAGTCCTGGTTCCTGGTGGAGCTGTGCTCCCTTTGACTTTGCTTAGAGCACTGGGCGGCTGCTCGGTATTTCTGAAACACAGCAACTAAAATATGACAGCCTCTGTCATAGCTGGTAGTTACAGCCACTGTGTGTGGGTGGCTGTTCTTGTGTCGCTGTCAGACACTTGTATTTCTCAATCATTGTTAATTACCATGGCATTTAGAGAGAACCAGTTACAGGGCATGCTAATTTATTTTCTCTCTTGCACTAATTAACTTTTATCATAATGGTCTCTTAATGTTTCATTCTTGTATCCAAGCTACTAATGTGATCAAACTTCTCATGGTAGGTAATAGTCAGTTGAAACCAGAGAAATAATTAGCCAAAATATTGTTTCTGGTACCAAACACCAATGAATGGCTGCCCTGCAATTAGTGGAAAACAAAGAGCTATACATTGCTTGGGGTGAAATTTAGATCATACTTGTCATTAGACATTTTTCATTTTCAAACTTCCTCCTTTCTAAACAATGACTTAGTGCTTCAAAAATTAGTTGAGGCTTTTTATGCGTATGAATGTTGCCCTTGATGGCCCTGTGTTTCAGCCTTCAAGCTATGAAAATCTTCCCCATCTTTCAAATATTGCAGAGGACACAGATCTGCTGTGGTGAATACCAAGGAAAAGCCTATGAAGAAATAAATCATTCTCTATTCAGTGTAAGAAAGTAGCTAAGATTGGAGTCATACACTGAATGAGAAAGACAAAGCCAAATGTTTTGTGCTTATGTTATTTCATGGTCAACCTGTGACTAAATGACTCAAGAGTCCTGTGGAGTAAAAATTACATGTGATTTAGGACTATGTTTTAATGTACACACAGAACAGAAATTTAATTTGAGCAATAGATTTAATATTATTTTTTTTAACTTCTTAGTGCCTGACCTTATAACCTGAGAATTGTCTTTTAACTTAATTTTTTTGGTATTTCTGAATGCACACAAATGGAAAGTAAATCAACCCCTTGCAACTCTCAGAAATTATTTAACAAAAAATATTGATCAAATGAGATTTTTCTGTTTAGATACCTTAAAATGAATTTAATTAATCTAGCAAAGGTAAAAAAAGGAATATAGAATTTTATTTCTGAAAAAAGGAAAGAGATCATATAAGTGCTTCTTAGTTGTATATATTAAAATCTGTATTTCATGTAATCTAGTCAAACAGATGTGCAGATGTCTACTTGGGGTATTCAATCAAATAACCATGATTTTTCTTAAACTTCCTGATCCATATCCTCTTATGTCAGTGAAAAACTCCACATGCAACTGTCCTGAGTGTATGTTCATTCCCATTTTCACACTGCACTGGTCCAGGGGTCTGCATCTCTCACCCCACAAGTGATAGCACTCACACATCTCCTGACTCATATCCCATTTTCCCACGGGATTGAGACCCCTTCTTAGAGAGGATCACACCTCCCGTACCTCTGTGATCCACAGCCCCATGGGATGGTCTGCATAGGACAGGGCTAGTGACTGACCAACACACCAGGCGTGGCATCGCCATGGGAGGTTAGACATGAGCATTGGTGTTTCCTCCTCCCTCCCATGCAGCTGGATTCCCAGAGCTCTCAGCCCTCACACCAGGGAAGCCTTCTCCCCATGATCCCTTTGGATTTGGTGACACTGGCAGATGTTTTGGGCTCACAGCTTTGTCATATGTGCTCGGTTGAGGCAGAAAACAGGCTTTGTGCTTGGATTGGATGAAAATCTTGCTTTGGGCCTTAAGACCTGTAACTTGCCTTCTTTTGTCCTGTCTGACAGGTAGATGTTACATCTGTGCACAGTCCCACAGGACTGCCTTGGATGAGACTTGTACAAGCAGCTGCCAATAGCAAGGAGCAGAACTTGGAAGCTTATTTAGAAAACAGTCAGTTATACTATCGCTCCACCAGGAAAATCAATAAAAATGAGGAACTGCTTGTCTGGTATGATGAGGAGCTTTCCAGCCTCTTGGGTTTCAATGAGATAAAATCTCAGAGTCCCCAGAATGGTGAGTACCAAAATGCTGACTGCAAGGGTCTGCTGACTGCAGGGGTCACTGAGGACAGAACTGAGTCCACATCTTCCTTAGTATGTGGTTGTCTTGTAATATAAAACCTGTCTAAATCCTTAGCTGGTCTGCTAAGAGAAAAGACCTTTTGCTTTGGGGTTTGAGCTGGAGCATAGAGCAAGAACCAATTTGCAGTTCTTAATGCCATTCTCATGGCTACTTCCTAGCAGAGGATGGTGCACTAGGGATTCGTGCTGAAATTTTTGAGCTATGCAAGGGAAATCTATGCATTTGGATAAATTGGAATCCTAAAAGTCTAGAGTATCAGTTGGAAATAAGCCTTTTTTAGCTCATTGAGAAATCAGGTATAGGCTAGTGTTCAGCTTTAATCTTGTAAATGAGCAGGGCTTTAAAAATACATAACAAACCTAACAACACTGCATACAGCACAGTCTGCCTATTTAGTGTGGGACACAGTGAAAATGAGGAAAAGGGCAAGCTTTCATTTCTGAGATGTTGCTGGAAATTCATTGCTACAAAAGAAGTTCACCTGGAAGTTGTTACGAAACTAAAAATCTGGGTTGCAGAGACACCAAGCAAGTTAGTCAGGTCCATGCCAAGTCTGACTCCAGCTGTCATTTGCTCCAAACATTATCTAGTTAGACTGGAACAGAACCATTTCTACATTCCCTTTAGCTAATTCAAACAAAACTTTGTTTGGCAAAGATATGAGTTAGCAAATTTACATGGTAATGTGCTTGTCTGTAAATTAGTATTCAGTTAATACAGACACATTCATAGCAGGAACTGATTAAATAATTCCAGCTGGTTTCAGTGTATTCTGTTAGTCTCTGTGTAGACACACACTGCCAGGTCTTTGGATTTACCAGGAAATAGTGTTGCTTGCACAAGAAACACTATATCTAGACTCAAGACTTTAATCTCACAGGTATAATGTTCCACCCATTTCAGCAGCCTTATTTTCTTACAAAAGGTTTAGTTTCTGTAGTTTGTAAAGTGATCTAAGATGTGCTGAGTCCCAAATTAGGAATTTTTAGTTATACCCAACCAATTTATGGACTTTCCTATGTATCCCAGGCTTCAGGTGCTGTGTGGCGTCACTTGCATTTTAAAACTGCTGTGTTGTGAAATAATATAGCCTGGATATAGTTTACAAAGGTTAAGATGTACCATATTTGGGTTGACTGCTGAATTTTGTATCGTCTGTGCATGGGCAATCAATCATCCCAATGAACCAGAGATGCAGTAGGTCTGAAGGCCAAAAGGAAAGAGCCTTCCTTATTCCTCCTGCTCATCGCTGGCATTGTTTCACTTTGAACATCATTTTCTGTGCCTTAAGGCATATAACAGCTTGCCAAATGAGCATGAGTAAGGGCTTCAGGCATTAAGGTCAGATGATTTTTGAAAGATGTTATACTTCTGGAGTATCCTAAAAATAGAGGCTCAAGTCAAAATCTTTGAATCCTGGTCTAAAACTCATTATTGCTTGCATATATAGCATTTAACATTCATCCTGAATTAAAGCCAGTGATTTAGTTAAGAAATGTAGACCCAAATCTGGGTTTAGACTTCAAATCATTATAAAGTCTAAATGGTTTTATCTAGATCGTGGTGTCCTGGTAATTTTATGTACTTTTATGTAAAATAATTACATTTTATGTAATAAAATCTAGGCTTGATAGTATAAAAGAAATAATTACTGCCTGTAGCATGGAAGCATGGAAGCAAACAAGAGTGAACCATTTTGCATAGCAGGAAGGAACCTGATTCTGCGCTTGCATTAGTTTTACCATGTGTAACCTTGTTTGACACAAGAGGTATTTCTGGTTTTTTGTGCCAATGACAGGATCAGGATCTGCATCCATCCATGATTCCACCTTTGCAAAACTCATCACTTGTCTGTTTCTGCAGAGTTAAGATGCCAAGAATGCAACAGAGTCTTTAAATGTGAGCATTCCTATCTGTCCCATGTCCGCTTCCTCTGTGTCCCAGAGAAGAGTGCTCTGCTATGGAGAAACTTCCAGAATCCTAAAACTGAAAAGAACAACCTCGTTGAACAGACCACGAATTTCCACAGTCTGGCAAGGGACCTGGAAGTCAAAATGGCAGCTTGTAAAGATGATGCCCATGGTCTTATTGGAGAAAGGAGAGCAAAATCTGAAGAGGCTGAGAACAACAGGAGCAGGAAAACAGTATTGTTGGAGAAAACCAATAATTTGACTGAGGAGCGTAACTGTGGGGGCAAGGAAGAAGTTGGGGGAGAGCACACATTGGCTGGTTCTTTCTGGAAGCTTAGTTCAGGGAGGCAGTTGTCTAGGAAGGATGCTTTGGGGCAGAAGCAGAGCGCTTTCACTGAGGTCAGGAGGATGAAAGAGAAGCTGAGGAATGAGAGACTGCAGGAGCTAGAACAGGAGGATGACACAGTCCCACTTGCTAAAGAGCAGGTATCAAAGGAAGTGTTGCTGAACTCCTCTGGTAGTGCATTCTCCTTTGTTTGGCCCACCAGAGCTCGAGGAGAACAGAAGAGTGCTTTCAGCAAACCTAGTAAGTGTGTAGTAGAAAGAGCTGCAGTAAATTCTTCTCATCCCACGAATGAGTCAGCAAAGAGCCTGGAGGAGCTGTCTGGCTTCATTGCCACCACAGACATCATGTGCTGCAGCACGCTGCTCAATTCCAAGTTCTTTGTCAGTGATTTGTGTAATGCCCAGATGCTGCAGACAAGCATCACTCAGAGCAATGTTTTCCCATATACCTCAGAACTGTGGCCCAAGCAAGCAGGAGGACAGCTACAAAACACAACCACCACTTCCTCCTCCTCCTCCTTGACTCTTCTTCCCCCCACCTTCACATCCTTTGGAGTGGCTGCCCAGAACTGGTGTGCCAAATGCAACCTGTCCTTTCGCATGACATCTGATTTAGTCTTCCACATGCGATCACATCACAAAAAAGAATACTCCTCAACTGAATCCCAGTGCAAGAGGAGACGAGAGGAGAAGCTGACGTGTCCCATTTGCCATGAGTACTTCCGAGAACGCCATCATTTATCCCGGCACATGACTTCTCATAATTAGAGTGCACACAGATGTCACCAAGGGACTGGGCAGGTTGGATGAAGAAGGGAATGATAGTTCACTTACGTCCATTTCTTTTTGAGTTTACATTAATTTCTTTCATGAAATCTCTGTTTACAATAATTTATAATAGATGCTTTGCGAAAAAATATAAAATGTTTACAAGAGTCTGAGTGGGTTTTAAGTTTTGAAAACTCAACCTAGCCCTTGTCAACCTATTTTTGAGGAAATAAAATAGTGAAATGAATCCACATGCAGTGTTAATTTGCAGAGTAGGGAACAAAATTATAGTTATGCAAACAGTTTTCTTTGCTTATATTTGATTTGCTGGTGTCTGTGCAGTACAATGTAAATACAGAAATAACAACCATCTCATTGAATGAAGAACCTTTAAGCACTAAAAAAATCAGAGTTTATATGCTAAAAGAGAATAAGTTACTATTTCTAGCAGCATTGGTGGACTCTTACTCCTTTCTGTTAGCTGAATCAGCTCTTTCATCAAATGTTTGAGTTAAAAACTGACACCTTACCATCTTCTTGGTTTTGAAAGGGACCTGAATTTAAGACTGTTTTGAAATTTATGATTGTCAACAACTGACCAGCAGACTGCCAAAGAGGATGGGACTTCTGTTCTAGGCTCTGCTGCTTTTGAAATATCTTTTACACAGTGAAATCAACCTGGGTCTGTATCAAAATGTGACCTGTTGTCAACCTTATTGTGTAGACAGGAAGCAAATATTCTAACATCTATGTGACTTCAGGAGGCATACAGATATGATGAGAGAAGAGTTTAGCTTGTGTTTTTCAGGTGTTCGATATACCAAAGGAAGCAGTTAGGATATCTGAGTTACAATTAGCTACTGATAGATAGAATCTGCACACTTCAATTCTGGATGATAGGCTCTGTTCTGATAACTGCTAGAAGAGGAATGGCCTTCACAAAATTATACAGGCATACATGAATTGCACTGCCTTACACCAGCTTGTCTATCCTGTGCTTTCTACATGGGCCAGTTACAACTTTTTAAAAAAGAATGTGGCATATTCTTTCTCTTCCTTGTCCATGAGAAATTTTTTTTGATCTTGGCTGAGTCTCAGAAGCAGATAAATTTATACTGCTCTGGATGGTAGGAAACACTGTCTATTGTTACTGAAGCCCAACTAATTAGCCTTTCATTACTTTTTAAATCCATTTAGGGGCTAGATTTTGATACTTTATGACAATGTGTTCTTCAAGCAATCATTTCCCCTGCTCTTCTATAAGATTTTTTTCAGGTTGTCTGATGTTTTTGTGGCCCATCTATGAACCTCACCTGCCTTATCAAAGGCTATTATTCCCTTTCAGACAGAGAATGATCCAAACCCACTCATTTCCCAGCTGAGAATAAAGGACATTTCAATATATTCTCTATGTTCCACCATACTGATGATACACTCCAGTGGTTTTTGTATACTGGACAGAATTTTGAGATACCATGATGATGCCTAGCTTGATAATGAAAGTATCACCAAGTAAACTTACCTGAACAATAAAAGAGAGACTGACAGTCTTAGGCTGTCAGTTGAAACCAACATATCAACCAACATCGTCATCTCTTGGGAGATTTCTATAAGTCAGGAGATTGTATTCTTCCCAGTATATTGCTATTGAACATTAATATATGGCTGTTTCCTATTAATAAAAATCACTGGCTGTGCACTCCACCTTTATTTTTGAAACATAAAGTGATAAAACTGTTACATTATGCCTTTGAGTTCAGAAGACAGTTCTGGTTGAATTGTAACACAGCTTTCCAAGGTCAGTGGTGGAAGTTCTTTCACTCAAGTCATTAAAAACCAAAATGAACAAAGACTTTGAAACACGGAGCACAGGGAACAACCTTGCATTGAGTAGGGCATGATGTGGTTTCCTTGTAATCTTTCCATCTCTATTTTGTGTCCAATAACATTTACTATGTAAGGAATATATTTATGGCAAAGTTTAATGGGCCAAATTTCACTCCACCTGGGTGGCAGCCAGTTTACTGTGAAGTCAGTGTCCATAAAGTATAAAGAAGGACTCTGTGGTGTAACTGCATTCATATGTGGTCAGGGTTATATTTCCCATTAGTAGTTTAGGCCAGATTGTGATCTCATTTATTCCAGTGCAAATCCAGAATAATTCCATGTTGCTACTCCTGATTTACATTAATGACTTTAAGATCAGCTTGGCCTAGTATAAATAAGACTAAAGATTTTTTGGTACCATTACTGCAAAATGTTCTCTTCTCTACTTACTGAAAGATGCTATGTTTTCGTAACAGTTTTATGATTAGAAGCGTAGCTTCAGATTTCTTCTGGAAAAAGACAGGCCCAGCTGTATAATGCTCCCCAGTATTATTTTGGCACATCCTTTCAGCATTACCCTGCTCCAAATGCCTATTTTTCCAGAGTATTACACTAGTGTAAAATTTAGATTGGAATGAAGCAGCGCCAAATCTTACTGGTTACGTGGTTTCACTGATTTTGTGTTGGACAAAGTGCAGAAAATCAGCCACTGAAAAACAGATGCTAAGCCTCAAAACCTCTTCAAATGGTGTGTTAGACATACCTCCTCAAAGTTCTCACCAGGAATCAAACTTCTTCACCTTGCTTATGGTATGAGGCTTAAGCAAGCAGCAAGGTTACAGGGAGCGATAGCCTCCCTTTGTGTCATGGAGTTATTTTCTTTGGGAAGAAAGAAAAGGTAAGAACTCTTACCTAGTTTCCTTGTGGGCCTATCTCAGCCACAGCAATTCATATACTGTGATGCTGAGCAATGTAGGAATGCCTTCTGTGGACAGAAAGGCAAGAGGACCGGTTGTGAAAAGTGACAGAGCTGATTCAAAATGCAAAAATGAGGAGAGGTTTCTAATAAGCTTTATTTCTGGTACTTTCCTCACCTTCTCCAGCTCAGAGGCAGTGCATTTTGGTCGTGGTATGTGAAGATTGAAGATTTTCCCCTTGTTGCGGGCAGTGTGGGCAGTACTGCCCTTGTTTTTTCAGTAGGTGGCCGTCAGCATAAAGATTACATTAACAAATTACTTGTTATTCTGAGGTAAAGGGTTTTGTGAAGACTTGTTTAGACACACACCAAACCATTTACACACACAGCTGAACAGTATGACATCTTGTTGCCTGCTGCATCTGTGCTGGTATCACTGCAAAACTACACAGATACCAACAGAACCAGAACTTAGTTCCCTATGTGTAAAGCCAGCTCTTGTGTAAAGCTCCTTGTGCAGGCACAGTGGAAGTCTTTCATGTGTCTCCAGTTTAACTGAGTGTCCCATCTAAACTGAGTTACATAAACCAGGGGGCTTATCCAAAATTTTTGCAGATTTTATTTCTTTAAATGAAAATATTCATATTAAAGCTGAGTGAACCAAATATTAAACAGGCAGAAGGAAGCCTAACGAGACAAAGAAAAACAAACTTCCTATAATTGAGTCGTGCTGGAAGCTTATTTCCCCTTATGTCTAGAAGTCTGAAAATTTAAATTGGTGCAGATGAAATCCTGCTGGAAGAAAAGCACTCACTAAGGCAGGGGGTTTGTGAAGAAATGAACAACTGCATTCTGTCCCTGTGAAATACTGTCATTTTACAGCAGAGATCTCTGTCTTTTCTACAAGTAGAAATTTTAGGGAGGGCAGGGAAATTATTTTGTTTTTAAAACAGGAGGAGAAAATTTGTAGTGAGCTGACTGGTTCTTTTCCTGTCTTTGCTAGCAACTAACTGTTCATTTTGATCAAACAGCAGTTTCTCATGATGTGTTTCTGGATCAGTGAAAAAGGACACAACATAATGCTGTCAAGCTTAGCTGTGCAGGCAGTGTTTCTCTAACGGATAATGAGTTTATCAATAGAAAATGCCAGATTAGGATATTTGTAGACTCCCTGATAATTGATCCCTGAACTTTTTCTGGTGAAGATGTTTCTCCATCGAAACGACACTCAGATGTGCTGTTGAGAAATATATATTTACTTGTTTTTTATGAGGCAATTTTTCACTAATGTAAGAAGTTTGTATGCTTCCTTGGATCTACAGAGCACAGTTTGGAAATCACTGGACTAAGGCAGCCCAAAAGAAATAAAAGCTGGCTGTCATTTCTTGGTTAGAGTTGTATGAATGCTAGAAGGAGAAAGATGATATTGCTAGGTAGTCTGATACAACAACTCCTTTCTTCCTGCCTTTAAAGGGAGCATGATTAGTATTAAAATTCAGGAAGTTATTCTAGGTAGGATGATAAGGAAATGGTGCTATAAACTGTAGAATGTCCATATCAGCTCTGGAACCAGATGAGAGAAGGGTGGCAGTTTCATCATGTTTCCTGTTTTGTTGTGGAAGGGCACTTCTCAAATTGCTTATCCCTCCCTAAAACCCTTCTGTTTAACTTTCTCATTTAAACCACAAACCATGGATTTGCCTTAGCTAATTTTTGTTTGTGCTTTTGTGATATTCAGACCTTTCAATGCAGTGTAATTTTGTACACAATTACTGTCTGTAGTTTTGTGAGGTCTAAACTCATTGAGATGGGCATAACTATGACAGAGCAGTTTGTGAAGACAGGGAAAATTGCTTTTAACACGCTGGCCTTTGTTAAGCCTGGCATTTTCCATATTATTTAGCCAGTACTATGAAATAGTAAATAATATTTTGCCAAGTAATAAAATTTCTCAAGGTTGCACAATAGTTTTCCAATTAAATCAATCACTGTAGTAAAAGAACAGCATTATTGATTTAAAATGGACTCACTGGCAATTGCATCTTCATTGTATGTTTTTCCAACTGGATTCCAATTTCTAGACATCTTCATTATACATGTGTATTTCCCATATTACTCTGGGAAAAATTTATTTGCTGTTTGTGCCCATATGGTATAGCTTTTTTGTCCTTGAATGGATGGTTAAATTTTCTAAATATTAGGCTTAACAATTAACATTGTTTGTACATGACAGCACAACTGATTGTTTTTAGGAAAACAAAGCAGTTTATGTGGATTGAGATATTAAAGAGGCTTAAAAGACATTAGAAGAAATACTTTAGTGTTGTTTACTCATTCATTGACTGCTCCATTTTTCCCATATTATTTAATATTCTTCATACATATATCACTTTACACAAAATTATGTACGGGTCTTAATTCATGAAAATATTTTCCACAACACTGAGAAGTTTAACAACAATCTAGTGCGTAAAAATCAGAACATGAAAATGACTCAAAAGAGTCCAGGTTAGCGATCACACTGAGTGTAGTTTATAAGACAAATAAATAATAAAAAAGATGGCAAATCTATTTAGTTTTAAAATTTTCTTTCAGTAAAAATTGGAAGTCAAGTGTTTAACACACTTAATAAAAGAAAAATGGCAGGAACTTACAAATGAGCAAATGAACACCAATGTGTAACTATTGTTGACTCTAACTGAATTTTGGGAGACCATTTCCTTAATTTAATTACCTTACAGCTGGCATTCTGTAGAGATGAGAAAATCTGAGATCTAGATTAGAGTTACATATATTTTTAAATAATTTGGAAAATAGATGTTTAACTAAGAATTGTAGGAAAGATAAGGAATGTTGTGCGTTAAGCTCATATCAGTATCTCTGTTAGTTGTCCTGGAATACACTATTACATCATGTGTAGCTTGATAGCAGGGTGCAAAGGATATTTTTCAGGTTGTTTTTTTTTTTCTTCTGTCTTTGGGGCAGGACACAGCAATCTAATATTAGCCTTAGGTAAAAACATATGATTCTTTTCCTTGAGTCAGTTGATCTGGGCACTGGGTAAAAGAGTCAATGTACTGCCTTTGGATTGCTCATCCTCCCCTCTGACAGACACTGAGAAAAGCAGGCATGTCCCTTTGAACCTGGGCAACCCTGACAGACTGGGAATGGCTATTTTTGGTACATCTAAATGATGAAATAGAGAAGAGACTTAATTTAGCTCTTGCAGTTTGGAAAACAGACTCTTCCAACTCCTGTTAGTTTTTAAAGATGTATAAATAGAAATGTACACAATTTCCAGAGGAGAAGATGTGCCTTTTCTGTCTTTGAGGTTGTTCACACACTTTCAATACTGACAACTGGGATTTTCTATGCGACCAAAGGAAATCTGTGATTGGTAGCTAAACCTTAAAAAACTGGTTCACTGACCATTTATGTTTGATTACAGGAGAGGAATCCTGAAACCCCAGTGAATTATTGAAGTATTTCAACCATGCACAGAAAGAGCTGGATTCCACAGAATGGGGAAAATTAGCAGCATGTTGAAAACAAGTCACTGAGCTATGTACAGGGAGCCAATCACTGACCAGAGAGACTGAAATGAACCTCCCACTTGTTTCTAGGGCTTACATTTGGGTAGCTAGCTTTCTGTTCGTAAGAACTAGGGCCATGTTCCTCCACTGGGCTATCTAGAGCTGTGTAGGTGAGCATTGAGCATTGCCTTTGCTTTGACAAGTGCTGTTTCAGCTGGTGTTTCTATGTGAGGAGGCACTCCTTTCCCTTCCCAAGAAGTGTTGTCTGTAGAGATGACTGATCTGGAGGTCGGGATGAAGATGTAGAAGTTGGTTTCATCTACCTGATACGTCTGTGGGGAATGGCAGCCACCACTGGTCTGCTCCCCAATGATGAGAGCTCTGCCCAGTCTCTTCATTATGGATACAAACTCTTCAGCAGCCCCAGCTGTCACAGAACTGGTAAGGATTATCAGCCCCTTCTGAGAGCCGTACCTCTCCCCTGTAAGGTGGGAAAAAACCCATCGGAAATTAATCCATTTTCAGATATTTGTTTGTATAACAGAGCAAAGAGAAGCCAAGATAGAAGCCTCACTCCCTGCCTACTATTAACAGCCTAAGAAGTTTGGAAATCTACTTTGTACTTATGATAGTATTAAAACACTTATAACATGAGCCCAGACTCTATACTGTAAGAAAAGGCTGTCTCCCTATGTGGTGCTCTTGTGCCAACAGTTTCTGGTTATGAGCTCCATCAGGAGAGAAGCAAGCTCATGATTACCATTGTTAGCTCTTTCGTGGCTTTGACTTACAGAAGCTCCAGATCTCATAAGAATAGTGGAATAGACAGGTGGGAAAAATACATTTTCCATTGTTGCAGCAGGAGTGGTCAAAGCTCATCCAAAAGTACTTTCAGTTTCACCCTCATCCCTGCTCTGGGAACATGGCTGTCATAGAGCCTCGCCTTCAACTATGGAGGCATCATTTTATGAAATTACAATTATAGTGGTTTTCCACAGTTTTTTTGTAGTCTGTAAGTGGAAGCTATACATGGCCTTTGTCCCAAACCCTTCAAAAAATACCCCTTTATTATTAGGATCTGAGCCAAGTTATCTCATTTTCTCACATAAAACAGCTGACAGGAATAGGAACCTTATTTTCAGTATATATGAACACGTTTTTGAGAGTTTAGTTTCTTTGAAAAAGTGACCAGTAGGTAATAACTAGGACTTGATAACTTGAAAACTAAACTGCTCTAAAAATGTCATTCTGTAAGTAAGTAATAGTATGACTTATAGTCTTGATGCTAAATTCTAAGAGAGGGGCCAATAGCATGGTAATTAATTTTCACACCATTTTTGATCTTCTCATTTCACTATAAACATAATAACCATTAGAAAACTCTTTTCACAGTAGATATATATAATAGAGGACCAGATCCAGCTCCTTTGAAGTCAATATGAGTTTGCCTGTTCTCTTTGATGGGAACTGGAATGTGTCCATAGAAATCATATCCTTTAGCACAACCCACCTCTGACTGCCTGGGAAAATGGATGGACTGCAGACTGTGACAAAGTTTAACCATTTCAGCGTGGTCCAGGCCAACAACTGCAGACACCATTAAATTATTTGCTTCTGTCTTAGCTTAAGAGGGGAAAATAATTAAACCCCATGTTTAAGGGTTCTTAGCACTCTCACTGCAGTTTGTGAGCACTGAAGAGCTCTGTTTCTGTATGTTGCAGCATCCTTTCAACTTCCACAAACAGTGGGGCAGGCTATGTGTGGGGTGTGTGACACATTGCCAAGTGCTTTAAACTCACCCAGATATGCAAAATTTAATGTTTTTCTTTCTCTTCTCTGGACAAACTGGGGTGTTAAGGTGTTTTCATCTACTGATGTAGAGGATTACACCGGTAGGTAGTAGAGAACAACATATAAAACTGTGTGGGAATATTGGAAGAGACATTACTAGAAGTCTAGGCAACACTGGATTCATTTTTAATTTTGGCAACCTTTAAAAGCAACAAGTTACAGCTGCTATACACAGTATTTGGCTCAACTTCTGGGGACCAATTTACGAACCTCTGTGCCTAGCATACCCCATTCTTAGGAGTGATAAACTGTTATTTGTAGATGGCATTGAGAGACATGCCTGAAATGCACATTTTTTGTTTCTACATTCTCTACACAGATTGAGGTGATCGTGGCAGGTGCTTTCACCAAATGAGTTACAGTATTTAATGGCTTGCTTTAAAATGCACAAGGAGAGACATCTGAAATGAAAACCTGCTCTGAATAGAAATTGTCATTTACCTTTGAGCTGTGGCTGGGTCCATATCTCCTTTACTGAGTCACTGGGTCTGTTATAAACTTTGTCCAAGAGAATTGGGTGTCCTTCATCAAAGAAATATGAGCATAGGATTGCTATGGGTGCAGTGGAGCCTCCAATATTGTACCTTTTCAAAAATTAAAAATATTAAGGAAACAAGTGAAAATTTGTGTCAGGCAGTAAATCTTCCTTCCTAAGTATTGTTCCTTAACATCAGTCCCGAAAAGGCTTTTTGGTTACATTTTGATATATTTGCATTCATTCTCCCCCATCTGCATTTGCACTTCTACCAGATGAACAAAATCCTGTCTAAGAGTGTTGGAGTTTTATTGACCACAACTGACTTCAAAAGCAAACACAAAACTTAAAAGTCTTATTTTTTTCTTGACGTTATGTAGAAAAAAATCAGAAATTAAGCAAAGACTCTAAATCTATAGAGAAACATCATATTCTTGTTATTCTACTCTGAGTAAACCATTCTGTTCCTGATGTCAGCAGCAAGGAGTAAATACCCAAACCCTAATACACAAAAGCAGATTCCAATTAAAACAACATATGTTTGTAGAACTGTTGTGTTCCTATTTTTTGCTACACAAAATGGGAAAACTTAGTAGTTTAGATGAGTCCATCTTTTTCGTGCCTAAAGATTGTGTTAGTTGCTTCATTTAGCACAGTTGTATTTGAAAACTTTGGTCGTGGTTTAATTCCGTAGCAGTCTCTGAAGAGCCTGTCATTGGAGAACCCCTGCTATGAATGCACACCATTAACTACCAAAATATTTTTTCCTGTCACTTTTCATAATACTCGAGCACATAGAGCTCTACAAATGTTTGTACTTTACTTACTGATAGAGCGTGGATATAGTACTTTAGGTTGTGTTAGGAGTCCCTAGCACAGACATTCCAGCAAAAACCTGCTAAAAAATTAGTTTCAATCTATAGCTAAGATATTACACCTCCAGAAAAGGATCTGACAATCCCAGAGGCCACTGTTCTGAAGAGCGAAGCTACATCTTTATTCTTCAGCATTTGGGAGCTGCCTGATTGACACTGTGATTGGCTAGAAGTTAAATAACCATCTTCAGTGTGTCCCTGATAGTGCTGTGCTGCCAGGAGGTGCTGCTGCTGCACAGCCCACGAGATAGCTCAGCCCAGCAGAGCCCCGTTTCCCTCAGGTGCCATCACGGCTGAAGTTGGTGGCAGGCAGGGCAATGCTGGAATGCTCTTCCTGGGACTCTCTTGCAGACAGTGAAACTGCAGTAACTTCAGTCAGTAATAACATCTGAGAAGCTGCCAGATTTTGAACTTAACTTTTGGATGCTAGTACTCCTTCTTACAGATGTCTTGTGTGACCTTAGGGAGGCCTTTTAGTTTATCAGTGTCTCTTGTCAATGCTGTGAGAGTTAAAAATGTGAAGTTCATGAGTGGCACAGCTGTTCCATGAAGGGCAACTATTAAGGTGAGAGACATTATGCGTTATGGTTAATCCCATACAAAATTGAAATGATCCAAATATGAAGTTCATGAGTGGTCCAGCTGTTTCAGGAAGGAAAATTTGTAAAATGAGAAATGTTATTCATTACAGTTAATCCCATGCAAAATTTAAATCATTAGCCTTAAAATTATAAGATGGGCTTACAGAGAATTTCAAAAGGCTTGTTTGGGGTTCTCTTTTATATGTCTTCAGAGACTGGGTCTTTTATGTGCACTCAAAGGACTGAAAATACATTGAATATAAAAATACAAATGAAAACAAAACAACACAAGAAAGGAGCTATAATGAGACCATTAGGTACTTGAGACATGATTTCATCTTTGCTGTTTCAGTGCCCCCAGCCCTGAAATTTTAGCTTGGGAGAAAACTGGGGCAAGAAAGAGGAAAGTCCCAGTCCTGTCTCAAGTCTATTGGAAGATGGTGGTGCTTTTGCTATATTGAAATCCAGTCATGGGTATGTTATGTTCATCACTGTCTTGCCTCCTCTGTGCTCACACAGTAAGATCTCTGTCTCTGCTCTCATCACTGTGGTCATCTTTCCCTCCCTATGCTGCAAATCCCACAAGATTAAGAAGATTACCAGATATTAAGAGCCTCATGATAACAATGGACACAAGTGGTTCTAGCATTAAAACTAAGTCCTTACAAAGTTCTTCTTTTCTTTGTTTTATATTTCTAATGTTCTGGGCTCACACACATTAACTCTAGACCAGAAAAAGAGCATTACTTCCCTAAAATACTGTGTAGGAAATGTGAATTTTTTATATTAATCTGCTTTGATTGCTGGTGACAAATGAATGACATCTTATGGCTCATAATATTTGGAGCACTGTTGACACACTGGAGTGTCCAACAGAATTCTAAGAAGAGAGCAGGTGTACAATGCTGCAGCTTGTTGCAGTAGGGCCCAGGAGTGCTACAGTACCTCTAGGCACCTCTGTGCTCTGTGCACAAGGCCCATTATGTACAGACCTGATTGCCCAGAATTACTTAGCACTGCAGATATGGCATATTAAATGTTGTAACACAGCCTTACACATAGTCTGTGTTTTTGACTGTTGAATCACTTGGCCACTACACGAAGTAAAGATTTATTTTATAAATATATATGTACAGCACATGGATAGTTAGATTAGAAAGAAATTAGAGAAATAAAACAAATGTAACATCCAGAACTCTATTCTGCAAACTATTCCCTAAATTTGCCTATTTAGTTCTAAACATCTCAAGTGATGATACAATTTATTTTGAGATATACTTCCAGACTGTTATTATTTTCCTTGGCTGTTTTTCTTTTCTCATTTAATCCCAGCAATGTTAACTTGTAAACAGGATAGTAAGCCACGTAAAGCTAATTCACTGTTACAAATAAAATGCTGTTTTGAAAGAGCTTTGGTTATTTGCCATTCAAAGGTTTACCTCAGGTCTATGATTAATGCATCTGTGTGAACAATTTTCTTCCAAACATGCTCTATGATTAGGNACTCATTACTTACATTTTCAAGTAAAACTGATGTGTTACTCTCAGCCACTTACTAATGATATTTTAGTTGAACACACAAATGTCTTATCTCTGTCTCCAGTGATAATTGCTAAATGCATACCTAGAAACATGTTGATTAAGAATAGTATCTGCCTGATGATTTTTTTTTCTACTTATTCTTTTACTGTGATGCATCATATTTTTGTTCCCTGAGGACTTCAGCACTGCTAACTCTTGAAAATTCATTACAAATGTCAAGGTGGGCAGGTTTCTCTTAAAGCCCTAGGTTTCAAGGGCTGAAATAAATATGCAAGGATCTAAACAAAAGCTCTTCTTGGCTGCAGGAAAAGTTACAAAAATGTATCTGTTCTAAAAGCTCTGAGACTGGAAATCAGATGAATAGCACTCAGACTGTAATTTTGGGGTGCCAGGGAAAGCGTCTGAATTTTTCAGTAAAAGAGTGAGGAGCTTGTGACTGTCACGAGAGAGTCACTGCCCTGCAAAACTGCAGGTTCATGACACTGGCACATGGCCCACATGCTGTGGGTACCTAAGGAGGTAAGTCAAGCTTCAGGGAGCACCAGGTGCTCTCCTTTGGAAGGCAGGGCTCTGCTGGCCAAGGACAAGCTGGGACAGGATGCAGCTGAAAGTAAGATCCTGCTGCTCAGTCAGACAATGTTTACATACAAATGACTTGTTGTTAAATATAAACCCTCAGGTACACACTATAAACAATGAGGCTAGACTAAAGGACTTCCAAGCTAGCTCCACTTTAAGCCAAGGAAAAATGTTTTTTCATTAACTATATAGTGTCTACAGTCCTGTTCTGCAGATTCCTTCCACAGGTGAGTGGCCTAAGTATAATACATGATGTGACACAAAATAGGACCGTAGAATGCTGCCCTGGGACTTGTGCATGGAATTAGATCCCTGATTCTGTTACAGACACAAACGCCAACCATTAGCAAACTGCTTTTCCAAATGTGCCTCTCTTTCCTCCTTTCTCTCATCTCTCCCTTGAGTTGTTTTGTCTATTTAGATGGAAGCTGTTTTTTCAAAGCTATTTTCGTGCTGACTGTTGTAAGGTGGCTCTGATTTCCATTAAGGTTGCTAGTGCTGCCAACTGCTGGTTGTGAAAATATTACCAGGCAATACTCTTGTGCTGCTGCAAACCCTGATATTAGTTTAAGAACTGTGAGATCTTGAGGGCTGAATGGCAGGGTTGCACTTTTCTTAGAACATCTGGGTTCCTTGTGTACCCTCACAGGCTGGAATGAGACTGTCCATCCTAGCAGGGGCCCCAGCTCAAGCACTGAGCAAGATCAGCTATAGCCCTGACAGCTCATTCTCACTTGCTCTTAACAACACACATTTTACTGGATGATTTCCAAGCAATCCATCCTAGTACGTCACCAGCCTTACTATTAGAAAGATGTCTTTAAGATCTAGTGTAAACAGTATAAGTCCACTACTTTGTACTTTTTAAGTGCATTACTTCTTGACCTATTTACTATGGACAGGAACAGATTTTTCTTTTCATATCTGAAACAGTCTCTTACGTATATGCGTTTTCATGTCTACTCTCAGTTTTCTTCTCTCTGGAATAAACAACTCAAATATTTTAAACTTTTTCAAGATTACTTTTATTCAGTCTTCTCTTTACTCCTGTTCTTCTTTTCTGCTGCCTCCATACTTGAGCCACATCTTTCTAGAAAACCATTGCCCAAGTCTGTGCATATTATATTCTAGATGAATTTTCTGTAGAGCTAAATGTAGCAGAAGATTTCATGTCTTACTGATTATATTCGTCCTTATCCATTCCGGTTTGATGGTGATGAGTATTTACTGCAACAGCTTGACCCTGTTAATTAGTGCTCAGGTTATGAACTCTGACGAGCCCATTTACATTTTTATAGGACTTCCCCTAAACAAGCTACTTTCCTCCCAGAGTTGTGCAGTGAATTACTATCACCCTAGAAACAAGTAAGCAAAGATTGCAGAAGGTGAAGAGCCAATGAGAGTTAAACACAAGTCACTTTTCTCTTGCATAAACTTGCATAGTTCCACTGACTTTACTGTGGCTGTGTCGATATAAATCAACATCACATGGGCCTATAACAATTGTTTGTCCACCTTTTAGCAACAGCTGTAGCAATTTGATTATGTATCTTGACACTTGGAGGCTGAGCATTTTGATTTCACTCATTAACGAAGGGGTATAAACAAACTGTACTTCTTTCTGGTGGAACATCTGTAACTATTGCCTCCTTCAGTAAGTACAGCACTTCTGCATATACATACTATTCATTTGAAAACAGGAGGACTTGAAATGCAGGAACAATTTTTATAAAGGATTCATTTTTGCCTTTTATTCTGATCATAATTTTCAGCTGATTATATAAAATATCATTACAAAAATTCTCTTAGGTGTAAAGACTGCATTAAAAGTAGATGGTCATTAAGAAGGAGCTAAAATAATCACTCAGGAAGACCCCTCATCACTTAAAATAGGCTTAACACTTATGTCAAAATCAGGCAGCTGTTCTTCTATAGGTAGAAACTCAGTCACAAACAAAAATGTTTCAGTATGCAAAGGAAGGTATAACTGAAGAAGGACAGAGAGAAGAGGAATGGGAAGCAGGGATTATTGAACTGCCAGTCAGCAAGTTTACAGAGCTCTGCCTTATAAGCAAAATGTTAGTTTCTGGATCACAAAAGATATATACAAAATTTGCCCCTGCGAAGTCTGACTTTGGAAAGTGGCATTTATGCAGCTGACAACTCTGACTAGCAGTGACCTTGCTGCTGCTTAGAGGAGACATATTCAGTACCCTGCATTATGCTTCAGCAGCTATTCTAGTGCAGCAGATGCAAAGGTCTGCACGCATTTCACTTGTCTGTCTCCTATGTCCCATCCCATCCTTCCTGTAGTTATTCATCATCACTTTCAGTTAATTGTGTTGGATCTGCTTCACTGTCAAGGTCATTAACAGTAAAATCCTGCTGTCAAGGGAGAGGGTGGCTTGGAACGTGGGTAGGTAGCACAAGAGAAAAACTAGCTCTTAGGTTTTTAAGGAATAAATGTGATATAGATCAAGAGAGACACTCTGTCCATGTATTGGGCTGCCGATATTTTAATTTTTAAAAAAAAATTTACAAATGCAGCTAGTGCTATCATATATGCTTCACTGTAATCTAAAGGTATTTGATCTCTGGGGTATACATGAAATCTTCTACAGAAAGCTCTTATGGTTGCAAAAGCAAAACAGGAGGTACTCTTGCTGCCCAGGGCTCTGTGGAATAGGCGAATTTTCTTTTACCTCCATCTCAAGGGAAATCCTTTACTTTAATGACTTCAGCGTCTTTGTTATCATCTTAATGCTCTCGTTTGTTTGACTTCCAATTTCCTCCAGCAATGTGAGAGAAAGCTCATGCCTCTGGAAACCATTTTAGACTCATAAGAGACATGATTTTCTGCTCTTTACACATTATTTCACCTTGGAGAAATCTTACATTTGTCCTGATTGTCATCCAGACTGATGTTATTTCCTTCTTATGGATGTATCCTTGACCTCTTTCAATCATTTTGCTTGACAAAGAACTATGGTAAAACAGAGGCATTGAATAGTATAATGGCATTTCTTCACTGGCTGTATCAGGATCAGAGTTTTATGTCATTTGACAAATAAGATACTTGTCCTCTATATCCTGTTCTCAATATTCAAAGTCTGAATAAAGTAATTAAGGTCTGAAAACCTAAAAAACCACCAACAGTATTCACTAACAGCCTTCAGTGAACACAGTAACCAGTTTGCAAGATTTTTCCATTGTGTAGAATGGGGAGAAATTATGGTGTGTCACTACTGGTATGTCAATAATAATTCAGCAGGGAGCACTGAAATATTTGAGAGTGAAGTTTTCTACACTCAACCAAGTTAGGACGGAGAGTGCTGGAATAGAAAACTCCTTTAATTAATTATTTCCATTCAATCTTAGAGGCAAGAATGAGGCCAGCATCTCTTGGTTAGCAAACTTGGAAAAAAAATCTGCCCCTGGCAATGCTTAGACTTTGTCCTTGACCTTAGTATTTGTGGTAATATCACAAAGGTCATGGCCACTTTAAATCATGCATGCCAAAAATTTTAGAGTGTGGAAGTCCACAGATTTCCTCCCCAAGGAAACATTTAATAGTTACCTGACACTTGGTCTACTCTGGTTCATTGCAAAGGCAAATGCATTCTCTTCAAAAAGTAATTTTATGATTCCCTGGAGAAAATACATCTCTGATAGCCATGCTGGTGCAGTAGCCAGAAAGCAGCTAACTCCATCCAAGAAAGGGATCAGGTAATCCTAACCCTCTATTTAATTTGAGGATGGAATTTTAACAAGTGCTCCTGGGAGCTCCCTCCAGCACAACAATGAACAAGAAAGATTGCCAAGGCAGACCAGTGTATAAACACTCAGGCTCAGAACAAAGCACAGACTGTTATGCAAACCACACAGCAAGGGCAAAAGTAGATTATTAAAATTCAGTTTCTCCCTGGGGTAACCAACTTCCACCCAGATACTTCTTCCAAAGAATTTCTAGGTCACTGAGAAACTGTCTGATGCTGAGAATGAGAAGCAATTAGAACAACTTTCCACTGCCACTACCAAAAGAGCTGCTTATTATTCTGGTGTAATAGATGTCAGTTACTACAATTTTATATAGAAAAGTCCATCAAAGAGTACATGGCTGCATGTTTAGTGAGTTGTATGCATTTACTCTAGTCCAACTAAACTTTCCTTTAAATTACAACCTGGGTTTGAAACCAGAGGGTTTCTGCATTTTAATTACAACAGGAAAAGCTGCAGCATTGAAGGAGGAGGAGGGATCACAGAGACAATGAGGTGTCTTTCCCCTAACTCTGAAGAGCTGTATTTTTGCTTGAGGCATGTGGCAACTGAAATTCACAGCCTGAAGGTTGTTCCCAAAATGCATGCATCCAGAACTACCATCTAGTTCTACAAGCTACTACCCTAACCCTAAGTGTCAAAGTCATCTCAGCCTACAAACCCTACTCAGGCATTGCTTTCTTCTCTGGGTACTGGTAAATTCGGGTAGGTGTATGGTATGGGCTAGAAAAAAGATAGAGTATGTGACTCAGTGCCCCCATCCCAGCTGGCATCTGTATAACTGAGTATGAGAGAACTGTACCTGTTTTGGCATGATCCCTGGGATGCTGTCCTTGGTGTGTTCGGGAATGTAGAGTAATTTCAGGTGTTCATCATCAGAAAGAGCTTGTAAGATGGCAGTCACCTTCCCAGCGAGTTCTTCCTCTGTATGGATCCTTTTATAATTGTCTTTGTTGATGTTCTTGGTGAGGTTGGATGCTACAACAGTCCCAATGTCCACAAAGGCATAATTATCTGCCACAAGCTTGCCTACAGTTTGCAATATCTGTGGCACCTGGGAACGCAGGTTGGCGATGTGTTGAGCTACAGCCTTGGCTTCACTGGCCTGAATGGTGATGTGTGGCTCCACCCCAGACACACTCCATACTTTTCCAGTGACTGGGCTGAGCACCACTTGGCTAGGGATGGAGGCATATAGGGAACTGTTAGCAACACGATAAATGCCCACTGAGAGGGATCCACCGACTGTGGGCTCACCAATAACTGTGGCCCGGTGTAGATCCTTCATAGAGCGAGTGAAAGCCTCAGCTGCTGAGCCACTCATATGGCTTGTTAGGATATAGACGTCCTTGAGGGAGCCATATCTCTTGCCAGAGATCTGGGGGAGAGTCCACACCTCTGTGCTGCGGGAGGTACTACGATCGAAGACAGTGTAGAGATGTTTCCTAGGCTCAGGCTCAAAGAAGTAGGAACAAAGTATTGGGATGGCAGTGGAGTAGCCACCTGTATTGTACCTCATGTCAATAATCATGGCATCTGTGTCCACCAGCTTGTTCCATACCATTTGCAACAGCTGTGGCCCAATGGCCTTCACTGTTTCTGCCTCAGCCATCATATCAAAGCGAAGGTAACCCAGGTTCCCTGGCAATACCTCAATTTTGAAGAGTGCCTCAATGATGTAGCTCAGCTCTTCAGGACTGGGAATCACATTGGGAAGCTGCTCTTCTGGCGTTGGTTCCACGTGGCTGTGGAAGACATGAAGCCGATGGTCTCCAGAGGCCTCCTGCAAGTCACTGGTAAGCTGGGAAGCCAAAGTCTCAGAGTCTATAGCTGATCGATAACCTCCTTGGGCCCGTTTGGTGCTGAGCATTGCACTGGCCTTGCTAGCCACTTCTGGGATGGCATAGTGAGCCTCTAGGAGTTGCCCGGTACCCTCTAGAAGTACTCCCATGTTCTTGTGGAAGGCTAGCACTTCTTCAGCCTTCTCCAGTGCATCCTCAGCCAACACTATGGCATCAGGAACAACTCCTCCACCCATCCAGCTCTCCCCATGGTTGTCAATGAAGGTGATAACAGGAACTGTGATAGTCAGGCCACGGGTTATTCCCGGTGCAGGCTGCAGCAGAGGGAAGGTACGGGTGTGCAAGAGGCTTCCTGCTGTGATCTCACCAATCAGTGTGGCACGGCCTAGGGACTGCATGAGGTAAGCAAACTCCTCAGCAGCTGTAGCAGTGTGGTGGCTGGTGAGCAGGTAGATGCCACGCTTAGCCCCATAGGACGTTCCCAGCAATTCTGCCTGGCTGTTGTGCTCCTGTGTATGGTTGGTGCATCTGTCATATGTTGTGAAGAGATGGACAGGATCAGCAGCAGGGTCTTGGAAATAGGAAAGTAGCACAGGCACAGCAGAGGAGGAAGGGCCTCCAGGGTTGTAACGTAGGTCCATGATCAAGTTCTCTGTATTTTGAAGGGGCTCCCACACTTTCTTTACAATGTAAGGCCCCAGCTTAGCAAGCACAGAGGCATCTGCAAACTCATCAAAGCGCATGTAGCCAACATTGCCTGGCAACACTGACACCTTGAATACAGTATCCACCAAGGCGTGCAGCAGCTGCTCATTGTCAGGTAAGTCAGCTGCCATTCCAATTGGCTTCTCAGCTGGGGGATCAGCAGCTTCACCTGGCATCATGACTCGGACCATCAGACGGGGGTCTTCAGATAAGGTCTGCAACTCAGTGTTCAGTTTGGTGGCCAAGTCCTCAGATGACTGCACGGAAGAGAAGTCAGAGGTGGCAAGGCGCCGCAGTAGCGCAGGCAGTCTCTCCACTAGGCTGTAATAGTCCTTTAATATATTTTTGAGGTGGCTAATGGTGCCAGGCACTGCTCTGCGTACTGCCAGGATGTCCAAGGATTTCTGCAAGGCTTGTTCTGCCTCAGTAGCCACACATGGCATCACCCCACTCACTTCCCAGCTCTGTCCACCCCCACTCAACGGGCTCACAGATCGTGACACAGGAACCATCATATAGAAATTGGAAGGACCAATACGCAGCTTCTGGATATCCAGTGAGCCCCCAGCTGTCTTCTCTCCAACAGTGATAGCTCTGTTCATGTGCTTGAGGATGTAAGCCACATCTTCAGCCACTCCTGTGGTGTGGTGGCTGATCAGAACAATGACATCCTTTTCTTTGCCGTACCTCTCTCCCAACACCTTTGGCAGCGTCCATATCTCTGTGGTGGTGTTGGAGGGACGATTGTACACAGTCTCAACATGCAGAATCTTGTCTTCTTCATGCAAGTATGAGATGATGAAGGGGAGGCCAGAAATCTGTCCCCCAGTGCTGTGACGAAGATCTATCACCAGGGCAGATGTGTCTATCAGTGTCTTCCAGACCTTGTCTACCAGAAAAGCTCCAACTTTCTGCACAGTGTCCTCTCCTATGATATAATCAATCCTCAGGTAGCCAACATTGCCCTCCAGCTTGTCATACATGACCACATGCTCAATAAGACTCAGGAGTTGCTCACGGGTAGGGGAAACCTCAGCTTCTTGTTTGGGAGCTGCATGTGGTAATGGCTCATAGGAAATCACCAGTCTTGGGTCATTCAGAGCACCCTGCACTCCAGCTGTCAAGACACTGGCCAGCATTTTTGGATCTGAGATGTCCAGGATCTCCCCACTCTTGATTGCTTGTTCAATGGCTTCTTGCATTCCCACTAGGTTTTCAGGATAGCAGTAATTGTCCAGAAGGACTTTGGCCATGTCCAGCACTAGAGTTGGCTGAAAGATTTCCTCAGCAGGTATGCTGCACATGATCAGTGCTGAAAACAGCAAGAAATGTGTCCTGATCATCTTGTCTTTGTATGGAATAAAAAAGAAGTCAGAAGCTCTTATCGATCAAGATGAACATAGCTCTCCAATGACTCTGAATCACACAGAAATCCCTGTGTTGAATCCAGGTGCACTGAACAGATCTTTTATCTGCATTAAACCTTTAATCTCATTAAAATGGAGTGCATCATTCAAAGTGCACCAATAGATGCAGTTCAGCTCCTTACTACTTCACAGGCCTCTTATGAAACAGTAATAAACTTCAATCACCAAGGAAGATCTTTCTACCTGTTAGTTGTTTCCAAAAGGGCATTGCCTGTTACAAACTGGTCATGGCTTATCCTGAAAGTAGATTGCTTAAATGCAATTCTTATTCTAACCACAGTTAGAACAGCAATCATCCTGCCTTTTACCATTATTTATGAAGAGCTTATACCAGGAGATTCTTCAAGTGACTTAATTGTACCAATATTTAATATTCTTTCAAAAGTCATTGACAATACGTTGTCTTTGGTGTTTTTCAGTCTGAGCTGCAAAGGACTCTTCTTACATTCTATGACTAAGAGCTCCAAACAAGGAACTCTCAACACTTAGCACAGCTCATAAAATCCAAGGTAATGACAGCCTGTTAATTTCTGTGCTGAGAAGTGCCAGCATTTTAAACAGGACTTTGAAACACATTTGCCTCAGCATAATACAGCTAAATCTGAGGTGACTTTAATCTTCACAATTTGCACTCAATTAGGATTTACTTGTAATACCGTTGGGTAACATATGGTCATGTCTGATGACAGCTCCCAGCCAATAGACTTTAGGTTCAACATACCAAAATAGAATGGGGGTGGGGGTGGGGGTGTGTGTTTTCTTCTGCTCACAATGTATTTGAGACCCTATTGTATTAAGAGTTTGGAAGAGGATCAGAATATGTGGAATGCAGGCTGTATCTACTCTGAGCTCCAGTATGACATGCCAAAGATATACAAGAACCGATTCTTGGCTTCAAGTTTGGAATGAATTGCTACCCCGTTCTGTTTACTGGAGGTAGCTACAAGAATAGACCCTGAAACTTGGGAAGAGCACATTTTTGTACTGCTGTCAAAATGGTGCTACATATGAATACATGTGGAGGGAAGATTCTAAAGATGATGTAAGCCTGTCTGTTGGTGTCATGTGTGAGTGTCTTGAATAAAGCCTGACACTCAAGGCTTGACACCTGCGCAAAGGGTGTTACAGATGTTATATACAAGGTGTTATATAGTCACCTCATCTTACTCAGAATGTAACAGACATAAATGAATTTCCTTGAAGATCATAGTCAGGAAGGACACAAGAACAGACAGTAACTGAGTACTTTTAATCAGAGTAGGTATCAGACATCAGCTGTGCCCCCATACCTAAATGAGGTCTACTTATCACTGCTAAACTCTTTACATGACAGTTTTTTTTTGTAGCATTTAAGGAAGTATTTCCACAGATAAACAATATTCTTCTCCAGTGAGTCCTTATCTAGAGGTTAAAAATAACAAAATGGCACTTTCCTGACTGTGGCTGTCATACAATTATAAGATTCAGAAAAAACCTTTTCTTTATTTTCCTGACATTTATTCTGCATTTTATCACAGTCTATAAAGATTTTCATATCAGAAGTGCTGGAAACTGTAGCTGAGGTTCTTATGAAGCAAAGACTTTGGGAAATATATACGGGACTGTGATTAGATAAGGCAACACTTCTCAGCTCAATTTACTTCTCAAGTTATGCACATTCATTCTCATGTACTTTATTGCTACCACATAAAACCAAAACCAGCTTCACAATGCAAAGGTAAAATAAATGATTTTTTCCAACACACACAACATAAAATGCTAGGACAGTAGAAAAAACCTATTTTCCCACACTGGATCTGTTCAGTAATCTGTTTCTCTTGAAATTCAGTATGGATATTCAGTATGGATTTTCTGAATTCAATATGACATGTAACATTCACTGCTACCTTGGTGATTCTTTATAGATGGTCTTAGAAGATAAGAATCTTTTATGTGTGGTGTGAATTCTTTAAGATTTGGAAAATGATTATTTGCTTACTCATTTTTAGGCACTTATACCTTAAATTTTTATTAAACATGTTGTTTAATGCAAGTCTTTTCACTGAACTCTGAATAACCAGATCCAAAATGTAACTCATCTACTCTAATTTATAATATAATTCAAACCAAATTATTTGATTTTAGTTTTGAGCAAAACTAAATAGCTAAGGCCTAGTTTTAGCTTTTATAACTCATAACAGTTTATGATTCTTTAAAATCTGTCCACAAGTATTTTATTTTCTGACTTCCTGTGGGTATGAACTTTCCACATACTCTGGAAAGCGGTATTTTTTTATCTGTCCCAGACTAGTCTGCATGCAGAGTCTGCATTACTCAGATCACATGCTAAAAATCTTCCATAGGAACAAGATTAAAAGTTTTGCTGTATATTATTTGCTTTCTATATTCTTCTCCAATATTCCCTAGTTCTCACCTGCAGCTGATCCCACCATTCCTTCATCAGACTCACGCAGATATTTGGTCGCTGACAAACTGCAGTAGCGGGAGGCTCATCTGAAGGTGGCAGCAAGAGCACCTTTTTCACTGGCAGAGACACCAACAGGATAAAGGTGAAAGTTGGCAATGAACTTTTTTTCTGGTTTTATCAAAGCCTTCTAACACAGCCATATTTTAAATTAAATGTGTGAATTAGAATTAATTTAAAGGTGATATGTGGCTTCCAAATACTGAGAGGCAGAGTTTATTAGTTCAAGCACAGGACTATGCTAATGAAATATTTAATGCTTCCAGGATTTCAGTATGTATTTCTAGACAAACCTTCACTGCCTTTTATAGATGTACAAGTCTGGGTCAGTACCACTTCATAGCTGTCTGTGACAGGCATGACTTGATTGCATAGGTATGGTATGAGACTGTCTTTTCTGTTCTGTTCTTGTACCATTTGGCACAAAAGAAACTTTGTTCCTGAGTAGGCTTTCTAGGCCCCTTAGAAATAAAAATAATTAATAATATCACCCTTAGATTCCTTTCTAAATCCCATGCCAAAAGAAGTAATGTTAGATTTTTGTCCCAATGTTTTTCAGTTCTTACACTGTACAAACATGTAGAGATTAAAATTAAAGTTGGAAGTTTTCTTTCACATTCTTTTAATATTGAAATCTTTCCCTTTTATGAAAATGGAAATAGTAGTCTGAATTGTTTAATGATTACATTTTTAATAAGAAAAAATTAAATCCAAAATATGCTAGATTTTGATTTTCTGTTAATATCCTCTTCCCTTCCCTCCCCCCCTTGTTTTACAGTGAGTAAGAAAAAAAAAAAAGAATAAGAAGATGATTTATATTTTTAATGTAAGATTGAGTGAGGGTAGAAAAAGTGTATTCCCATTTTGAAATCTCTCAAATTTCAGCAGGAGCAGGTGGAGTGTCATCACAGTTTATGGAGCACAGCTGTGATAAACTCACATTGACCAGCTCTGCTGAACAGATGAACTGCTATATTCTAGATAAGTAGAAGGTTCAGGAGGTCATCAAGAAAATGAATTTCAAATAGGCATCTGACTTAGTTCAGAAACATGTTTTTGAATGTGCAGTCCCTGAAGAATTGGTATATTATATGTTTGCATTATATTGTCTGTATTCTCTAGATGCTACATTTTGGATAGATTTACATGTTGCATGGTACACCAAGCAGAGTTAGCCAATCATAAATACTGAATATTAAATATTCTATCAAGCCCTCCTGAGGTTATTATTTGAAACAGTGAGAGCTCCAGTCACCCACAGCAGGCTTTGTTTAGCGGCCATCATGGACGGCTGCCATCGAACCGATCTGATTCCTTCCGATGGTTCTGCTGAGGGCCTGATGTGCCTGATGCCTCATCCCGGCACTGCTGCCCGCCGTGCTGGTGGATGGCCCCTCTAGCTGTGCAGCTGTAAAGCCAGGTTTCTCCCTGGCTTCTGGATCAGAAGCCTTGGTTGCCATCCCAGTAGCAAGGGCCAGGCTGCTGGGGTGCTGCTCCCTCAGCTGCTTCGGTGTGCTGGGCCAGCGCCAAGGCTTTTGTGAGGGCTAATGGCGGGTGCGCCAGGCTCCGGCCCAACCAAACACCTCAGCAAGGGGATGAACACAGGGAGTCCCCTTTGCCAGGGCTACACTGAAGCCATTCTCCTGTCAGGCTTTCAGCTGAATTATGACTGATGGTCCAGCAGAAGCTTTAAGGAAGATGACAGAGAACAAACAGGTGCAGCTTAGATGGATAACATGTTTCTGAGGGTGCCAGGAGGCTGGAGCCAGGGAAGACAAGGCAGTGGGCCAGCCTGGAAGCATGGAGAGGGTAAAAGAGGGTGTGGTAGCCCAGAGGGAGATGGCAGGAGACACCTTTATGCTGAGAGGCTCTTAGGTACTGTGGGAGGGAGAGTGAGAAAATGTGTGGGAATGGCAGTGGCCTGTGGAACCCAGGTGGCATAGCAAACGGGAGGGGGTCCAGGAGGAGCACGGATCCCCAGACAGCCTGGGCCAGGGCCCCGCACGGCCCGGCCCTGGCACCGGGGCAGCGCTTGGAGAAAGCTCTAAGGCTGAGGGCAGGCCAAGAATGGCTCTGAGGCTGTCGGTGGGCTCCAGTGAGAGCCAGGGTGGCGCAGAGCAGGTTTGTGCCTCAGGCGGGCACAGCGTCCCACCTGGCAGACGGAGAGCAGAACCCCGAGTCCCTGGAGGGACCTGACCTGTTTCTGACTGCTGAACACCAGAGAAGGGACAGGGTAGTCACAGGCAATGTCCCATTAGCTGTTCAGAGCAGCCAGAGGGGATGTGGAACAATTACACAGTCTGAAGATAGGATCTTGCCTCACAGACATTGTTCACTTACTACGTTGGCCTTGCTAGCTTTGTATGTGTTTCTACCTGCACCTTGCAACTCTTTGCAGTAACAAAAGGATTCACTATTGCCTGTGAGGAGTTACAGCAAGGTACTGATATTTCCTGGAGTCCACAGTGTATGGCTGTGTGGATGTTCATGGTGCGTGGCCACACACCTGTGTGCATTACCTGTGTGGTAAAGGCCAGGCTCTGAGGAGGCTGGAATCAGCTGTGGTAGGGCACATGTAGGGCACAGCTGTGTCAGGTCTGAAATGAAGATGTTTCCTTGAGAGGCCATCCAAAACCTTTTGCACCGAATATCAGGAATTGTT
Source organism: Lanius collurio (assembly GCA_020086605.1). Classification (NCBI taxonomy): domain Eukaryota; kingdom Metazoa; phylum Chordata; class Aves; order Passeriformes; family Laniidae; genus Lanius; species Lanius collurio. Next base: position 15,356,045 of record JACBWW010000010.1, read on the forward strand.
AATTTAGCTTAATGTTTCTGTATTGACAGGATCCTTACAGTATAAAGGCATGTGAGCAGATACCAGCCAACACCTCCAGATTCCCATAAGTCTATTGCCTCTTCACCTGTAGAAAAGAACAGTGAAAATGGAGAAATTTTTATTTTTAATGATTGCTGGTGTGTTGTTAAGTTGCATCAGCTGCTTTCCTGTAATGGGACATGGCGTGGAGGAGTAGGTGAGATCAGAGGACACTGTGTCTTCTGTATGCACAGACAAGGTGGGAAGTTATGTAAAAATAACACCAGCTATATATTCTGACCAGCATCCACAGCTTATCATATTTATCTATTCAGACTGAAGTGCTATGGGTTAGCCTTAAAACTGGCTGTGGAGTCAGCTGGTGAGTCTGATGTTACAGGACTGTTGCGCAGAGAGGTAACAAGCCCAAGAAGGAGGACATATGTTGGCCTTCTTTTTATGTTAAACAAATAAGTTTTAATTTTAACTGTGCGTCTGCTGAACCCTGCACAAGCCCCAACCTGCTCCTCAGTAACAGCAAGCTGCTGGTCAACATTCATAACCCAGTGATGGGAGGGGGGTGTCTCAGTGTCCAGTGGGGCCCAGCTTGAAGCAGAGGCAAGATGCTTACCTGTTCTTCACAGCCTGTGTACTCTGTAGAACCATCATGACCACCTCGCTGACTTGTTGCATCCCATAGCAGTTGAAATGTGAGTGAGCTCAAACAATTATAATGAAATGTGCAAAACTACATAAATCAAGCTGCTAAATGTAAAGCCAAACATCAATTTGACATGCACTTCAGCCATGCTGAAGGTAGCAGCAGCTGTAGTCACTACTGGGTTCTCATTTCTTCTTGACCCTGTTCATCACTCTGTGGAAAGATTCATGTTTCATTTTACTACCATGCCAACCAAAATGTTAAGCCAATGGGAATATGATCCTTGAAGCTGGCTGGAAGCTCAACCGATTTTTTTTTCATTGAAATACAAAAGCTACTTATAGTCCAGTTTTGGGATGGGATCTGTAGGTCTTCTCTGGAATTCTGAAAGCATAGCTAGGAGCTGAGGTTTTGAGCCAAAAATGGTTTTGGGTATTTTTTTCCCCATCCAAATAAGGGAAATAAAGATCAATGCTTGACTTCAGAATGTAACACCCCACCCCCTCGTTTCTTGAGAATTTCTCTCTGTGAAGACGTAGGTACATGTTTTTCTCCTTCCCCATTTTTAAATTTAATTATGGACAAAGTCCTGTATTTAGTGAAGTCAAAATATAACTAGGACCTTGTGTTTAGATCACTGGAGGGGACTTAGCATTGACAAGAGGGTGAATAAATCTTCTAATGTGATCACACCAATTGCATGTTTGGTCGTTTCTGATACTCGATTAAGAGAAGTTTTGCAAAATGTCAGGAGCTTAGGAGACAGGAATAAAATAGGGAGAGATTACATGGGGCTCTGGCAGGAGGAAGATATAATGATGACTGTAAGATGACAGAAGCCAGCGGGGAGTGGTAAAGTGATTACTGCCGTGGGAAGCTTAAGAGGTTAATGGCATGCAGCTAGGGATATATGGAGTTTACATGGACCCAGATCTCAGATCTGATCCAATTGCAGACCAGTTCTAAAGAAAAAGACTATAAATCAGTTCAAGAATTCTAGTGAATCATGATTTGTGCTCATGCTTTGTGATCTAACCAGCAGTTCTTGATGGAATTACAACTGCCCTGCTCATGCTCACCTGCTATTTGCTCTGTATTAGGTTAACAATAGTAAATAAACTGTGTATTGGATTTCAAGCTGACCTGTTCATGCCGAATGAATTCGTCTTGCTCACAGGCTGTCCTAATTCAAAGCATATGTATTGATTTAAATTCTGTTTCCTCCAAACATTAAGGTACTGTTTAGATTTTTGCCTCATCAATTTTCTTCAACATGTTGAATTGATGTGTAGTTTGTTATGAATTTGATTCAAAAGTGTTCTCAGGGAGATGTGTGTGTGTGTGTGTGGGAGGTGGTGAAGGAGTAGAAGTGAGGCGTACTATGGTGACGTTGTACAGCACTTACACCTGTCACCTGCCACCAACGGAAGACAGTTTGTCCTTTTACAGGCAAAACCTTCGTTAGCATCAAAGGAAGTTTACTTTAATTGCAGGAAAGATGGTGTCCTTGTTTAGTGAAAATGCAACTGAAGTCAGAAGAATGATAGCAGTAAAATAGAACACAGATAGAAGTTTTCCATTTTTCCCAGGCTTCTAAGGGGTGAAAGAATTTTGTGTGTAAAACAGAGTTTCTCCTAAGAAGAAATTAAAAGAAAATCAGAACCTCATGCCAGACCTTGAACAACAAATTTAGGCCTCTAAATAAGCAGCCTGGGCTTTTCAGTGCTGAGCTCTTCCACCCCCCACTGCTCTTAGGATACAGCTTCTAAGGCTGGACATCATTTGACTGCATGTTCTTGCAAAGAAATACTAAGAATATGCAGTAGGTCAAAGTGGCTCCTTATCTTTGTGCAGTGATAAGAGCTGCTGTTCCTCCTAGGAAACAGTGTCTTAGAAGCGGAAGGCTGCACTTCTTATCATTCAAGTATGTGCCATAAAGGGGTAAAAATAGGGACATTGAGGATAAGAAAGCTGAAACTAAGGCACCTGCTACCCACAGAAGGAAACTTGGGAAAGAAATAAGTGAGAGTCTCTTCTGTTTGAATACTGCAAATCTTCACTTACAGGAACAAATAATTTGCCTGTAAAGCCTCTGAGATTACTGATATGAGAAAGGCTTCCTGAATTTAGATTCCTGACTTTATCATGCAGCAACATTCCATTTACTGAGTTTTACATAAGTTGAAAATGTCAGAGTTGACTGAGAGAATTAGATTTCAAGAGCTGTTAAATGTTTGCAGGACATCTTAAACCTCCATTGAAAATCCTCTAGTTTGTGACCTAAATACAGTTGATTAAACAGAAAATTTGAAATAAGACATTGACATTGTATCGGTCACCAAATAATGCATATTCATTCAATCTCACGATATTTTAATCCAGTATTCACTTTGCCACAATATATAATGAAGGTTATTTACAATGCTTACTTATTTACTGGCATTCCTTTAATGCCAGTTTTCCTTTAAAACAAGCAGCAACAACAACAACCAGCCCCATACCCTGCTCCAAATCTTCTTTGCAATGGTCTTCATTTGCATCACTGTTGTACAGATTTACACAGGACAGGCAAAGGGGATGCTCCTATTCTTAGAGATTCTGCCTTGTATACTACCTGCAGCCACATTCTGCCACTTTCATCCCTTCATAGTTATATATCAAAGTGGGCACACCAGCATCATCCTTATAAAGAATGGAGATTGAATCCAGCTTGGTTGGAACACAACAGGCCTTGGAGGCTTTTTTGGGGTTTTGGAGATGCACCAGAGTTTGGACAATAGCATGTTTTGTTGGGGTGACGTTATCTGTCAGAGGGAAGAAGCAACCTCCTTTACACTCAAAAGCTTCATAATCTTTTGGTGCAATGATCCAGGAATCCCAGCCAATCTCTTCAAAGTTCACATGGAGGGAAGTTCTCCTGCAGTGGTTGGCTCCAATGCTTCTCTTGCTTCTGGAGGAATGTAGGTGGGATCCAGAGATGGCCTTTTCCTCTCCCTGCTGTTCCTCTTCAGATGAAGTGTTGTTCTTTCCTAATTTCTTAAGCACACTTTCTTGTTCATGAACAATCATCTCCCGGAGCTCCACTTTGGTCTCTTTTGTCCCATTGCTGCGGTCATTGGAGAACACTATTAACAGGGGCACATTTTTAGTGTCAGGGGTAACACTGATATCCAGCTTCCCACAAGTAAAACCACTCAGAGCTTTACTCTCTATAACAACCTCTATCTTATTTTTAGTCTCCAGTTTGTCTGCCCTGACCCATCTTTTCACAGCACTGGATACTTCGAACATCTTCCAACCACATTCCTGGATATTGTGGGAGACAAGGAAAGATTTGGTACTTTCTGGGTGTTCCCATTGGCCATCATCTAGAACATCATAAATTACCATGTTGCCTTTCAGCCTAGAGAGAGACCCAACTTCCCTGTGACAGGAAATATAAATTCTCAGTTCTGCTCTGGTGATTTCCTCATATTGTGGAATGGAGATGTTGAAGAACAAAATGTGTTTCTGAAATGGGTTTTCCTCTGGTGAATCAAAAGAAACAACATCTGCAATAGGAAATTAAAACGTGATTACAGAGCTTGTGACTGTCTAAGTAACTTGATTTTAAAAGACTTTTTTGGGGGATAAAATAAGAGCATAGTGACACAGCATTAAAAAAAATAGAATCCTGTCTTCTGGCCAAGCTTCAAGGGCAGAGAGTGAAAAGAGGAAATGGAAGTTCCTGGTGTTGGTAGTATTTTACCATGATTGCATAGGCAGGTGAGTGTGTGGAGGAAAGCATGAAGAGACTGCCTAGAACAAACTATGGATGATGCTGGGCTGTATTAAGTCCATAAATAAGGCATACGCAGAGTTTTCAGATTTAGCAATTTGCTAAAGATATTTTAACACAAAGGATTTCTAAAAAACCAATGATTTCCTACTCTTATAATCATGCATAGGATGAACTACACTAATATACATATTTAAGTGTCTTTAAGAACTGTCTGTGCTGAGGCTTTTGTTGTTGTTTTCAGTTAAGTTTGAAAGCAGCTTGGACTGGGAGTTCAGGGAAATAGAAAAGTTTTTGAAAGTCCTGAATTGAAGCCTCAGGGTCTATCTAAAGTGGGACTTGGTGATAAGCAACCTTTCATGCCCCGGTCCCAGACTGTTCCAGCCTGGACTCCCTGAGCTTGTGTGGATTTGTTCATATTTGTTGTCTGCAAATCTGTGTGCAGTACCAGCAACTCTGCCTTGGGAGGAGCAGATATTTGGCTGGAAGATCAGATTTGTAGTGTTTAAGTCATCCCTGATGTCTATTTAATGCTTAATGTAAACTAACTGCTTAATTATGACTGGGTTTTAGGGCAATTTTAATTGGCTGTTGCTGCCATTTCTTCAGAGCATTTATCCTCTAAAGTAGTCAGAGGGGAGAGTGAGATATGGAAACCATAATCTAGGTCATATGTTGATATTTCTTTCTATTTCAGGACTAGGGACACTAATTTGGGAATTTGGAGTTCTCTGTAGTGCTGTTACCTGTGTATGTCTATTTTTCATAGGAAAGAAAACCTCATTCTCTGTTTCATTTTTATAACAAGGATTGCACTTACTTCTAACTTTTTTACTGCCTGATGGAGCTTTTAAAAGTCTATTTAATGTTACACAGATAGGGATCTTGAATTTTTTCAGTTGATATAAGCATGACTACCTATTTTCATATAAATCTTTGTCTAATTCAGAATTTTGGAGGAACAGTGCTGTTCCTTGCTTGGATCCAGAGACACAATTCTCAGTTGGTTGCTATAGTTTTTAAATATGTACAGAGACCACCACAAAGAAAAGCTGTCTAGCATCAGTCTCAATTATAGGTGATCAAAAGTTTGCATTCTAACATAGAAACTCAGTTCCAAATGTCTAGGATTGAGAAACATGCTTCGTGTAAACTCTGTTATTTGGTGCATCATCTTAGTTCAAGCGTTTGAGAAGAGAATACTTCACAGTGAAAATATCAAAGAAGAAAACTAAAGGTAACTGCATTTTTTAAAGACTGATAGAAACTATAGACTAAGAATACAATCAAAAATTTTGATGTTCTATTTCTAAAGAATCTGTGGAAGTTAGGAACTCAGTTTCTTCTGAATTTCAAAAGAATCTGAGCATTTGCTACCCATGTTCTTCTTTAAAAATTCTAGTCCACATATTTAGGACTTCTCCTACCTTCAGTACTGAAGCTCCTTACAATATTGGATGCAGGGCTGGAGGACTTGTCTGCAGCATATCTGTTGTATAAATCAATCATGAACTGTGGTGGTTCTTCTTTAGTCTTCACTTGTGAGGGGACTCTTGACAAATTCAAACTCCTTAGTAAATCCATCTTCATATTCTCCAGGAAAGATTTAAAGTTGAAATGGGTCTCATCTTCCACTTCCCTGGGATCATGAAAGTGTGCATCAGACTTTCCCATAGCTGATAGCCTGTCCCAGTCTTCCAAAGGCTTGCCTCTTGTCAAACAAGCAATGATGTTGAAAACAGACAGTGCAGCTAATACTCCAAAACAATGCATTTCTTCTATATTTATTTTCTGGTGGAGAGACAAGAGTACAAGGGTATTTTAGCTGATTACAGTCTTATTTCAATATAGACAGAGGAAAGAAGATGTAAGGCAAACAACTGGAATGCCCTTTGCAAACCACTTTCTTGTGTTCTTTTTGCAGTCTGCTTCAAACCCCAGCCTCTTGTCAGTTGTCAAGCAGATTGGTCATACACTTGTCCTTATCAGAGTCATTGATGCCATGCTTCAGCTTCTGTTATCTAGCAAAGCTCTTAGTTAATGAAGATTCTGTAAACATCTGACAAACACATGTGGCTGGTGGAAGACACTGTATATTGTAAAGAATCCACATTTCACTTTAGGGTCATCCTTGCTTAATTACATTCTTCTATCATTTCCTTGCCAACACAGAGAGAAGCTTTCTTAGGGACGCGAAGTTTACACTGTTTTCAGCAAGACTAGAAAATACAGATCTAGAACAAAATCAGACTATTAGCTATTAGCAAATAACATCTCACAAGTCTTTTCTACAGTCCCTTCACATGCAATCAGAAAATGCCCAATAGTTTGATGGAGACCTGTGATTCTGCAAGACATGATCTCATGACATTACAAACAACCTTAAAACTTCTTTCCGTTTATCAGCCAAGGGCTATTGTTTGTACGCAGTGAAATATCTGTTTTGTGTCAAGTTTGCTTCATGTTGTTTGCAGGCTTTTATGTTTGATTCCTTTGGTGTATGGGAATTTAGCCTTGTTTTTATAGTATCTTATGTAATATATTTCATAGATTCATGATGGCCAAGCCAATCCAAGAACAACCAGTCATTTTTTTCAGCAACCTCAAAATGAAGACATAGCTAGGCCTTCTAAGGCCACATGGAAAGTAAAAAGCCCTTTTGAAGATACAGAAGATTATCTCAGAAGATATTGCATCCATGAGAAGAACAGGCCAAGGCAAATGAATTTCTCATGATGCAGAAGAAAAAACCAGGTTTATTTATCTTAATTAATGTATTATGATTTAATCTAATGATACATAATTGCTTTTTCTGTACTATTAATGCATTGTTTTTTTCTAAGAACTATTCATACTGTAGATGTGCCAGAAAATCTGAAGAGTATTATGAGCTTTTACATTAACAAAAATGTCACTGCAAACATGTGGTCTAGATTTTGCCTTTTTTGGCCATTGCTCTTGTTTTTTAGCAGTAGATACAGAGCATTTAAAGTGATCCAAGGCTTCTGAAATGCTTGGGATCCAAGATCCTGGTTAATTATGTTCCTATGACATAAAGTCAAAAAGGATTATATGGCATTGATCCTGGTCTCCTGCATAGTAAGACTTACATTTTACTCAAGGCCTCTGTGTTTCCTACCTGCAGGTAGAGTCCAGTTGCTTGCGTGTGGCTAAACATAACTTTTTAAGTGTCTCCAAACTTTATCTGAACATGTCAAAGAATCAAAAAATTCTTCAATTTTTGTAGAACTTACTCTAAAAGATTGTCGCCTACAGTTAAAATCCCTTTGTGCTACATTTATCATATCATTGTGCCTGACTTTACCTTCTAGACAGGAATTCTTGTAACTTTCTGGCTTGTTTAAGGAGTCCCATAGCACTGAGATTTTCTCCCTAGCAAAGTGCTTGTACAGTGTAATCAAGTCACTTCTCAGTTTGCTTTCTGATAAACAGATTGTTCTTTTTAGTAACAAAAGATACTTTCTCTACCTATTTTGGTTTTTTCTTTTTTTGTGTTTCTTTTAGAATTTGACTGTCTTCTTGAAAAGATGAACCCTAGGGCTATACACAGTTTTCTAGTGACAGTCCACTAGACTAGTGCCACATGCAGAAACAAAATATCTTTTCCTTATGTGGCTCACTGCTCCAGTGTGTATCTCTCCAAAGCTTTCATTAGTTGCCATTACATAGCATCATGCTGGATGCTCACACTGCATCACAAATCCACAATAGCCACAAAATTTTTGTTTAGAGTTATGACTTTCAAGGGTACAGTCTTGTGCTCAGTAGGAGCAGCCTCCATTCCTTGTGTCTAAGTACCTGAAGTTCTGTATCTGTCTAATTTAAAATTAATTTTAATTACATAAGGTGCAGCTAGATCAAGCGATCTATATAAATAGATCTCTACTCCTGCAAATGCTGTGGAAGTTGCTGTATGCACACTCCTAGTTCATACATAAAGATGTCAAATACTGTCAGGCCAAGTGTCAGCTTTGCAGAAACTTTACAATGAACAGTTTAACTCAGTGGAAATTTCTTTCGAAAGCTGTTCTTTGAGTTTTGGCAGTGAGACAGTTTTTAATTAATGTAATACACAAATACATTAATATTGTCCAGTGGTTTATTTCAATTATGCAGCCTTGTGCGAGTGAACATTCCATAAAAACCTAGGTACATTGTAGCTGTTGCTGTTACCTCTGGCAATTAAACAGTGGCCTGAAAGAATGAAATTGGATTTGTTTTGGAAGAAAAAGGGTTTAACACTTTGCTGGCTAGTGTCAGCTGTTTTCCTGTTTTATCTGTCTTTACTCATACCCTATTCTTTTAGGGTTAGTGGAGTTGTCTTGACCTGTGTTTATCAGTAGTAACTTTCTCTAAAACTCAAACATTGAGCAGAATGGTTAATAGGATGTTCAAAGAAATAAAAAGATCTGTTGGAATCAAGATAGTGAGGGTATCAGTGTCCTCTGGCAGCAGCTGACTGCATTTGTGCCATTTCAAATGCAAATATTTTTCTTTCTAGAGGAAGATTAGACATCCAAATTGCAAAGATCCAGAAAGGAGTAATTTAAACCACTAAAGTGATTGAAAGCCTTTTTTTGCATTAAAAAATTGACCGGTACAGCTAAACTCCAAGTGAAATAAGTTTTACTAATAAGATATGTGTATGACTTGTGGAGTAAGAGTATGTTTTAAGAGAAATTCAACTTACAGGTATAATATATATAGCTTTGCCAACAGAACTTTAAATGCAGTCTTAGCCTCTTAGAGTTTTGTAGCTGTCTTTAGGAGTGTAGCAGTAGCATTTTTCCATATGTCCTATAGACCTTAGATCTCAGTATGGTATCTCTTGCCTAATAGCTTGCATCAGCACGTCTCAGAAAGAACGGTTTTATCCAAGGACTAATTCAAGATATAGCAAATATTCCTTAAGGAAAACAAAACACTATAGATGAGAATATAAGTACACTAAGTTAGTATGTCAGGTTGTTCAGAGCTAGTGATAACTGGGAGCAGGACTAGACCTACAGAAAAAGGTAGATTTTCATAGAGAGCAGAAATAACATGGATTTAAGATACTTAAAAAAATGTTATACTTATGGCTGTTCTGTCGGAATGATGACTTTCTGACAACTTCTAAATTTTTCTTTATACATAAACATTACTCTGTCAATTGTAGTTGAGCTTCTAATGATTTATGAAAACACAAGATTGTAAATTTTTTAAGAGAGCTCTAACAGCAGCACTATACAAAGGTTTTTCCCAATAGTTCTAGTGTAAATTACTGTAGTAATTTACAAAGTACAAAAGTACTTTGGAAGAAGAAATGCAAACTGGATCTGTGATCTTTTGTCAGGCATAACTGGCAGTCCCTACAGGGCACCATAGAACTACTTACTTCTTAAAACTTTTTAGGAGGAATTAGCAAGAACTGCTATGAGAGTAACCTTGCAAAGACTCATAGATGCTGAATCTTGCTTTTATGTGTGGTAACAGGAAGTACCACATCTACACACCTATGTTGTCTGGGAATCTGCACCACCTGAGCATAGAAAATTGGTGGCAGAAGATACCCAGCACCTTGGTAGGAGGAGGAAGCACTCTATATCTTATACTCTGGGCTACCTCACAGATGTTTCTTACACTCTTGTTCTCTTTATGCTATTGTGCAGCAGCTGGGTGAAAATGAAGTGTGTGGCAAGTGTGTCCTAGAACACAGGGACACTAAGAGGATTGACAGACACCTCTTAAAAGACTGCTGCAGTTACAAGGCTACCATAATTGTATCAATAGGGGATTGTGTGGGAGTTAGAGGGATGCAGAGACTTTATTTCTATAAAGACTTCCAATGGAACTGCTGCCAAATGTTTCCCATTTTGATGTTCATTGTTTGAAAAGAAAGTTAATGAAAGTTCTGGAAAGAGTTCAGAAGAGAGCTGTGAGAAATTGTTTTAAGGCTTAGAATAAGAAATCAATCTATTTAAATCTTAGCCAAAATGTAACTTGACCCTACTCTCTATACTAAAAATACACAGTGAAAGTATTTTGGATAATAGATAAAAGGGATCTAATGAAATAGGTTACAGTAAGATCCATTGAACTGAAGCTAAAGCTCATCAAATTCAGTCTAGGATTAAACCACTGCATATGAACAAAGAGCACTAACTTTTGGAACTACTTGTAGTCTAGTAGAGATATTCTATCACACGAAATCCTTCAAACCAAATTTATGCATATTTTTCAAAGATATTCCCAAGCTTAAAACAGAAGTTCCATAATGCATGGTCCAGAAACTGTTGAGCAAGGTGCTTTGATCTGTGCTATGCAGGAGGTTGGTCTAGATGATCATAGTATTTTCTTCTGTCTTTAATCTATTGAAGCACATTATGACAAGCTTAACATGTATTTACAAGTTTCCATCTAATTAACAGAATGAAGGAGAGTGCATTTATAGAAAGACAAATCAAATATTTTTAGATACTACTGTACCTTTAATTTATTAGCTTTTGTTAAAAGCATGTAACAATCTAGAGGATATAAAACATAATTTACAAAAATATAAATCTTGGTTATTTTATTTTTAGTATTTCAACATATTACTATATTGTATGTGTTACTCAGAGAATACGTTTAACAACCTGAAATTATCCAGCAAACCAAAAATGTGGGATATTATATATTTTTTGTAGAACAAACTATATATTAAGGAAGGGCCACCAAAAATGACTATATTAACATATTGTTTATATGAAAACTTATGCAGTGAACTATACTTGCATCCTGAAGAAAATATACATTTTAAGCCCTTTATTACAGCATTTTTCAGTATAAATATGCATATTAGGAGTATGAGTGTTTTAGGCAAAAATTTTTGATTTGTGTACAAAAGTGATATTCTAAAATAAGTCTGCTTTGCAAGTTCACTTCCCATCTTCTTGATTAACTGAAGAGATAAAATAGTCAGAAAATCACAAATAAAAACATATTTTAGTCATTTGATTATGGAAAACTTTACATTTAAATTTCTCACTAAACATCAGGTATCTTGGCTAGGTGGGTTAGGAAGGTATCTGTCAAAGTACTGAACTCCTGGAAGATGAATATGAAAGACGAATGATGACAGCACGACCTATCTTTCGAGGCCAGCACGTGCACTGTTTTAGTCTCTCCGTGTGCTTTCTGTAGAGAAATTGTAGAATTGCATTGGTTCATCAACACAAGTGGATTAATTTCTCCTTTACAACTTCCCAGAGCAGGTGGGTAGGATTTGTGGGCCCGGTTAAAAGTGTATTTGTATGAACTTATCGGCAGGCACAAGTTTCAACTGACATATTGGGATATACCTTTAAAACAACATTTTTGTTCTCATCTAAGAAAAGGACACTGAGTGAGCTCATTTTGTCAGGAACACAGCAGGGTTCTGGGATGCCAGGGATGATTCCTACTGCTTTTACAATGCTCTGAATAGTAGCATGATTTGATGGCCGGACAATCTGGAACAGAGAAGGAAATAGTTATAGTTTCATTTATGAGCAGTCATGTTCCTAAGTGGACTTGGAAAATGACAATTATGGAGTTTTGTGTTTCTCAGTAAAGCAAATATGTAATTGATTGAGTCATAGGGCCATGCAGCACAGTCAGTCCCTCACACTTCCAGCTTTCCTGGGCTGGATGTATCCAACAGATATTTTGTGCTCCTTAGGCTGCCTTCATAAATACCAGAGGAGGGCACTGGTGGCACAGCCAGCAGCCAGAGGCCTGAAGGAAAAATGTCCCTGAATTTATCTGCTACGTGCTGGAGGCAGGCATGCAGAAGAAGCCTAAGCTAGTTCTCAGTTGCTAGATGTTATGTTTTGTTTTTTTAACCTCTTGACTGACTTTGAAAATTTGCTACTGTAAGTATTTCCAAAATAACTTCCCTATGTTCCAACATTCCAGAAATCCCAGAATTTCTCCTCATTTATGCTAACCTGGAATTAGCTACTTTTTCCTGGAGTAATCACTCTCTTTTGAAAGACCAGAGTACTCCAGTAGTAGCATCCACAGGAGAGAGTTAGTATAGAGTAGTCAAACACACTGACAGAGCCTTTCTGATTATAACTCCATGACAAACAGTTCATATATGTGGTCTTTGCTTCCCTCTGCCTTCATCACCAGGATTTTCTGAATGAGGATTCACAGCAGCTTTACATCTATAACCTGTTCAGGGCACTGAGCCACAATTTTGTTTCTACTATTGATTTTTGGACGCCATTAACAACACAAGGAAAACCATTTGAGAAGAGGAGGCAGCCATTAGGCATTATGGCAGTGAGAATAAGAAAACAATAGCATGGTAGTCAATCTACCACTGAGGCTGAAGCTTCAGTGACTCCTGTTCAGTTGTCATGCTTGAATACTGTCCCAGCAAATGAGTACAATAACAGTAAGAAAACTGCATTAATCCTATCAAGCTTTTTGCTACAGTCTCCTGAGTTTTCTCACGTATCTCGTATAGGTGGTTCATGGAATCTTTCATCACTATTGGTGCACAGCTGTATATCAGGTGGAAAATGACACCTGTAGGACAACAAATAGGGACTTTGCACACTTCCAGATGGAAAGAGATACTTTAGGTGAGAAGAATTATTATATCCTATATCTTCTCTGTTTTTCAAATATATATATGTATGTGCAAAAATTGTTTTTCCATTTCAACATGAAAAGTTATGTAGTCCATGGTTGGAACAAAGGAGCTGTTTTTAGGATAATTCAATTTTGAAATATTTGCATGAAGTGTAACATATCAGCAAATCAGATCCAAACCTTAATTACTATTAAGGCTTTCAGATCTTCCTTAATTAAGCCATTATAAGGAGTAACTGTGAATTCTGTCCTTGACCCTTCAAGACAGAATCCCTATAGCCAAGTCTCAACAAGTGACCAGTCCTGCACAGTGTGTTTCTGTAATTAGCATATGTTAGCACAATTAGCAATGGTTTGCTCTCTCTTGCCCCCCTTTATCTTTGGTTTTCAAAACTGTCCACAGACAAGAAGCAGTGAGGTAGGCTCACAACTGCTCTGTGAAGTAGAACTCAGTTTCTACCCACATTGCTCCTGTCAGCATCTGTGGACAGCAAGAGAGAAACAGGCGTTTTTGTGTGTTAAAGCAACTACAGAGTTTAGAAATTCAAAGAATTAGAGCTTCTAGAAGCAAGTTCTTAATTTAACCTTTAGGAAAATCTCCTGAAATGTTCTTAGCACCTGTGTTATTTGATGTTGTTATTTGAAATGGTCACGGATCACAATGTGCTACTGAAACAGCATTTTTTGCCCCCATGCAGTGGATAGCCATCATTGCCCTCAGGGCCAGTTACTGACTTACAGGATTCTTGGCTATGAACCTGCAGAAGATCCTACAAAGATCTTCTCCAGCTGTGCAACCTCTAATATCTGCAAGGAACAAATTGATGTGAACAAAGTCTATCTAGACTGAGCAGCCATCTCCCAAGACAACACCTCTAATTATGTTTCTAATGCCTGGGAGTGGATATATTGTGCACAAAAATGCATAGAAAGGAAAATGTTTATGATAGAGCAGTCCTCTGTATGCAATCTGGCTGCCTGAGCCCTATATCCACAGCAGGGCCAGACAGCACACCAATCCTACATCCAGCCAGGCTCTGAATTTTTCCAGCCCTTCTGGAAACCTGGCATCAGTGTTCAGTGATCATGGGCTAGGCTTCACATTTGACTTTGTCCCAATGTGCTTAAGTAGAAAGCTTGACATAATTAGTTGAATGTCCAGTAATGATGGCACTGAGGAAGTGCTAATGTTTTAAATGCTGGCTGCTAAGTTATATCCAGTAGACCATGTTCTACCACATGCAGAACTGGAATTTATTTGGCAAATGCAGCACTGCAGCCAGCCATATAACCTAGTCTTCCTCCTCACAGTGAACTTGCTATGAGAAGATTTGTACCCAAGCTGTTGATTATTTATCTAAATCAAGACTTGCAGTTATTAAAGCAGATGTGCAGAATGATGTACTAATACTTAAGAAAAAAAATAAACCTACGATGTGATACCTCAACATGCTAGGTACGTAATTCTGTCTCCACTCCAAAGAGTACTTTGGAAATAAGGTGTCTCTTGTCCGTCATAGGCTGATGGTGTAGACCAAATCCTTATGAGTCTTTAATCTGGCCTTTGACACTTTCTTGACTTAGAGCATATATGAAACAACAAACCTCTCCCTCAATAATAGTCAGCAATTCTTACACTCCGAACTGAATCATCATTCATGCTGGTGTCCTCTCTCTCTTCCTTTTGAAAGTCACTAAAAAAGTTACACCTGTGAATCTGCTTCTTTTTTCCCCCCTCTTAAAAATACAAAGCTAACAAGGACTAGACCTCTTCCAAAGCAAATCCAATCAATGAATGTATGTCAAACCCAAAATTCCCAAATTTATGTAACTGTGATTTAGTTTATCTGGGTTTGGTTTTTTTTTCAGTTGAGGTTTTTTTTCTCCTTATTTTGGTTTTTGGGAATCAAGACACAAGTGAAAGGGAATCTTTATTATTTAACAAGTATTTGCTTATATTTCTAGATAAGATATTAAGTAAGAGAGCAATATAAGCATATTTAACTATTCAAGTTAGAAATGGATCCTCTCTCTTCTGGCTCTGCCAGCTTTTGTGTAATGCTGTTTTGCTCACAAGAAACCAGCTGTGTTAAATGCATCTTTTTTGGAGGGTGGGATTATTGTTTGGTTGGGAATTTTTTTTTTAGTTTATGCCATTGTATATGAATGGTGCATTAGACTGTGAGTCTATGGCAAAGGACCCATATTCCCAGGCTGTCTTTTGTTTCGGGTAAGGTAAATAGTGATTGTGGTGCATGATCAATTTGTATTACAACAACAAAGTTGTATGTGAGTCTGTGCAAGCTTTAATTTTTGCCAGACCATGTATCAATTTATGTACACGTGGTTCAGCACTGGCCACCTACACAAGAACATGTGGTCAGATTTGTACACCCTACCATGAAGTTCCACTGTTCCTGGACTTAAAACCAGCCTACATATCTACTCTTCCTAAAATTATACTACTTGTTTCAACACAAACGTACATCAGTCTCTCTGGATGTAAAGTAGGGCACATTCCTGTTTCAGAACCTTGAAATCCTCTGCTGTAAAACACTATCCTTTATTTATGTGCTGAATGACCCCATGCAAAACTGTCAGTTGAACAAATAATCAGGCCCTTTGTAGGTAGAACTGCAAAATAATTACAGTTTTTAAATATGCAGCTTATGCAGTGCTCCAGATCCTCCCTTCTGCCATTACTTGAAAGCCTTATAAAATCCTGATAATTCTTGTCCAACATAGGATTGCCAACATTTCTCCTTCTTGCCACAGAGCAGAGTGGGAGTGAGACAAATGTTTGCCTCTACACTAACAAACTTCACACTGCTTCTATAGGAGTAATTCAGTATGCTGGCTTTAGGGTGCTAGAGACAGTTTTGTGGCATTTCTAGCAACAAAAGGTAAATCAACTTCTTTGTTCCAGCAGGATTATCTCACATATTTAGAATTTTGATGCACAAATATCATCTTAATCAGTATTATTGTTTTCAAAAAGAACAAGCAGTTTCCTAAAGTTAAAAATACCTCAGTGTAACTACTCTTCATTTTTCTTCTAAGGTATTACAAGTGGAATCCAGAAATACACTGATAGAGTAGCTTGTTTTAATATTAGTATATAATACTTCATACTTCTGCTACTACAATAGAGTATTTTGATGATTTAGTGTGTATAACCATATTTTCATAAGCTACAAAAGTCTTTATGCTATGGTTTCAAGATATAAGATGAGAAATTTTAAGATAAACCTGAAATATTTTTCTTATTCTTCAGATTGCATTTAAAGAAAACTTGGAATCTTTTTGCACTCTGATGTCTAAGTTGATGGAAACAATATTGCTTAAATTCTTTAGGTTGAACAAGGCAACAAAACACAATGAAAAAGGTAAAAAACTAAAGGAAAATCTAACTAAAGAAGTAGTTGGATAAGCAGAACAGTTGGCCTACTGTTTGCAAGCTGACTAGAATAAAAAGGCATACTACCTTGGGCATTGGAAATTCACATGCACCTGCGCAGTAGTAGGCATCAAAGGATTTGGGAGATATGATCCATTCATTCCAGCCAATATCAGCAAAGTCAACTTTCATGTATCTTCTTGAACAAATCCTTGGCTCATTCCATTGTTTTCGCCTTGCTTTCTTCATTGTTTTTTCATCAAAATTTAGCATCTGAGATGTTTTAAGTGTTTCTGTATTTTCTTGCCCTTTTTTCCTCCGATCTTTGCGTGAGGCTTTTGGTTTCAAGGATCTGTAGGCATTCTCCCATATGTCATGTTTGTTGTATTTATTGTTGTTATAATCTACTTCTGGCAACTCGTTGTTCTGAATAGAGCTCGCGAGGTACGTATCCCTCCTAACTCGAGTATCAGCAGAAGTATTAGGGGATAGATTTGGGTCTCTGTCATTGGGAGGGAATGGATCATAACGCTGTAGGGTGCCTGCCACACTGTTGGGTTCAGAGATTGCAAGATCATTGGCATAAACTAGTATATAAGGTAACTGGCTGGTAACATGTTCAGGGAAGCCCTGGGGTTTCTCCCCAGAATCAAGCTCAGCACAGAGAATGAGCTCTCCGGCTCGTTTTGATTCTTTTATGATGTGTGAAATGTCCTTTGTGTGCCAAGCCCCTCGCCTTTGAAGAAGCACAGTGATGTTCCCTTTCACTAGTCCATAGGCAGAATTCTGGTGAATGCTTTGGAAAACAAGGTTGAGCCGTAGGACTGGAGGCAGGTGAAGGAGGCGGCAGGATGAGTTCTTGGATCGTTTACAAAACACTTCCCGGTGCCGAGGGCGTTTGTCAGCATAGAAGTGAAAAGTGGCAGCAAGGATCATTTCTGAATCCTGCATGGATGTCAGATTGAAGCAGTACAAGGGCTTCTGGGCCAAGAATTCTGCAAGAGAGCAAGGAAAACATGGATGTATATCTGAGATCAAAAATGGTAGTAAACTCTTATTTCCATTTAAGTGAATTAACAAATTTTACTTTTCAGTTACATCAAATAATTTAGTATAGTGAATTTATCACTTCAGCTTAAAACATGGTGAATAAGGACAGGAAAAAAATGTAACTATTTAATAGCAGTACTGGAATAACATTGAGAGTGTCCAACACACTGGGCATCTTTTGTACATGTGAAGGACAAAATTCTTTCCAGATATTTTTAGTTCCAGACTGCTTTTCATTCTAAGCAGGCAAGAAAAGCAATCCTTGATTGTATTTCGTTTATAAAAAATTCAGGCTCAGAGAAGCTGTCAAATTTACCTGTGGTAGAGCCCAGAGAAATACCTTGCTGAAACCAGTACTAGCAAAAACCAAGTTTGCACTTAATAGCCAAGGTTGTCTAATCTAAAGCTGACTTCAGATTCCTTAAAGATGTCTGGGTGCCAACTCTGTGAGCAACAGCTCATCATCTGCAAATAGTGCACAAGAGACATTTTACAAGGGGGCTCGCAGTAAGCAGTGTGGCACATTTTGGGGTCATTACTCTTGTGAGCAATCCTCCTTTCCACTACACATCATGTAGGAGCTTGTTTAAAGCCCTTTAAAACACACTTGGTGTCTAATGCTTGTGTTTAAATCTATGTGAAGTTAGTGACAAATGCTATTGAACAGGAGCTGACTTAAAATTCAAATTCCATTTGAAACACCTCCTTTTATCTAGTTGAACAGCTTGTGCTCAGCTTACATCTTTACCCTCCTTTTAAGGAAGACAAGCAATTTTACATTAATAACTGCTTACAACATGTTTATTTAGACAGTAGAAACCTCTCTTAGTATATTAAAATGTAATCCCATCCCAGCATGAAAAGACAATGCCTTACTAGTCTATCATTGTGAAGAGTTGCCTTTTTTTTTTTTTTTACTAGCTCAACAGTATATGGGACAGTGGTGGCAGGACCGAGAAGAGATTCCTATTCTCCCAAGCTCACACTGCTACTTAGAATGCATCAGAGGATTACAGTGAGTAAATCTGCATCTTTAATTAACCCAAGTGGACTAACCCTCTAGCAGTCCTGTTTGACATACCTGAAAATTCTCTGGCAGAATGAAGAAAAAAAACACCCCAAACCAAACAAAACCAAAAATATGCAACAGCCAGGCTTCCCAGAAACACTTAGGGTTTTTTTTTCAGTGCACTATGGATGATGAGCCACAGAAATTTTGGCAATAACAGAAAGGCAGTACTGTTAACTGCCACCTGTTGGAACATTCTTCCTTTAAAGCACAGTCTCATTTGAAAGAGGGAAATGACTAGTGCTACATCTTGCTAAATTGGTGGTTGCTATCTCCCAGTTAACGCTGGATAGAACCATGATTTGGACTAAAAGAACAGCAGGTTAACATGATCATTAATCCCAAACCCAGGCAGTCTGAGAGTACAAATGCTCAAGTATGCAATTTCCATCTACACCACCTGTATTTTGTTCCTGATACAGTGAAGTGGAACAGCTTGTACTGATGTGATAAGAACATGTTTGTTTCTGTCAGTTCAGGACAGGATTCTGATTAGTAAACTTTTAATGAACACTAGTTATATGTATAGCTGCTCATACTATGAAAAAACTTAAGGGTTTAGATTTTATTCAAGTCTTTGAAGCACAGAAATTTCACAAGGCTATGGCCAAGGAAGAGAGTAATTATAATACTTCCTTTAGAACATCAGGCTTTATTAATGTATGTTCATTTCAGAAGACGTGTTTCTAAAAAGAAGTCTATCTACTGGTTCTCTCCACCTGAGCTGTGTACAGTTATTTTTTAATATTCCTTTTAGTAGAAAAATGCTCTGAGCACCATCAGCTTTGTAGTTACTGGTATGAAGCATGAGCTTTGTTAGGATAAAGACATTTCAAACACCAGTGTTTTAGGGTTTCAGAAGGGAAGGTAACTTGTAATGATAGATCAGAGAAAGGGAGGCTGAATTAATCTAAAATAATTCTGTATTCTAGAATGATACAAACTCTTCAAAAGTCAAAATTCTTTGTAGAACAGAATAAGAATCTATGAATCTACTGACAAGCCAGAGGACTTGTTAGGAATTTAGAAGATTTGAATTTTGGATGGAGCACAGTCATATTTTAATATTGCTTAAGTTCACTCAGGCTTTTACCAACCTGTCAACCATGCATTGTCAGTCTTTATTTGGTTTTCTTGCACATATGCATTATGATACAGTCTTAATTAAATGGCTATTATTTTCTACTATTCATTAAGGTCTTTGCTTTGTTTAGCACAGAGGATGCATCATGTTCAGGGAATGAGTCTGAGCTGCAAGAATAAATTTATGGGGAAATTTCATGGCTTAGACAGTAAATTGCTGCCACGAAGATTAATTCCCCTCAATCTGAGCAATTTAGGTGAAGCTGGACAATAACTTAATATCTCACATTTGGTCACAAACCATTTATGACTTGGCTAATTTCAGCCACTTGGTGCTGTTTGTTAAAGCCACAAAGTTCCCTGTAAACTGGAAAGCACATAAAGAAATAAGAAACCTGAGAAATTAGTTCTTAGACTTTCTCTCAGCTCCTTATCAAAACAATAATGAGCTCTTGTGAACATATGTGAGGTGAGCTGAGAGGAGGTGATAAGATGTTTGTGAAATACTCTTTCTGAAGGGACAAGTACTGCTAGAAGAACAAAAAAAAAGTTGTATTTGGCTACATGCACACAGCACATGCACGTATATTTCAAGTGCCTCACACTGAATATGGAAAAATATTACACATTCCATAGCTCAGTTAACCCCATCTATAACCTTTAAGGAACAGGTAGAATGGCAATACAACTGGTTAATTGAGGAGAACTCAATAATGCATATGACAAAGGAGGAATGTCTGGACCAACGTCTGGAGCCCTCATCTTGACAACTGTAAGTAACCCTGATGCTTGAGTGTCACCTAACAAACAGTGTTAAACAGCACCGCAGGAACAGACAGGTACAGATTTTCTGAAAGGTGTGTGATAAAAAAGCAGAAAAGTCCAAAGAAAGTTATTGTGTGTGTAGTCTGTTTTACATATTTCAATAAGACTACAGGTATTATCCATATTTGATAAAGAATGAATGTTCCACATGTTAGAAAAACATGTCAATTTCTTCTTTCAAAAGGAAATATTAGAATTTCTCAGAGAAGATAAACATGGTGGAGGATAAGGTTCTTCTCCTTCGTCTTGCATCATTCTATGGTACATTTTAGAGTGTTTATGACTAGCTTGATGAATGCAATTGAAAGGAACAGTACAGAGGAGTTTCTGCTTTCATGCCACGTTATTTGGGAAAGATGGGGTCCAGTAGAGATAGTACATAGACAAGACAGGAGTTTTGGGCATTGATATGCCTTATTTCCATTGCAGGGAAAGCCAAGTTATTCAGGCCTCTCTGCCTTGGTTTCATGATCAGACAAATGAGTGAAATAATATTGGTTTGTATTTGGTCAGCACAGTCTACCTGTGGGTAGAAAATGCTGCTATTTTAGTGGTTTGAAACAGAATTACAACTTGGATTACTTTGATGCAAGTAGTATGTTCATCGGATTATTTGAAAAAATTAAGAAAAAGAATATAGTGCAATTCTTGCCTTGTCCCCAAATCACTCTTGTGGTCCAGGGCCTTTTTTGGGTGATAGCCAGTGTTAGCTGCTCAGTTCACAGAAAAATAAAAGTGTTAACAGCAGGTCATGGAAAACCATCCACAAGGGAAGTTCCTTCCTAACCCCTAATATAGCAACTGCTAGCTAATGATCTAGAGCATGACAATTTATTTTTCTCCCAAATGTCTGCAATTGATTTATATCATAACTCCTAGATTTTTAGACATTTTCATTAGCCACTTACTCTTCCATGGAGTCTTCCCCTCCTTGAATATGATTACTTTTTAATATTACAGTGGACATAGGATAGAAATTAAGTTGGGGTGCACAAGAGAATATGAATTATTGTGCAATATTATAGTAAGCATTCCTTAAAACAATGTATGCTACATTGTACTCTATAAATGAGACTTAAACATAGGAGAAATAGATTAATGAAAAATTTGCTTTTCTGAGCTTCAGTCCATCAGATTTGTCTAAATAGAATAATGAATATTTCTGACAAGGTAGCAACAGCTAGATTCTGGAAACTGATACAGTTCTTATTTTAAGAACTAAGATCGTAGTTATAGTCTGTAAGTGTTAACCAAAGAAGTTGTTTTCCAGAAAAGTTTTGAGTTTCCTTGGCAAAGGATAAAAAAATGTATGGACTATTAACTAGGTAAACCTCCTTTTTATTATTTCATGTAATATTGGGATAATGAAAGTGTAGTTTTGACGCAGTATATATATATGTTTCTCCACCCTCATAATCAAGCCAAGTAAAACTGGGGAGAAGGAGGTCAGATATGTGTCTTCTCAGGTTTAGGCAGCGCAAGGAATTTAAGATGCCGAGCAGTTTTAGGCGGTCCTGTAGGCGGCACTCTTCCTACCAGGAACTTCTGAGGCTTCGAGGAGAGCCGGAGGAGAGGACCAGTGGCTGGAGCACTCGCTACTAGGTTTATGCTCCAAGTATTTCCGAAAAAAATCTTTTGACCCAGTGCGATGTGCTCTGGGAAGGCGCTTCTTTTGCGGCTGGTTTGCATCCACAGCAACGGAGGCTTTCCCAGGGGAGATACTCTCCGGGAAGGGAAGGGAGCCAGGGAAGGTGGGAAGCCGTCCGCAAAGCCAGGGGCGACACCCTGAATCCCCCAGCATTCACCCAGAGTGACACCCCCCCCCGCCGTCAAGGACAACCTCGACCCAAACCCGTCACTTTAAAGCGAAAGAGGAACGAGGGGACTCCAGCGGTGCCCCCCGCACCCGGCCCGTCTTACCCGGCCTGGCTTTGAAGCTGCGGACCGTGTTGCCGTCGCCTGGCCGGCTCCCCTCTCGGTTGTACTTCTCGTAGAGCTTAAGCATGTGGACAGCTACCATGTCGTGCGCGATGCTGCCCAGCCCAGGGGGCGGCGAAGAGCCGCCGCGGGGGTCGCGGCCGGGGGCGGACGAGTCCGGGTCGGCCGGCGGCTGGACGGGGCAGGCGGGCGGGCTGCCGGCGCCCTCCCCCTCGGGCGAGCGGCAGCCCCCATGGCCCAGGGCCCACAGCAGGAGGCAGCAGGTCAGGCGGGCGGCCATCGAGGGATGCTGCGGGCGGGTGGCAGGGCGCGGAGCGGCGGCGGCTCTGTCGCTGCCTGCGTCTGGGTCTCCCGGTTGGCCCTGCCGCACCGGGGCGAGGGGGCGGCGGAGGAGGAGGGAGGGTGGGGGCGGCCCCCCCCTCCGCTGATGCCGCCTCCGCCGGGCCAATCCCCGGGCCCGGGGGCGAGGAGATGCGGGCCGGGGGCGGCGGAGCGGGGGCAGCTCCAGGGGTCCGGGTGCGGGGGGACTGCGGGACTTGACGATGCAGTTCTCCAACTCTCCTTCAAGCGTAGCGGGAAAAGGATCTAAATTAATCAGCACCCAGCCGCTGATGAGAGACACATGTCACCGCCGCCTCTGTGGCATCAAGCGCTGCGGCAGGACGGCACCTTGGCTGCCTGCGCCAGCCGGGAGGCGAGGGGGCTTGAAAATAATTTCTGAAAGATAGAAGCAATAGATACTAGGCAGGGTGGGCAGGCGGTGAGAGGACGGAAGGGTGAGTGGATGGCAGGGACAGCATGAGAAGGAAAGGGTGTGCACATTCGTGCCGAAAGTGGAAAAGTCTTTGCTGTTTCGGTCGGCAGAGCTGACAATGCTGTCTTGCAAAGGCAGCGCTGTGAATAATGTTTATTTCAAGGACCCCGGAGAAAAGAGAAGTCCCCGTGGGTCCGTACTCTAGAAGACCAAGTGAGAACTAGCCGAGAGTGTAACAAGGGTCACTGATAATTCCAAGCAGATACTTAAATGGTAGGGGTTAAAGGGGCTGTGCATGGGTAAACTTTCGTCATTGGACTATTTCTATGTGTGATTTGAAGGAGGAGAATACTGGTTTGAATTTCTGAAGGATTTACATGGCTTAGGTCGGAGGGGGTTGATTTAAAAGTGAATGGTGCATGTTGCACTTATTCATCATGTGACACAGGTAGTTCTGAAACATAGTCATCCAGTGGGTATAAATGCTGGTGTAATGAATAGCAGTTTTAAAGACAACCTATAAGGAGAGGGGTATATTTTAAGGCAATTTGTTAATTCTGCCTCCTCTTTTAAAGCTTTTTCTCAAGTAGCCAAGACAGTTACTTTTCTTGGAGAGTATACAATGCAATAATTGAAAAAATGTTGGAAAAAGCTACTGTTGCTGTGTATGACACAACTCTTGTGCCTTTTCTTTTTAACCTTGGAGTGTCAAATCTGAGTAGATACTATTGAAAGCCTCTGAACCACAAGTTTGTAGTTTTTGGATCACGGCAAAGAAAGGTTTGATTCATTTTTAATATTAGCACCAGGCCTCATTGCTCTGTGCCCTTTGAATGTGTGAAACAAACAATTTGCAAATACAAATTTGCCCAAATGTACATTGCTAAAGTAGCAAACCTCCTATTAATTAATCTTTGCCTATACGTAAGCCAAACTATCCTTTGATGCTTTTTTTTTTTTTTTTTCTCCATGGTAGCATGCTCATGACCTCCACTGGGGGTGTGAGCAAACCTTTTGTTGTTTGTGGTTTTTGTCTGTACTATTTCTATACAATCAAGGTCCTGTGAAAAGGAGGAAGAGGCAGCAGGAGGTAGAAACAAGCTGGGCTATTTTGGACCAATGTCCCATTAAAATGTTCTCCCTCTCCTTAACTCACTCCAAACTTCTATTCAGGCATACACTTTGTATCAGTCTTTAACCTGCACTAAAACCTGTAGGACACTGATACTTTGACATTGTTGGGAAAGAATTAAAGAATCAACCAGGGATGGCTAATATTTCTTGCCTTATTTTATTGCAGAACAGCAGGAATTCAAAGTCTTTAAAGCTCTGGTACTTTGACTCTTTTATGTAGCTGAGATGATGAAATAAAAATGTGTTTGGTAAAGGAATTCAAATTAGCACTGGGTCACATAATTCCCCTGTTCTGAATATGGCCAATCAATGGCATCTCTAAGGCATCTAGAGGCAAGAGCTATGCAATTTCTGCTCATGCAGAATAATATTCCTAGCGTGGAAATTTCTGCTAATTAAAGCTCTTGCCAAGTAGAGTCTTTTTTTTTTTTTTTTTTTTTTTTTTTCCGTCTTCTTCTTAAATAGCTTGAGTCAAAGCTTTGCAAGCCAGGACATGGAGAAAGTCTCCTTATAGTTACAGCAATGCATTCAGGATTTTAAACTGCAGATCTAAGTTTCCTACTAGAATTATTGTGATATAAATACAGTTACATAACCTTAATAACAGCTTACATGTGAAAAAGAAACCAAATAATGGTTTCCTATGGAAATATTGATATCTATACAAAGGAACTATTGTGGCCTGTGCTTGTGTTTTGTTGTAGGAAATACACAGGAAATATACAAAAGGGGATATAGAGCACCAGGAGTTGTATCTATTCTTCTTATTCTATGGTAAAAGAAATTACTAACTCCCTTTAGGATTACATCTCTGTATCTTAAAATAATTTTACCTGACTCTTTATTTTTAATAATGAAGTCAGTAGCAGGGAAAAGAAAGCTTAAAACTCCAGGGAACTTAATGAAACATAAATTATTATTAAATTTGGGCTTCAGTCCAGATTTCTGGTTACTACTTATTGTAGGGCAACTCATTCATTTTTCACTCAGAAAAATACCTCACTATGTATACTGCTACACAATTAGCTTAGACCATTCCTTAAGTATATAACTTTTTAATTAGAAGTTAACAGTGAAATGCAGTGGTCTGCAGGTTCTCTTAGAATTTGGGGGCAGAACTCTAAAAAGCCTTTGACATTCCTTCCAAAATCACATGATGTGACAATGATATTATATAGTCAATGATATATGGTCAGTAAAAAGGGCTTTTGTGTTTTGTTCGGTTTTCCTAAACAATAATGACATTATTTTAATTCCCCCAAAAGAACAAAGACATAATGATGTTTAGGTATTAGAGGAAGCAGAATGCTCAGAGCTTATTCAGAGCTCTGGAAGACTCTTAGTGTTGAGAGAAGAGTTTGTTGTATCAGGCAGGGAGAGCTTTGCCTATTATTGGCAAGGAAACTTCTCTTAAGAAGCAGCACTAATTCTCTCAGTCTATCCCATCAACTCAAGAGCAAACTCTCACCTTGGATTTCCATTCTGGATCCAAGCTTTCTCATATTCCAGTATGTCAAAAGAATGAACTTTTCCCCTGACAGGTTCCCCATCCTTCATCCTTAATAACAAAAGTTTATTTTGTTTATCTTG
Organism: Lanius collurio; assembly: GCA_020086605.1. Lineage (NCBI taxonomy): Eukaryota > Metazoa > Chordata > Aves > Passeriformes > Laniidae > Lanius > Lanius collurio. The sequence continues at coordinate 15,381,949 of JACBWW010000010.1, forward strand.
CTAAGAAGCAAAAATTCCCTCTGTTCACATCCTACCACACTATCAATGATGCATCATTACAGAAACTGTGGAATTAGGATGCAGAGATGAAGTGTAATTTGTCCCACCCTACTGTAGATGTCCAAAATTGATCATATGGTCTGTGGTCTAGTGCTGTCTGTGGCTTTTCACTGGCTACAAGAAATCTATATCAACTGACTGAGATGTGCAGAGGATGAATTTCCTGAAGGTAGTTGTGTGAAGTAGAGAGCACCTTTCTGTTCCAGTTTCACTGGCAGTGGTAGCACTGCTCAGCCTCGGGATTAGCATTTTGCAAGTCTGGGGGTGGTTTCAGTTTCTCTTTACACAACTGGCATGTACCAGGCATTGGCATATTAACTGTTTATCCCCATCAGTAATGAAAATGTTGTATCCATTGCTTTTCTGGTTTTATCTCACTGACAGTTCCGGGTTTATTCTTCCATATTGGAAGACTTTAAGAACATGTTTTTATGACAGGTCTCAGGAGCCAGAGACTTGTGCTTCTATCTTGAGGTCCACCATTTATGCTTGTAATGAGGATTATCAGACAAACATTTCCCTTTCTGTTGCTACCCTGCAGCTGCCAGCCTCTGTGGGAGGATTTTCTCCATGCATAGGTTACAAAGTGCAAACATATCAGCTGGTATTTGCAGAAGTAGTAATTCTGTGATGTTAGTGAATACTGACCTGAAATGAAGACCATGTTTGGGGTTTTTTAATTTTTTTTTTTTTTCAACAGCAGTCACTTTCGACTTTTCAATGGCCCATGCACCATCATGTAGTCCTTTAGGAAGAAAACTTTATTTTTTCCGTTTAAGGGAAGAAACTTTTCCAGTGGAAATCCTAGTGGTAACTCGTGTCTATTGAAAAGCTGGTTCATCCAAGTTGGTTATTCTGTCTTCTAGCTACCTGAACTGCAGTAGCTCCTGTTACTGTTTGAGATCTCTCCTTACTCTGAGAGTGTGCATCACAGGTGCCTGGCCATTGTGCTGCTTGGGATACCTTCCTTCCATGGGAGAGGGAAGCTACAGACCATGCAGGAGAATGAGAGCAGAAGGTAATCAGACCATCAGATTCATAGTTTTGCTTCAGTGGCTAAAGCAAAAAGTAGACAACTTCAGGGAGGAAAAGGAGTGGTGGTGGTGTTGTTTAAACCCATTTCCCTGTTCAAAAGCAATTTAAAGGAAATAATTCAAGCAGCTCTAGGCACTAGTCTTTAAGTTCCATCCCGCAACATGTAGGGCTTTGATTTCATAGTCCTTTTAGCTGGTTTGTTTCCTAGGCAGCAAAGACGTACTGAGGTGTCCAATACAAGTTCAGAGCTCCGCTTGATGCACTCTGTGAGGATCCGAATGTGATGAGCCGCTCTAAACATGAGTGCTTGTCGAGAGAACAAGTGGGAATGGGCTATGGAATAGATGGACTTGATGAGGCTGCAGCGTACCCTTGTATCCCCTGCACCAGTGCTGGCATGGCCAGCTGTCATCTGCATCTTCAGGCTCCTGCTTACAAGTGGAATCTGAAGGCTGTGGAAAAAGGTGGTGGAAAGGCAGCAGCAGCTGGGAACCATCCATGACCACATCTGGTTTTGCAAATATATTCTTGCAGATTGAGCTGGGATATTTCCAGGATTTTCTGGTCCGCGTAGTGCTGCAGAGGAGAGGAGGATATGTTGTGCCGGCCGCACGGGAGGGTTCCCGCACTCGCAGGCCCGGCTGAGCCGCGTCCCGGGGCGGTGTCACGGACACGGTGAGCAGCAGGGGGCAGGCGTGTCCCAAAGGCAGTGCCTGCCCGGGTGACACTGCCCTGCCCTCGGGGCGACAGCCCCATGGTCCGCAGCGTATTTCCAGCCAACAGCTCTGCCCGGAGGCTTCCGTGTCTCCAGCGTGAATATTCGCAACTTTCTAAATCTTATGATAGCCTTGGCTGAACTGCTGCCAACAAGCGCCTGTGGGAGAACCTGGCCAAGTGAGTCCTTGGTGCTCACAAGCCTCCCCTGACCTAAACCAGCTGTATTAAGGATTCATGATTTCTTAATTGTAAGTAATAGAGAACTCACAAGAATTATAGTTTCATTAACATTTAAGGTTTACATGTTATTTTTATGTCAAATTTGTTGGGTTTTGGTCCCCCTGCAGCTTTAAATTCAGCTGCTTTTTTTCTTTGAACTGCAGAACGGTTCCTTTGCAAGAATAAATGATTTGCATGCTCTTCCCAGAAGAGGCAACGTTGCAATAATGAAGAAGAGCAACTATGAGTGTACTAAAGCTTGCCTCAGATCAGTGGTGTCCCTTCCATAGATGTAATTGAATATTCATTTAGGTTTGGGAGGTATGAAGTACTGTAGGACAGAAGATGCTAAAGATATTTATGTGGAGCTGATCCTGCCCAGATGTAGTGTGAAGAATGAAATGCTCTCCCAGAGAGCCCTAGTTGCTAAAAATCTTGTAGTTCTATTAATGGAAAGGATTCTACTAATAAGGAAATTAATACTGATTATGACAGACATATTGTGATGCTTCCTCTTTGTAAAAACTTACCAAGTATCTGTGTTTGACCCAGATACACTAAATCTATATTGAATTTTAAACTTTTCCTAGTCTGTATGAGATGCCAAAACATTTTCTTTCCTAGTTCTACTTGTCTACAAGGTCTTTGTTCCACCATCAGACACATGAGAATTTGTGCTCTTGCTGTTATTGCAGTTATGTAGATCCGTGCTGACATTCTTCCCTCAACCCTCCAAACACTGCAAGACACATGCTTTTAGGTGTATTCTTTCCCTCAACAGGTGTTTGGAATGGGAAGATGTCTTCTTCAGGACAGATGACAAGAGATTGAGAGGTTTGAGAGATTTTGACAGGTTTCAAAGCATGCTTTTTTAAAATAAAAATAACTTCTGCAGGAAACACATAGTTCCAGGCAAAAGAGTAAATGCTGTATATATTACTGTGACCATGATTCGAAAAGCTTCATTAGATATTTTTTTTAGTATAGCAGACTGTTTTTAGGAGAACAGCATACTTTTGTGGTTTTGCTCTGCATGGCCTGAGTCTAATGGTCTGAGTCAAGGCAAGATTTGAGGTTAAAAGTAGAATTTTGTATTAGGTAACTAGCATAGGCAGGCTGAAAGGTTTTTTTTAAAAAAAATTTTCAGCCATATTTGTGGGTCTAATGAGAGATATTTTCTTTATCTGCCTTGCTTCTGAATCCATGAAACCTCTTCTCTTGTTTCTCTTGCAAGCAGTTACCTTCCCCTTCAGGCCATTCAACAACACAGAAGAATTTATTTCTCCAGATAAATACTTTTTTTTGTCATATTTCCTTGATCTACCTGTCTCTCATTTCTTAGACTCAGCATTTTTGAAGGGAGAGGCCAACACTTCTCACCTTTTTCTGAGAAAATCCTATTCTGTCCTGCAGCCTCCAGAAGAAATGTGTATGAGTGGATGAGTGCAGAACAGTAGTTCTTGAGGATTTCCCCATCAGCTGTTTAATTTGAAAGAGTTATTTAGGTTATCATCTCATATTATATTAAATATACTTAAAAACCTCAACCACCAACACAAAAATTATGCCAGAGCTTACAGTGGGGTTTTTATTCTGATTTCCATAGACCGAATTCCTAATGGTAAACAGAATTCACACATTGTGTATAAACTGACTCCACAGATCACTACTGTGCTGTTTGGGTCCATGTGGATATTTTGTTTGTTTTAAAATAATATTAAGGAGATGTTTTATTTTTTTCTGTTATACTAAGTCGTGGACCAAAATTTAATGTCGCTATATTAACTGTTGCACCCAAGATGAATTTGGCCCTGTCAGTTGTTAAATTCTTGCTATGATTGATCTCAGCTTGCTTAGAAAGGGAGCATGCCAGACTAGCAACCACAGAAATCATCAGCTGAAACTCCACCAAAATTCTCATTCCCCGTAAATTGAAAAATTAAGCTTTGAAATAAGATGCTTTGTTCTTCAATCTCACACTAGCTTTTCATTAACATTATATAACTCTCTAACTATTAGGAAGATGACAATTAAAACAGAACAGTTTGAAGTATCTGAGTGGAGAAAAATAGGAATAATTCTAAGTAAGTTATTGTACTAGTCTTTGGCATCTTGTGGCATCTAATCTATGATAGTCTCAGTTTTAAATTTCATTGCCCTTCACCCCATTGATCATAGATGCACATAGTTATACATAAAATAAGGCCTATCCTCGGCATATTTGTTATATGAATCTAAAACCGTCTGTCATATAATCAGGATGTTTCAGGTTGAAAAGGACCCTTAAGGTCCTATCTGTAGGGATGAAACAATAACACTTGCCCAGCTCTTTCTTGCAAACTCTATGCCGAGGGATTTTTTTTTCCACAGAAAGAAGAAATACCAGAAATTCCATAAGACTCACTTGGAATTGCTTTATATCAAATTAATGAAAAAAGCTTGTAGATAAATATTGGACCAAAAGAATCATGATGCTAATGCTAGAGTTTGTTTTTTTTTCCCAATATTGAGGAGTATAATTGCATATGACTTCAATAAATTTCTACTCTGGAAAGTTATTCTTCTAATGTAACTTTTTAGATTATCAGCACATCAGTGGAACCAAAGGAATGACCAGATACTTAGAAAGTGCCATCAGTAATTGGTGGGTGAGTCAGTATTGGATTAAAAGGACACTAATCTAATGGCGTGCTAATTCATTTATTCATCCATAGTACGTACAATGGTATTGTGTGTTCATGATTCTTTACATATTAGTGATTTCCACATCAGATAGCTATTTTCACTTTGCATACCAGCACCAGTAAGTTTCTGTAAGCTAACAGTACTGCACTCCTCGTGGGGATGGATAGGGCATATTTTATCAACTTATGCTGATATGATATTAGTCGTATCAATATGATTTTTAGATAGGCATAACCTCTCTTTTCCTAACGAGTATAGGCATAAACCCATTTTTTGTTTTTCAGTTTTTTAATCTCTAATGTCCGAAAATAAGAAATGCAGGGAACAAGTTATTTTACTTGAAATCACTAGTTTTTAGAGGGGGAAGCTAGGATGAAAATACCTCATACATTAGTAATGTTCAGCATTGTTTTGTAGTTTTTTTGGTCCTATATTCCAAGTTTCATTACATTCATAAGAACATAATGCCTGTGCAATTTCATAAATACAGTATTTGAAGAAACAGCATGGAGTAGCTGTGTCAAATCTCTAATTTCCTGTCACTGAGAAGGTTTATGGAACCTTTTTCCTGAAGTGCTAGAAAAGACGTGTTCTCTTAGAGGCTGGACCTTTTCATGGACATGAAAGATAAAATTCTGTGAGGAAGGGTGAGGTAAAATTGAACCTTCTGTGGGACAGGAGCATTGAATGGATGACCTTCTGGTTTTCTGCCCAGTCCTACTTCTTCCATATTATCTAAAAATGGAAAAAATTAGTCTCATCCAGCCTTGTGTTTATAAAGCAAATGGGTGATGCATACCAGTCTGGGTAGTGAACCTTGACAAGCTGTTTGCAGAGGAGTGAATTTGCAAAGTAAATTCCCATTTCAGCATTTATTACTGTAATAAGATGGTAGCAGTAGCAAGTATAGACACTTCATGTGTGATGTGATTGTGCCCAGCAGAATCACATTAAGTGCATTTTAAATTCTAGACCTTCAGTGAGATCTGTATCTCATGGTGCAGAGTTATCACCGTGTTATTTTAAGAAAGATGTCATCAGCTCTGCTGATCAAATAAAATAATAAATCTGATTTCAGATCTCCATCTGGCTTGATCTTTCACCATGAACTTCTCTAGAAGGATTCTGAAGAACAAATTACTTGCATGAAAAGAAGGGATCTCAAAATGACTAGATTTATTGACAGTTCTAAAGTAAATTAAATACCTTGTTTTAAATATTATATAAGTAATTTCTGATTGTGAGTGATAGTCCTATGGACCCTTTCCTCACACCTTCCCATCACACTGGTATCAGATATGCCTGGTTAGTTCAAAATCAGTTCAATAAAGCATTAGCAGCACATCACCATTTCAGGAGATGGAGGTTCCTTCAGTGCTATTTCAAACAGTAGAAAGAACTCTCTGTGTGACAAAGGGCTTCTGAAGCCCTCATCAGCTTTTGCAACATGCATTTTCAAAGTATTGCAGTTTCTTTTATGAAAATAAAACATCACACGTAGTGACTTGTTGGGTTTTCTCTTTGTTTTATATAGAAACTTCAAACAAATAAGGAAGTTCCATACCCAGAAAAAGAATTTAATTTCTTTATTAATATTTTAAAATGATATTTTAAAGATGAACGGAAGACAAACCTGAACTCTGTTGCTCAGTATACCATTGTATGGCATTCTCACCTTAAGGTGATGTGGAACAACCTGCATGGGTTAGAACAGATATTTTAGACTTTATTACGAGCATCTTAGCATCTCCCAGAGCCCCCACAGAGAAACAGGTCTTAGCTAGTTAAGTACTGAGATGGGCAAAGACTGCAATAGGCTTCTGGCTTCACCAAGGTCTAACCTCCATGGTTCTGCTCAGTCAGACAGATGTAAAGCAATGAAGCAATATGTTCTGAAATTGGAAAGGGCTGCAGCAGGCAGTAAAAGTTTGTAGTCAAACAAAGCTCTAAGCTTCTACTTTGTGTTTTTGGTAGGCCAGGCTCCTTCCATAGGAACTGAAAGCAGCCGTGGTGCCACAATGTCCCAGAGCTGGGAGTCAGAGACCTAGTAAAGTGGCTCAGCAGGGTTGCTCTGGAGCAGAGGCAGCTTCCAGCAGCCCTTTCTTTTGTGAAGAGTGTCAAGTTTTTATGAGCATTGTTACATTTTATAGTTTAATGGGTTTTACTATTAAAGTATAACAAAGCACGTTAAAAATTTGCCATGGCTCATTTCCACACTCGGTAGCAAGTCCTTGCTATCTGCAGCGTGGGCCCCTAGGAAATATTAAATAACAAAGACTATCTTAATACGTTTTTCTTATCCACTTTAATCATCTCGGCCTCTTTCTATTTGGTTAAACACAGTATTGATTTGAGACATGTTTTATTCAGCTTCAAAGCTCTCACCACAGTGGCTGGACTGGAATTGACACCTATGGGTTGACTCCTCCGGGAAAAGAAGATGGTAGTTTGTATAATTACTGCAGATGAAAGATCATTAGAAAATGTGTTTTGAATGATATTGTCATAGAAACTAGGAAGCACTGGATTAAAGAGTAGGGTGAGGAGTTTCAGTAAAGAAGCAATAAAGAAAAGAATACAGTAAAAACAGCAACTATAACTAGTTGCTGACACTGAAAGTTTGACAGAATGGAGAATGATGTATTAGTTTTAAAAGGCAGTGCAGGCATATTCAGTTAAAAGAACACAAAGGTAGATCCAGGCTGCAGTCCAAAGGAAGTTTATTGTAGCAGCAGAATTCACTCTGCCTGTAGGCCATGAGATTTATAAATCTCCAACTACTGTTCGATTGAAATGGGCAGTACTCCCAAGGATGGCAGTGTTGCAGAGAACGTGGTATATACTGGTGTGCTGAAGTATCCTTGGGGTAGACGAGGGGCAGCACTGACATTTTCATGTTTGTGATTGTAAGATAGAGTGCTCAGTAAGGATGTTTGTTTGAATCACTTTCTGCATTTATAGAAAAACGTTCAAAAGTATGATGATTCTGTTAAAATCTAGTGGCAATATTAAATGCCTTTTATTTCTATTAAACTGAAAGCTTTAAGGCAATCTAAATTTAGTGGAGCATGTATGTAATTTTATAGTTTTTTAAAAAAGTATTTAGGTAACTTAAGATGCAGATGTTTCTGTACATAATGGCATTTTCAGAAGGAAGTGGTATCTATATTAGGAATTTTGGAAAATCTTACTAGGCACTAATCAAAATCATTTCATGCTTAAATATGACATAATTTGGTTCCTTGTGAGCTTTAGGATCAAAGAACTTTGGGAAAGTAGAGTATTTTATTATTATTTACTGTCTTCACTTGATTTTCTCATATGTTTTAAAAGTTCTTGAAAGACATTGCAGGGTTATGGCAACATGACCCAGACTTGGAATAAATCCACTGATGATGATGCATTCAGAAGGGATGTATTTACCACAAGGCCTTCCAGTGCTTGTCAGTGGCCCCTTGTCCCTAAAGATATTTTGTTACTAAATTCATCTTCCTGATAACAGGCTGCATTTAATATCACTCACACTCATGATTCAGAGAACACAAGTTCCTCATGGGGTTATTTATCATTGCCAAAGAAACTCCACTCATTCTTTTCTCCTTAGTCCCAGAAAAGAAATAAGGATTCTAGAAAACTATTCTGAAGGAAACTGATAAGTTCAGTGATTCTGCTTCATGACCCACAAGTTACAGGAACTCTTACAGGAGAAAAGAGTTATAATAAATATCACTGAAATATATTGCAGGTTATTTTTAAATAATCCCTGCTTTATTGCAGCAGAAAGTGGTTCAACCATACGAAGATGAGCATGGAAAATCCTTCTAGTGACAGGATATATGTCCTTTTTAAGGTTTTAGAATGGTAGCTGACCTTCCGTGAGAAGGCAAATGATCTCAAGTGACAGGGATGCTAGCTGGAAGATTTTGAAAGCTTCCACCCTAGGAAGGAGAAGGACCAGTAATGTGGCAGGTTTCTCAAAGGAAGGTGGTACTGCTTGATGAGAAGGAGGAGAAAGAAGCCTATTCTTTTATTTCACAATATAGAGGAATATGAGCTAGGATAAGAAGAGGTGGGAAGAAGTGAGGTAGAGAATGCCATGGGACTGAATGATGAAAGGGATGGTACAATATGATATTGCAATGCAGGGAGAGAAGCTGCTTAGAATGGATATGATAATTTCATTAATCCATAAGGGTTGAGAAAGTGTATATACTATGATGTCACAAGTGAAGCAGAAGAAATGTTATGGTACTGATGTTACAGACCTGTTGGAACAGGTCACCTTACTTGAGAGTGAATAGTTTGGAAGGGTCATCTGCTAACAGTGGCCTTTTTGTTGAGCCTCAAACTCTCCTTCAAAAGACTTCAAAGTCCCATTTAAATACCTGGATCGTTTAAGTGAAGAGATTTGAAGTGCCTTTGGGATCTAGATCTCCAAATTTACTTCCAACTTTTCTACTATATATTCCCTCCAACTTTTCCATCAGAATCTGTGTAGAAGCTTCAATTAGATCAAGCTAAAGTTTTTGTTGAGCTGAATGAATCTAATGCTTCTGCTTATTTTTAGCACGAAAAGTTTTTGTCTTTTCCTTTCCTATAACTGGTGTAGAATTTTCTGATCAATGTAATTTACTTTTATGCCTGTTAAATTGGTACAGTTTCCTTCATATGCTTAACAACAAAGGACTTATGTGAGTAAGCATTCATTCCTCTTATTATTATTGTTACACCGTGCAGGTCAAGGAATTATTTTAGTAAGACTGATTTCTGTAGAATCGGGATGTGACTTCTGGTGACCCCTACAGATTAAAGCTCCAGTTAACTGGAAATATGAGGTACCTGGCTTTTACATGTCCAGCATTATGTGAGATAGATTCACAGATAACTAAATTCTATGACAGAAACTGGATGCTGTGAATATCCCTAAGGTTGGGAAATTACAGCTGCCTAAACTTAATTAGTTTAGTGTTAGTGACCATTCCACCTTTTTATTTACAGGCTACGTGGCAGCACTAAAAGTGAAATTGAATCTAAACATGAGGAAACTGTCTTGCTAACAATGTCAGTACCATCAATGTGTCAAGTATTGTAATCTTCCCATGACATGTAATGCATGCCATGATGGATGTGTGTTACATCCATCAGCTGCTTACAGTCCTCTATCCCATGCTGGGCAGCTTGCACATCCACACATCTTACAGTTTGTGCACTACATTAACACACCAACACTGAATTGCTGTGTTAGCACACGGTGATATAGAAATACTGAGGCTGTTTCATTCACTTGTAAAGGAAAACAGGGAATTATTTTCATTGACTATTTCCATCCCTCAAATAGGAAGTGTTTGTGCTGTCTGAATATATACAAAATTACTTCCTATCTTTTCTGTATCAAAAACTGATACAGAAAATACTCTTGTACACATATACAAATATACTTTCATACCTGTATCACGTATTTTGCATAGCAATGTTTGTTAAAAAAAGTCTCTGTATGTCTTTCTTTTCATATTCACTTTTAAATGAAATGGAAAAAGCTGCCTTTGCAAGGAATTTTTATTGGCAAAGCATATCATTTACTTTGGCTCCATAAATCAATGTACAGTCATGTTGCAAAATATGGGTAGCCCATTTAGAAATATTCCATCAGGAGGTATAGAGGTACAGTATATTATACCTGCTGTTTCAAATAAATAGCATTCTCAATTCCTGTTCATCTGTATATAATATATTTTATTGCAATGTGGTGCTTTCCATCAAGTTAGTTAATTTTGTTTCTGCAATTCAAGATGTAATTGATCACTACAGTACTCGCCCTTGGGACAAAGTATCTTTTTATCCAGTGTGTTGTTTCAATTTTTTACCATTCTTTTAAAAATATTCTATATGAAATATTGTAGTCTGTGCAATAATTTTTATAGATTTTTCTAAATTATTTTTTCTATCTTCAGCATATGTATGTAGTCTATAATATATAATACACATGTCCTTCTGTTCTCTACCCACATTTTGCTTTACTAAAAGATGCATTTCAACACAATTTGCATGAAGTTTGTGGATTATTTCAGTTAGCCTAGGTCACAAGGCATATTACTTAATTTTGTATTTAGTGTCTTGTTTTCATAGAGTTACTCAAATAGAGAGAAGTGCAGAGCTGGGTTTTCAATTTCAAGATATTATTAATTTTATTTATAACATTTTTCTATTTGACTTTTAAACTATTGTAAATATTTTATACATTTGCACATTTATACTGAAAGCTTGGTACTTGGCATTAGGGGTTATGCCTATAAAACACCAGGTGATATGCTGGGAAGATCTAAATAAGAGCAATTTATGTGGTTAGGTGTGTTTTGTGGATTTAAAATTCTCGCTCTATCCATATGAGATAGGTTTTCTAAAAAAATTCCATTTAAATTTTAAACAGGCATGAAAAAATAGAACAATAATGCATTTTGTTACTTTTGAATTCATATTTTGCCAGCTGGTTGAAGTAAAATAATTAGAAAAAATATGCATGTATATGTTAAAATTTCCCTGCACAATGCATTTGAATTTGGAGATAATCCAAATTTGTATTGATGTACCAAACTGAAGAAAAGGGCTTTCTCTTAAAGAGAAAATTATGTTAAAATATTTTGATATTAAAGGTCATAAATTACTTCAGAAATATGATTTATGTAATCTTTCTAATGCACATATGCATCACTATTACAGCCAACAGATAATAGTGGAAATTCCAGAAATATACTTTAGGTATTAAAATTTAGGCTTCATTATGGCATAACCCATGTGTTTGCCTTTTTTTAGGATTTTTATCAATTGAACCATTGAAATGAATATTCATAAATCAAGAGGTTAGTTGAAAATAGTTACTTCATGTGCAATCAGCTTCGAATTTTAAATGGATAACATTTATGATTTGGGCTATCAGTCACATTTCTGATTCATGAAATCTGTGTTTTTAAGCAACTGGGACATAATTAGTGCAGCATAAATTGCAATAACAGATCTTCATTAAAAAGTGAAATCTATTGTTAATAGTAATGAAAACAACAGTATATTACATTCTGAACAATTATATTTCCAGTATGCTTTCAAGGCTAATGAAAAATGCCTATGTAGTAGAAAAACTTGTATGCTTTAATAGTAGTATATGAACAGGAAGAGTTTCTAAAAAATGTTCCAGAGTAAACATTAGTGATTTCCCTTTTGAAAAACCCTAGCAGAATAGCCTGAATGTTTCTTTAAATGTTACTGGTGCAGCTTAGCCAGTAACACTTTCTCCACTGAACCACATACTTAGCCCTGGAAGTTTCTTGCCAGTGTAACTTTACTGCCTGGCTATAAATTGTCTTGTCTTCAATGCATTGCATACATCCACATTTCTTCCCTGAGACTGACGAGTGGAAGAATCTGGAAAAGGCTTGTTGTTATCAGGTGACTACAAGTGGGCACTCAGGGCACTAACTAAGCTTTGGGTCTGGCATACTCAAAACCAATGTTGATTTGTAATGTTCCTCTTTCAAACAGCACTGAACTCTCAAACTAGCCCATGGAAGGGTGTTCATTAAAGAAATGTTATGGCACTTACCCAATACTTTGAGAGTCTTTAGGACTATTTCAATATGTTCTCAAAAAATACTGCGTTGGACTATGTGCTTACAGCCCTTGACAGCACTTGGAGGTCTTCACTCAGCTACGTGTATATGATGAGCTGGGGACTGAATTTGCATGTTCCTACTGTGGCCTTTGATTTTGCTTCTGTAGATGAGATTCATAGGCTTATTTGCTCTTACCTATTGTGGTTTCCTATCTTTTCATTATGTTTATGAGGTGAAACTGTAGTAGTCTCTTCAGGATGTTTTCCTGACTGTTGTGGCTCTAATTGGGGAACTGAAGATTCTTTTTTTTATTTTGGATCACTTCTCATCAGGTGGTTCACAGTGTGCATCCATAATCCTTACTTGTTGGTTGATGTCACCATTGACCAGCAGCAATTATTACATAATTTTCATTATTCAAGGAAAATATGTTGCCAGCGAGAATTACAGAATTTAATGTTTGGAATGATAAGGTGCTGGGTCAGGGATTCAGAGGACCTTCATTTTGTAATCATCTGTTTTATTCTTTTTTTTTTTTTTTATGATTAACGAGGCAGTTATTGTAACAAATTTGGGATAATATGTATAAATTTGCTGCACAGTCTTCTTAGAGCAGGTCTGCTTTGAGCATTGAATTAGAAAATTATAGATGTGATTTTTGATTATCTCAACATTTATTTTTTTACAGGCTAGAATTCAGGATGAGCAGGAAAGCTGAATTATATTATTTTCATATATTTGCTGTTTGATTTGCTACTTTAATAATACTTTTGAAATTATTTTTTCTGCATGTACTAAGGACACATATCCATTCACATTGTGAAATTCAGATATACACAGACTGGACAAATGGGAACATCAAAGGCAGGATGTGCACATAGACCCAGATGTACTCAAAATTGGGAGGGCATAGGGCCATGCATACTTGTACACATCAAAAGTAAATTCACATACTCAAAATGGGAGCCCCGTGACCATGAACAGCAGCGCATGAATACACACATAGATACCTGCACATCACGGTTCCCTTCACAGCTGTATAAAATGACAGAAAGGCCTGGAGCTGTGCAAACACCATTAAAAGGCATCCACACAGCCATGACTGTCTCAGGCTGGAAAAAAAGGAATACTGAAAAATACTGTCTGGGAGAACAAAACAGGAGAATCAACCCATCAAATGTCTGGAACTAAAATAATGCCAGAGAGTATACCCCAGCCAAAATCACTGCCAGCAACTAAGTTAGTCGCACAGCAAGAGCAGTCATCCACACATACATATGCTGCAAGAAAAATATCCACCACCTGCCAGCTGGCTACTAGCAACCATGATGTGTGTGTGTGTGTGGCCAGTGTGCTGGCACCAGTGTTGGAAGGGGAAGAGGAGTGGAAAGAAAGGAAACAGCAATAGGAAATCAGAAACAACAGAGGTAAAATGGAATCAGTGCTCCCAGTCAAAACATTTGTTTAATAGAAACAGAAGTCTGGAATGTGCACAATTTATGTTTTACACAGTGAAAGGTCTTGGTCATGTGTGAAACTTCAACCTTCTTGAGTAGCAGGAGGTCCTGTATGTGTGAAGCCCATTGCTTTACTTAGCACACATCAGATGTCTTGAAAATGCCAAACAATGAAACAGGTGGCTAATTGGCTTCCATCCTTTCAATTCCTACAATAGGAAGAAATTTGGTCAAGTGGTGAGAAGAGGATGCTCAGTCAGGCCTCCTGGATGGTGTTCTAGACTTTCTCTGAAGTGTTGTGTGATCTTGGATGACTCATTCATAGTCTTTGTGTCTAAGTCTGCTATGCATAAAATAGGGATAATAATGCCTATTTACCTCTTAAGGCTTCAGGAAGATCAAAAGAATGGATGTAAACTCCTTCTTAAGATTCAAGAAAGCAGAGGAAGCTGGACTAGCAAATGAAGTTCTGAAATCTGTCTGTGAATCAGACACAGTGTTGCAAGGCAGGTTTGAGTGAAAACAGCATTTCATGGGAGTCAAATTCCATTTTCCTGTTGGTTCTGTATCTTCTGGGCTTTGTTTTCAGCAAAATATTTTTTCCCCAGTTTCATGATAATACTGTATGGCATCTCCACACCTAAACTTTACTTTAAAAAATGAAATTTGTCTTTTTAAATTTGGTATTTTCATACTTGCTCTGAACAGCTTGTAGCTGTTTTTGGTCTATTGTTCTTACCTTTGCCTTCTTAACACTCTTTTGAAATCTAAATCCTGAAGTAAGATAATCCAAATAAGTTAACTGTTTATGTATTCCTCTCTACGGGATAAGGTATAGCTGGAAACTCATTAAATCACATATTCTTATTTAGGATAGTATAGGTTTTTGTGTTAACTTGATTTAATGCTGTGTTTCCTTCACTCTCAGCTCATAAGGAGCTGTTACAAACCAACCATAGTGGGAGTCCTTTCAGCCATGCCATGCTGCATGTCTTGGCTTCCCCTGTGTCATGAGACAAAGGTTAAAATTGGCCAAATCACTTGTCCACCCAGACACCACCCACTCAGACAAGTGTGGTTTTGGCCAGAAAGTCAATTCAAGATCTAAGAACACAGATAAATTAAGCTTGAAATAAATACATTTTGTTTCCAAGACATTAATGTATTTTTAACAAAGACACATTTCATCCAGAAGTTACAGACCAGCTGTATACTAGTTTTTTACCATGGGAATTTACCTCATGGGCTAAATTAAGAGCTGCTCTGGATTTCTCAATGAGTTATACAGTGTGGTTCCAGAAAACTAATATATGCAGGTTGCTGTTGATTTTGACAATGTGCCTTTAAGACCATAAAGAGGATGAAGCACTTTAGTGGGAATCAATGTTGTTTGACAAAACTGAATTTTGTATTGAAATGTATTTTTTCTTTAATTATTTTTGTCATCAAATGATATTTCATCATAGCCCTCTTGGAAACTGCATGGGAATGAATGGTTCTTCTGAGGAGATGCCTTTCTGGCTGAATGAAGGTGGGTGTGCGCCTGCTTTGCCCATTTTTTGAGCCCACCAAACAGGAGAAGTTCAATTCAGAAGCCATATGCTGGTGCTGAATAGCAAGATGTATTAGCTCAGGCTCAATGCCATGCTCATATGGTTACATGGCTTTTAGTGATCTGGCTGCTGTCTGGCTTGTGTGGAGTATGGCAGAAAATCCCAACTGTCTGCATCTGTTCATCGGACATACCCAACATCTGGTTAGAGAAACAAGCTGTAATTCACTGCTTAGTAAACTTGCTTTGTCATTCTTCAGCTTCACTTCTTACTTGTGTGCTAGCAGGTTATCTTCATTGCTACAGTGTTCCTCGCATGCCTGTTATTAATGTATCCTGAAAATTTTATTTAGAAATAAAAATGGTAGAGCTGCTCAAGGTACCTTCATTAAATTCTTATGATAAAAACTGACTTTACATCCAGTTGAGAATATTCATGAAAAAAATGCTGGTTTGATTAAAAAAGAATTTAAGTGAAGAGTCATAAACCAAAAAATTGTAACAAACCCCAAAATAGTTCATGAGGAATGTCTCTTTTCTGGAAAACTTTGATGTCCAGTTTAGTTTTATAGATATTTATATATTTATAAAAATATGTATTTTTCTAATTGGATTTTCAGCAAAGTAAATAAAATACCAAAAGGGAAAAAAATCTTTTAAATTATTGCTGGTCAAAACCTGATCACTAAAGACTACATTAGACAGCAATTGCTTGGAGAAGTTGCAGATTACAATGAATTTATAATTTTTTCCTCTTTATCAGTTTATAATATTTGAATCCATTTAGGGAGAATGTGTTAAGCTGGAATGAATTTCAAGATTGTAAATAGTTTTAAGTCAAGAGCATCTGCAAGACTTTTAAGCTGTTTGAGCCTGGAAGAAAATACTGGTTAAAGCAGAGATGTAGGTACACTCTATCAATGATTTGTGTTTATTCTTAGGTTAGGAACTTCTCAGTATATTCATCAGTTTTCCAAGCAAGCCAAGTAGGATGACCTGCGAAGTTAAGCATCCTGTTTAACACAAAAATTTTGACTCTGTTGTGCTGAACTCACAGTCATGGTTTATCCTTCTGAAGTCAAAACATTTTCCAATGGATAAAGGGGCCTGCCACAAAGAACGTTTTTTTAGGAGGTTTCAGACTCCCTTTGAACATAACATTCCTTTCTGAAGTTAAAGAACTTAGTATATGTCCAAGTGAAAGGAAAGTGCTGGAAATGCAGTGTATAGGAATGAGGCTGTGTCACTAGTGACTAGTGGAGGCTGTAGTACAGTACCAGACAAAACTACTGCCGAGGAGCTAAAGGTAAATCTTTAAGTGTATTTCCCAGAGGCTCCAGGTCCCTGAAGCTGCCTTGCCAAATGGGGAAGGCAATTCCAATCAGTCATCAAAGGTCCTTCCTGTAGAAAAAATCAGAAATACTTGTGGAGTGCTGAGTGGAACTGGCAGACAGCAGGAGAGTTGCCAGTTCCACTTTGGAAGTAAGCATCTTGGGCTCAGTTCTGCTTCTGACTTTCCAACAAGGCTCCTTCCCAGCTGGAGATATCCCACATCAATCATTATGGCCTGAATGTACATGCTGACATTTTAAAAGGCTGTTTCAGTGCCTCACATCTCTCATGACAGAGTGGGCTCCTGTCTATTGGCAAGACAGGAGGTGGAAACGGAAATACAGAACCTTGCATGGGCAAGTCCCTGAGGCCCTTACACACTGCTGTGGTACAAATAACAGCTGTCTTAATATCAGCACAGTTAATTCAGAAGTACACTTGTGGGAATTTCAACTAAGTTAACAACAGTTCATCTTGAACCTCCTTCCCACTTCTTGGGATGATTGTGCTAAAAATGGAATACTGATCTGATACCACATGGTGACAGAATGCTGAAAGATTTTGTTCTTTAAAAATGTCAGATCAGTTCTGGTGTTCAATTCCAAATATGACTTGCAAGCTGTTGAAACCATGATGGTGGTGAATTTGAAAGGCAGAAAGGGCTAAGCATCCTGCTTGAAGTTTCACAGAGCTGTAGAAAATAATCAGCTTTAATCATAAATTCTGAGATTTTACAGAATCAAGGCTTTTCCCGTTCATAGCACAGACTCAGATAACTACTTGGTGATGATTATGGTGGAGACCCACCAGTTTAGGATGAAATAGTCATTCCCTGGTATGAAAAGCTGTTTTGTAGGCTCTGAACAGAATCCTAACTCCAAGACTGTTCATGCTGAAAAACGTTGAGGTAAGTGTATCATTTGTCTCTGCAAGGTAGATTTCAGCTGAGCATGTTTATTCCACACTCCCCTTAAAAGACAGACAACATCTTGACGTTGGTGTTGGTAGTGTCTCTAAGACATGAGCACTTGAAGCTTAGATGATGAAGTCTGGCAAGACAGTACATAAAATGGCGAAGCCCAGGAAGAAAACTTGCTCTGAGGTTCTTATTTCAGTCCATTCTACCGACAAATCTAAACTCTGGGAAACAGGTGAATATTCAAAGTGTGCTGTTCCATTTTCCTGTGTCCTTTCCCACAAGTGACTGAGAGATACAGAGCATTATGATTGCTGCTGTGAAGTTCAGCACTTGTTAAAAAGTCTGAGGCACTGAATCTGTGCAGTCTGGCGAACAAACTAAAGCTGAAGTGATTATTTGTTTTCCTTGAACGAATTCGAAAAATTGAAAGGATCTAGTTTAATTGAGAGCAGATGCTTCTTCTTTACACCTTGGAAAAAAACATCATATAAAGATAGGAGTGAATGCAGTTTCAGGAGAAGGGCTGCTCAGTCCCTTCCTTGTTCATGGTATGCTGCATCCAGTCCAGATAAGGATGTTAGACAAGACCATATTGTTTTAAGTTCTTCCATATACTCAGTGTGTAACTTCAGGGATGTAATTTAACCTCTGCATCCTTATGTTCTCTAGAAATTGTATCTTTTCTTTGCTGACTGAGATTCCAAACTCTAGAGAGAGCCAATAGTTTCTATTTAGCACCAAATATGCCATGAGTTTCTGGGTGCCAGACTAATCAAATTGTAATCTGTTCTTCTTAACAGCTTGTAGATAGAGGATGTTGTTTCATTTGATGCTCTAACCTAAGTAATCACTTTCTCTCTGCAGGAGCTTCATTCTTCCATTGGCTATATAGAGCCTGAGAATATGAGTCAACTCATTTAATCTGAAGTTTGGCTTTGTTCATACCTCCTGTAGTTCTTGTGAATTCTGAAAAGTCAGTTGTACTCTGCATTCTACTCAGTGTTGCAAAGACTTGCATCTCCACCTGTGTTCATTTTTGCTCACATGCCCATTTCACTTATCAGTGACCACCCACCTCTGAATTTTCAAGGTGAATGATTGAATTGAATCTTGCTATATAGTCTTTCCAACACTGGACCACCCACTTATCCTGAGTCCTTTAAAACAAACAGACAAAACATCTAACTTCTTTGTTTGCCCTCAACTTTGCTGGTATTATTTTACAAGCATAATCCTGTTTAATACCTGATAATTAATGTTAATAGCCTTTTTAACTTCTACAGCTGTCAAAACCACACATCTCTAGCAAAAGCATAAAGAATATTATGTATCCAGGCAGTAGGCTACATTATCCCTCCAGTTTGTCTCATCTAAGAAAAATATCTCCATGATGTAACTCTGGTTCTTGTTACTGATGAAATTCATGTGGATTGGTTGTTTTTTTTTTAATGATCTCAGTCCTTTAGGCATCTAACAAAGACATCAAGGCAGACAGCTTCATAAAGGAAAAGGACACCTCTGCTTTATGCCTTTTCTTTTAAAGAGGATCCAAGGAGGGCAGAGGAAACTGTACAGCAGTCTCCACTAGAAACATGACACATAGTCTTTAGTTTACTGTCCTATTTGTCACATGCCAGTAGTCAGAATTTGGGATGTTAAAAAGACCTTGGAAACAAGTTGCAAACCCTACAGCTATTGCACCATTTTAAATCTCTGCCCCCACAGCTGGACCCCAGATCATAATAGAACAAAAGGCCTTTCCACATATTCACTATGTGTCTGCGACACGACTATGTTCTCATTAACGAATTTGCAAGTGGCATTGTCCATGCTTTGTGCATTAGTATGTGGATTCAGGGGACTGGCATGGATGTTAGTTGCAGTTCTGTGGCTGTTGTATGGTATAACTTTAGCTATGTTATTTAGCCTCCAGATGCTGGACCTTAGCAGAGGAAAGCATAACAGGAAAGTGTGAATAAAGTCAGCATATCTAGGATTTTAGTCTGTCTGTCAAATATAATTCTATGATTCTGGGAAATGGAAGAACAACTAAGAAAGCTTATCTTGACAGCAAAGCAGTGATAACTCAAATATCATGAGACAAATTTGCACAGGACCAGGAAAACACAAGTTGCATGAAGACAAGTCTGTGTTTGTCCATGTTGACACATAGATCCATTTTAGCCACATTGTGTATGGACATGAAACATGTTTAACACTAAGCTAATTGGAACTGGGCTCATTAGTGTTAGTAAAGACAAAACTAAAGGAAAGTTAATGTGATTCAACATGTTATGTTAAACACAATTCCATATCAAGTATTTTCTAATTATCTTGGCTGATTACTATATATGGATGTGTTTCCTTCCCATGATACAAGTTTATTAAAACTGGATGTTTTGTGAACAATTTTAAATATACCATAGAGAGACCACATCATGGCAAACCAAGTAGCCACCAAAAAGACTGAGCACCATTGTGTTTTCTTATCCAGTGTTCTTACACATATAAAAGAAATAGATTTTCTGTGACCAAAAACCACAGAACACCTCTGTAGGTCATTCTGTTTTGTTTGTTTCAAGAAGAGTGGGTGTGGCACATGGTATCATGTTGTGTAGCCCTTGCTGTTAGATCAGAATTGGATGCTCCAGGCAAAGGAATACTGAGTTGGGGTTTCAGTGACAGTGTTTATCTGTGTGGCTCTTAGCTCAACTTTGAATTAGGCATCCTGTTTCCATTTTGGATATTTCTTGTACATGATGTTTTGTCCACTTCAAAAGACTTTATGGACTGTGACATTGCCAGCCTTCCTTTAGAGAAGCAAATGTGTTTGCCAGCAGTTCAGTTTGTTGACGAATCTTGGTGGACTAGACTTCAGATAATTTTCCACCATTTCTAGTGCAATTCCAGTTAAGATTTATAGTAGTGTCAATTGTATCCATAGTTTAGATTAGATATTTCCTAGACAACTTTTAATTGCTCAGAACTAGAATGCCTACATTTTTTGGCATTCACACAAAGTAGTCATAGGAACGCCGTAGGAACTTTTGATTGTTGCTGTGTCAAAGCATTTACTGATTCATCAGTCCAGAATTTAATCTGCCCAAGTGAGACTATTTCATGAATAGTCTTACTCTGAATCTAAGAGTGATTTGAGAAAAAAATAAATTTATGATGTCCTAATTTCCATTTCTCCTTAAGAGTCGTTGCCGTTTTCAGACTCAGGCAAAGGGTGATATCCCTTTACAGACCAGACATTAATTAAATGCTTTCTGGTGTTTATGTGACATAAACTCTAATGTTTTGGGGCAAATATTACCAAAAACTTATGAATGTATTGTTATCCAAGGATCTCAAAGCTTCTCACAAGTATTAAATAGGATTAACTTATCCTACCCCAGCTTGTGACATCAAGTATGAATGAGATGGTTCGCAGAAATAAGTAAAGTAAGTAACAAAAGTAAATAAATAACTAAAGCAGATAAAGTATTATGAAATTGAATAAATGAGGGCACAAATAATAAAAAATATCTCTGAACTGTGAGATATCTTATGAAAATGTATTTTATGAAAGATATAATAGAAGGTCACCTTCTTTCCATATATTGTTTTATGTCTAGCTAGGCAGAGTCTTTAAAGGATATAAGTTAATTATCACAGAAATAAATTTACACAGAAAACAACTACAGTTGTCCCTACTCCCCTTAACTTCTGGCACAGCACAGAATGCCCATCAGATGGGAGTTCCTACTGGCACAAAATGTGTGAAGGCCACCCACAAGAGAGTGAAAGGCCAAAGTCTGACTCTCCCTTCTGAAGTCTTGCATGTCAGTTTTATAACTATGATTGAAACTCACCGGTTGGTATTGTCAGCTCTTACAGGGACAACCCATGTTTAAGCAGCTTCAGAGTTTGACAAAGTGTTTCAACTGAATAGCAAGCAGATTTTTGTTGTGAAAAAACTTGCCTCAGATTCATCTCTCTACTCCTTTGTGAAGATGCACTCCTGCTTTAAAAAAAATAGATGTTCTTTATAATTTCCTTAAAATTAAGTTTCCATTTTTCAGAACACAATTTATTTAAACTTTGAAGTATCCTTAATTTTATTTTTAAATAGAGAAAGCAATTATCATCTCTCAAATCTAACTACAAAATTTTAGTTTGGATTAAAATTGATGCTGATTGCGTTGAAGTGGTTCTTTCTTTCAACTTTACAACTGATAATGTTGGTTTGTGATTAACTTGAGTCGACTTGTTGATGTTTTAGAAGTACCATCACCACCAGTATATTAGTGCAACCTTCATTCTCATCTCCTATCTTCTCCTGTGCACACTAGCACATACTTTTGTATTTCAAATGAAAAATTCTCTGATGTTCATCAAGTTTAACAATAGCCTTCAACTAGTAAAATGTGTTTTCCAGGAGCATAGGGAAAACATGAAACATGGAATATGAAAGCTTCTTTGAAACATCAGATTTCAAGTTCTGTGATTAAGAAATTGATTTTGAATCATTAATCTTTTGGGAAGTTTCCTTTTTTGCATGGATCTTGGAAGTACTCACTCTAGTACTGTGCTAGAGACTGTGTGTTCTGCAGCAAATTGACAGCACATTAGGAGAATTAGACTTATGAAAAATTATTTTCCTCTAATGGAAACCCTCTTAGGAAGTGATAGCCATTGCTGCCAATGTAAACATTCACCTTATGTTCATACCAGCAATAAATTTTTTTTTCCAGAAAAAACAAGACACCTAAACACGTGTCAGGAGCATGGTGTGTGGTGGGAACATGAAGGGCATGTAAGCAAGCTCCAGTTACACAAAAAACTGGAAAAACTTAGAAAAATTTGTTATCAAGGAGTGATATATGGTCAATTCTTTATACATTGCAGCAATTTTCAGAGAAATCATCTTAAATCATATATGAAAAAAACTTAAATTCATTACAAGAAACAGCCTTAGCCCTCTTGAGTTCACACTACCAACAGGCTAAAAAAGCAAACTAGAAGGCTGAGAAACATTCAAAAAAAAAGGAATTTACCCACTGACATAAAGGAGACAGTTGCAGAGCTGAAAATCATAATCCAGGGCACTGTGCAGACCTCACCGAACTCAATGCAGTTTTGTCATCTGGTGATAAAGTGGTAAGAATTATCTGGGTCCTCTGCCTCACTGTTGAGTGTCGTACTTACAAAGTCACATGCTTTTCTGAAAAATTCCTGTCAATGGTTAATTTCTGTGACTGACAGCAGATAAATCTACCTTCTGAGAGAATGAGAGCTTAGGGTACCAACAGTATGTTACAGACCCTCTCATGCTTGACTGCTCTTCTGGCCAGCTTGTCCCTGACTGGTATACTTTGTTATAACTACTGAGAAAATGGTCATATGGACTGCTGAAAGAAACACTTTATCACAAATATTTTAATGATAAGTTAATTTATGTTTCCACTAAAACATACAGCTACAAATATTTTGATATTAAAAGATGATATTTTA
Organism: Lanius collurio; assembly: GCA_020086605.1. Lineage (NCBI taxonomy): Eukaryota > Metazoa > Chordata > Aves > Passeriformes > Laniidae > Lanius > Lanius collurio. Next base: position 15,405,028 of record JACBWW010000010.1, read on the forward strand.
TGAAAAGTATCATTAATCTCCTGAATTGTGAATGAAGAAGCATCAGATTCCAGATGTTTTAATATAATCTATACGGACTTCCTACATGGTGAATGCTGATAGGCCTGTCTAAGGGTGAGGCAGCTGGCTTCCCTGTTGTCCCTGTCTGTGTTTTTCTGAGTGCAGCTCTCAGATGTTAACTCACAGTTTGTCCCTTTCCAAGTTGAATCTTTTAGGGATTTTTCCTTCTTGCACATGAACTACTTCACACTGAATACCAGCCAGCACATTGTGTAGAGTTCAATTTCTGTAGTTCATTCCTGTCATTCTTCCCTCGGGAATTGTATTAGTGAAGAAACTGGCAAAGCAGTGCCTGTAAAAGAGCTTGTTTAATAATAGGAACAATTCATTAGAGGGAAAGGATTTTAAAACACCAAGCAGTTGGCACTCAAATTGGTGTACTTGCCTTTGTGCTGACACTTGTGCTTATGTGGCTGCAAGGGGAACTTAATCAGGGAGCTGGGTGAAAACTTCTCTTTGCAGAAGAAGCAGGTTGGTTTTTCAATTGGATTAATTCCCTGACCCAAATTATTGTGCAACCACAGAAGCATCCATCGCAGTGGCAGCCCACACTTAGAGCAACTTAATTTGGTAATTTCACCTCAGTTTAGGTGGTTGGTGAACATTAGGAACAGCGTTTTTCAGGTTAGCATTTCTGTAGATTTTAATTTCTGGAAGATGCCGTTTCTTACTCTGTGTGAAGTTTATGCGATCATTCACGTGTGCCAGTGAAGAGTTTCTTGCCTTTTCTCAGCCTTCTGCCCTGGAGATCAATCAAGCCTAAGTACTTGTAATGGATTTTATGCACTGGACAAGTGATTGTGTTTGAAATAGTTTTTTAAGTGTAAATTATTGAGGTGAATTCAGGACCTGGATAAGTAAACTGTGAACTGCTCAAGGTTATGTTATTGCATCCTGCTGAGCTTAAGCATCACTGCCAATCCGATAGGCAAGGGAAGAAAATGGGTTTTGATCAGAGGTGTTTTGAACATCTCTCTCCAGAGACCTGTCAAGAACATCTTCTCTTAGGCTGAGTTTTCTATGTTTAGGTCATTAATAAGACTGAACTCTAGCAAGAGTGTAGATTCAGTGAAAATAGCAATCTCAGAATGTCTACATATTGATATTTCAGCTTGCATTTAAACACTTAAACAGCAGGACATTCTGTTTCTGTTCAGAGTTGAACAGAGGTCTATTCCCACTTAGACTGTTAGAGAAAACTTCACTGCTAGGTGCTTCCTAACAAAAGAGTGCTTTAACTTGTGAACAAATAGTATTATATTAAGACACCACTCCTTTTCATTGAATTGTAAATGGTTTGCATTGCAGTGAAAATCTGCAAGGCCCATGTTGCTAACATGGTATCAACATTTTTTGCACTAGTGTTAGAGAAGAATATTAGGTATAGGAATGGTTGCTTCATGAACCCAAATTTACCTGTGCAGAGCTTGATTAGGCCACATTAGGCAGTCCTGCTGTGCAGATATGAGTGCAATATACCTATTGCTTTGGTGTTGATATGCATTACAAACAATTCTTCCCAGGCAATTGTCATACAACAAAATCTTACTAATATCAAGTTGGGTTCTTTTTTGACCAAATGCTTTATTTATACCAGCAAGATGGCGCTGTGCTGTTATTTGGTGTGTTAAAGTCAAAATCATGTTTTGGCCAAAAGGGAGTACAGCATATATATGGAATAAATAATGTATTGTTAGACGGGTAATGTCCTAACAGTCTGTAGGCCAGCTACATTAACAAAAACTCCGTGAGCAAATTCATACAGAAAAATAATATAAATGGAAATGTTGTATTGTTGAGTTTTGCCATAGAAGAAATGGTCCTTCAAAACACATAATATTCTCAACTGACAAGCATTCCACTGATAAATGTTCCCATTTCTATTTATACATATGCTTATCTTCTATTAGTGAGATTCCTTCCTGTTCATACTCTCCATTTTCAAGATAGGAAAATAGTAAGCATAGGCTGCAAAGGTGGACACAAAATGCAAGATTTAAATTTAAATCAGAATTTTTTTCAAAATTTCATTGTCTTGAATCAATATAGAGTTTAAGGCTTTTCATCACATCAGAAACTTTGGAACCTGAAGGACTATCTAATTTGACTTGCATTCAGATAAAGGCCAATGAATTTAGTTCAGTTGATTTGTACTGAATAAGTGGGATTCAACCTCTGGCTCCTATAAAGGTCCAGGCTTTAGCAAAAAGTCACGAAGTTCAGACTTGGTCAAAGGATCAGAACTTCCCAGAGCTGGCATGTGTTGAGGCTATAAGAAGATTTGATCTTGTTTCTACTGGAGCATAAATACATGATCAACTTCTCTGCATGTTTTGCATTATAATTTCCATTTATTTCCTTAATAGAAAATAAAAGCATGACCCCCTTCTGTCATTAATTCCAGCTTATCTCATCCCTTAAACTTGTAGAATCAAAAGATGTAAGCATTTGTGAAAACTAAAAGCCACTGGGATAACATGTCTTTTCTATTGCCCATCACATTTTGTTTAAAAATCTGAAGTTTTGGATTAAAACATTTCTGGCTATAGCCATGCAATGACAGGCCACCAGTATTTATTTAGAATTGACATCAAAAAGACAAGGAAAATCAAATGTCACAGTGTATTTGTCACAGATAGCTTGAAACTGAAGTGAAATTTATTATTTTTCTCTTTCTCTGAAATGAATGCCTCTGAGGGCAAATAATAAAAAGACTTTTGTGAGCAAAGGAATCCAACTGCCACTAGTCAAAGTAACAAAGCCTAACAAATGATTACTAGCTAGAGATTCAGATTTTTTTCTTGTGAAATGGATTTTGCTGAGGTTTTTTTCCTTTCATATCTTTTATGTGCACTTACATAAATTACTGGGCTGAATAGAGTTGTAGACACAAACTGGTTACAAACCACTTGATATATGGTGATGGCTAATGGTAAGAGACGCAGATTCTCAGAGTATTTCTTTTGCTTACTGTTAGCATGTGAGCATGAAGGCATTTGAAAGAATCTGAGCCTTTATGGGACAGGTTTTATGTGATCAATTAAAGATCTTACCTAGTGGAGGAGCTCACAATTAAAGTGCTGCAATAATAGGGATGGGGACCATTAAGAATTAAGACTAGCAGCATTTCTGGACAGTTTCCAGCCATGCTGTGGCCCATATTGTCATTTAGCAGTTTTAGGCATGCTTCATGCTACAAAATAGTTTTGAAAAGTGATTTGAAAATACTACATATAATCTTCTGGTGCAAGGAGCACATTCCTAGCTTGCTTGAATGTCACCTTCTATGCTTTGATTTCCTCCATCCTATATATCAAGGCTGTTCCTCTCTAAAGATGATGATGGGTATGCTTACTTAAGTGGTAGGTGCTCTTGAGAGGTTTACTATATTGACATGCTTGCTATAATAGTCATGCTTCATGAAACATGCTAGGTGGATCTTAGATCTAATTATGAAATGTATTGATACAAGTCAGTCTGCAGCTAGAATCACAATTCAAAATTTATTATATATTTTATTGGATGTGTTACAGAGATTGCCTTTTCATTTTCTGAGTATCCTGATTTTATAGTAATAGTAAGCTATAAAAGAATATTATTATTTATTTGAACACTATAAGGCATTGCCACACATAACTGAGTATGGGTCATGTTCTGATGCCCTAGGTCAGCTTTAAAAAACTTTTCTCCTTATGACTTATAATAGAGCCCTTATGCAAATGAGGAGCAATGTGATAAAATGCCCAGGTGCCAAAGAAAGGCTCCAGGGAGGGTTCTTACCTGGTTCTGCTGAAGACACACTAGTAACTAGTAACCTTGAGTAAATTAATTTTATTTTTTCTGGTTTGAGCAATAAGCTTCCAAGGTCTCTGATGGGTTTTTACTTATTTATTTCTGTAGCATCTAATGCAAAGGTTGTTGTTAGCCTTTTTTCTGTCTCTTTCAATTACTTAAGCCTACCTGTAGTCCGTATGTGGCTCCATGCTCCCTGGAGAATACTTTGCCAGGGGAACACAATATATATGTTATGTATATATATATGCAACTTGGCCAGATGGGGAAATAACTGTTATATTGACCTTTTCCTCAATCCTTAGGAAAAAAAAAAGTAGGCTGTAGTTGAGTTTCCCACTTAATGTCACGTTTCAGACAGAAACATTTTCTCCATTCTATTCTATTATTGTTTTACACTTATTTTTTTTTACAGTGAGAAGCTAAAATACCTGAAATAATTACCTAGCAAAGAGTAGAATCAGATGCTGTGCTCATGAGCAGCAGAATTTTTATGATAGTAACAGACTTCTTTAGTTAGCAGACTGTGGAAGCTGAAAATGGGTGCACAGAACTAAACCACACACATATATAAATAATTAATTTGGATTTTGAAAGATTTTTGGTCTTCTAAGATGAAGAATGTAAGTGAGTACTAGATGGCATTTTGAAAGGTACAGTCTAGTTCATCCAGAAATGACAGTCATCAAGTAGCAATCAGTGGTATGAATCTAGGGACTGTTTTATGCAGAGGGTCAGATGAGTTAAACAAGTGATCTTATGTGTGTCTGAGAACCTAGGGTACATTTTTTGTGGTATTGATTCTGTACAGATGTACAGAATAGGTAGTCTCTTCTGAAAAATGTAGTGTTTAATCAAGATATTCAAAAGTAAACAAGTAGGGAGTAATTCTTTCAATGTTTATTTTACATCATTATCAAATACACTACTTTTCTTTGAATATTGCAGTAACATGATTTATATGATGAAATAAAAGAAACTTTGTGAGTTCGAAAGGAACTTAGGAAAATTTCCAACTTAATGATATTTGCATTAGAAATGTGTTTTATCTGTATAAAATTACCAGAGCTATTACTGAGAGAATGGAGATGTCTTTTATGGAACATGCTTCCAAATAGTTCCCTGCAAAGCATACCTAAAATCAGTAACACTGAGGAAAGTATTTGTGGAAAGATGCCTCTGCACATTTCTGACATTTTACTTACTGTGTAGATTGCACAGTCTTGCAGTATAAACTCTGTAGTTTCAGCTAATATGACAAAGAATTGGGGTTAGTTTAAATCCTTTGTAAGCAGCAGGTTGTCTTGCATAATTCTTCTAATTGTTAAATCCACCAAATGCCTTGACTCCAAATGCTCCTTTCTCTTTGTCTGCCAGCCTATCAGGGGGGCTGTGTGAGCTGTGCATCCACTTTTCTGCCAAAGAACTGAGTAAGGGCTGCCCTCCTGCCTTAGCCCTGCCCTCTGGAGTGCTTCTCAGAGGTTGTGTTAGATCTTCCAGTGTGCACCAAGGTAGCCCCTCAGGATATGAGAAAGTAGTTGTGATGGGGAATAGTTAGTGAGGGACTTGATCCAGAGAAGAAAATGGGCACATAAGAAAAAGTTCAAAATGTGACAATTGCACTAAAGCATCTATCTGCGCCACTCTACATGTCCAAAACAAATAACTGGTATTTTGGCCTAATTACCTCTATTTGGAATTTTTCTTCCCGCCAAAGTGCAATTTTTATTTTTCTTTCACAAAGCAGCTGCTTTGGGGATTATACTATGTTGTGTAAAAAAGCTCAGGTTTCTAAAAAAATTAAATATTTTTTCTACTAGGAGTCAAATGAACAAAATAAACAAGAAGTTAATTAATGTTTTTATGTTAGGTAGAAAGTACAGGAGTACTACATCTGCCAAATTCTGAAATAAGCGCTATCTGAAAAAACAACTATGATTTCCCTTTTATCAGCTGTTATAGTTAAGAGATGAAAAGCTATTTTTCTTGATGTGAAACTGGGTTCAGAATGGAGAAAAGGTGAGGATTTATTATCCATGATGTAAACAAGTGTCATTGTCTCCCAAACATGCAGCCAACAGTCAACTATCTGATGGGAAAATGAGACCTTCATGAACAAATTTTTACTTAGAAAAAGAAAACCATAAGTGCTTAGCAGTCGTGCTGCTTTAATAAAACAGTTTTCCAAAGGGATCATAAGTGCTGTTAATAATTAATTGTTACACTCAAACTGATACAGGAGAATTGCTTCAGAAGACTTAACAAAACACCGCAACGAGGTGGCTGTTACAAGCTCACACGTTTCAGTCAGTAGGCGGTCAGTTGGTATGGAGACTTGGGGCCATACATGCCAACAAGGCATTCTGGCTGTTCATGGAAAACAATAGGCTGTATCTTAATACATAGAAGATAAGTTATGTGTATATGACCATCTTAACACATGCACCTTAATAAACTAGATAGAAAACAGCATTAGTCACAAGTATTCCATGCATTCAGCCACACTGGGGTACAGTAAAAATAGAACCAATTTGATGTGGTAAGTACTCAGGACAGTGCATAATCTATTTCCCTGCATCTGGCCAACAAACATCTGTATCTAATAACTTTAATTATCTTCTATGTAACTTCAATAAATCTGTATTACCATGTAAATGAATTACAATTAAAATATGACCAGTCCATAAATCTACCATTGAAGAGCAGGTTTACAATAATAAACTCTATTGTTCCTTAAGAATGCGATAGAATATCTCTAAGATAATAACTAATATCTTCTGTTTTGTTTTCACTTGGTGTTTATCAAATGACTAGCAATTGCTAGTAATTTGCTTCCTAAGAGCCTTGTTGTTCTAGGTAAGGACAGTATTGTTTTGGGAGCCTTTGTAATCCACTAGCCTGAGAGTCCATTCTTGGGTAAATTGATAAGGGTTTTGCTAAAACGGTGCCTGTCAAAATGTGAGCGGAGATAAAACCTAGTTTAGTTGCTTAATGCATATGGCTTAGTACGAGGAAGCATTGTGCACAGGAGTTATAGCTACTTTAAAATCCATCTGAGGCATCTTCCATTGCACTGGGTTTTGCAGACCCTGAAACTCAAGTCAACTATTTACTAAAGCACATCTTAACAGATATGCAGAACACCATCAGTCCCACTGAAGTCAGTGAAGGCTCAAAGTAAACATTACCACCTATGAAAATGACATCATTAAAACTTCAAAAATAATGTGGGTAACAAGAGTTGAATTGTACACTTCCAGCTACAGCCATACATGTACAGTCAGTGAGCAGCTAGGAGCAAGAATAAGCCACAAAAGAAAGCCGTATAGATAAGCTTGCATTATGGTAGGGGGAGAACTTGAATGACACTCTGAAACCTGTCTCTCCTTCTGTCTTTTCTAATACTGGTCTCTCTGACTATTTAAAGTAGACAAAATGGCAAAGGCCCGTTCTCTGGGCCCTGTATCAAAGGGCATGGAGCAGATCGTGCCCACACTGCTTTACTCTCTTCCACTCAAAGCAAAGTGTCCTGCTTTAAAGTGTCAGCTGAAAACAGTCCCTAACTTGGAGAATTTTCATACCATGCCCAGACATTTCTTCAGAGAGTGTCAGTTGGCATGAGCCAAAATGATGACAGGGAATATCCTAATAATACAACAGTAAGGAATGCTTGTATGCTGGTGTATGCTTGAGTCTAAGCACTAACCATGAATAGTTTACTTGCACAGAGATGGTTCTTTTAATGTACATGTGTTAATCAGTTACCTGTGTTCTAATAATATGTTAAGGTTGTCCAAAGCCTCTACCTTCATGTTTACTCCTCTCTAAAACTGTATGTACTCCAACTGGCTACAAACATTAAGCAAAAGACTTCAGTAAGTTCATGAAGGTGATAGATTAAAATCATAAATATTTGGAAACTTTGTCACAACTGCAGTGGAAGGTGCAAGGAAAGTCTACTGCTTTGCCAGTGTTCAGCTATTAATTTGGATTTGCAAGGAATGACAAAAGAAAAGTTTATTAATGCAATGATTCAAAGATATGAGTATATTCTGATGGCTGGGGAAGCTCCCAGTCCAGCCAGAGACTGATTTCTGTCCTTAGTTCACAAGATAACCACAGACAAGTCACTTCACTTCTGTGCTGATAGAATTGATGATATTTGCAAACTACTTTAAATTTTACCAGTGAGAAGCCTGTAAAATGCTAACCAGTGTTAGCTGCTGTCAATGTCTGCAGAGAGGCAAATGTCCTTAGCCACTGTAGTCACTGATTTGAGCTGCAAAAGAAAGAGCTGGCTGCTGCGATACAAACGGTGCTGAGAAAGAGTCATTGCGGCTGCAGGCATTTGTAAAACATTAAGGGACACAATTTCAATGGATTGCAGAGGGCTTTTCACCACATAACTTCCTTTGCTTGCAATGGGAACTGACTACTTTTGAAGGCTCAGTTGTGTTGGCATAGCACAATGATGAGGTTTTCATCTCACAGTCATTTGCATGGCAATGATCTGTTCCTTCCATCAAGTCTTTAATTATGCAAAAACTGAATAATAGACTGCAATAAAAAATACACCCAGGGACATAATATATACTTTTCAGTAAGCAGGCTATGAAAAAAGGACGTGTACATTAACTTTGCAGAAAAAAACTGCTTCCCAATAGTCTTACTCTCAAGGATGGAGACCTAATGAAATGTCATGTCATGGATGATGACTCTATAAAATTTGCTGGTACATCATATTTGAGAAGAAAATAATGACAATCACTGCTAACTACTAGACTGCAGAGCATCTAGAATCAGTCATGTTTTCAGATCCATTCTTCTTAGGCATAAGCCCAGTCTGTTTTGATGAAAGGGAAGAGGAATGGGAGCTTATCTGAGTAAGATACTGTAGAATAGCTGTCATTTCAGAAGTTCAGTCAAAGTAAAATCCCTGGAACCAAACCTCCATATGTGTACTCTTCAAAACGATGTAAGGAATGAGGATTTGGCTGCAACACAGTAATGAAACTTGATGCCACTCTGAGCACAGTCTCTTTGGATTCACATGCAGTAGATGCATACAGCATAATGTATTATTTTTAAAAAAATGCATTTTGGTGAAAATGTAGATTTTAAGCAGCTAAAATTAGGATGCTGATGGTCAGTATGGAAAAACCTCCAGTTCTAGGTCAGTATGTGGAAAACCTCCCAGATCTGCATCACCTTTCTTGAAAGAGCACTTTAGTTTTGTTGTTTGGTTCTGGGGTTGGTGGGGCCTGGCTGATGATTCAATTTATTCTCCCGGGTGCACGGTACAGCTAGTGCACAATTGTAATCTAATTACTTCCCTTTGATTTTAATTTGAGCAGATTTTTCTCTGATATTTCATTTGCCGTGACTTTAGATAGTAACACCATGGGAGCAAAACTTCTTGGTATTTGTACAGTGCTCTTCAATCAGAGCTGTCTGACCGAAGGTCCTGAAGCCACAGAAATAGACTCGTGTTTTGAATATCGGCAAAGTTAGACAGCTACAGAACTGATATGCAGAATGGAGAACCCAAAGAACAGTTTCATTCCTTTAAGAAATTCCAACTTTTGCAGCATTTCTCAATAATGATGCAGAGTGATGTTGTCATCAGTTGCATATTTGAGGAAGGCACAAGCTGGAAATAATAAGTTCCTGAGAAAAAGTTATTATGGTCTTATTTACTGCTAGCCATTTATTTTAGACTGTTCTGGTGGGTTTGGTGCATCTGTTCCACAGGTCTGGTGGTGTAGCTTCCTATCACAGCACGTACTAGTTATTACCTGCCTTATTAAGGCAAAAAAAGGACAAGAATGACTCTTGAAAGTGACAAAGCAGGAAGCTAGAGCAAATTCAAAGAAAAACTATAATATTTCCATTAATTAAGAAAAATTCAATCTTTTTCACATCTTCAGGTTCAGACTCTATGTTTTTTGGTTTGGGTTTGGTATTTTTGTTTGTTTGTTTCTGGGTTTGCTTTTGGTTTTGCTTTTGTTTTTTGATTTTGGATTAATATATTACTTGTATTACATAAGCAATCAGAGAATGTTTATGTAGCTTGCTGACTGAAAGTTCCATGCCATCCAAAGCATGGGAGCAGCCACTACAAAGTTCATTGCAGTAATTCTTTTTTCTCCTCACTGTAATTGAGTCCTTACAAATTTGTGACTTCTGCCTGAAACTGAAAGCCAGCTTCTTATTTTATTTGTAGTTAGGTTTCAAAATAATTTATGTTGTGGCTTAGGATAACTGCTGGCAGTCATTTTCCTACTGGTCAGTTCCATCTTTATTATTTCAATACTTTTACCAGAATTCCTTTTACTCTATGTTTTAATTTGGAATCAGTTCTAATATTATAAAATATTACCATTTTTAAAATTTATTGTATTTTTGCCATCATCTTTCCTATGCTCAGACTTTTGTTGAAAGCAATATTCCAAACTCTTCATCATTCTCTTAAATTTGGAAACTCATTTTTGATAACATATTTTCTCCCGTGCTATGAAGCTCCTCCACCATGCTTTCAGAATATGTAATGCATTTACTCTCAGCTAAGAGGATTTTCAGCATGGTCTGACTTTATTCTGATGTGATTTTTAACTAGAGGTGGTAGATAGAATCCACTAACTTTATCAGTGACCTTGATAATGAACTCAGTGTAATCCCTGACATTGTCTGAATTATGCTAAAGTTGGTGTTACACTGATTTTCACTAGCTGACCTGATAGAATGTTTTTTTTTTCTTTCACTGATGTGAAGCTGCTTTTTGATCATAATCAGGCTTGTAGCATATTTCAAAGCAGACCAAGGTCTTCAGGTGTGGAATCTGTAGAATCTATGATACTGTGGGAGTACCTTATTAATTTGAACTGTGTACAAAGAGAAACTCATGTTTCTGTCTAGTGTGTTTGGCTTTAAGTGAATTTTGTATGGACTCAACAGCATTGTTTACCCATAGAAGATGTACAGCAAGGCAGTGAGAAAACTCTTCCTCCCAACATGTGAACACACTGCCTCTTCAGACAACCTTCACTTCTACCAGGGTATTTCTTTAAGAAAGAATTCTGCCTGGAGGTTGGGTAGCCAGGAAGAAAAGACCAGTTGCCAGAAACTCCATGTTTTGCTCCTGCTTCTTACTTTGAGTCTTTCATCTGTGCCAACACTAGTCCTCTTCTATGTGGGACTCAGTGGTAAGGAAACCTCTCCGTTCCTAGTTATCACAAACCCCAAGTGTAACGTAAGTAACTACAGACTAGGAGCCCCTGACCATTAGGACTCTGTTCCTACCTATCTAGACATTGGGAAATCCATCTACTAATTCTTGTCTATCAATGCCGATCCAAGCCCTCATTCTTAATCCAAACTAGACTATCAAATGACTGAAATCTGCTACCTAAAATATTAAAAAACATTCCACCTGGCAGCAGTAGTATTCATCTTATCTTCTCAGCCTTTCAAGTCCAGTGACTGATTCTTAAGCCTTTGTTGTTCTTAACCCTAATTTACCCTCAGGCCTAATCCTTAGCTCAAAAGCTCATAGTCACTTTATGAATAAAAATAAGTGAAATTTGTTTCACAGCTGCCAGCATTGCAGTGTTTTTTCCTTAGCAATATGAGCAAAAGTTTGTTTGTTGCTGTGGTTTGAAATTTTAAGTCTAGATCTAACTGTAACCTTAGACCAGTGGTAATGATCTCTTTGATGTTTAGTGACAAATTTATTTTAAAAAATGTTTTATCTTTTTGTAAACACTCTTGTTAAGAGCTTTTATCTCTATTCATGCTAAACTTAGCTTCTGTGCCAGCCTAAAAAGACTGTAGGTGGTAAGGAACAGAGCTGACAAAAGCAGGACAACAGAAGCAGGACTAGAAACTGTCTCCTGTCATTCCTACTCTTGGACACAAACACAGAGCACAGAGCCCATCACTGTTCATCAGCACACATAACTGCATCTCAGGCTGAACAGTGTTTGGCAGAGTAATTGCTCTCTGGACCTGAGCAAGACGTGGTAGAAAGGTTCACTGTTCATTTTGACAGTAACTAGCTATGGCAAGTCAGAAGTGTTTCAAGGAATAGATATCTCCTTCTCAGAGGTGTGTGCTGATTCTCTGAGAAAGAGGGAGTTTGATGACACATCCCTCATTGCCAGTCATGTACAGTCTTGTACAATTGGCTATAACCAAGACTTCTTTCCTTCCCTCCAAAGAGAGAAGTTTTTACGATGGGCCAAAGCTGAATGTGCACTGTGGGGCCAACATGGGCCAGTGAACCCCTCACTCAGGCCATGTGCTGTTTCTAAAAGACAAGTGGCAGCAATGGCAGCATGCAGACTGTCAGCCTTGTGCATGGCTGTCCTGCTGTGGTGACTCGCCAGCCAGGGGACTGAACTGTAAGTCAGTGTTGGAAGAATGCTGAGGTTTTGAAGTGAATATTTGGAAGGGCTGTTCCAAGACAAAATTTTACTAGATATTGACATCTGGAAGTTTCCAATCCACCATTTAAACAAGAACAAAACAAAGCAAAATCAAAAGCCAGCCACTTTAGCTTGGAGGGAAGTATTCAAAGCAGAAATTTAAGTAACCACAACACAAAGCATTGCCAGTATTCAAAACAGAAAAAGGGACAGGGAAATGAGATACTGCACTAGCAAAAGAAAGAAAGCAAATGTTGTATAGCAGAGTATTATTACTTCTCAACTCTCATTTTCAGAATAAGATCAGATCTTATGCCTTGCTTTACCAAAGTTGAATTACTTAGATTCTAGTACTAAAACTAGTTGTAGTTAGGAACTTTTGTACTAGTGTGTGGGATACATTCTGAAGAAATTAAGAATATGGATTTGAACAGATAGTACATGTCATTTGTGAAAAGGTGCTGGTAATTAGATGCTATGACTGCTGTTCCTTTGGACTTCCAAAGGCCACTAAAGGGGCACACATGTTGGAGTCTTCACCTCTATAATTTTTCCTATGTTTCAGTGTATACTGGTCTGTCATTCTATATGACTATTAAGGGCAAAGTTACATTTCAATAAAAGTGAATGAAGGATATTCTATGAATTCAGTATATCATGACTCTCAACAGTGGAGCAGCTGAAGAATTTTCTGGAATAGTTAAGTTTACATGATGAAGGGGACAGTTTCACACATCTGTCTGATTTTTATGAATTCTCAGACAGACTCTTCATTCCAGGGTATCTTTTCAGACTATATATCCAGCTGTGAAAGATAAGATCTTTTAAAAATGAAACCATAGGAAAACAACACTCCATAATAGAAAATTTGTTATTATGTGGAACATGTTGTTGCCTCAGTCTGGTTTTGGTCTTGCCAGTTGCCAGTCTACAGCTACCCCAAAACCTGTCTCTCCTCATGAAAGGCCAGGACTTTAATAGGCAACTGTAGCCACAATTGCAGTCTTTGCAGCATAAGTAACTCCAGTGTACCATGAGGTCCCAGTCTCAGGACTAGCAAGACAAAATAATTCAGTCAAAATTACTCCCATAAAAAACCACAGAGATGACTGTCTGGGTACACAATATATTCACCGAATGGGGAAGAGTCGCTGAATTCCAGTTAAGAGAGTCTTGATTTTTAACTAAAGATTTTTCCCTTGCTAGGTTTTTGGTTTGGATGTTACTCAAGGCCTGTGTTCTTTATAGTGGTCAGTTCTATAGATTATTCTACTAGTAGCCACAATATATATGTTTATGTAACTGTGATTATGTTTCTTGGACCTAATAGTAAAATTAGAATTGCCAATTAAAATGAAAGGTCACAAAGAAACACAAATTCATTTCATACTTTCCTCATTTGTTGGGGGAAAAAAGCTTTGCAAGCTTGCCCCAAAACTAGAAGGGACTTTGCTGCTTCACACTTTATAGTAAGTGCCCTAGAAAAGCTGCGCTTTCTACATTGCAGTAGCCCTTCAAAGTTATAAACAGAATGCAAACAATACCCTTCTGTTTTTAGTACAAGGTACCCATAAAAGTCAGAGTTTTATTTGAAGGACATAATGTTCTTTTTTTTTTCCTCATGGTGCTTTTAGAGCAGATAGCTTCTGATTATTGATTAACACCACTTTTTATCACAGAGTTTGGTAAAGGGAAGCCAAAACCACTCTCATCCCTAATCAACACTCAGCGCAGCTAGAAGGAAAGGAGAAAATACAATTCTTTCAACTATAAGGTGGCAGAGGGAACATAATTCAACAAGGAAAACCAGAAATGAGAGCTCAAGCAAACCATAGATAGCCAGTTTGGATTTCTGCTCAGCTTTGTGTAACGTGGGTGTAGAACTGAATGTTCTTGTGGCATAGTTGTCTATTCAAATACTTACGTGATTCCAGTTGCCTGCATCTGATTTATTTGTTTTCAATAAAACATGCTATGATTTAGATATTTCTTAATTTTAGAGATGTTGTTGGGAAGCAGAAACAAAAGAAGAATAAATTCTGTAAAATAATTTGGCTGCCTTCCTGGGTAGCTCTGATTAGAAATGTTTGTTCAGGCATTGATTTCCTAAGGTGCTAGTTACCTCCTGAAAAGTGTGTTTTAAATGCTTCAAAATAACTTTCCCACAGAAGTGAACATATATTTAAACTAAGTTACTGATACCTATGAAATTCAAAGTTAGAATTACCTGAAAGCTGATACCATCAGCTGATTGTTTGTCTTTTCCTATTTTTTCATTCTTTTCTTTCTCAAATATGATTTCGAGCAACTAGGAAAACCAAAAAAATTGCAGTTTCTTGTGATTGTTATGAATCTCATTGCAAGTTTTTTCCTTTTTGGTCCAGCATAAATCTCACTTTTTCTAACTGCTTGTATATAAGGAGAAGCTGAAAACAGCTCAGAGATCAGAAAACTTGGATTTGTCCAAAATCTTGACAAAAACTGAGCTTTTTTGTGGGATAGGGTTTAGTGAGCATGATGGTGTTTGGTCAAAGGTTGGACTTCTCTGTCTTGGATGTCTTTTTCAGCCTTAATAATTCTATGATTCAGTGAATGCAGCAGGCACACAACTGGGAGTGCTCAGCCTGTGTGCTTATCCACCACCTGTAGCAGGAACCCAGTGCATGCAGGTAGAAAGTAGAGATGGGCACACAGCAGATGTTGAGAGAGTACTGCACTCACTCTGGCATTTCCCTGTCTCCTTGTCAGTCATCAAACAGAGCAGCTCACATTCCTGCAGCTCACCTTGGAGCTGAAGTGACAAAGAAGAGAACAATAATGTGGCAGCAAAGATACACATGAGGAAGCCTGGCAGAAGAGAGTCTAGTCCTTGCATTTTAACGATTTTTGTGATAAGAAATTTAGGATCAAAATGTCTCTTGGAGACACTGCTGTCAGATGGAACCTGTAGGACTTGACTTCAAGCTGCTCCAGAGTGCCAGTGCTCACTTCAAAAACTGAGATGGAAATCTAAAATGGGTGAAAGGCATCATTTGAGATAGTGTTGGGGAAGGGTACAGCACTGGATGCCAGGAGATAAGGCTTCTATTCCCAGCTTCACTATTCATCATCCTGACTTCACATGAGCTTTTTTAGTAGAAGGATTCTTGTTATGTGTCTGTGCAATTCTTAGTATTGCTGAGCTGCCATATCATTTGGCAGTACCATAAACTAACACATTTTTATTTCAACCGTGCACTGATTCTTCTTGGACCAATTCCCAGCTCTTTTTTTGAAGTAACTTTCAACTAAGAAATTAGGGAATAAAACTTAAACCAAAAAGAGATTATGTAGCTCCAAGAACAACTTACAAGATTTCATTAAAATGTTTATTCTCTAATCAAAATCCAAGTGAAAAAACCAATCTTCTTGCTATTCTGTATCACTAGAGCTTATTATAATAATAATTCAGTCATTTAAAAAAAATACCAAAAACCTTCTGAGCTTATATATTTCAGCTCTCTGCCAGAAAGGAAACTATGTAATTGTATAAAAAACTAACAAACAAACAAAAAGCCCAAACTCAACCAAACAAAAAAATCTGAACAACAAAACTATCTACAATGATATCAAAACTTTCCCTCTTGTTTTTCATCTAGAGCTATGGAAAATTTGTGGAAAATTTAGAGAATCATAATCTCATACGACCAACAATTTTTATGCGGTCACATATTATGGGATGTTTGAAATATCATTTATGACTAAGTAGTCTGTTATTTTCCATTTGCTGTGCTGTTTACTCCTACCAAACTGGGAGAGGAGGGGACTATCGTAAAGCAATGCATGCCAAAACTGCAGCATCTTGTTATAGACACAGGAGGAATTAATAGAGCAGGACAAGGATCTATCTTACTAAATATTTCCTCGATTTTCTATAATCTTTTTTCTCCATTTCTCTCTCTTATTTCTAAAATCCTTGCTCAGGATCAAGTACTAGCCCTACATAAGACATTGAGTTATGACACAGATGCAGGGAGCAATGATTTTACCATAACACTTCTATGCAAAAGAGCAAAAATATGGTACATGGAAACATATTTTTATTTTCATTATTATGAAAAGATGCGTAAATATTCAAGATATTCCCAGAATATGCTGAGAAAATGCAGTGAAAGTAGACTAAAGCAAAATTAGGCAAAAAAAAAGTGACAGCTTGTAATTTGGCACCATCTAAATAATCACAGAATATTTCCATTTCATCATAACAAATATTTTTAACAGAAAACTGTCCTTTTGAACAGTTGTGACATCTAGTTAGCTACCACTGGACTTGGACCATGAATGTCAATTACGAAAATGAGCAGTTGTGAGATAATTGTCTCAGATATGCTAGTCCGGACTTGAAAACTAAGAGGATCTTGTATGCAGTAATATCATGTCTGACATTGATTTCCAGTAGGCAAGTCATCTAATGGACAAATTATTCATCAGTTCAGTAGGCAAATGGTCATCAAATCAGACCATTTCACCCATGTTCCCCTGTAATGAAACACAGAAAATAGCTACTGACAAGGATTTTCTTGTAAAACTGTCAGAAACTGACCATCAGCCCAGAGCTCTGGTTTAAGTACGATCTTTACCTACTTGAAATGACACAGTGACTGTTCCAATCCATGTTAGCACAGAAACAGTGATCAAGATCTTTTATGCTAGCAAAGTCTAGGGACATGTGGATTCTATTTCCCCAGCAATTGTGTATAATAAACTAAGTCACAATTTTTTGGTAGAGCATTTATTGTCAAAAAAAAAAAAAAAAAAAAAGAAGACAGATTTGCCAGAACTATTATTCTCATAGTTTAAATCCACAGATAGTTTAGTTGCTATTTCCTAGCTTTTCTATGATACTTTAGGCCAGCAATTCCTAAACTGTGGTTGTTGGACCAGTGGTGGTCCATAAAACAATGATAAATGGGTCTGTAGTTGGTTTCTCTAACTACATCATCTTTGTTGTCTTTCCAATGAAAACTTGGATGAGAAGGGTGGGGCAGAGAGAAATTCTGAGAGTTGACAGTGACAAAAATTTTGGAGTCCACCATACTGAAAAATATAATGTGGCCTTTTACAAGATTGTGATGTATTTATTTCAAAGGTCAGATGTGCAGCAGACAGCATTCACGATTCAAGTGTGCTCTGAACTGAGCCATTTCCCAACCTCCACAGGTCCTGATGGTCCACTGTCTTAATGTCACAATGGAAAGTCTCGACTGCAGAAACCACACATTCTGCAGAAATCATGTCCAGTGTCTCTGGCACTGACTCGTGCCCACCACTGGAGAAAAAAATGGTTGACAGTTAATGTAGAAGGCTAATTGCTCAGAACTTTATGAGGTAGGAGAGAGGGAAAGAGAAAGAATCCTATTTTGGCAAGTAATCTGTGGCAGATACAGCCCACAGACAGACAGTTTATGCCCTGAAGCTTTCTCTGATTAGTGCAATCATTATTTCTGCCTAACATTGCTAAAGATGTGATGGTCATAAAATGGTCCAAGCCTTTCATTAGTACCCAGCACTAGTTATTCTCACTTTGTGACCTTCTGGGGTGGTAAGTTTTAACAGGTCAGTTTCATGCTGTTCAGAAATCTTTCCATTTCTTGCTTTTAAAATTGTCTGCCCTGTAGTGTCAACAACTTTCTTCATGTCTGGTATTAAAAGGGAGGATCAGTCTTGTGGAAAGCAATTGTTTTCAAAATGCAAACCACTAATATTTATAGGAGTGCAACTGATGATTCTCAGTATTGCTGAAGATACAGAACATCTTCCTTGCATTATTTGATAACAAAGCAGTACTTGATAGTAAAGCAAGATGCCCCTTGGCTCTAACACATGTTTATCCATTAACCTGTGGAACTCTTTTGCTACTTGTTTTCTAGGTACTATATGTTTAAGTTTGTGAGACTGACACTTTGTTTATCGAGTAAACCCAGTATGTGCTTCAAAGGTGATATACTCTCTTCTTAGAGACCTTATTTTCCCTTGCTGTTTCTATTAATCTAAAGGGGAAAAAAAGAGTAGCATGAAAATGACTACTCACTGTATTGTATCTATGTGTTCATCATAGACCAGGTCTTCCTTGTGTCAAGAGCAGTAAAACCACAAAAAAGGACAGTGTTTCTTGCTTAAAATATATTGCTTAAAATTTAAAATAATGATAAACAAAACATGAAATAATTTCTGAGTAAGATGTACATTTAAAGTTCAGTAGATACGGCAGAAAAAATTTCCATGTGGAATTCCTTTTTCTGAGTACAGATAAATAATTCATATAAATTTGATTCTTACTATGTTATCTGATGGTAAGGAAAAGGACTCGGGTATTTTCCTTTTCTTTAGCTTGCTGCTTACATTAGTAAATCACAAATAAATCCCAAAAGTTTTCTCTTTTTCCACTTGTTCAGTGGAGTAATTCTTCCAGTCATCTCCTTTTACATGTTTTTTTTTTCAATTGCCTAATAGCATGTCAGCTGTTGCAAATGCTCTGGCTTCACTTACAAAAAGTCCTAGATGTTTCCATTTTCTTTGTAGAATAACTTTATAAATAAAAGGTTGCTGAACTCAGGCTGATCTAAGAATTTGATTTAAATTCATTCCACTTAATCCCTAGTACTTTCCTACGGCATTTATTTTCAAAGGCATTTAGACATCTGTTGGTACTTTTGGTAGTTTCCAGCTGTTAGATCCATATAAGAAGGTAGAAATGAGATAGTTTTGCAGTTGGATTATAGATTTAAGATAACCAATTTTTGTTTAATTTATGGCTGAAGTTGCTGCCTTTTCAAATTTGACTTTAATCTTTTAGTTGTTCACAGTCAGTGCTTTTTAACCATCTCTCTTCTCTTTTCTTCCCTTTGCTTCATTCACTCTTTCCCTTATTAAAAAGCCAGGAAGCCTTTGACTCCAAGAATCATTTGAAGTGGCTTTGGCTAGAAAAAGTTCAATATATTTTCAAAATGGTATTTGTCAAATGCTTCTAAAAGATCCCTGATTTTTACACAGTCACAAGAATTAGTATGTATTCCTCACATTATTTGGTTTAGAAAAGCCAAAGAAAAGAATGCAAAGGCAATTACCAAAAATTATGAGAACTTGCTGCATTGTACAGAGATGTAGGGAATCACCGGGAATGAATGAGAGAGAACTTTAGTCAGTAATTTAGACTCTGGTCTTGGTATAGTAACAGGCTGAAGCTTTTGTAGAGATCCATAAAAACATCCTTGGATGACCCAACTGCAAACTGTTATCTAGTCATTCAGGCTAATGGTTCAAAGAAACAATACTCTCAGATAGTCATTTCTTTATGAACCATTGGATATGGAAACTTTAATCCAGTTATCTGATTAAATTGTCTCGGCTTCAAGAAAAAGTTACATGGTTCTGATCAAAACAGGTATACAAAAATGTTTGAAAATTTAATTGAACATTGTATTAGTAAATTGGCTCTTGTGTAACAACTGTAACTTTGGCCATAGTTTAAAATTTCCCCAGATGTATGACGTCTTTAGAAGTAAAGAGATACTAATATGTAGAATCAGAGAGAAAAGGTCATGGTTTAAATCCCAAGTGCACTTCGAGTTTTCCTTTTCAACTCTAAAGCAATTCAATCCCATTTAGCTTCTGAAATTAGGTTTCATTTTCAATGTAGGCTTGGAATAGTGAGATAACATTGATAACATCGCAAGTCCTACCATAGGGTCTGCACATCAATACCTTTTCATTGGTACAGTCTTTTGCAAGCCTTTTTCAAGGTTTGAACCTGCCATTGATTATGGCAGCAGCAGCCATCACTTGCCTAGGTTTGTTATTATCTTTGAACTTCAGAGAAAACATTACCAGGAACATATGCACATGTCTTTTACTCCAAAGAGGATGCTGTGAAGACATCTCAGAAGACTGTAAGACAGATCCACCATTGGCCTGTCTCAAAGTTCTAAGCCTAGATCCTAAAATCCTCAAAAGAGACCTAAAAAGGGTAGTGGTAGATTTAATAACATTTTTTAGTATT
Source organism: Lanius collurio (assembly GCA_020086605.1). Taxonomy (NCBI): domain Eukaryota; kingdom Metazoa; phylum Chordata; class Aves; order Passeriformes; family Laniidae; genus Lanius; species Lanius collurio. Next base: position 15,425,341 of record JACBWW010000010.1, read on the forward strand.
AGAGATCTAGATCCCCAGTAGCATTAACATGGGCACTCTTATTAAAAGATATTATCATAACCTTAGTGGGACTGTAGCATGACTCTCTTGGGTTATCTAAGTTTTTGCACTAAAAAAGACTCCACAGCTAATATTATGTCATGTTTTAAAGATGTAGGATAGAAAATGAATTTTACTATGTGCATATTTGCTGAAATTTTTGTTTCTAACCACTTGCTTCTGCTTCATATTCATGGATTTTCTTTCATATCCTAAAAAAAAAAATCTTGTTTAAAAACATATGTTGTTTCAAATATATTGAACTGCTTGGCTTTCAGCACTTTCAGAAGATATTGTTTTCCTCCTTCTCTTTTATTGCCTGAATTCAGTTCTTGTAAATATTAAATATCTTGGCTCCAAATGCAATCTCCCTGATCCCTGTTTTTTGTTAGCCACTGTTTGAAAAACTTGTTAGCTTAGTGTCAGGCACTCATTAAACTTTCAACTTACACAAGCTGCCTCCCAGCTCTGACAGATTGTCAGTGCTGCAGTGTGTGCATGCGTGAGCATGTGTTTGTGTGTGCGTGTGAGTGTCGACTTACTGACCTGTGTGCAAGGCTAATAAAATCGTAAAAGAAATGCATATCCCCCTTCACACCCCAAGTCCAGGGTGTAATTTCTCCCTTCCATCTGTAGTGTACAGAATCCAGCAGTGATCCCATACAGGGCTCCATTCTGTTCTCAAACAATGGGCTGCTGTTCAGTCCATATTATCATGTATTACCTTAGCTGGGGAAACTTCTCATTACTAAGTTAATAAAATATTATTCTTCCTTAGCCCAAAATTTTTCACAACATGCATCACAAAAAGATGCATGTCTTTGCATTCAGAATGAACACTATCTCTGCCAATGCATGCAGGTGGTCATATCTTCTTTATTTTATTTTGGTTTGATTTTTTTTTTTTTTGAGTGTATTGTTATTTTTGGGTTTTTTTTTAAAGCAGGGCTACAGGAAGCACTGAAGATGAGGGGGATTCTGTTTTTCCAAAGATCAGGCTTGGCTATGCCAATGGCTACCTGGCTTGCTTATGTGGAAAACCAGCACAGCAGCTCTTTATTTTTTAATCTTTATGTGACATTTTAATGTTTTACTTTAATTACGTATCCCTTCTCCTAGCACTTGTGTGCTGCTCTGGAAAAAAAAAACGAAACAAAAAAACCCCACAACAAGTCCTTAGAGTAGAATAAAACAAGTAGAATTCTATGCAAGGCATCAGAACAAAAGGTTAAAATTCTGTCTCAGTCCTCCATTACCCTTTAACCAAACAGTTTGAATTTTAACAAAAGAAAGCATCAGGAATTTGAAATATGTATATACAGGTCCTCCATTTCAGAGTAAATCAGCAGTGATTTCCACCAGTTGGGAATGTTGATTGGTGAGGCTGTACTGGTGTACACCTGCAGAGGAGACGAGCTGAGACATCTAGAACACTAGTTCAGGCTTAGAGCACTGCTCTGATGTATCTCTTAAGAATTAGTCCCATGAAATTAAGGGAGCTTGTAACAATAAAAGAGAGGTTTAAATCAGACCTCTTTAATATCTACCAACTTCCTTGTCCTCTGAATTTGTTCCCATGACTGTTCATCTCTCAATAGCTGCTTGTAGTGAAAAATATCAATATTTGCATTGGGATATGTTGCCCAACGGTTGATTATTTTTTGTGGTTTGTGCTTGAGCTGAGGTTCGAGGTAATGAGGGCTTTTCCCTCCCTCTTCCTTACTCACCTCCTACTCATGGTGAGGAGGTTCAGATGGTTTCAGCTAAAAAAAAACCCAAACAAAAACAAAGCCCTTACCAGCTTTTGATGAATAGGTTTAAGAAGATTTTGGCAATAGCTTGTGAAATGCACAGTACTTGATTTGTTCTTTCCAGAGCAACTCTGTCTCCAAAATAATCCTAGTTCTGACCTTCCAGACAACATTCCACACCAGTGGCAGGAAGGTGTCAGATCAACACTTTCTGCCCTGCCTGGCGAGCCGGGCTATGAGGCCTGAGCACCAACAGGGATGTCCTTTGACTGAGAACACTGCCATACATATGGCAGACTGGGCACAGACCCACAGTGGGGAGTGGAGGTCTCAGGACTGCAGATCCTAAATGGCAATCCTTGATCATTTGTAAAGGCTACTCAGGGCATGGAATTGAATACAATTACCATCCTGCTGGTTCAAGTCAGGGAATGCTTCGACCCCTGTCGTTCTGTCAGCCTTTTTTTCAGGCCACTTATTTTTGTGCATTGCTTTCCTTTTCCCCTCTATGTGCATCCCATAATTGGAGATAGGAATCTCTAAAGAGTTCCTGCTCTGTTTGCTCTGTATGTGCAGAGCACAGCACAGCAGAGCCCAAGCCCTCTGAGGAGTTCCAAGTGCAGCTTTATATTACTGAGCAGTTCCAGGCAGCTGCTTTTCCCTGTGTCTCTCTGGGCATACCACCGAGATGTGGCCTTTCCTGAGCCCTATGAGATGTGGGAATCTCTTGGTTCAGACTGACTTCACTTATTCACATGGTGGACATGGTTCCCATGCCCATGCATAAATATTTTTTAAACTAGCCTTGTATTTGCCAGGATTAATCCACATGTATGCTGTTTTACCTGCTTATCGAAATTGTATACTTAAAATCTTAGGTCACCTAAATTAGTTTGTGCTGGTCAAAGGATAACACAGATCAATTACATGACCATATTTAAATGTTATTTAATTATCATGACTAAGCAATTATTCCAGGGAAGCATTAATGTGTCAAAATGAGGCCAGATGTTACATCAATGAAATTCTCTTTCCATTGCTGATATGGCTGCATATTTAGCTATCACAATCTCTAAGACACAGGCGTCCAAATGGGTCAAATCTTCTTAAATCCCCTAGTAAAAGCAATGGATGTGCCCCCTATTTAAAGTAAAGAATGCTCTGCTGTTTTTCTGAGGCATTGTTTTTGTCCTTTTTAGCTCTTTTGTTTAACTAATATAAAACAAAACTGATACAGGCTGATCTTGCACAGCTTTCTGGATGAATCTTATTTCTGTGGAATTGAATAGCTTCATTATTTTCTTCATGTCAAGGTGTCTTTCTTTAGCTCCCACAGTCATATGAAATTTCATCTCTAGTTATTTTACAAAACATCCTACTTTTCTGGGTGCAAAAAATTGTATAGCACAGCTTGAAACCCTTGATCTCTGATAGCTCAAAGCTCAAAACCAGATGAATTAAAAATTATTTTTGCACTTAATCTCAGTTTTTAAGACTCACATAATGCAGTTTTAGGCCTATAAATTCCTGGCTCATGATTTTAGCATGTCTGATTTGCCAGCAATAAGGTTGGCTCTGAAAATGAATTTTAGTTCTGGGAAATAATTCTGAGTCCTTAGAAACTTGTCCCAAAATGACAGAAAACTTTCAGAGATTGGGAATAAAGCTGTTTAAATAAAATACAGAATATTTTAATTTGACTTAATCAGCAAGTTCTGAGGAAAAATGGTTTATCAGAGTACTTCTGGTTGGTTCTACTTTGCAGTACTACTCTTGACATGCAATCCATAATTTTATTTCTGTAACATCAATCACTTTTGTAAATACCTGTCGTAGTTTCTTCGTTAATCTTTCCAGTTTTGCAAGATGCTGCTTCTGCTTTCTGTGGAACTCACTGTGTGTGGAGTAAAGAGGGTGTTTGCTTTACCACTGGTATCCACACTGCTGCCACAGAAACTCAAGGAGAGCATTACCATTGATGTCGATGATACCTGGTTGTAAATCAGGAGGTTTGTTGTCCTCACTTTCTGCTTGCTCCATTTGTTATGCTAGCAGAAATTATTCCATTGCTTGTCACCAGCAGGAAGGAATTAGTTTTTCTAGATCTTTCCAAGCTAGACTGTTTTCCAAACACGGTAGAGAAAGGAAAATGAAGTAAGAGGGGGAAAAAGGGTGGGGCAGTGATTTCCTTTTTCCTGTTTTAGCTATGACATAGAACAAAGCAGAATCCCTCATCACCGCACCTCAGGTGCAAATATCTGTTATCACAGGAGAACAGTGAATGTAGGGGGTGGCACCTGTGACCTGACCTGACGTAATGGTAGCACACTGAGTCATGGGAATGGGACACACATATCGTATATGCCAGTACTGCTGAAAGTTTGTTGACAAAAGAAAAAACCCACAGGTTGCTTCAGAGAAACTATGATGGAAACTTTTGGAAGATGTCTTTGAGGTGACAGTTTGTATGCATGCAGATTGGGACTCCTGGCTTAATCTTAATTTTAGCTGTGTTGAGGAGATTACAGATTCTTTCTAACCCAAATGGAAAATATTCTTGGAACTCTCAGCATGGATTTTATTGCCATTTGTCCACATTGTGGCAAATTATTTTATGGTAATAAAACAAGTATAGAAAAACACCACAGACATCCCAGTCAAGGAAGTTCATGACTTTGAGGACTATATCAGAGGTTTTTTTAGTTCTGTATTAGTATGGAGGTAAGGTAGATAACTCATTCAGGTTTCCTATCTCCAATTTATATTTTTTGTTCCCAGAAATTCTGTAACAGTGCTGGAAGTTTTCCCTTTTTCAGTCCTGGGCATATTCTGTGTCATATCTTTGGGATTCAGAAAGCAACACTAAGGAGAAACCATCCTTGTGTTTCTCTGGTTTTTGTGTGACCTAAGACTGACTTAAGATGGCAAATTGCTATCAGTGCAAAAGTTACAACATTAGTTTACAAAAAAGTCCATTTTTGTCTATGTGTTTCTCTTTACTGCCTCCCAAATCTGGTTTACCATCCTCTGTCTTTCCTGTTGGAAACTGAAGAGGTAAAAACTGACTCAGTGTGGACTTTGCCCTGATTGCAGAAATTCTGTGGCCTTGTCTCATGGGATTTAGCTTGAAGTTCTCAGTTGCATCTCTTTTCCCCATACATGCTGGTTCAGTATCCTGTCTGTTTAAAAAGAAATAAATAAATGCATAAGAAAAAATGAAGTTTCTTCTTGAAGCATTCAAGCCAGTTGTTTTTGAGATTGAGGAGGAGATTTTTAGTGAAGTTTGAGTGGAGTAGTTTCTGCTATCCCCCACAGTGTTTAGTAAGAACAAAAACATTACCTGAACTTTACAATGCAGAAGGACCAGGCATTTTCAGTCTTGTAACTTCCAGCAGCATTCCCTCAATCACTTCCCCAGCTTGTTCCTTTTCTTCATATGCTGTTGTTTTAGCTGGTCTGGCAGGGCCACATTCTGCAAGAGCACAAGCTGTTGGCTGTGGCAAAAGGAGAATGTTGAGATATTGCTGCCTTTAATAGCACAATTAGTTCCCCTCTTGTAGCCAGAAAGTAGGAATAGAGGGGTCCAATCTCCTTTCTTTTGAAAGATGAGAATCTCCAAGTATGCACAGGTAAAATTGCCACTTAACTCTGTCAGTTCAGTGATTGTCCTTACCCTTATGTAGGAGATACAGGAATAGGATAAATCCCCTTACCTCTCCCATTTACTTACCTCTTACTCTTGCCTTCTTCATATTTCAAGCCCTTCTCAGGTATTTTCAGGTGCACCTGCAGTATTCACCTTCCAAGATGTGTCTCAATTGTAACTTCTGTTGCTAGCAGTGAGCTGAAAAAGGCAAATTTATTTTGTGTGAGAACCTGAAGGTGAGAAAAATGCTTCAATTTGACTTTCAAATAGCTGATATTTGGGTTCTTAAAAAAACCTAAACTAAGTAAAAATATGTTCAAGTGAAATTATTGCTCTGTTTCCTCTCTTTCAAAGGGAGAAATGTAAATGAGAAAATCAGATAATATTAAATGAAGAGTCATGACCACAACTTATGTTGTGGTCTTCTTAATGGAAGAAATTCATGTTCAATTGATGTAATGTTCCATCAATTAAACAGTTGAAGCCAAATGTCTCAACTGGTCTTTACAGCACATTCCCCTTTCCGAGAGTCATCAAACTGAGGGCATCACGATTGCAGGCTGTGGGGAGAGTGGGCATCAGCCACCTGCCTGCAAAACTGTTTTTCAAACAATATTTAATTACTAGAAGCAGCTCTTTTGCGATTGTTTGATAAAACCTGATGTCCTGTGTGACCTTCTCAGAACATAGCATTTTGGTAGCTGTACTCTTGGTTTATTTTATTAAGGAAATAGTTATTTGTGGTTCACAAATATGTTATCATCTTGACCTTTCTATCTGCCATTCATATGCTCCTGTTGCGGTGGTTCCCCCCTGCGACCCCCCAGCCGGGTCCCTGCCATGTGACTCTGAGTCGGGTCTGTCTAATGTTCAAGCAGCCCGGGCTCTGATGTGGTTGGTTGTTTATCCCAGCTCCGCCCTGGGATCCCCTTTCCCCCTCTCTGTGACAAAACCAACTGGACACAAAGCCTCACCCTCTTACCCCGGCTGACTCTCGCCCAAGGTCGGTGCTCTGTCCCCCCCCGGGACAGAGGGAATAAATTACTTAACATCATAAAGGAGGTTTGAGCTATATTTCTCTTCTCTACTTCTGCTTCTGATGAGTAGCTGTCACTAACACTGGCTTAAAGTGGGGCTGCACAATCGAGGAGTATTTTGGCTGTTTGTAAATGGTTTAAGATATTCCAAGACATGAGAGGCAAGCTCACCACAGAAATTAAGCAGTGGACAAGCTAATCAATTACCAGATGCTCCCTCGAGTGGTCTACGTCATGCATTGCATTTGTTCACTCAGGCCGTTCAGCTTGTCTCAATATAGTCTAGCTGGTATTTTGAAGCACCTTGATACAAGTTAAACCGTTACTTTGAAAGATTTTACTTTGAAATATGAATGTTGAAGTTGTCTTCAGCTGAAAACCTGCAGGATAGAAGCAGCAGGAATGAAGAGGGATGTCACCTTGCTTTACTGCTGAATTTCTGTCTTGATTGCATTTCACTTGTGGGTTGGGTTACATAACACCTCCTAACTACCTCTGCATAACAAAGTGATATAATTTCCATAACTCTATAATTTAAGATTAAAATGGAGGTAAAATATTTAAATTTTAGAGATTAGAATGCATTTAGAATCTGAATTTCTATACTTATATGTTAATTACCAAGTTATCAGCCTGACAGCTGTGAGGATACCCTCTCACAGCTCCTCCTTTAAAGCTGCAGTGGCAAGTAAGTCCACAAGGTTTGGAAATGCTCTTGGCAGGCTTTCCTACAGGGGAAGACTAAGAGGAACATTCCAGCTTTTATTGCTTTTTTTTTTTTAAAGCGCAAAAAGTACTAAATCTTCATGGAGTCCTGTTCACTGATGGTAATGTCATAAGTATGTTCTTCTGGGCATCTCTGACAAGTATTACATTTTGTCTTGCCTTTTCATGTTCTATTTAATGCCATTTAAGGGTCCATTATGGGGAGAACCTCCTTCTCTCCCAAATATTCATGCCATTGTTGAATAATGTTTATAATGATTTTTTTGGGTATGATTCTGTATTCTTCTCAATCATCTGGATGAATGATTTTATAGATTCCACCAAGCTGTCCAGCTGTAGGAGTAATTCTGAAAGTGTCATTGTCTGAATCTGACCATAGACCATGTTACTGGCCACAGGTGTCTTGATGAGGTGCACTAACTGCTTGGTTTTCTCTGAATAACTGCAGACAGATGACCACTGTTACCATTTATACAGTAGTAGCACTCAGAGTGATTCATCATGAACCAGTGGGCAGTGCTCTACAGAACAAAAAGCTCTTGGATCTTAACTACAGGAGCTTAAAACCTATGTCTGTATGTAGTGAAGGCTGTGAGTGCAACATGTAAGTTAGCTTTCAGCTAGATAGTTTATTGTCTGGGTAGCTCTTAATACAGTAGCTGAAGCATAGGGACAGGAAGTGACATCTCCAAGATTATTTAAAGTCCCAGAAAAACCTCCAAACTTCAGAGTTCTTCTGTAATTCTCTGCCTACCAGGCTGCACACATACTGTTTGTTAATTCTATTAGGGTCCAGGTGCTTCAGTGATAAACATAAAAGCCCAACTGCATTTGATTTATACTGCAGCTTTTGACAGAGATATTTCTCCTACGTGCTATCCCATGAGTAGAAAATCCTGTTAGGTAAACACAATTAGCACTGGGGAACTTGTTGATCTGCAATCAACAGGCTTCTGGCATAATAATTTCCTGATAATTTGCCCATGTCTGAAAATGGCTAGACATAGTAATTTTCACCAGAGCCAAAGGGAGTGATATATTTTGGATGTTCTATCAGTCAATGATATCCTCACTGCTTCATGTGTCAAAAGAAGACAAAGGCTTGGCTTTCCCTGGAGTTTCTCACGTGGCAGAAGGAAATGCCTGGCAGTTTTACATGGACTTAGTTATTCAGCAGTGGAAGCCGTGATCATGAGCTGGCTTCATCTGGTTTCAATCACTCACTTCTCTCTCACTCTCTCTGCTGAATGTTCCTATGTTCATGGAATATTTTTCCAACTGTGTTTCTTTGGCATAACCTTTCCAGCCTGCAGCAGCAGGATTGCAGGAATAAAAGAAGTCCCTTCATCAAGGTAGCTATTGGAATCAGTAAGTTGTTATCAACATTATAGTCACTTTTTTGGCTGCCCTGGCAGCAAACTTGTTCTACTTTTCATCCAGGGAAGTGCATCTTAACCTTTCCCAGCTCTAGTCTCAGTGAAATTTAAAACAATCTGATCAGTATCTTTAGACTCCTTAGCTGGCTAATATGATTCTATCTTGCTGATGAGAAGTTAAAGGGTGTTTGAACAAAGAATGGAGTACTGTTCTTTCAAGATATCACTTTATAACTTGGCTTTGTGGCAGATTTTTTTAAGCAAATAACTATTATAATGCAAAATAACCTTTCTTTTATCCTCGTTATACTTCTGTCACCAAGAACTTAAGCAAATCTGTTCTTCATCCCATCCAGATAAAGTCACAACCAGATTTCAGAATCACAGCATGTGTCAGTAATCAAACAATATAGAGACCAGGGGGCTGGTTTAACTTTAGCAGTTTTGTGCTGGGATTATTAAAATGAGTGGTGATGTGTTTCACGAATGAGAATATCAAAGCTCCTTCTTTTATGTGAAGGAAGCAATGGCACATGTGAGAATAACCAAAAACTACATTTTAAGTAGAAACATTTCCAATATAAAGGCAGTTTCATCTTTATGTGTCTGCTGTGCGGTCCCTTCCTGACTCCAGAAAATAAATGTGCTAAGTGGGTCATTTTTAACTTGGAAGAGCAAGATGATGTTGATGCCTTCTGGAAGATCCAAAATGAAACCCATGCTTATTTCAAGAAAATCAAACAAGAACTTGAGTATGCAAGTATGTGTACATCTGTTCCTTTAGGTGAGTGTAGCTTCTATTCCTCTGAAGAAATTACATTCAAGAGCTGTTCCATGTGGACTGATCACTGGAGAGAGCCAAAGATTTCCATCATGTTAATGGGGTTCTGCCAGCAAGATGCAAGGGACTTTTATTTGAATTGGGTGATTTCCAGGATGGACCACTCTACTGAGGAGGCTAAGAGCCTGAGGGAACAACAGCAAAATTATTCCTGTGCCTATCTCAGGGGTTTTAACAAAAGTTTTTTGCTCTGGCTGGATTGTTTAGAACAGCTTTACAAGTATCTTTCATTGCTTATGCCGGCTACCATGCAGAATATTGTATCTTTGAGGTGTAAGCACTTTAGACTACCTGCCATTTTTTGGTGAATGTTAGCCAAAAGGACCTACACATACAACTGAACAAAATTCTAGCAAATTTGAATATTTCAAGCTAGATCAACAGAGACATTAGTCTTCAAAGGAACTGCACACTGTCCAATTAATAATCTCCAGATAAGAACACCCTCCTGGGTATCTACTTGTTCAGATCTCATCATCCGTATTGCAAAGGATATAGCTAGAATAATTTTCTGTCGAGAGGCAAAATCAGAGCTTTTGTTCCAGGCCCTTAAATAGAAAGGCCCCTAATGCTAAGTTAGAAAAAAACAAAAAAATACAGTAGAAGATAATGGGAATAAAATGAATTGGAAACTATGATGGGAGTTAAAAGTAGTATCAGCTGCAAGTGCTGGCGTGCAACTGCACCCAAATAACATCTGATGAAGGTGTCTTCCTGACATCAAACAACTGTTTTCTCTCACAGAGAATAGGAGCATGTGGAGATCAGTGTCAGGTGGAATAAAACAGAACACCTTTTTTTCCTTAAAACACAGGTGGCAAAAGCATCATGCAGAGCTGACTTTGTTCTATGGAACAGATATGTCAGCTTACTGAGGTTTTGTTGAAAAGACCTGTACAAACACTTGCATCAACTGGAGTGTGTCATTGCTAGAGAGTTACTTTGGATGATTAGCATCCTTTTATATCTCTAGCAGTGAGCAACAGCTATTTTGCAAAGCTGCACAAACATTGTTTCTTCTTTTGGTCCTTACTGTCTTGCTCCCACACTACCTTTTTTGCTAGCAATATTTGAGAATGTCTCACAGTTCTTGTGTGTGATTCAGCTGAACATGAAGCTGTCAGTTTTCTGTGAGCAGGCTAGAATTTACAGTAAATGCACAGTTTGGCCTGTAACCTGGGGGAGCCAGCTATTCTAATTAGGAAATGTCATCAGTGCAAAAGAGAAGGGTTTGGAATGCTTTATAGTTAAAATTTAAGAATCACGGATCTCATTAAAGAGAAGAAATGAGGTACACTGTGTATTTATATGACACATAAGATACACGGGATCAAAGTCACGTCTGCAGTACATTGCAGTCAGCTGGACTACGGTGCAGGTCAGAGCTCAACAGCCTCTTCTGTCCACAGCACCTTGATGTGGAGTGCCTGTAGTTCTGTGGGTTTATCAGTGTTTCCATGGCAGCCCAGGCTGTGTGCAAATACTGATCTTTTGTGAAAGACACTGTCTGCTCTCATTGTCTGAACAATAAGACCAGTAGGAATAGATCTAGAATAGGCTTACCATACCCACTCCCCACTGCCTGTGGAAGTTTGCATTGTAAACCCAAATTCTCTCTAGAGGGTCTTCTTTAGGTCAGAAAGAATAAAGTTTCTTAATGATCCTTTTTCCCTTTTTTTCAGTCTAGAACATTTCATACAGAATATTCCTTATGTGACGTAGGCAAAGCTGAACTTGTTGAGGAGAAGTATGGTTCTTCCTGCTCCAAATACCCTGCCAGTCTGATCTGTATGCTACTGAGACTAATAAATCAGCCACTTTGATCCTGTAGAGATGCAGTTTTCTCCTCACAATATTTTAAAGCTGCCTATGATTCCTCGGTCTAAATATAAAATCTTTAGTTTTGGTGGGAATTTATCTCACATACTGCTCAGTAATCAATATAAGAGGGTGTTCACTTTGATAGCAGTTGAGTGTCATCAGTACTCTGTCACTGCTAAAAGGTATCATTCCTCCTTTTTACTTGAGTTCATGAATATTAGCTCCAGCTCATATTCACTAGGGGCTTTTTAGGCATAAGGGAATAGAAACCTTGTAAAATGCATCTAGGATTGCAGGGTTAATTTTTAACCTGCTGTAGAATAAAGCAGTATAAAATCAATTTGGCCCAAACCTGCTTAAGTGGGTAATTAAGGTCGCAATCAACGAAAATGGTTTCTGAAACCATTGCAGCTATAGATCATTACATTTCTCTTCCAGCACAATGCAAGAAGACAGGCCCCAGCTAAAGCTTTCATCTGGCTATCAATCATCATTACACTGTAAACTGCCAGGGTGAGAGAGGGCAAAGCTTTGAATTCAGAGCTGATGGAAGTTCTATGACCTGGGGACTTTCTTAAGTTAAAGGCTAATTAACCATAAAAGAGTCAAAGGTCTGCAAGTCTAACACTTTAAATGATGTGCCTGCCTCTTTAGGTTCTATTGTATCAGCAAATGTTAATTCCGTTAAGTGTGAACACATCTAAGGCAATCATTGCCTTCTCCCACCCTTAATTTTATATCTTGGGGTTTTCTCCATCTATGGGAAATTAGGTGGAGCTTGGGAAATGTGCTTCTCCTGGAGAAGGTTCTGAGCAATGCAGGCTACACCTGGAAGAGGAATTCCTGACATTCGTTTTACACATCAGCTTGGCCAAGTTAAGCAAATTAGCTTCAGAGAGTATATTTAGTTATCGTAGTCGAATAAACAAGCTCCTAGTCTAAACAAGTGTGTTTGAGATTTCATAGACTGTGTGAGGCAGCTGTAAAACCACATGAATATATATATTAGATCTATGGATAGAAGTGTAAAACTGTAACAGAGGGGTACAGAAAAAACCTGAAATTTAAAAGTAGCAGTAGAATGATATGGAACAATGAAAATAGCAGTGGTTAGACAGGTCTACATTTTGGAGAGTTTGAATGTTTTCTAAATTTTGGGGTTTTTCCTTTAACTAAATCTTTTAGCCAGAAAGGGATAAAAGGTTTATCACCTACTTTTGGGGCCTCATTCAAATTGAATTCAGAATTTATTCATGAACACTCAGGAAAGGCCTAATCAGATGAAATATGGTACCAAACAATATATTAAAACACAGAAGATATGTGTTTTCCATTGTTTAATTGTGTTGCCCAAGTACCCACACACCCCTGCCCCTTCATTCTAGCGCTTCACTTACATTGCAAGTTTGTGGAGCCACTCTGCAGACCAGAACTAAAATAGGGTTAAAAGTTTTCAATTTCATCCAACACATTCCTGTGATGGAATTGGTAATGCTGCAGGGAAAGAAAAAGAGCAGGTGCAGGGGAGGGCAGGAACTTCTTAGGTCAGCTTTGGCACCAGAGAAAGCGTTTATCTGAGAATATCCTGAGCCTCTCATTGATTTGCCATTAGCGTTTAGCAAGTTCAAGTTCCTGAGGTTGCGGTTCCATTTTACAAATCCTTTCACAGCTGAGTGTAAGGGGTTCCTGTTCCTGTCCCTGCCAAGCCTGCCTACATCCGTCAGCTGCTTGTTCTTGCCACCTGCTAGACACCACAGTCCTTTGGTCATACCAGTGAAATTGTCTGTGTAACTGTGATCTAAAGAGATATAAGAAATGACCTGTTTAAAAGAGCACAAAATGGAAAATCTACACTCATTCCCCCCTGAAATGGGATAAAAGAACATCCTATTACTCCAGGTATATTTACTAGATTTTTCCCTTGTGAAAGTGAGAGGGGAAAATATTTCATTACTGTTACATAACACAGGATCTTGAAAATATGCAAGTACAAGGTCCTTCACTGTCTTCTGCTTTGATCACGTTAGGGTATTTCAGCCTGTAAAATCAGTTTTGTGATTCATACAGTGAATTTACGAGTATTTTAAACAGTTACCTTTAGATGAGGGTGAGTATACTATAGGTGAAGCGCATTGTTTTGCCCACAATGCTGACTTTTTAAATTGCAGCACGAGTACATGCATTATCATAAATTTCAGCAGTATGCAATCTGACTGCTACAGCAGAATTCAGATGGCATAATGAGACTGTAGTGATGAAGACATAATGATACAACAGGCATAGTTTGCAGGGAAAAAATAATCTTTGATTAGTTTCAGAGTTAAGAAAATGGTCAAGTTCAGCATTCAATTTTCTTTATCAAAGCTGTATACCACCCATCATGCCGTGTTATGACACAACAATCTCACAAAGTAAGTTAAAGGGTATTAGCACTTGGTTTGAGGTTTTATTAGAAAGATCCTTCCTGTGCTAGGAAAAAATAGTGATGTGTTAGAGGCCAGAGTTTTATGGGCTTTGGGCTGCTACAGGTATTGTTTCTGGACGAGACCTAAAATTATATCCTGATCATTTAGTGTCAACTAAAGATGCCTTAATGCCATTTTCAGGAATGTTAGTGGTGGGATTTTACTTCAGATCCACAGTGGCTTACCACACTATAGCTTTGGTCAAAAGAATTATTCCTTTTTTTCTGTCTCCTGAAGTGAATGTGTTATCCACCTCTTTCTGATGGGATTGTTAATCTATTTGTATGAATGTTGTCATACAGCATAGTTGGCTTTCTCCAAAGCTTTTGACTTAGTACTGATAGACTTTTGCTGCATTTCAGGGCAGGCATTTTTGTAATGCCCCATCACCTGGTCCAGTCCAGTACTAATCTTACGATGATCAAATGAGAGCACCCAGTAGCGTGCGTGGAAGTTCCCTCCCCAGTCATTTATCTTTGCTTCCACAAGTCACAGAAGGAGACCAGGACTGAAGGGTCCTTTTGCACCAGTCAGTACTGTTTGAATTAAAAGACTATATTAAAAGTTGTGTCACCAATAAATCTCATTTCTTTGTTAAGACGTGCTGGGAGGCATCTCTAGAGACTGCTTTTTGCTCCAATATAATTTTGTATTTTAATCAGCAAATGAAATAGTAAAACAGAGTTTTAAATTATATTTTTGAAATAAAGATTAATGAAATAGTAAATAATAAGAAAAGCAAGATTGTATCATGGAGTGACTGTAATCATCTGAGCATGTTGCCTTCCAACAGAGTTTTAAGACTGCTGACTAAGAAGGTAAGGTATTCCCACATGCTGTGAGACTCTTGTCGTGGAGATTCAGAGGAGTGAGATGTTGTTATAAATTACCCTCCCAGCAAGAGCTCTTAGTGCCCCTATTTCCAAGAAGAACATGTGGGAAAGACGTTATTGGGAGACAAGCTTAGATGTGAGGTTTGAGAGTTGCAATGCTCAGACATGTAAGATATTTATGCTTAGACATGTAAGGAAAAATGCCATTTCCTCTTCCTGTTTGTACTTAGATGCCCTAAGTAGTATGAAATCTCATATTAGATGATCCAATAGCTTCTTAAGGACTCATGTCCACTGAAACTTGTGAAACAGCTGCTGCTTCCTCTTCACCATTTATATATTGGATAGCTGGATTCTAACTCTAGCATGGTGGCACTGTGACCCAATTGGCTTCAGAAGAGCCACACTGGTGTCAGCCTGAAGTAATGTAGTTTTAGTTGCAGTTTGTATAGAATTTTTGGGGTACCTCAGGATAAAAGGCACTATACAAATGTAGGTCACTTTTATTAAATGCCTTGAAAATCGTTTATAATGCCTTTAAGTATCAGAACAGCCATACCACATCAATAATCCCTGCACATGTGTTTATTTTATTTTAGAGTTTGCCACAGTTCACTATAAATGGCTTAGATATATTCAGTAATTCAGTTATAATGAAATGTGCAAGCCTTCAATAAACATATGTGTTACAACTGGCCTCTGATGTAAATGCTTTGCCAATTATATGTACATTAGTGATGACTGTAGCAGGCTTGTAAATACTCTTTGTAATTCTTTGGCGTCTATTCTCCCATCCTTTACATAGGTTTTATAGTAGTGAGTAATTCTAGATTCACAGATTTTACGGCCAGGAGGGACCATTAGGTCATCTGGCCTATTGGTGTAACAGACCAGAGAACCTCATCTGATTGCTTGAGCAGAGTCCAACAACCTTTTTGTTTGACTAAAGCATATCTTCCACTCTGACCTTGAGACATTAAAAATTAATTAGTGGCCTCAGAGTTTTACTCCAGTTGTTAACCATCCTTACAGTGTGTATTGTCTTCTTCCCCAACTGTATCCTAGAGTACATCTTTGAACAGAGCTGAAGATCCAGTGAGGACACCATCACCTTAGTTTTGAGCCTCAGCTGAGATAATTTCAGACTGTAACCCACATGAAGTTTTGGGGGAAAAATAAGCTTGAATTAATTCTCGCTAGCCCTTTTTTTCAAGAGACCTCCAGATGTTCTTTCCATTTTCTTTCCCATAATGGATAAATTCTTTTCAGAGAAGCTGTATGAGAGCCATATGCCCTTTCAAATTAATTTTCAGCCTTTGAGTACATTACTGAAAGAAGTCCTCTCAGGATTTTAAGCCTTATACATCCAGAAAAGAAGCCAGATTTTCAAAGGATAGGCAGCTAGGTATATAGATTAAATCAATACAGATTTGAAGAATCTGCGTGTGCATAAAGGCTGGTAAATAGGAGCTGAAGAGCTTGAAAAATTTCACTTTGTGTGGATCTATCTTTTGGAAAATGCAGATCTATTCTGATTTATGTGGTGCTTGTCAATTTTTTATACTCACTAGATACTAGACTCACTAGAAAGTTGTAAATGTCCCCCTTTCCATCCACCACCATACAGATTTCTCACAATCATGATCATTTCTTTGGACATCTCAACTGATTGCTGGCACAAGTCTTTTCATTCTTCTATTCACTACTGTCAGAAAGCCTACAGTTTTCTTACGGTATGGTTTTATTACCTGCCAGATTCACAGATGCTCTCATTATATGGGGTGGAGGAGGAGGAAGAAGATGGGGAGTCTAGATCTAAATGTGGTTTCATTTTTTGGGAAATCTTATTTTACTCAGATTGTTTTTGCAGTCTGAGGAGAAGGAGAACTACAGCCTATTTTTGAGAGGAACAAGTGGCAGGTAGAAGGCTTTCACCTGGTAGATGATTCCTTGGAGTTTTGTGCCAGAGCAAGGCACAGTATTGTGGAATTGCAATCTGATAATTTAAGCAGAAACTGGTCGTGACTGAGAACCCATAATAATTATTGTGTTAATGAAAGAAAAAAGGCAGGAGAGGTCTCTATTCTCTTGACAGATAGGGATATGATCAGACCTATATCTAGAGGAAAATATTGTAATCTCTTTAGAATAAAAGTGCAAAATTGGGATAATGTGCATTTTTGATTGCTCTATTAGCACAAAATAAAAAGGCACCTAAACTTTAGTGTTTTTATTATTATACTTAGGAACGTTTACTCACTGAAGGTAAAGTGCTTTGAGAAGGAAAACATACTTCCTCACAGGGGTTGCTTCCCATATTTGGAATATGACTGTTTAAATTGTAGCTCAGCAGAAATATTTTGATTCTGTGGGGCACCAGCAGCTCAGCAACAGTACTGCCTTTCACATCCAGTTCTTAAGTGTAACAGATCATTTAGACCCTGGGTTGGCTAAGCTCACATAAACCAGGTTTACAAAGAGTTATAAAAGCTTGGCTTTCCTCCTTCCTTCTCCCCCACATTCCAGTTTTTCCCCTTATAATTTTACCACAAGGCAATGCAGTCAAGCTTTTCTTGGATCACATGAATGTAGATCAATAAATATCAGTTGCAGAATGGGAATCTACGCACAGGCATGTGCTAGAAGGATGAAATAGTTATGTTAGTTTAAAGGAACTTCAAAGTTTGTTTTGTTTTATATTTTCAGGGCACAATGCCTATGTTATATAGGTACCAAGCTGAAGTTGGAGAGGAAGAGGAAAGTTCTTTCTAAAAAAGTAGCAATGCTGGAGTGTGCTGTGGAGACTCAGATTGTTTTTCAGCTCTAGAGGCATGTACGGTAAGCAAAATGATGTTATCTCTGTCTGGATAAGGGTACTATACATTATGGAATAAGCTACATTTCAGCTGTGATCACACAGTTATCATGTATTGATAGATGCAAAGCATGTTATGGGAGCAAGATGTGTTTGCTTCAACAACAGGCTGTCAAAATTCATTAAGGCAAATTTTTTTTCTGCCAGTGCTTAGAATACGAGTCAGTCTCCACCAGAGACCTTATCCTCTCCTCCCATCATATCTGTCTTGCAAGAGGCAAATGACTTTGTTAGCTCTGAAGTGAGATTCAGAGTGATATTGAACCATTTGCAGAACAATACTGAAAAGTTAAGCATTGTTTAGCAGAAGTTATACAAGATCAAATGCTCCCAACATTTATGCCAGCCCTGAGTCGTTTTCATCCACCTACCTTATCTCAAACACAGGAACTAGGGCAGTAAGTTTTAGATCAAGACTGTGCTCTGCATAGTGTATGGAACAACTCAGCTAAAGTTATGATTCTGTCACTTCACTGAGCATCACTGTATTCCAGGATAGAATTCCTAAAGACTTATGCTTTCTCAACAATGGGTTTGGGTCTTTGCATGGGAGCTCCTGTGAAAGACCAGCATAGTTACTTGTCCTTTTGACATGTATAATGATGGAGGAACTGCCACAATGAGACCAAAGGCAGAGGATACAGGGCATTTACAATTACAGTTAGCTCCTATGAAGATACAGTCTTTCTGTTCATAACTAATGCAAAAGATTGGACTGGCGTTGTATAGAAGTATGCTGAATCAGCAGTGATGATGGCAGCCTCTGAAGCCTGGTAAATAGAGAAAGTCAGGCATGTGACTTGGGATGAGCTGTTGTAAATACAATCGTTCCCTATATGAAAAAGTGTTAATTTTATAATGTTTTGATTTGAAAGAAACAAGGTGCAAGATTTAGCAGATAGGAATCATGACAATGAGATTTTATTTAGCCATGTCCTGCAGGCCTGTTGCATGAGTCTGAGCAATGATATTCCTTCTTTGTGCTGCTATGTCTTAGTTTAGAAGCTGAGAAATATGAACTCCCCCAGTGTTGTTTTTAATTTTTTTTAAGTTAGAAGCAATTATTGTATTTATCTCGCCCAGCTTCCTACATAAAGCAACCATTGAATTCCAGCTACAAATTATCACTCTCTTACAAGTACTGTGCAATCCCTGGCCAGCTGCAGCTGTATTCAGGATAAAGTGAGCGGGCTGCACACTGATGCAGCTTCTTTTCATTCACATGAGAAGGAGCAACGCACCATGCATACTCGGACAGAAAGGGATGAGTAGTTTATTTTAGATTTTCTGATATATCTCTCCCACAAATTATGACACACAAAAGTAATTGTGTAACTTTTCATACAGAAAGCAGCATCTCTTTTATCAGGAATAAACTTTTCATAAAAAGGTTCTTTTCATTAATTAACAAGCTTTAGTCATATAAAAATGTCATCAAAAAGTATTTCCTCCCTTCTTTATTAGTTTTACTGTGAGTAAAAGTACTTTTGCTTGAATTTAAGATAAATAATACAAATACAATCATGTAAGATTTATATTTATATGCTGACATTCATGGCTTTCTATGTGCACAATCATATATATATCTGTATGAGAGTACCAGATCAAGTCAGTCAGAGATAGTGTCTCTTGGTCTGTCTCACACATGCACACATTTTCAAAACCTGAAAATTTGGCAGACCTCATCCTAATCAAGGCCAAATTAGCTCTTTAGAGTCCAGCCCTGATGATTTGCATGAGGCCCTCCAAGTACAAATACCAGAATGTGTGTGTAAATGAATGCTTAGAGTCAAGTCTGTACAACCAGCTTAGGTGCTTTCAACAAAGCTGCTGATTTTGTAACAGTAATAGAGACCCTTAGTATTTTAATATCAGGTTCTCCACATTCTATGACACAGTACCTTGATGAAGCAGAACTGAGAAATCTGGCTTTCCATAGGCATATGGCAATCTGTTGTTAATAGATAAGTCAATATCTAGATGTTGCTAAATCTCATGTGAGGGTACCTTGCTTCTTGATTAAGTCCAAAAGACACTTTTGATTTGAAAAATTTCCAACTGAGCATAATTTACAAAGCATTTTAGGCATTTTTGTTCTTCTGATATATGAAAATATGAGAGCTTGAATAAAGGATTTCAGAAGGGGTGTTTAAATTAATTTTGAAGTCAGATTCAGATCCAACTCCTTTTTCCCTCCTTATGTTCTGCTTATGCAACAAAGCAGGAGCACAGACCTTATTATGGTTTCCAAATCATGTGGGGAGTACTCATCATGTGTAGGCCCAGTGCAAACCCTCTTGCACCTCATTTCTGTGGTCCCCACTGCAGAGAATGTAGGAACATTCTGAGGAGACTCACACCCAAGACAGAAGAGTCTGAACAACAGAAATTTGCTGGAGACCAGCAAATGCATGTCCTAGCAGCTAGTAGACTGGTTTGTCTTGACTTTGGTCCAAACACAGGTTGGTAGGTTGCAGCTACACTCAGAAGCATCAAATTTGCTTATAAATCAGCGATCTCAAAGCATTTTCCAAATGTTAGTCAGTTAAGCATTGTACCATGTGCCATACTTAGCTGTAATGTAAGTAAATATCATTGGAGATATTTTATAAATGGGTAGATTTGAATTCCCTGAAACCACTTTGGGAACCTAGAATTGAGCACTGTCAGAGCTGAGGAGAAGCCTTGGGATTTGTGACAATAAGCTGTAGGTATTGGTTATTCTACATCTTTGCCAGAATCCAATAGCAGCAATATGAGAGGTGCTATGTCAACCCCTGAGCTAGCCTCTGAGTAACTCCTTTGTTTTTCTCTAGCTGCATCTGTGAAAAGCATATGCTTGTTCTCTCTATCTCATGAAAATAACAGAATGGGATTAGAATATTCTATTCCTCATCTCTGTCAGGCAATACAGTACTTGGTAAAACACATGGAAAGAAATAAAAAGGACACCATAAATGAGAAAAGCATCCTCAAGTCTGACAGCCTAAATCCCAGAATACACAGGAATTTGTGCAAAGCAAGGTCTGTTTATACAAGTAAACAACGAGAAGAGCCACTGTAGAGAGATTTGCAAGGAGCAGTTCTGACTCTGGGCAAAACAGAGGTAGTTGCTTTGACTTCTTCACATCTGATTTGAGATACAGTGGGAAGGATAATCTGTGCAAATTCTGTACTGAGATGTACAAAATGATCAGGAGCTTCTACCAGTTGAGATCAATGCAAGTCACTGGGGCTAAGTTAATTTGAGAGAGCACAGACAGGTCAAATGTTGAAAACTCACATTTTCGCCCTCTGTATTTCTGCACTGCTGTTCCTGACAGAACAGTAGCTACTGCAGTTAAAAGCTCAGGTGGCAGTAGCACAGTGTCCTCCACGTTTTCAGAAGACAGTCTTCAGAAACATCATTACCCTGTATCAGACTTCCCAGGCATTTTGTTGCAAGAAATATGTCTGTTTATACAAGCACACACCTGCAATCCTTGAAGACATTTTGCTTGATAAAATCTCCATTAGTTATAGATTGACCTAGTTCCATTGACAAATGTATAGCATGTAAGGCTATATTATTTAAATTAAGATCTTTAAATTAAGAAAATTTTAATTCAGATAGAAATTAATATTGATACAAAGGAAAACTTGATCCACCTGATCAAAATATGCCATTTCCAACAGTTTAGTGCAAAAGAGTTTTGGGAATTGCTGTGGACATCACTAAGAAAATTTCCTGGCTTGTGATATGAGTCTATGGATTTAAAATTGCTGGTTTATATTTAGTGAAATATGACAATTTGGCAAGGGCATTTAAGTCAGGAAAAATAACCCAAACAGAGGCTTGGGTATTATTTACTCAGAATTTTCAATTAATATTCTTTCCGCTGTGTCTATTTCAGTGGTAAACTATATGATCAGCAATTTCAGAAACAGGTATATACCCACCTTTTCGTGTTTTAATTCACTGAGTAGCACTTTCTGAATCCGTTTTGCTGCATGTAGTGCCATGAATTAAAACCAACAAATTTTAAGAATGTTGAGTATAAAAACTAAACATGGATAAACTGGGACCCAGAAACAGAGAAATTACTTAATTTGAACAACGTCAGTTCACTGGCTGGCATCACAACAGTTCAATGATGAAACTGTTGGAATACAGTGGCTTTGTCTTTTCATCTTTTAATACGTCTGTATTTCTATGCTAATGTCATGCTATATTACAGTAGCACTGTAGGAGTCACAGTTTAAACTCAGTTCCTAGTGATAAGAAGTATTTTAGAAAAAGAAAATCATAAAAGCACTCAGTGCTCTGCAGAGCTTACTGTCTATAACCCCAGCTGTACAGCCTGTGGTAACCTCCAACACTCTACTGACATCACTGGGGAAATTATAAACGTGCTAGTTCTCATAGCAGTCCATCTTACCTAACCTCTTATGTAAGTAAAATAGAGGGGCCATGTATTTTGCTGAGTAGAGACAGCAGGCTGAATTGGGACCCCAGAGATGGTTACATGGATCGCTTGTTCAGGATTGTACCGAGCCCTATTCCTGCCCCATCATGATCAAGTAACTTTCTTGTGGCAACCACAGTAATTCCCTGCAGGGGGGAGGGATATTAAGAAAGTATGTTTTGAGTCTCTTAATGTAATTTAGCAGCAGGAAACTAGGAAGGAGTGCCAGAACCATGTGAATAGCCAGTTCTTTGTGCAGCACTTGCAAATGCTCCACCTAGGCCACAGCAGGGCAATTGCTGCTTCGTATGAATTTATTACCAAGAAGTGTTTGTCTACAAGTACGTTCCACACCTGATTTAAGGCTTTTCATTTGAATTTGACTTATGTAATAGTAAATTTACAGTTTAAATGTGGTTAATGAAAATTAGTATTTTATTCACTGGAAACAATTTCATGCCAAAAATGTTTCTCCCCCCAAGGCCGAGTAAATCTCTTAGGTGACAGTGTTATCAACACCTCTTAGCACTGAATGTAGTACTTAGCACTTTTTTTGCACCTGAATACTGTGGAAGAATCCTTGTTGTAGTTCTGTGGTAATCCAGCCATGAAAACATTTCACTGTAATAAATATTCACTTAGGCCAAGTCAGCAAGGATTAAAAATAACTGCTTAAGCATGGTGAAGAGATAGTATCTGGATTGAAGAACTTGTGTTGAGGGAATGATCTAGACTGATGATATCCAAAGGCACAAAGGGCAAAACTGACCCGTGTCAGGTCATTCTTCTCAATCAAACCCATTCAGTGAGTTTCATTCCACAGTGAGAGTAACTCAGCCATTTAATCATGTTGTTTCCTACCTCTATCATATTGCTTACATGAATATATTTAGTTGCAGAAAATTAATGATGTAGTTTAGGTTGCAAATACCAAATGATGCATGGTTAAGAAAAAAAAAAAACCACCACCACCAAAACAACAAGAAACCCCCCAATCCTCACTTGTGTACTTAAAAAACAGTTAAAAATATCAAGATAAATGTATCCGTCTGTTGCCCTCAAATAAAATACATCAGGGATGAATTTGGCCTCCTTTTATTCAATTTGTCCTCAATTTGCTAAACTCATTACTTTTCTCTTGTTTTACTCTCTTAACTGAGAAACAGCAGCCTCTTTGCAATAGGCTTTAGAAGCAGGAAATCTCAGGGTATGTTTCTAATTGCCCGAGTTTCTTTCCCTCTTTCTACTGTTCCTGTTCTTAAGGAAGCACAAGGGGGCTCATGAGGTGCCACTAGGGAAACAGAAAAGAGCATCAAGGTCAGGGTGAAAACCACACAAGAAGCAGGAAGAGATGCTTGCAGTTAGGTTCACGACCTTTGTATTTTTTTGATTGTCCAGGCGGGGGAGGAAGGGGGCTAGACAAGGAGAAATAGGAAGTTAACATTAGAGCAGATGTATGCATAACCCCTGTTAGAAAACATCAGAGAGTTAGGAAGCTAATGCTGAAGCTGCTAAAAATTGTAGGGTTCTTATTGCTGAACATCTGGGAAAAACAGATGTATGTCAGGTTTTTGTTCCCAAACAGCTAGGGTGGTTCCAACAGGTACATGTCAAAGCCCAAGTTTCAGAAAGAGAACTAAACAATGGAAAGTAATTGAAATATGTTTGGTTAATAAAAAAGAAAAATAAAAATTAAAGCAAAACAATACACTTTATAGTTGGAAAACTAAAGTTTTTACCAAATACAGTAATTTAAGATGTTCATAAAAACTGGTCTTAATGAGTCTTGAAATTCTCATTAAGATAGAATCATAGATTCATTTAGGTAGAAAAAAGACTTTTAAGACAGTTCTCTTTGTGTTCTGACTTGGATGAAGTAATGTAGATGTTCTGCTCCACAAATACACAAATGGAAAACTGTGACCATGTCAGAATGCTTGCTGAGGTCTCCAACATTTCAGTGTAGGCACATTCCCGAAGAACATAGACTCCTTCTTTCCAGTGCCTTGGGGAACAGTTTTAGTTCATCACCACAAACTGAGATGATAAAAATCTGATACAGAAATTAAGCACAGTCTTTACCTCTTTCATCACATATGGAACTGCACAGCATTTCTTAATATTCTTAAGACAAGACTATAAAAATCAGTGACTCTGAGACAGTGGGTGATGGATCACTGCAACCAACAGATGCCTATAGAATGAATATAAAACCTCTGATGGTTTTCTCTGAGGTTGGAAAGAATGAGGAGTCTTTTTGAGTGGTGCACCAGGTAATAAAAGGTGCTACACTAGGTGTGTAGGTGATCTTGACCTCCATATTAACACTGCCCATTACATGGTCACCTAAATAGTACTCTGAGCCACACTCCCTGTTATAGCAAAAAATGCCAAGAAGCTACGAAGCAGATTTCAGGCAAGTATGAAACTAACACTGGGAATTGCAGCAACTTAATTTTTCCAACCACAATTAGCAAAAGAGGAGTGTGAAAAAATGATGAGTGGAAAGAATAGTTAAAATACTGGTGTTCTGACTAGGAGTAGCTGTTTACCTAGAAATTAGGTCTGACTTTCAAAATGTACAGTTAGAAATGTGTGGACATTGAATTCAGTGAAGAACAAAGGGGGTAATGGTCAGCTGTTAGCTGCTTAAAGCCAAAAAAGTCCTTGTTACTCTGTTGAGATTCCACTGGAAAAACAGCAACTAGAAGATAATAAAAGTGCCAGCTGGGAAGGAAAAGGGACAAAATTTCACTATGAAGGAGTCAGAGAGCAAGCAAGCTTGCCAGAGAGGATAATATAGGGAGATGACAGGGAGTGGTGACTAATGGAATAACTAGAAATGGCAAATGCGTGAATGACCCATATGGTAGAGACCAGCAATGACATACTGTGCATTCTCAGGAGCAGCTGTCAGTAGCACCCAGTAGAAAATGAAGTTAAACGAAGTGTTAACTTCATGCTGGTGACAAGTGCTCAGACTTCGGACCGCCTGAAACTTCTCTGGCAAAGGGCACTGATTGGCTCCCAGGCTGCTGCTGTCAGTAAGGAGGGCAAGGACTGAATGCTCCTTTCCCTCTTGGGGTGGTCTTGATGGTCTGAGGGAGCTGTGTGTGTGGCAGAGACCTTCTCCCTGCCACAGCTTGTCTTGTACCTATTCTGCAGACAGAAGGCTTCTGTCTGCAGACTTGTTAAACTGGCATCTTCTATCAGCAGTAGAGTCATTAAAAGAAACATGTAGGAAGGGAGAGCTTATTTTGCCGATGCTCTTTATTTTAATCATACAAAGAAAATGACAATTTTTATATAGAAGCCATTAGGGATGCAGGAGGCATCGGTTCCTAGCTCTGGGGTTCTTTCTTTTAAACAGACTGTGGCAATGCAAATACAGCCCATCATGATATTTATATCTTTAGTTCTAGCATTCACCACATTACTAACACACTGATGGGTCCCTTGTTCTTCATTTGTCTATTTCCTTAAACTTTCTGCCCCCTTTTATATTATTATTATTTTTTCTGTCATGTGTGCAGTTCTTGAAGGTCAATCAGACGTCACGGATAGAGCCATTCTGTTCATGGGCTCACAAGCAACTTGTTTATGAATGAAGAAGGCTTTGTGGACTTCCAGGGACATGCTGAGCTGTTTTATAAAACTACCAGTGGGACAAGGAGCTTGGGAAAGTAAGGCCTCTTATGGATAGAGAAAACGGAGGCACTCTGCCAAAAAACCTGGGCTGACATTCCAGTTTGTCAGAATCTTGTCCAAGTAACAAGTTTCTAGAAAACAGATCAGGTATCTGCATATCCAGTATTCAAACTGACTATATGTGAGTGCAGGGCAGTATGTGTGCTAGGACTCTGCAACAGCAAATGCTTATGATTTGACCATAAAGATGTCATAAAATGAAGAGGTCAGGAATACCAGAGCTCCATGGAACAGAAAACAGATAGATAAACACAACTTAAAGAAAAAAAACGTAACTCTTGGGGAGTGTACTACTACTTTTTCTTAAGCTAAAGCATGCAAGGGATCCTTAGATATTTGAGGCATCAGTAGAACAATTAGAAACAATTGGTTTAAGTATCTTGGATTCTATTTGACTCTTAGATTCTGTGGCCTCTTACATCTTTAGCAGTCCTACAGTATTTATCTGGGGAAAGAGGAGAGAAACCAGCAGAATCTTTTACCTGGCCAAGTTTGCTATTCTTTAATTTAAAATTTAGGTATCAACACAGTTGAAGCCAGCTGCATGTGGTTTACTGGAATTTTCATTATTGTGCTCGTTATTCCAATTCCTTTAGGGAAATACTGATTTCATTCCTGAAAGCAGCTCTAGGAGCACACAGCAAAGTAAGACAGAGGTAGGCAAGCAGACATCTTGAGCCAAGCTTCAGTGTTCTTCCATGAGAGTTGGCTCTGCAGCCCCTGGAGACGACAGGTAATCTTTTTCCAAATGTCTTTGGCAATTTTTTAAAATAAAGGTGACAAGGACAAAACCTGAGCAAAACAAACCAGTAATGCCTAAAGCTTCATCCACCAAATAGCCAGAGCAGTTTGAGGATACTTGCTGACATGAAAGGAACACAAAATGATTTGTGGAAAATTTGATTACAGGTACTTCTTGCTTGTTTATCACTCCAAGAGTCAGATTTTCTCTGACTTGCCTTTCCCATATCATCATTGTCATCATCATCATCATCATCATCATCATCATCATCATCATCATCATCATCATCATCATCATCATCATCATTACATTTCTCCTTCATGCTCCTCATTGCCTTGCCCACATGCCCTTGTCTCTTGGGTATTTCTAGTTTCATGCATGATTTTCTATTTTTCTTCAAGTCAAGCTATTTTCCTGTGGGGATGTGGCAGTTTAAGGACGTTTAGAGTTGGAATTGGCAGATTTAGGTGTATGATTGGACTTGCTGATCTTTAAGGTCTTTTTCAACCTAAATGGTTCTATAGTTTTATAATTCTATGCATCTATGTCTGTGACATCTGGGCACAATTAAGCCCTGTAGATAAAAGGGGAATGTTTGCCTTAATTTCAGATTTGATGTTTTAGCCAGTACACTAAACCAGCAATTTTGACCAGCCCCTGAATCCCTCATTTGAAATAAGCTCACTGTAGTGCTACCTCATTATTGTGTATAGGCAGACATTTATTTTTGCCTCCAATGACTTTGGGTTTGGCCAGCTTATAATTGGTTTTAGGGAGAAAGATAAGGCTCCTCTCTGACATGAGAAAGTCAGTGTATTTCAAATCTGTTTTCAGCAGAACCTTCTGAAAAAATAGTTGTGAGAATATACTTAACAGACACAAAACAATATCTCTCACTAACTTCATCATTGAAAACTTCTAATCTTTTTCAGCACAATGTGCAAAATGAAATAATAGTTCTCTGGCAGACATTTAGCATGTGAAATTTCTTTTCTAACAGCTAATTTTAGCAAAGTCGTGCAAGCATCCAGAAAAATATTAGGTACTGATGGTATGCCTAATGGCTGTAAGACATTTGGTACTTGTCACCTTGTACAGCTTAAAGTAAAAAACCTGCTTTAAAATACTGGTTTTGTTTTGATATTTCAGAATATTTTAGAAGTGCAAATTAAATCTCCCATGCTCCAGCTGTACTCAGTGTGCATGTAGCTTTTTCTCTAGGTGTCTATCCTGTCCTATGTCTAAAATAAGAGGTTCATTTCAAGACAAGCTATTTCCTCAGCTGGGATTGCAGGCCTTGCAAAAGCTGGAGAAAAAAACCCACCAAAGTGGGAGAAAGGTTTGGAGGGACTGAAGAGTACCTGAGCTGTACTTTTAGAAGAAGGATAGCTGTTTTCTTGAGAGGATACATCCATACAGTTGAATAACTGAATCAGGAAGGAAGTTGTTTTCTGGATAGGTGTTAGGGTGGAAGAAAGAAGATGGACTATTATATATTTATTGTCTTGAATGGGCTCCCCAGAATTAACAAACCTGAAATGTTCTTGAAGAGATGATTAACCCTGTGGAGGCCATTGAGTGCTACTTTCAAGATGCAAGAAAGTCAGTTGGAAATCAGGTCAGAAGATGAAATCACTACATGAATGACTTCATGTATTTTGAATGACAAAGGAAGACTGAAGACAAATTACCGATCCCTGAAATCTTACCTTGCAGGGCTGGGGGACAAAATCCTGATCTGTACAGTTACTGTACCAGGTGTGAACATTCATCTGCTTTCCGTTAATGAAGCCTCACTGATACCCATTTAGCAATTCCAGTTAGCCTTAAGGTGAGACCTGAATTGTGGAGTGGCAATTTTGTGTTTTGTGCCCCATCTGCTTCCAAAATTTCTCCTGCTGCAAAGGTCCAGCCTGATGACTCTGATCCTAAGAATTCCTTCAGCTCTGAAATTACCCATATAAGGATTTAATAAAGAAAGAAGATTTTTATTTATGCCAAAATCTGTTTTCCTGTTTGGAAGCCATTAGAAAACATTACGGTCACTAATTGATTCAATATTTTTTGACAAAATATTGGCATGGCTGAGACCTTGCTGTTTTTCATAGACAAAGTCAGCACCACAGTTTGTTTTCATTCTTTACAAAGGCTTTGCAGCACATGTGATAAAACCCCTTCTTCCTCTGCTTATCTCCTGTGAGCTTAAAGTACAGATGGCAGAGTTTTCTTAGGCACGTGCATAGATTCAGAAGGGGCAGGCTCTAATAATCCTAATAATCCTAATACACAAACCTTCCACTTCTGCCAGCTCCCCCTCAGATCCTGGCTTTAAAACTCCTCGACTGGTGAGCTGCCCAGTGCACTGCAATTGTCTCCATGTCTTGTAAGGGGCAGAAGGATGTTCAGCCCATCTTGCAGTAGCCAGAGCAGGAAGTTCTCCTGACAGCTATAATGCAACTAAAAGCCTTCAATATTGTTGCTAGGAGACCTAAGCTTTCCCTAGCTACAGATACCAGGTCCCTGGAAGTTTTAGGGCCACCCACCTAGGGCAGCTGATGACAGCAGCAGTAATAAGGCTGGAGCAGTTCCTGTTACTGTAGGGTGAGCATGGTAGGGAGGCAGTGAGCCTCCACAAAAGCCTGTATTATACTGGCCACAGTAGACACCTCTGCCTATTATTAAAATATAGGTCACCAAGCACTCACCCAAGACCCTTTTGCTGTAGATTGGAGAATAGTGGTCTAGAGCTGAGGGCTGTGGGTCAGAATCAAGCCAGGCATGTAAGCCCGTCTACAGAAAATGGCAGATGTTGTGCAGAATGTTATCCTGGTGCTGAGGGGAAGAAGTGCCTTGATGGGACTTTGCAGAAGGCAAAAGAGAAAGAACATGAAAGGTTTCATAAGCCAAATATTTCCCAGTTCCAAGTCAGAAACAGATATTCTTTAAGTCCACAAATAGCTTCCACTCTTGAGAAATGTCAAGTTTCTGCTAGAATGGTCCCACTCAATTTATGATCTCCAACTCAAAAAACAATCTCATCTTGGCAGCCCAGTCTTGTTGCTTCCCTTCCTGTCCCTTGCTTTGCTCAAAGTACTTCTCCCCATCACTATTTTCCTGCCTGATGCTTCTAGAAGTATGCCTGTCTATCTGTCTTTAGTTATTTGTTCAGAGCTCTTCTCTACCATTTCCCAGTCTCCCAGGTGTTTTTTGCACTTTCTTCTTGTACTAGATTGGTAAGAAACTTGCAAAAAGCTTTTTGGAAGGCATGTCCTACTTTTTCTGATTATCTCCTTTCATACTTTATTTGCAAGTGATGGTAATTTAAATATATTTTTGGAAATAATTATTCTTATAAGGCAGGAGTTGTTTTATAAATGGAGAGTCTGGACTGTAACTAGAGTGTCATGCTAGCTTTGGGAAGGACTTTGACCCAGTTGTCCTCATAAGCTATATATTAGTTCTTATTCCAGCTCTGAAGTGACCCACTGCCTGTAAAAGACTGACAAATTATTAATTTTTGTTCGTGATTCATTTTTATTCTGGCAGACAAGTGACACACACAACAAACCAGAAAAGTAACTTCTGCAAACTCGATCTGAGTTACCAAAAACCAGCTAGATGTAGCTGTAAGATCTCAGACTTGTAAACTTCAAGAGGCATTAACCAAGGAAAGGCCTAGGAAAAGTTTAAGGATGAAGTTAGTGAAAATATATTGGACACTTCTTTGAAAACAGGGATCAAGAGTCAACACAGTAAAAATTACATAGCAGATGATTGATCTGAAGAACTCACTGGCACAGATGATGTGGAGACTGAAAGTTTACTAGGTTTGCAGAAACAGATGAATGTGAACATCCAGGGCAAATTAAGAGGAATATTAAATTCTTGTGCTTTGTAGAATAAGCCACCTGTAATAGTAAGTTCTCTTCAATTTACAATTGCCTTTTTTGGTCAAAGCAGAGATGGTTACTGTCTGCTCTGATCTTTCCTTTCTTGCCTTTATTGGCATATAGTGCTTCAAACATGACCAGAAATACTGTGATTTCTGTGGAGCCCCAGATGAGACTTTAAGACAACTGTGACCTCTTGAGTAAAGAGGTTATAGAATCATACCTGGAGAGTCCCATATCAATACCATAATTTATATTGCATATAACATATTTTTCCCCAGAATTGTTCCAGTACTTTTTTATACCAAACCAATTTTCCAAAGAGCTCCACCATGCAAGTACTTGATATTTTTACATAGTGGCAATTGAAGGGACAATAAATTTTTCTCTAAAAAAAAAAGTATATATATATATATATATATATATATATATATATATATATATGTATACTAAAATAACAGAATAGCAATTTTATTCCAGTAGGAAAATTTATTGAATGGATTGTGCATTTTTGAGCCCTCTACAATTTGCACGAATTAAAAATATCTTTTCTTTGGACATCTAATCAAATTTACAAACTGTCATAAAGATCAGTTTTGAGGAAAGTGGAGGCCTGTGGGGTAACAGAACAAAAGCCACGACTTATTTCTCGAAGTTTTTACCTGTGTAAATCTTGATGTCTGACATGGCATACTTACTCTGCTCCTTGGATGCAACAGTAACATAGATTGCCCCTTCCTCTTGTAAAAAGGTTTGATCAAGCAGCTGCTGCTGCAGGAGCGCTGTGACTTAGCAATGTCCTGTTCAGCGACATATAATATACTGACCTTCACAAAAGCCATTTGGAAGTGAAGACAGATTGGTTTCCAAACTGACTCTACAATGAAAGCACACTCAATCTCTATTTGAATGGAATATAAAAGACTCTTGCTTTTTAATTCCATATTCCCATCTCTATATGAGTCAGAGGCCATGTTATCCCAGGTTTCCAGTGGCTTTTCCATACCAGCACCATATTACTGAGTCAGAGGTGGTCCGGAAGCACAGATAGTGCTGCTAGCTTGGCTAGAGGAACAGTGAATTATAACACTCTGTCATATTGATGGCACAATTTATACACTGCCTTAAAGTTTGCAGGAGACAATACGAATCACCTCTTACTGGAGATCTGAATCAGAACAAAGGATTTGTAGACAATTCCTGAGAAATTCTCAAAAGCAGAGGTATTATTTCTATAGCAGTAATATTCTTTAGGGTTAGTGGGATTTTAACATGTAAGATAAGGCATGATGGGCGAAACAATCCCAAAGTCTTGGAAGTAAGCATTTTCTAGATCTGAAGAACATATTAGATCAGTAGTTCCTAATAAACACTTCTTAGGCAGTCACAACTGTCCTTGAGTTGCCATTAAGTAAGGGGGACTTTGCTTAGTTTGAAAGATCTTATCTTGAACTCAGAATGTGACCTATGAGAAACTCTGGCCTTGGTCCTACTCTTTGGATATCCATTAAATAAAATAATTTTCATTTCTAACATGTTGGGACTATACAGCCTCAGAGGTCTGTTTTGCTTGAGTTTTTGTTCATAAATTCTTAAATCCTTAAATCAAGAATTGCTCCAGTCATTTGGATAGTGTGTGATGAAAACTGTCAGGATTCAGAAGGCTATTGACAGAAGCAGATGAAGGAAATGTCAAGAAATCATTCTTAATTTTCCAATACCCAAAATCAGAGTTGGATGAAAAGTTCCCTTCTTATTGCCCATAAGTAGTTTCTGTAATTGGCAAAATTGCCTGTTATTGTTTGAGTGTGTTTGGATCTCCTGTGGTAGGTTTTATGTGTTTGAGAATTGACTGGAAAGAAAAGCAGTGGTTTCCCAAGTCACTGTTCCATTCACCCAGACTGAGCTGGAGGTATGAGATTAACAGGGTCTGACATGAATGGAGCTCCTTCTCTCTCAGGCCTATTGGAAAACAAAACACATACCGGCATACATTTGAGGAACTGTGAGTTGACTTTGGAGAGCACTGGTATTTTTACACGATAACAGTCTATTGGATTCCCTCATAAGTCTTTCAGTTCTTCATTACATAAGGACTTTTCCTGAACTGCAGGGCAGAGAGCAGCATGTATGTAATCGCTGTTTCACACTAATGCATCACATGTGCTTTGGATTTCAAACATCAATATTTGTAGGAACATACAGTAGGGCTCTTTCTATGAGCAGGGACTGGATTCTCACACATACCACCCTTCACGGACTCTTCATAATTCACTGAGCATGGGCTTTGCTTTTCTTAATTTAAATTTTGTACTTAAAAGCACCCCTTTATATTTAAGTACCATGGAACCCTTCAGTAATAATCCTTAGAATTACAACATGACATTTACAAGAAGTGGCTTTCTTAAAACTGGACATTGCTTAAAAATCTTTATTTCTCTCCTAGGATAATTGCTTTAATTGATCTTACCAGCCAGGTTTTCATCAGATGGGAATCTGCACCAATTTCAATAGTAACATTGATTTACAGCAGCCAAAGGGTTAGTCTAATCTGATTCTTGTTATACCTGTAGACAGAGAAATGTGTAGCAATATTTTTAGAAATGTCCCTTTATTATCTGGGTGGTAGTAGTTCTTGTTGACTGATTCTGTAATGTTACAGCAGAAAGTAATAACCACTCACTATCTCATGGATGACAGGAGATCAAGGCATAGAAAGAATTCTTAGATCTTGATTGAGTCGACAATTAATGTTAAGTGTGAAGGCTGCTGGTACCTGGTGGGCCAAGGTAGATGTCTCATAATGGCAATCAAAGCAACCAGTGCTAGCATCGAGAAGCCATACAGAGTAACCAATTGGAAGTTTTAAGTAGAGAGCTCACTCTGAAACAGACATTTTTGTTCTAGACAGCACACAGGTTCTTCCATCCATCCATCCATCCATCCATCCATCCATCCATCCATCCATCCATCCATGCCATGCACCNCATCCATCCATCCATCCATCCATCCATCCATCCATCCATCCATCCATGCCATGAATCAGCTCCTGAATATAGGCACCTACAAGTCGTGTTGCAGAGAACTTAGTAGGGCTCATTGTCCTGCAAACAAACTTATGTGAGAACAGAGTAGCTGGTAATTTCCCCCAGAAAGGAGAAGAGCTGAATTTGGTGCCTCCCCAC
Organism: Lanius collurio; assembly: GCA_020086605.1. NCBI lineage: Eukaryota > Metazoa > Chordata > Aves > Passeriformes > Laniidae > Lanius > Lanius collurio. The sequence continues at coordinate 15,458,721 of JACBWW010000010.1, forward strand.
ACCCTGCTGAAGCCTAAGGCAGTTCAGCACATCAGTTAATAATTGAGGCTATGTACTACTGTGAGGGAGAACTCACTTTTGACCCCTGAAGAAACTTTCCAATTGCATTCAGACTTCACCAAACATCTTAATGTGATCAATTAAGCTATAGAAGGACTACATTCTTGTTTTAGAAACACCATGGCAAAACTAATCATTTTAGTACAATTGCACAACAGATGTTGGCCTTGTATGTCTCAATTATTTCACCTGCTTGGGTTGCAGGCTCCAAATTTGATCTCAACAGAAGAAGGTGTCCTGTTTCTAAATATGCTGCTTGCATTTATCCAAATTAATCTGTAAAGAAATAATAGAAACCTAGAAAGTAGCATTCTGAGAGAGAATTGCACTTACTTTCTTTTGCATGCCCACAATGAAGTGCTTCTGAGTGCTCATAACAGCAGACGGCTTCTGTTAGCTGCCTTTCGCCTGCTGAGTTAAACAGAAAGAAAAATGTTAATGGTCAGAGCTTGTCAGCAGTACACTGCCATTCACGTTTAGTCACACTACACTATTGTTTTGTGTAGTTGTTAGGTTACAGATATTTTTAGGGTCAAAAGGGGAGTGGATTCATCCCTTTGGAAACTTTATTAAAGCTCCAACTCATGTAAGTCCTTTGCATGTGGCATTACCCACAAAAATAAGTTCACTGGCTTCTCAAAAGTTGAAGCGACAGGAAGTGTGAGAAATGCTTGTAACTTCTGAATAATCTGCATGTAATGCTTTCTACCCATTTGATAAATCTATGCTTCTGCTATAGCGTAAGAATATGGGGGTTTTTTTTCCAAATTTTTCATCAAGAGATCTCAAATTGCCATAGCTGAAATGCTGATGTGAAGGAAAAGATTAAAAATGGACAGATGCAACTGAGTAGACAAAGCTCAGTCACAGGGTTAAAAATATCTGAGTTTAATTCCATTCCTTCAGTGAGAATGGATGATTCACTTGTTTTCCCTGTGCCTGGATGTAAAATGAAGTGAATACAGCTTTCCTCTGTGCATCTTGTGTATTTGTACTGCAGGAACTTGGAAGAAGAAACAACCACGTGCTATGTCTCCAGAAGATAAGTTGGTAGAACTGTGTGCATTTTCTGATTTTTTTATTTGTTATGTGGAGGATATAGTGATGATTCAGAACTAAGTGAATGCCTGCAAGTCTAACTCACAATCTTACACTGTTTATGTGAGGGCAAAATTTGCTTTATTCTATAAACTCAGTTTTTACTGGTATCTCTACTATAGGACTTCTTATTGTGTTGAATTTCAAATGTGGTGTGGGTGAGCTGAAGGCAGTTGATAATTTTACTGAATTTGACATTATTTGAACAACCTGTTTCAAAGTTACAGTATTGGTGAGGGAGAGAAAAGGATATTTTATGAAATTTCTTCAGTGCTTTCCTCCCCCCCCCCCCCCCCTCCCCATTTGTCCTGGCCTACCAATCAAACAGACTGAGCTAACAGATATTAGAGTTCTATGTAAAATCTGGTAAACTCTACTACATGGCCTCTAACAGGCTATTGAACCAAACAGAGTCCTCAGGCTATTGGAAACCATGTCTGGAAAGTGATTGAGCTATGAATTTTGGAATAGCATGCCAGTCTCCAGCATATTCCTGGGGGAAGCAACTTATTCTGATGTTTCCTCGCAGGCCAATAAGCATCTGGTTCAGCCACAGAGGTTACAGGGAGCAAAGTCGGGGTAGAGCATAGAGTATACTATGACAGGGGTGGTGAGGATGACCTCTATGGCACACAGAGATTCAGTGAGCAATAGGGATCTTTACTTGAATTTACTTTCCATTCCTTACTGGGAAAATATATGTAATGTCGTCAAATACCCAAATCAGAAATCAAACCATGCAAAATCTTGAAGTTGGCTTTCATGACAACCAAAAGAACTACAGTGCTTTTGAGAACAGGTTTGGCACTTATGTTCTTTCCATCTTGGTCTTCTGAAAATAATGGGTTTTCCTCCTGCAAGAGTCACAAAACCACTCAGATTTGTAAATCCTGTGTTAAATACACTTTTCCTGTTCTTGCAGGAATCAGTGGCATTCACCTAAAATTACAGTATGCTTTTGAAGGCACCTTATGTTTTTATGACTACCACTTTGAAACAAAAAAGACTTTCAGAGGTGAAGTTGCTCCTAATGGTAGGCAGGTATAGAACAGAGTAAGCCATCACCCAGGTTTCTCTTGCCATCACTGGGAGAGGTGAGGTGTGCATGGTGAAAGAACCTAGCTCCAGTGTGGATTCTGTGTCTTTTAAAAGGTAAGAACGAGAGATGAGGACAGAATTTTAGATCCAAAGATTTATTGTGCCTAAAGGTGGTATGAATGCAAATCCTGAAAAGATGCTGTTTGCAGAAGCCTGTGCTCCACAGTGGCTGGTATAAAGGGAATGGTAAAATGTAGCTTTTCCTACCTCGGAATAACCAGTGTCTTAAATCACAATTTTTCTCTATATCTGAATCAAATGTATTTAAATATATAGGAAATAACTTTAGTATCAGCAACAGTTTTTTGCTATTGAATAGTTCTTTCAACTTCACAACAACATTAAGTTGTAGGGGGTGAGATATTCTAATTAGTTGTCTGGTTTTGAAATTTACCCATCAAATGGAATCAATGAGCTGGTACTTCATTTAGCTGCATTAATCTTAACTATAAGTTTAACAAAAGCCCATTTAATAAAGAGTGTGTGAGAACAGAAGCAGGGTGCCTCCATCCCCAGACAACTGTGTACAAAGCCTCTGCACAGCACTGGGTATAGTGAGCTGCTTGGCAGAGCTGCAGGTTTACCCTGGCCATCACACTCTCTGGCCTCTATTCTGCACCTCCTGCCCATAAACCATTTCATAAGCCTCCTGAAAAGGGCTTAGGTTTTCCTGTCAGCCATGGGGTGAGTGAGCCATTGTGGGAATGATCAGATTCCTCTCCACTATTTCTGGGGGAGATGTGGGCCCAATGATTTAGCGCAGGGTGACCTAGACAGAAACAGTGCATTTGATTTTAAGAAAGAAACATAGAAAGGACATTTTTCTTAAGAAAACTTTTGACTGGAAAGAGTTGTTTTAAACCTTCTGTTTGAATCCCTGCTTGCTGCCCAAATATAGTCACAGGAATGGCAAGTAGGATAAGGAAAGTTTATTGCTTTTGTTCTTCTGTATTACTACCTAATGAAACCTTCACCAAAATACCTGGGGTTGATCGGCAAATAAGAATTCCAGTTTTTAAAATAAATATTTCAAATTCTATTTTTGCTATGCAAATGAAACATTCCAAAATAGTCTATCAAAAAAGCATTACCAAGGACTTGTGACAACCAATTCACAACTCTGATGTGGTTTTCCTAGAGCAGAAACCAGTGTCATTTTCCTTTATGCACTGACTGCCCCGTTACAGACTGTTGCTTGTGCTAAAAGCTGCTTTTGCAGTTTGATCAGAAATTCCATCCTGGACCTGAATTTCCTTCTTGAAGTTTCTCCTCAACCATTGCACTGTGTAAGAGTGAATCAGTAACTACCAACACAATATTTTTAGCTGGAAAAGAAAGTAAAGGTATTGACGAGTTTAAAGTGTGACTGGTTCTGCTGATTTGTTCAATACTATTGTGACTCTTTTTCCACCCCTTTACAGTTTGAAAAAAATGATTGGAAGTCTGCCGTAGATCAAGGCACCTGTCTTAGATCAAAAGGCTTAAAAAGCTCAAAATATTAATCTTATCAAAGTTAAAACAAAACAAGAGGGAGAGATTTCTGTTCAATCTGTTGATAAATTAGATTTTAACAATTTCTAGAACAGCACATAATTCCCTAATGCAATAGTTTGCCAAAAGTATGCTAGATTCTCTGTCACTGACAAGTATTTGAAAAGATACCCATCATAACTTTTAAGTAACACTACAGATTAACCATGTACTGTAATGTTCTTGCAGGAATAACTGTGTTGTCTTGTATATATGATCATGGTGGTCCCATATGATTTTAAAATTTTCCTGTCTTTGAACCAAATTATGTTTCACATAACTCAAGATTATGTATCCTGCAGGACTTTTTGTTCATATCTACCACATATCCCCGAATTTCCCTTAGAATTGCTGTTCAAGAGATTAATTATTTGAGTTTATTTCTGCCTGAAATTTTTTTCTTGCCAGTTGCCCATACACTGGGGATGTCACATGAGAGTGCATAATGTACTTTGCTACAGTTCCAGGTGCAGGGAATCCCAGATCTGCTGCTGTTTTGGATGCTATTGGCCTTGAATTACTTAAAGAACAGAAAGCTTAAAGATAGAGTTTCTTCCATTATTAATATAACAGGTCACTTGATAAATATGGAACCCAAGGCAGACTTTGCATTTAATAGCTCCAAAATTCAGGTGTGCTATGAAGAGGGCTTGGAATTCATTTCCTTAGGGGTCTTGCCTCTCTTTTTATTGTATTTTTATGTGCTCACTGGAATCTCTGATGTCTGAGTGGGGTGGGTTTACTGAGCACCTGGAAACTGGTTTATGATTTTTGATGTCTTATATCCTCATTAGTTGACAGTCCACAGCCTTCAGCCCTTCTGGCACCATGTAATTCTGCCAAGCCACATTAGCTCAGCCTCACATCTTCTGGCCCGTGCCTCCCCTGGGGCACAGAGCGACCTGTTCCGCTCCCAGCACTGACAGCTGAAGGTAAACATTTGGGGATAAGCAAATCTAATACTCTGTATTTGCACACCTATGGAACAAATCAAAGTTAGCCATTCATCTCTCCTGTTTGATAAACACAGGAGCTGACCAGGCTGCGCTGCATGTGGTTCCCCTGGGGATTGTTTTCATAAGACTTCATGTGAGGATTTTAGTTGCTGTTTTTGAAAACATTTTGAGGTTGGATTGCAAATGTGATGTCCTCATTTACAGCCTTTCCTGAACCATAAATCAAGGCATATGTAATTAAATGAAACAGATAGTCAAAACCTTGACTAAGCTGTTTATTGGGCCTGGAAGGGAAAGAGATGCTGTGGTTTTACAAAAATCAAATATAAAGATCCACTTTTCAAATGTAGTTGTCAGGGTTCATGCAGTGATGCATGATAACAGCTAGCATTGTATACTGTGTACTGAAGAAGCTCATTTGCTAAGGCAAAAAACTGGACTGGAGGACACTTTGCAGTGAGAAATGAGAGCTGTTCAACTCGACTTGCTTAGGCCTGTGATTTATTTGTTTGGACATTTTTTTCCATGACAAAGCCAAAATTTGTTTTGCCTCCCCCCACCTCCAGCATTTTTTCTAATATTAATTATAAAAGGTGGAGATTTATTTTAGAATCAAATTATATCCATCTTCTAAGCTCCTTTAAACTGAAATTTTATAAAATAAAATTAGCTTTCAAGAAGAGTGCTGTTTCTAGTTGAAAAAAGATTTACATGGGAGAAGAAGGAAAATGTCAATCTTCTTGCTGTAAAAAATTTTGAAACAGATGTTTGTGAAATGTTTTCACTATACATTTATATACATACATATAAATATGTATACATGTTTGTTATATTTATTATACAACTTCTGGTGCAAATAAGTAGTGCTTCCTGAGCTCATTCTTCCTTTAAATATTTTTAACCAATCCAGTTTCATCTATTCCAAATGGTGTTCTTTGCAGGTTCTTACAGTCCTATTTAAATATACCATGAGGAAATTTCTTAAAATCATGGCAGTACATCCCAGGATGGGCATCTTTGTCTTTCCTTGTTCTACTTCTGTTCTTGGACCATGCACATCTCATTATTGTTTGTGGGTATCTTCATGTAAGCATCAGCATTCAGTCACTACCCTTTTCTTCACCACTGCCTTCTATTTGCTGCTTCTTACCTGGCAGATGAAAAAGGACCATTCATAGCAGCTGGTGCATTCTGGATTGTCCCTGCTGTGGACATTTCCCCATGTCTTGGCCATCTGTGCTTGTCAGCTTCCAACATTTGAATAGTCACAGTAACCCAGATGTCAGGTGCTGTGCTCTCTTCTGTATCTCAGGAGATCTGCACTTTCATAGCTGCTGGGGTAACTGAGCCCCCCTTTTCTAAAGCTGCTCAAGCCTCTCTGTAGCTATGGATCTTCAGATCTCTTTAAGATTGTGGGTAAGTTTTGAGTAGCTGTAACTTTTACTAAGGTGACCAATCCAAAACCATATGTGGATTTGGGGTTGTTTAATAGATTAGTTGGTTCAGTTGTGAGAATTTCCAAATGCAGGATAGAATCTGAAGTGGTATCACCTCTCAAGGTCAGGGACCTGATCTCTCAAGACTAGCTTTTCCAGAAATCACTGCAGAGATGTAATTGGTGCTAGGGGTAGGAAGACAGGAAGTGTGCACACAATGATTCATTCCTCTTTCAAAGAGATGGCAGAAATGAAAGCAAACTCTTACTCAGTGTTTCTGGGAGTGCCAGGAATCAACAGTTGTTACTATCAATGAACTCAAGGTATGTTTGGAAAGGTTATGTTTTATCATCATTTCCTTCCACAACAGTGATGTGTAGCTGGGGGATGATGAATGGAAGGTGTCATGATAAAGATTGTGTGGGAGGATGAGGGAGAGCTGGAGACTTAGCTTGGAAGTGGCAAGTGAGTTGGAATGACAAACTCTTCATGATATTTTCCACTGGCATTCATGCTATTTCAATCTGATTTTTAAATTTGCCATGGCTTATAAAACATTTATTTAAAAATAGACCGTGCTTAAACCCTCTTCTTAATAATCAATAGGGTTTTATAAACTTTATCTGATTACTAATGAAAGTTACCAATTCTCTCTCTCCAGAACCCCAGCCTGAAAAGAAAATAAGAATCAGAAAGTTAAAATTTCACACACAAATTATGTCTAGCTGGTAGGAACCAGAATCATACGTGAGTTAAAAAAAAAAAAAACTTGGAGCAGAGGTGTTTCCTAAGCACTGATTAAAGATGAGATACTGTCAGAAATTTTTATTTCTAAAACTGAGTGCAGCCAGAAGTTCCCTTCAAGATGAAGATTTTGCAGTGATTCCATCCTACTTATCTGTTGGTCTGTGATTGACTAGGATCTATAGGCTACATGCTGCCTGAAAGAAGGCACTATTCATCTGTGCATACAAACAGAATTCTAGGCCAGATAATAACTGATGTTTAAAATACAGACTTTACTGGGTTTGGTTAAAGGTTTTGTTATTGAGTTTATTTGTTAGAGATTCAGGCCAAATAATGAGATACTTAGATTAACAGAACCTGTGGGATTTTATGGGAATTATACAAGCAGATTATTTCTCAGAAATGAAGGAAGTTAATTTTTATTCCCCCAATGATTGTATACAAGAAGGAAATTGCATATACATGTTTTTTTCACATAGAAGTGACAAAGGCTAATATAAAATCCAAGTGCTACACAGAAGACTGGCTTGAGGATTTTTCTTCCAATTCCAGAAAAGTATATTGAAAAATATTTTTTGTTTACCTTTCTAAAGAGAAAAGTATGCTTTTGAATCAGGAGCACTGCTTGGTCAAAGACTCAAGGCTTTGCTAGGACAAAATATAATCTCAAGCTGTGCAGGGAAAGTCGAAATGCCGGGAAGCCCCCAAGCCCTGTACTTCATCAGGTACCAGATATCAGACCAGGCACCTCCTAGATCTCTGTGTGTGTGTCTGGCCAGGAGTGAGTTGTTTTGCTTCACGCATTTGCAGTGTGGGTGTAGCACCACAAAGTGCCAGAGGCTTTAATGCTCTTGCTGTGATGACAGGTAGGCAAAAGGACAGCATTCACTGGGGCCATGCCTCAGGGGGAGCTGAAAATCCAGCTAAGACTGCCATACTTAGAACTAAGCATATGTTGATGTGTTTTGCTGAACAAAGATTGATTTAAGTAATACGTATAAATGTTCTCTGAAACTTGAGCCTCTGTTCCAGGCTGAAAATGATCAAAAGAGCAATGAAATGAAAAATAGCAATAATATTTAGAAATAAACCAGGAAGATGGCTTCAAAGAGTTGTGAATGGAACTGGCTAGTGATTTTTTACCTATGAACAGCATGTTAACAATGGAGGTAACTGCTAAGAAACTGTGTGCAGCCTGCCCAGCTTTTCTGTGTTAGTTCACAGGAGAGGAGGTGTCAGGTTGTCCACAGCCATAAGTGCATCATTATACTTCACCAGCTGTTCATGTGTAGTGTCCCTGAAGCAGGTTCTTGGACTTCACTGGACTCATTCCAGATCTACACTGAGATAGCAATCAGGCTGTATAGACCAGTAGTTAGTAATTTCAGCTTGGGTCTGTCCTTTTATGTTTCACAATTCTGCCCTAAGAACTAAGCAAAAATTAAGCTATTACAAAATATGGGATCAACCAAATTTTTTTTTGATTAATTTTGTGTATGTGGAGATTTCTGTAATTTACCATTTTGTAGGTGGTAAGCAGCAGGAAGCACATGGAATTCTGGCACCATGTTCACATCCAGGAAGGGAAATGCCATAAATGGAGGGAGGAGGTCAGGAAGGGTGGGGAGAGAAGCAAACCACATTCTGAACATCCACCGCCCAGAGGCCATGCAGTAAAGTGTTCCAAATAATACTTGTTTGTATGAAATATCTTAATTTGGCTGGAAGTAGGGAACCCTTCATGTAATTTTGAAAAGTAACACTTTCAAAAGTGAAAAATAAGATTTTTCTTTTCAGTTAAATCCAAACTATTAGAAATGTCTTTTTTTCTCCTTCTATATCTACTTCAGATTCAACATATTGCTGAATTTAATTTAAATTGCCAATTTTGTTCTTATGAACAGAAGTCTCTTCAGATATCTATTCCTAAGAGGATACCTGACCTAAATTTTTCATGTGATTACAGTTCATCACAGATCAGAGCATAACATGTTTGGACCCTCCTGAGCTCTAAAAGAAAACCATTACATGAACTCTAGATTCATGGCAGATCTCTCTTTTCCCCTACAGAGCCTAAACATTTTCACTCACAGCTATTGTCCTTAGCTGGCAGTAAGCTTACTTACTGACCCCTTTAAGATCAATGGCAAGGTCTTTAAGTGGGTCCATGTTGTACCAATATATAGCAAGAAGCCCCTTTGCAATGTGTTTTCATCTCTTTTTCCCTTAGTCTGAAAGAGGTAACTGACTCTGTGCTGTTGATTCAGCTGGAGCTCCTGGGTGGCCCATGTGCAGTTGGTCACAGATAGATGTATTGCAGCAGTGTAGACAAAATCCTGAATTACTGTGGTATGACTGGTTAGAGGAAAAAAGGTATATCCTACCAGCCAGCACATGATATATAGAAAATATTCTTGGCCATTGGTACTACTTCGATGACCAGAAATGGGAGAGGGCAAGACGAGGATGCAAGGTGGCAATACTTCTATAAAGAGGAATGTCTCTCCAGCTGTTTCCCAAGTCTTTTTCTGTTTTGTTTTTATCTGGCTGATCCCTCTGCATTTTATCCTGGAATTGATTTTTATCAATTGATGACATGACAATTTGACAGCATCCAGTGTGCTACATATTAGCATAGTAGCAGGATAGAATTGTTACTGTTCTTAATACGCTTCCAACAAAATCTACTGACCTGACTTCATGAATACAATTTATCCAAATAGTGGATAAAATCACCACCTGTCAAGGCACATTATACATTATGCTTTTCTTGTACCTAATCTACTCTAGCTTACCAAAGAATCCCTCATCACTATTGGACTTTATCTTTTCATTACAGTACTGTGTAAAATGACTTGCTAAACTGACTCTTTCAAAATGTGTCTGAGCTGGCTGTGTCAAGAACCATATGCAGCACTATAAACTGCAAACTTTCTACCTCACAAGATTTCTGAAAGCAGTTTCCAGTGTATACCTAAGCACTTGTGGGCAAGTAACATCCTGTCCTTCAGTTTATCAGTGGAGGCATTGATTCTCATGATATTATTTTTCTTTCAGCATATCTAAAATGAACAGATACCACTTCTATAGACACTCAGGTCAGGCATTCCCAAATGTATAGAATGATACATTTATGTGGATCTCTGTGTTCACATGGTATTCTGTATATCATCATATTATGTAGTCTGAGTGCCATCTTTCAGGGCTTAGCTTCTAGCATTTTCCTAAAATGAAAGGAGAGGGATTCCTCATCCATACAGCATATCATTTTAGGAAGTCCAGCAGCAGGTGGGTTGTGGCATCACACTGCAAGCTCACTGATAAGCTCACTCTCTGATACTGAAGATAAGTTTTAAAACATTCTTTAAAAGGAGTGGCAAGATACTTTGTTTTCCAGTTCCCACAAGAGACTTTTCCATTATTTTTTTTCTCTGGATGAAGAATAAGGAATCCAAATAAAACTACTGCATCAGAGAAACAGCAGAGAAAAGACCCTACAGAACTTTGACACTAGAAGTATTTCCTTTCATCTATATACCTTGTTGCTTTTGTGGATCAAATGCAATGCACCAAGAAGGAGCTCCCTGCAAGCACTGTCTGTGTCAACCTCTTTCTGATTTCCTACATTGCCAGGGTGGTAGTAGATCACAGCTGTAAGGGCAAAGAAAAGACATTTGGCCAAATGTGACCTTCAAGTTGAAGAGTGGTGAGCTGGGGAGCTCTGCTGCAATAGTAGTGGTGATCTCTGAGCTGCATCTGGGCAGTAGTTGGTTACACAACCTCCTCTCCTATATAACCATAAAAAGTTTGTGTTTGCAACATATTTATATTTTTTTCAGCATCTTTCCACAAAGTACAAGTCTTTGCCTACAGGACATCCCATGGTCAGGAAAACACCTGCAGAACCTGGTCTTACTGCGTGGCGGTCTCATTGTGAAGATGTTCCATCCTTTTGAGGCAATAAGCACCTCTAGGTTGATATTTAAAAGCTACTATCTAGCATATCAGGCACTTGGATGTTATGAGATTCACTTTTAGGGTAGAGCACTCAGACAAAATCCCCACTTTTTCTCATTCCATTATCTCACTGCATATATTTGTACTGCTGAAAGAGTGGGCAGTTAATATTCAACAGAAATCAGTGCTTAATTACAGCCTGTGGACACTACTAGTTCAAATAGTCTAGAACAACAGAACAATGCAGCTGTCAAAGGAAATAATTGATGTACTTCATTCTGAAAATGCTCCTTAGTACCTACCAGGACAGGAATCCCAACCTGCTCTCTCTGCCTTAGCTGGTAAAACAGCTCCCTCTACTGCAGCCATATCAGAAGTCTCCTTTGTAACAACCTGTGGTTCTTTGCCATCAGTATATTTATGAGCTATTTTCAAAGAGCAAAATAGGTGTTTTCAAGGCCCCCTGAGATGCTGAACAGTACAGCTGAACAGATTTTGTTTTCCACTTGCACCATATACCAGTTGTTGGCAGGGAACATTCTCTTAAACAAGAAAATCTCCTTATCTCAATGATTTGATAACAATACTTGCCTAAAAGCAGGCAAATGTTTTCATCTAAATACTGGTGATATATCTAAACTTTGTAATAGTATGTGAGATAAGGAATTTAAAATCTGAAACCTGTTCAAAATAGAAAGGAAAGAATTATGAATGAAATTTGGCCTTGCATTCCAGAGAACAGAAATTAAATTTCTGACCATTGGCTGATTGCTTCATGTCTCTAGGATGCATTTAGAATTCCCTTGAAAAACAGGGGTAGTTTGAGAGTGATTCCTAATGATTGTAGAAGGCTCAGAAGCATTAGTGAATGTGATTTTGAAAAACATCAGGCCACAACAACCTAATCTTTTGCCTCAGTGATAAAATATTAATGACGATTACTGGTTAGTCCAATAAAAGAACTCAAACCCTAATGCTGCTTTAATACAATTGGATTTTCAAGAGCATTCACTTAAAAAATATGCACACAAGAATTTACACTTTACCGAATGAGCATGCTAATTCTCTGCAATATAAAAATAGACATTATTTTTCAAACTGTCTTTAACCTAATGTTAATCTCCTTGGTCAAATTATTTTTCCTCTTCCTGATCTTATCTGAAGTACTTTGTTGAAATTACACAGGCAGTGACATCTGGAGCACAGGGATACATATGGTGGCAGATAAATGCTTTGAAATGTTTTGAGACATTTGAAATAGTCTATACTTTTTGCAGAATGAACTCAAAAAGATGATTTTTAAAGATTTTGTAAAATACTATTATGGAGTAGACCTTTCCTTAACTTCTTGGCTGCATCTCAAGCAAGCAGAGAAGGCAGATCATTCTCTTCCTGCTCCCCTACCAGAGTGGTGACCCGTTGTAATGCCAGACTTGTGATAGGCTTAGACTTGTGCAGACTGGCAGCTGACCCAGGGGAACCTTTGTCTGTGGGTGTGCTGGAAGGTGCTGAGAGAGCAGAGCCTTTGAAAAGAAGGGATGGAAAACATTAGATGAAATTCTGATACTTCAATTGTTTGTGGGGTGGGAGAGGTTCATGACAGAGATTGATAAAAGAGAAATAAACAAAAACCATGTGGCAGCCTTACTACATCCCTTTCCATCACCAGAGGTTCTGTGGGGTGCAGAACTAAGCATGATGCCATCTCCTTGTTAGTTCTGGAAGGGGCTGGAAACAGATGTGTGTCTGTGAGTTGGGACACCTTGTGTTTCCTCAGTTTTTAGTCTATCTAGGTGAAAAGTGTCTCATTCTGGACCTCATTTACAAATAGTTCCAAACTGGTTTTGCAGGAAATGGCCCCTCAAAGGTAGAGTATCGAGGCAGAAAGAGTGTAAGGAGGGAACATATACAGGTTCCTCTTCCATCCTGACAACCAGTTGTTAGATGTCTCTTTTGATACACAAATTCTGAGGAAGAAATTGGAAGCAGCAGCAGCTCTGCATCACTCAAGCAGGATCACAGGCAGAATAGACCCTGAATGAGGAGAAAAATATAGAGATTTCACCAATGATTCTTAGACAGGGCAAGACCTGTACAGTGTTATGTGAGCATGTGAGGGGAAAAACAGAAAAGGTGGTTGCAACCCCAGGAACTGGAAAGACCAGATGTGACTGTCAGTGCTGAGCAGGAATGGGAAGACAAGAAAAAGGCTGTTGCTAAAGAAGTTTGGGACATAAAACAGACAATAAAAGGACAAATTCTTTGAGTGGGAGGAAGGAAACAGGGACAAGAAATAAGAGATTCTGCATGGGAAGAGAGTGAATAGGGAGTCTGAGAGATTGAGAGAGATTAAAAAGGGGATTCCATGCGGAAAGAGCTGTGTGAATATGCAATGCAATCCACTGATTTTTTTCTCCAGAGCAAGTGAGTTTCCATACCAGTTTCAACTAGCTTATGTGCAACAAATTATGTGCAGCTAGCACCTGCTGTATCAATCAAGGAGCCTCAGTTAGGACTGTTCGCCTAAGCTGATAACTCCACAATATTGCTGCACAGACATAAGTCCAGTGTGGAGCAGCTGTGAATAAAAGTCTGAGTTAAGTGTACAGCAAAGATTTAACACGTTCATTTACAGACGATTTATTGCAATGTGACAATGTTCTCAGCTGGAGCTATGGGCTCCTAATGTAGTACAGATAATAGTTAAATGAGAAAAAATTATGTTAGATTGATATTGGAGAGGGAGGAGGAATGAAGTGATGTTTTTGCGAGCCTTGCACTTCTTGTGCTACTGGTTTTGACACAAAGAGTGGCCAATGAAGCCTTATTTTCTGCTTCAATACGAAGAACAGATTTGCTGTTGGACTCGCATAAGGTCATACAGTGATATTAGTGATTCATAGTAGCAGGACAGGGGTCTCCTGAGAGCAGCCATGAAATCTGAATTTGCTAACTGGAAATAATGATATTGTGGTGGAAGGCTCTCATCTGTTGCCAGAGACTCTTAATGGAAGCTTGTTCCAAACCATTTTTACCACAGTTGTCTCTTTTCCTTTTGCTCACTATGATCCTTTCCTGGCACAGAAAGATGAGAAGGATCATGCAATTTGCCCCTTTTCTTGTCCAAACAATAAAAATTTTGGAAATTCTGGCTTTGCCCAGAAGAGGCTTTGGAAGAAACAAATTAGCTCTGTTCACCTCAGAGATCATTAAATGTCAGTAAAACTTTTATTTATGTGAAATGGAACTTACTGAAATTTAGACCCACATTTAAACCTCTCCAACCTCTGCTGGAGTACATGAGAGCTGGACTGGGGCTCCTTGCTCCTGCAGAGGCTAGGAGGTTGTGGAGACATTGTGAGAGACCATGGGGACAGAACACAATTAGGGACTTGGAGGGCAGTGTAGCCCAAGCTTCTCTTCTATATAGCTTTTACAACGTTTTACCATTTTATGAGATTTGCTTAAGCAGAATCAAATTAATGGTGCAAAACCTTCAAATGTTTTGAAATGAGAACTGCTCACAATGTCCCATTTAGTTTGTTTCGATCATCATTGAAACCTAGCAAGAGGTTGCTGCCTCTGAAGTTCAAAGTGATTCAGAACAGAACTCAATAAATATTCCAAATGTTAAAAACAACCTCCTTTTGTTTCTCTGGTGCTTAATAATGCTTGCCATGGAAACGCCTGCAAGCCTTACTCTGACATCTTTTGACAGTCCAGTTCTTATAAAAAATCTCTTACTACTTCCTATCTCTTTTAGCAATAATATGGACTTTGAGAGATTTAATTCTGTTGCAGTTTGGGTTGGGGGGGATATTTTTTATGTTTGTTTTGTTGGGTTTTCTGGTTTCTTTTTCCCATGAAAAATAACATAATAAAAACCTGGGTATTAACTTTTATTTACTGGAATGAAAAAATGAAATCTAGAAAGTTGCTGTTTAAAAAAAAAAAAAAAAAAAAGGTTGAATTTATTGAAATGTTGTTTCAGTAGTTTAAAAACATTGCTTCACTTTGATCTTTTAAAATGTCTGCACTTTGTACCCAGAAATTAAATTTTCAAAACAAAATTTCACATTGAGAAGAAAAACAAAGTAGAAAAACTTAGTCACACTCACACATATTTTGAGGTTTTCCCCCTCCAAGCATTGTTTCGTGCCAGCAAAGTTAACTTCATTAAGAAACTAAGAACAGCCTTTAGAATATGATACCTGTGTATCATGTTCTAAAGGATCTTCTCTTTGTATTTCTCTCCTCCATTCAGTGCTATGATGCTATTAGAATTCTTGTTTTCCTGCTTGAAATGTCTTACATTTTTTCTTTATATGTTTATGAGACAAGTAATATCTCTCTCTCTCCTGAGAAATCACACAAAACCCCTCCATTATTTCATTGTGGGGTCTGCAATCATCATAGATTTTACAAAATGTGCTTTTTGGGAGGTATGGTTTGTCTGCATAAGCATCCAACGACTCTGCTTTAGTTTTCAACACATTTCTCTTGCCTTGATACCCTATAAAGATGAGTTATGTGTCTTCTTGTCCTCACAAGCCAAAACTGGTTCTGATCTATTGACTCGGATGACTTGCTCATGGTCTGCTTTTTTCCAATGCTCAGCTTTCCGAAAACAATACAAAGGAAGAGGAGGAGTATTATTTTAAAATGGATCAGACCTTCTTGTGTTTTTAGACCATTTTCATGTTGATCACAATGAAATGTTCAAGTCCGTATACACAGAGATATAGGGCAAGTTAGTAAACACTAAAATGTTTTAAAACTCTTTTTAAAATTTATCTAGACATCCACAGCAGGTGGGTCCTGTCACTGCCCCCACAGTATGTAAAAGAGGTTGTGTGTGCTTCTGAAGCAAATAAAAAAGATGTCAAAACAAAAGGATCCTGAAAGGAAAGTCAGTTCAAACAAAGTTTGAGTTTGTTCTTATAAAATCAAAAGTAAAGCAAAGAGCTGTTGAGGTGTAAACTGGATTATATACAGGATGTGTGCTGTAATGGGGCAGCGCTGGCAAACTGTTCTCTCATCCTTTGCCCTCTTATGACCTGTCATTATGAGACATTAGCTGTATCACATGTAACTGTATGACTCAGGAAAATAAAGTCTCTCTACACTTCTCTTCCACCAACACGAGATTCTGGATTAGGTGCTGTATGTGGGACAGTAAAAGCAGGCTTCAGCAGTTGCATATGTGTGTCTTATGACAAAGAATAAACTGGAATATGATGTTGTTCATCATGATCAGTAAGCAAGAAATTCGTTGTTAAGAAACTGCTTACCAGAACCTAAGCAGTGCTGTAAATTTCAAGGCAATGTTTGGCCACATCAGCTTGACTTTTCTAGGCTTTATGGGGTTAGGCTGCAAGCATGGAAACTCATGCACTGAGTATGCAATGGGAGAACTTTCTTATTGTTCCTGGAACACAGCAGAAAAGCATGCTGAGAACTGGAAGAACAACTTAGCAATAAAAAGGTGAATATGACAAGCAGCTCCCAGGGTATGGGCTTTCGGGCAATACAAATGAATTCCTCACCCCATCTGGTCTGCAAATAGTGGGTGAACCTCTAAATAAGCAGTTTGGTTAAGAATTCAACAGCTGGAATCTTCCAACCATCAGAATCATATGTCTGTGTTTTATCTCTAAAATGTAGTCTCACAAAACCCAAGCAGGCCTGCCAGGGCAGGGGCTTGTCAGACCCTACATCTCCCCCGTCTATATTTAATAAAAAGACATCCCCAGCAGCCTTTTTGAAACAGCGTAGAAGACAGGAGAACATAAGTAGCACAATAAGAATGACAACGAATATCCACAAGCCTCTGCTTAGAATACTATATTAGATTTATTCCTGAAAATAGAAGTTCAGCAATTACAAAAAAAAACCCCAAAAAACAAAACCAAACCAAACCCAACCAAATAAAAAAACAACACAAAAACCCCACAACCCCCCCCCTCCCATCCCCAAAACCAAATTAAAAATTAGCAGCGTCTGCTGCAGTCTCCAGGTTGTTTTGAGCATTTCCTGTAACATGCTGAACAAGATTGTGATGATATTTGCTCCTGTGGTTCAGTTAGACTCCATTCCAGCATGGAAGGCTGGCTTGGCACAGGTATGAAATTTAAACTTGAACCTGGAGTTACATCCCAGAATACATCAGTGGCAGAAATTGTTGGCTGCAGAAGGCAGAAGGGCTAAGCAAGAAGATCCTGGTATAAAC
The DNA here is from genome assembly GCA_020086605.1 of Lanius collurio. NCBI lineage: Eukaryota > Metazoa > Chordata > Aves > Passeriformes > Laniidae > Lanius > Lanius collurio. The sequence goes on from JACBWW010000010.1 coordinate 15,475,832, forward strand.
AAGTGAAAAATCAGAATTACGTTCATGAGTTAGCAGGCTGGAAAAGTCTGGCATTTCTCTGGGTATATCTAAGAGCCATGCTTGCTATAGATAACCCAAGCTGCCATTGATTTGGCCAGAAAATGCCAGACTAGTATTTTCCTTGTATAAACTGTTCCCTGAGCTTTTCCCCTAAAGTGTTGGACATGCTTTTCATCAGTATAGGTTGGCATGACTTCTTTTTCCATCTGCTTGGAGGAGGGGGACAGGATAGAGTCAATATTTTAGTTTCTAAAAATATCCATCCCAGTTCCACTGCCAAAAAGTTGGAAACTTTCACTCAACAATAGTATTTCGAATTTCCATTTGCTTTGGCTTCCTCCTCTGGATGCCAATGTTGTGGAAGGATATTACCTGTAGGAGCAGTACAGGTTTATGTGAATGAAAGCTTATCATGCCAATGCAGCCAGCCAGCAAAGTGTAGCACCCTGAGAACAAGGTGCAGGAGTTTAAAGAACAGATTGGAATAAAAGGGGATTCTCTTCTTAAGGTGTTGAAAATTCACGGTGGAAAATCCAAAGAGAAGCGGTTTCCCAGGGCAGCCCCTGTAGATCATCACAGATGCCTGCTCATTGCTTGGGCTTGCTTTTTTCAAAGGCTGCAGCTCTGGCAAGTGCATGGATTGGGATGATTGGTGGCATAATGACAGTTGCTGTTGTGAGCACTATCATCTGCCACCAACTGAACAGTAATTAATAAGGTCTGCCCTGAACAATTCTGCTGGCTTGTCGAATACTGACATGTGCAACAAATTCTAAAGGGAAGAGACACTCAGTCTGTGGTCCCACCCATCCATTCCCCCTCATCTGCTCACCCTACTTAGAAGCAGGTTTTTTTCTTTCTTTTTTTTTGCTTTTATCTTTCTTCTTTTTTTCTTTTTTCTTTTTTCTTTTTTCTTTATTCTTTATTCTTTTTTCTTTTTTTCTTTTATCATTTCTCTTTTTTCTTTTTTTCCTCCTCTCACAGCAAAGGCTACAGTATATAAAAAAAGACTGCAAAATATTTTTCTTTATGGTCTATATTTCCAACAATGTCATGGACCTCCTTGGTGTAGTATAGAGCTCTATTATGAATTCCTAGCAAACGGGATTTATTTTTTTATGCTGATGCTTTGCAGCCATAAGAGTTCTGTGTGTTGCTGAAAATCACTGGTCTCTTTGCTCTGCAAATACAGCTTTCTTTGCTCTGTAATCACCTTCTCTATATTTTGTTACTTAGTTTTCAAGTCTCGTTTTACTATAGTTATTCAAAAGATTATGTACCAGAAATAAAGGAAAATATTCATTTACTTTAAGCTGAGGGATTCCTTGTACTGCATCTGGGTCAAAACATTCAGAGAGACATATTTTTTGTTTAAGTAGTGATCCATTAAATTGTCACATTTTCGAGGTAGCTTCAAGGTGTGACAGTGCTAGATCTGCATGCAGTGTAATTAATCACACAGAAGGCTAAATCGGGTGGAGAACCCCGGAGCTTGGTGTGGTTAGCATTTTCAGAGAGCCTAAACTGATGTTATCTACAACTGAACATGATGTTCAAATTCTGGATTCTGCTATAGTATGTATATCTAGATCAATTTAATCACTTGCTATCATCTAATGTCCCAAGTAGACAAATAATTTTATATCTGTGAAGATGTGAAATGCAGAACAGCATTAGGTATGTATTTCTCTCACACACTTCTGTACTGCTTTTCTATACCCAAAGCTTTAAACATTTGAGCAAGCTTCAGGAAGCAATAAAACCATGGAAAAGTGTCACTTAGTTAAACTAAAGTTAAAAGTGAGAGTGAATGTAATTAAATTTACAACTGTTCTTAATCATGCTGCAGTCATTGTTTTCCACTGATTTTATTAGATGCATCAGGTATAATTTTATCAAATGATTCCCATGAAATCATAAACAATGCATTATTCTATGGCTGCTTTGCAGCACTGGGAAACAGGTGCTATTGACTCACTTCTGTGTAATACAAAACTGAACAAGAAGGAAGAATCTACCCCCTTCTCCCCTCAGAAAATTTAGGCAGGAATTAACTGTCCTGAATTTGGCTACTTCGAGTTAAAGTAAAAAAGTACAGAGTATCAATGAGAAAGTGCAGGATATGTTTTATATGCATGCACACATACACCTATCTGTGTGCACATTTTCTTTTTTAGCAATAGTGACTCATGACAACTGGAAACTTGGAACCTTCCCTTATTCCAGGTCTGGCATTGTGCCCACTCTGTACATAGAAGGAGGTGAAAGCTTTTCAATTTCTCCAATCCAATTCATTATGCAGCAGTTGCACAAGTTGCCACATGTGTGCTGTTAGGAAGTCTCAGTGCAAATGAAATAGACCTTGTCACAAAATGTAGACATTCATCACTAGTGATGCTGAGCTTCCCCATTTGGAAAATGATTACCTGTCTTGAAGTTCATTTAAAAACTGATCAAAGCTGTGAAATGGGGATGACTGGCTAATCCTGTTTATTCCCTCATGCCCTTTGAAATTAATTGGAGGAAGCTCAAAGGATGAAGACTGTTGAATACTACGGGTGAGAAAGGCCTATTGCTCTGAGATTTGTGAATTCCCTTTTCAATAGAATAAATGAAAAATTTTACAACTATTTTGGATTCTCATGGTGTATGGATTCAGCATAGAAAAAACCCTACCAAAATCTGAGGCTGAATAATATATAATCAGGCACTACTCAGAGCAGCCCCTGACTGTATAAAACGTGGGACATCCTTAGAAGTTCATTATTTCTCATGATATGTAGATTAGTACAAATGACTGGACTGTTTTTTGTTTCTCTTTCTGATCTGGACAGTGCTGGACACTTGGAACTTCACTTGAGTCCCCTGAAGTGATAATGGAATATGAGAAGGTTTGTTATCTCTGGTTTGAACTTAAGAGGTTTGAGACTTAAAATAATTCACCTCTGAAGATTGTATTGCCATGAGAACCGGAAATGGCCAAATTGAAACCTCCGCCAAAAAAAGGTTGCAGTGTCACTTAGACCACTAGCTGGCAATCCTTCTGCTAGAAAAAGAAGGGTTATGCTGTGTGAAGCCACCTCATCACATGTGAATTAAATGTTACTGGCTTTTTCCTGACATCTCTTTTGCTTATGGTCATTCTCAGAATCAAAGAAAGTGGAAGATAATTTTATTATAAACTTAATAAGTGTTTGGGGTAGTGATTTTAGTACTGGATATATCTGTAGAGAAAACATACATAAAATCAGATATGATGTTTCATATATTAATTTTAGAAGGCAGGGAATGCACAGCACCCATTACAATGAAGCCTGAATGCTGGTGGAGACAATTTTCACAGTGAAATAAAGTAATTTTTTGTGATAGCAGGCAGAATAATACATACAACAGACATTCCAGAAATCTTGTCATATTAAGAAGATAAAAGTGCCTTATTTGATAATGCCATGAGATAGCATGGTATTCCACCTGCCTGCATTGCACCCAAATGGACGCAGACTCATCTTTCCAGTTCTGTTCTACTTGAAAGAGTGACTGCTCAAATGGCTTCTGTGGCTCATCTTGGCAGCTTGGAAAAGCTTGGTTCAAGGGGTCCCTTTTTTGTTAACAGTGATTCTTTTCATGGATGTCTCTATGGTCCCTAGTTCCAGCTGGAGTCTGAAACAGAAGTTGTGTGTTAATGTTCCACAGCACAGGCAGGGGTTTTCCAGTCCAGACAGATGCTGGAAATCTTGGAAGTCTTGCTAAAGAGCCTACACATATCTGCCAGCTCAGTTGTTGCTTGCTTGTCTACAGCTGTGGACAACTGGCTTTGATGGCCTGGATGCCCCCTACTAGGCCTCTGTTCACATGTTTCAATTTAGGTGGTTTGGTTAGATTCTAGAGAGAAAGACACAACTCTTTTAGACACTTCCCAATTTTTAGTCTACCCTCTCCACATCAGAATATTACTGGCAGGTTGCAGTGTGTCATGAGAGTGGTATGGCACAAAGCTGTAAATACCAAGGCTGGAAACAGATTGTCACTTGAAAGGGAAACACTGGCTGTGCTTCTTTTTTACCCTACAATTGTATTTAATTTTACCAACCATTTTTTTCTGGGAAGCTTTTTTTTTGTGCCAAATCCTTTATGCTGGTCAATGCACTAAGAAAACAGGACTCATCTTTTCCATACCTGGTTTTTTACTCCTGAAAGGAGAGGGCATTGAGAGTTTAAGAAACTTTAAGTACTTCATTTTTCCCCAGTGTTCCAAACAATTTCATAGATAGTACACTGGATTGTGATATTAGCTTGTTACAGAAAATGCTGCTTTTATTTCTTTATTCCAACATTTTTTTGCATCTTCTATCCAGCAGTGTGCCTAGTGTTAAGCTGCTGCTGCCTGTAAGGTTAGGAGTGTAAGTGCTAATTTGTCATATAACACCAGGGATGAGTGAGAATGCAATAACAGCCACAGATATCAGTAGTATTAAATTCTATCCCAGGTGTACATCTTAGAGGAAAGATTAAATAAAGAAAACAAACATCTTTCCATAACTCAAGTCTAGATAGGAGCAGGGAAAAATTGTTTGTGCCAACCCTTCTTCTCTCTGCCCACTTTCATCCCACCATTTTAGTACCAAACCTATTCCAAACCTTTGGAGTGTCTAAACTATAGGAATAAGATGTTCTTTCATGTCTAGCTTCCATCTGGGTCTGGAGGCAGAAATGCCAGAATACCACAAGACAAGCCTCTTGCATGCCATTTCTGATCATGGACAGGAATCTGGCCTGCCCCCCAGAAGGGCCGAGATGTGTTACAGGATTAGCGGGCATTCCCCATAGCTCTGGGAAGTAAAGCAGGGTCAGACCATCAGCTCCTTAATCTGTTCTTTCCTGGTTACTGGGTACATGCAGACTTCCCTGTGTAAATGTAGGCAGCACTTGAGGACTTTACAAACACAGCATTGGGCCAGTTTGTGACAAATTCTGTAAGCACATCATGGAAAGTATTGCCAAAAATGCCCAACAAAGGTGTGTAGATCTCAGCTGCTCTCAGTTGTTGTTCAATTTACAGCTCTCCCTCTATGTTGTTGTTAAAGACACAGATAAATATATTAATATATGAAAGAGGATCCTTCCATGAAAATAAAAACAGCATTTCTGAAAACATGCACAAATGAGTTCAAGTTTCATGGAGTACGAAGATAGTGAATAAGAAAGTGTTGTGATGTTGGTTATGTTTGTTAGTTTAAGAGCATTCTTTGGGCTTCTGTGTACAGCAGCAAAATCCCTCAGTGTATCTTCCCTTACCCTGACAAAGTGCCCTCATTAAGGGATTGAAGATGTTATTGCAATACTATTCATAATGTTTACACTTTGCAGCCCCTCACATCTGTTTTCTGCACTATTTATCTAATCATCAAGACCCTTATTCATATTTGCCTTGGAGATAACACAACAGGATACCAAAAGATTCCTGGGCTGAGAGGAAATGGCAGAGGGCTGGTGTAATGGACTAATTAAAGACTTCAAGGTCAGGCTAGAGAAATCCAGAATGCTGTGGTGTGGAGAGAATCACAGGATACACAGAACTACCCCATTTTTAATGACACAGGCATGATCAAAGCCACCTGAACATTACATTCCAACAAACATGCCTCTGCCAGATCAACCAGCTTCTGATAAGTGGCAGATGTTCTCAGCCACACATTATGAGAGATGACAGGTTTTAGTTGCATGTGAGGAATGATGAGGAATCCAGGCTGCTTGTGAGAGCAGAGAGCTTGCTCTCAGTAAGGTACTGACAGGCCACATTTAAGTCCATCAGACTTTGCTCTCTTCTTTCTGAGCTCTCAGTTGTTTGACTGCCTTGAGTCAAAGAGCTCTGATGTCAAAGTAAAATACAGTATGAAGGTGAATTGTGTACTTTTAGATAAAATGACTTCCCATAACACTTCTACTGTTAATATATGGAGCTGCAGAATATTCATATTCATGATTTATTATAGAAGTAGGTTTGACAGCCTAGATCCCTGGGTGTTACTTAGGTCTCATTTCAAAAATTCCAAGAGAATGAGAATTGTTAAAAATTTCACTTCAGAACAATAAACATACTTTATAAGACAACGCTTTAAAATTATTTCATATATCTGTTCACCTAGAGATGTGTATGTGCTGTAAAAAGTGGATGAATAAAAATTTTCTAGTCAAACCTTATTAATTTAAAAGTTGGAATTATGAAATAAGGTTTTCTAGGTACTTTCCAGGAGTTACTTTGTTGAAGACAGAAGATAGCAATGAAACTTCCACTGGAAATGCTGCAAGTAGTTCTATGTGACAGCTAAGTATCACTTTTGAAGCATGAGTTAAGTGAAACACAGGAAAAGGTGAGAGGTGAATAAGGATATGTTAGTAAAAGGAATTACAGAGCGCTAGCTATTTCTGTGGCCAATGTGATGGGAATTTGATCATATAAAATAAAAAGTTCTGAGCCACTAGGCTTAACCAATTAGAGCCATACTCAGAAGGGATTGCTGTAGCAAACTCATAGTCTTTGTGGTCTGACAGTTGGATACTTAAAACAAGTGTGAGGACATTTCAACTGTCTAAACATTACCCAGTGTTTTGTACCAATCTCTATGGAAGAGAGTTTTAAAGAGACATTTGAAGAATTTTAGGGTCACATGCTCTGCTTCTTCATCTGGCTAATGTCACTAGTAAATCCATTCTAAACAAATGACTGTTTAAGTGTGTATTTAAAGAATTGAGAAGATATGCCAAAATAAGAGATTCAAAGTTTAGAAAGAAGTTTGAGCTTCAATCTGCAAGAGTACTTGTTGCAGTGGATCCCCCTGGCCCCACCCCCGGCCGGGTCTCTGCCATGTGACTAAGTCAGGTCTACCTTAGGTTCCAGCAGCCCGGGCTCTGAGCTGGTTGGTTGTTTATCCCAGCTCCGCCCCTGGTATCACCTTTCCCCCTGTCTGTGATAAAACCAGCAGGATGGAAAGCCCCGCCCTCTTACCTTGCCGGCTCTGCCCAGGTCGGTGCTCTGGCCCCCCCAGGACAGAGGGAATAAATGACTTAACATCATAAGAGGTTTGAGCTGTATTTCTCTTCTCAACTTCTGCTTCTGGTGGTAGCTGGTGTAAGCACTGGCTTAAGTGGGGCTGCACAGTCAAGGGATATTTAGGCTGTTTGTAAATGGTCTAAAGATATTCCAAGACATAGAGGCAAGCTCACCACAAAATTAAGCAGTGGACAAGCTAATCCAACACCAGAAGTAGTTTACCAGCCTCCTGCAACTTCTCCCTGGCCATCCCTCAGCTGTTCAGACAACCTATTTTGGCAACCAAGTGCTTTCTCCTATTACAGATCAAAAGAGTATTTTACAAAAGGGCATACAATGGGTCCCCTTGGCTATCATGTTCCATAACAGGGTATGGCCTAATCGAAGCCTGGGTGTGCTTTCTGCGTGACCAGAGCCCTTGCACACTCTGCAGTGCTGCTGGTTCTACTCCCTTGGGAAATATCGGCCTCTTCTCATTCCATGGTCATAGTTGCAGTTGTCTGGGAGCCCTTGCCTCCATAACATAATAAGGCCATGGAGCCTTATCATGCTCCATGGGAAGTTTCTGTCTCTGCTTTAGAGCATTCAGAGCACAAATCCATTTTCCATCACTGTATCAAAAGCTCAGTTTGGTTATGAATTTAGGGAGAACTGGTAATATGACCACAGACTTCTCTGACTTGGAGATATAATAGAAGCAACAGGAACTGTCTATACCCTGAAGCTTCAGTGGAAAGTCTATTTTGAGTTTGCTGTGAAATTCTGCCCTCTTTCAACTTCTTCCCACACTGTATCTCCTTCATTTATAGAGGACTTACTCAAGTGTCCCTGTCTGAATTCTGCTGAGCTAACAGAAGTTTGATAGCACAGATGAGAACAGATCTTCAGACACATTCCTGTTTTCTGACCTGGGCATTACGAAATGTTTGTCTGCCACTCTTTTCTCCCAGAAAGTAAACTCAAGTGCAGTGGCCTGATGAGAATTACCTGAAGGCTGGGGAATGGAATAAGCTTAGCTTAGCCAGAATTGGCTATTGTAGCGAACTATAACCTCTGAATTTTTGGGGGGTGGACAAAGAGACTCAGGGCTGAACCCAGAGATGAACTTCCAAACAGTCTCACTGCAGTAGGAATTGCAGCTATTTAACTACTTCTTAGTCTCCTGCATGTTTCCTGTCAACTGCACACAGGACTTCTGGAGAAGATTTACTTATGATGTCATTGTAGAAGAACACTGATTCTAGTTTGATTTTGATTGTCACAAAAGAACAGTGTATTAGAATTTGTAGAGTTTTCAGTGTGCCAAATGGCATGGCTAGTGGTTCAAAAAACATGAATTCTGCACCTGCATTTTTTTTCCTGGCTTCTCATGTGATTGTGACATAGTTTATGATTTTTCTTCTTTTCCCTTTCCTCACCACTGAAGTTGGACCTCCTTTGTAAAACACTTGAAAATCTGTGGATGAGAAGTGTAAGACACTGGATTGAATATGTAATATTACAGTCGTATTAATATCAAAAATGTTGATGTTTGTGTAATCTTCTGTATCTGGACCGAAAATTAAGATCTGATCAAATATATGGTTATTTGGGTTTTCACAACCTGGATAAGGCTTTGTCCATCACTCCCTGACAGACCTAAGTTATCATTAAAGGGCAGGAGGCCAATTCCTTATGTGTTGTTACCCCTTAGTGGTCTGAGGAGAGGCAGTGGCCAGTGTGAAAAGCCATGATGAGCAGCACACCCTGCTGCCTGTCACAGTCACAGGTTAATCAGGGTACAGTAATTTGTGAGAACATTAATAAATACAAATCACTCTCTAGAGGGCTGCAATACATTATTTTAGCTCTCAACAATAACAGACCTTATTATCTTTCAGGGAGAAGCTCCTGTCAGGGCAGTCAAGGATGGACACTTTTAATGAAGACAAATGATCTCCTTCAAGGGAGCGGTGAGTCTTGATTTGGCTTAATGGCTCACTAGTACAAAGCATGGATTTAATCAGAGCTCCAGCTTCTGTCACACATGGGCCTTGAAGTCAGGTAATTGAAGGCAGGTGCTAAGTACAATTTAAATGAAATGTCTAGTTATTAAGGACAGTTTGAAACATGGCATTTATACCCCTCCCCCAAGCCTCTCAGGGACATGAAGGCAGCCAGCTGTGTTGGGAACCAAATGACTTAATTTCTCAGCATTGCCTTTCACACTCATAATACTGTACTGCTACTTTTAGCTTGCCAGATGCTCCAGTTGGAGTGACCTTCTTTTAGACAAGATGGACAATGGAGGGACTGCTCATTGCACTTTGTTTTGTGCTGGAAGAGGAAGCTAAACAAAAATCTGGACAGAGATGAGGTCGATAAGATTCTGGCTCTTAACTATCTCAAAGTCCAGTGAGGGAATGAGAAGGGTTAGAGTAGTTTCCCTAAGTGTGTATCACCTCTAACTGTGGATCTAAATGTGGCTTTCCAGGCTGTACTGTGCATTTTAAATGGTCACCACTGCTGTGTTGATATTGGAGTTTGTATGATACCCAGTGGCTCTCATATTGGAAACAAAGGAACCTTCTAAAGAATACCAAGGCCCCTTTCTCACCTGCTAACCTGATACATTTCCTTCTGCGAACATCATCACAGTTTTTATTTATATTCATATCTTTTTTCTTTTTTTGGCTGTGATGGGGCATGAAAAAGAGCAGATACTCTGAACTTTTGGATGCCAGCAAGAAACTTCCTACTACCTGTGGCCTATGCGCAGTTTCATATGGAACTATGTAGGAATTGTCAGCATCACTAAGCTTTAAAGAGAAGTATTTTGAGGTTTTTTTTCTTTTTTTCCTTTTGAAAATTGAGTCATGGAGTCATCTGCTTATGAAGTAAAAAATGCTTGCTGCCAAGGAGGAAAATCTGAACATGTAACTCCAAACAACTACAATACTACTGTATGAAAAAAAAATAGTGATATTTTATTGAATTTCAAAGTTTTGAAGAAAGGCCTCTCTTATTTTCAGGCATTCGATGTCATCAACACTAATCCTATACACCTATAGGGTGCAAAGGGAATTACAGAAAGTTCAGTAAATATCACTAATACATTTTTCATGTTCTAGATTTGCAGACATGAATCATCAGGACACAAAACTGGGTTTTAAATCCTAATTATCAGTTACTTAAATGTAGGGTTTAGAAGGCAAAAGCATAAGAACAATGCTAAAGGTACTACAGGATCTCCTTTGTCCCTTTCAGGCCTTTCTGTTATCCCTTGAAACTAACACTTCAGAGTAGTGAATTCATAACAAACTCAAGAGTTTTCTTCTGAGGGAGAAAGTAATTAGCCACTGGGTGTGGAAGTATTTTCCATTAGCAATTTTTTAAACTCAGACTGGAATACAACTAGGCCTGAAGGGAGTACATGACTGGGAGAAACCACAAATCTTCACTACAAGGAGATTTCTACGATCAGCTGCTGTGAGACTCATTTCTTTGTCAAGGAAGCACACACAAGCAAACAAGGACCATTGATACTTCTGTGTGCTATCTCGGGATGACATGTGCTGTTCTGCTTTGCAGTAGGGCCAGGCAACAGGTAGGGCTGCCTCTCTGCAGCAGAACTAAAGTTACTAAACCAGAGCCACAGTAGGTAGGTACACCTATTTCTGATAGCCTGGTATGACAGTGATATTGGAAATTGATTTCTCTCCATTAATACTTCATTATAGCAGGACTGTTCAAGATAAGTTGACCTCTAGGGAATCTTTCTTAAGAACAATTAAAGTAATCTCTGGCTGAAATTGATTATTGAAGTGCTTGGAAACAGGCATGGTTCTTGGGGGCCTCTACAGTTTTGTCTAGATTTCAGGAAACCAATGAGGTTTTGGCTTTTCAGATACATTTTGAAATTCGTTGTTGATATTTTTTCATTCTCTTCCCTTCATCTGTTTTTTGGTTGATTTTTTTTTTTAATTGGGTAAAAAAATGATGAGCTGTAATTAACAGATGAGAAGTAGAACAATATTGAGGAGGCAAATGGATCAAAAAAAGAAGAAAATTATGGGTCTTTTAGATTGGAAGTTAGTGTTCATCTGATCAGAGTCCCTCTACCCTTGTGCTTTATGGCTTGATGCCTTACAATAGCATCAAAGCTGGAAAATTTCCCACCAATTACAAAACAAATAAAAAGCAAAATGCTCAGATGGCCTTTCAAGTTCATAGCAACATTGTGGTCATGTATGTGACTGCAGCTCAGGCAGCTGCAAAAGAGCTGTCAGCTATTGGGGTTACTGTCTAGCTACTCTGGGTACCAGAAGCATGGGCTGCACCACAAACTGAACAAGGCTGGCTGGTGTGTGAGCAAAGGCATTGTGTCAGCTGGGATCATGTCTGCCTGCACTGAAGGAGAAAAGCAATATTCTGTAAATGGCAGAGGTTTGTGCTGCTAATCCCAGAGTCACATGTGTGTAAGTAGGGTTTGTCATGACAATGAATGCTGATGGGAGGGAGAAGGGAAAGGTAGCGTGATTCTGTACTAGATGACAATGTGCTACAATGTCCACCCTGCCTTTTAACGCTTGGTTGTTTCTCTGTACTTGTCAAATCAAGATGTTTGTGGCAAGAAGAGAAATTACTATTCTGTCAGAAAAGAAAGCACTGGAAATAGAACAGTATTATTTTTAGTCATAGTCCTAACTGAGGAAAAAATTCCCAGAAGGCGAGGTGTTTGTGATAACTGTATAGATCAATTTAATTGATGTAGGAAAAACCATTTGAAAGAAAGCCCAGGCTGGAATTGTATTTCCCCTCTCCTTCTCAGGAATGAGAACTGGGGCCATGTAATCATGAAGTGAATAGTTTGTGTGTATTCCATCTGCGGTCATGAACTTGTCAAAAGATATACACAACTCTTAGAGGCAACTCACACCTTAAAATGAGGATATTCCAGTTTAGATTGAAAGCTATTTTGATAGGCCAGGGGGAGAACATAATACTGATGACTGCAGCAGGCAGGACACAAGACTGACTAGGCCTACCTTCTGAGTCACAGGAATAACACGAGACTATCTCCTGAGCTGAATCACCCTGAGACTGTTGTCAGCTTGTCAGGGCACCAACATATGTGCCCAAACAGTGTTTGTTCTGCATGCCCTTGGTTGCTCTGTACTCTGTAGGGAGCCATGTGTAATCTATTCCCAGCTGCAAAGGACAAACAGGTTCCTCTATTCTTATGGACAATGGTTGCTTCAGTACAATGTCATTTGTGATAGCTGAGGCAAAAAAAACAACAGTCAAATTCCCCTATGAGCAAGGTTGCAGAAATAAGGCACTGGGGCAGAGGTTCGTTGATACTGATCAGGATTCATTTTCCCAGCTCTGAGAGTTGTTCACTGTAAGGCCAAGACATTTTGTCTCAAATGTGTACTTCAGTGTCAGTAAAAAGCCCATAAATAATACTGTCAGAAATGAAATGATTTGAAGCCCTCCATGAAAAGTTCTATACAAGCCCAAGCTGCCACAGTCAAGCCAGCCCCAACAATACCTCATGAAATGTGTTCCTTTCGTGTTTGTTCTGGGGCCATGGGGAACAATGTCCTTTCAGGACAATAGATGTCTGCAATTCATGGTGAATTTCCTTTCCTTCTCTCATTAAAATCCATTCATTTTCAGCTCAGCCTCTTCATTCTCAAAAATACATCTTGGATATTTGTCAACTTCTATTCATCTTAGTCTGTGCATTTAATCTCTTTCAGTCTAAACATTTCCTCTGATGGCAGAGCCTTGAGAGTGCGATTCTGCCAATTGGGATGCATTGAGGAGAGCCTCTTGGCAAGCTGGCTCATTTTTGGGGAACAGACATATTTGAGTAGTGAGACCTCAGGCATTTATACTGTGCAGGACACCACAATGCTCAGCACTCACTAAAAATCCAAAGAGAACCACTGCCTAGAAAAGCAAAATGCTTATTGGCAAATGTTTTTCAAAAAGGGTGTGGAAAGTTGGCTTCAGTGCCCAGTTTAATTCAGTACTCCCTGTGCAGTTTCAGGCAGACCACTTCATCTGAATATGTAACCTGGAAGGCAGGAACACAAGCTTGCTTCTTGTGCATGTTATTGTACCTGCTTCTTGCTCTGACACGTCTTTCAGGTAGAGGAGAGCAGAACTGTGGTGGTGTCATTCCTTAGTAGTAAGTGAAAGGAGATCGACTCCTTTCAGATAAAATTATTCAAGAGCAGTGAAATCATAGCAGTTTTGGCCTGCTGGTGATTCTGCAGTGTTTCATCCACTGACAAGGAAAGATGCAGCTCCTTACCCCATTCTCTTAAAAAGGGAAAGAGACTGTAGGTGACTGGCACTCAAGCAGGAGGCTTCTACTGTCCTAACTGGAGAGATCCTTGAGAGCTTGGTGACATCTGGTGGGAACTGGAAGGATCACAAGCCTTTTGTGACGACTGCAAAATAATTGATAAAAAAAATTTTTTTACAATAGTCCCCCCAAAACAAGCAACAAAATTTTATAGATTTTATCCCCAGAATCACAAGAGTATAAAATCTAAACATGATGTTATAATGATACATGCTGTACACTGTATAGTTCAGATATCAATGGCTTGAAATGCTGGTGGGACATAACAGAGCTGAAACACAAGGAATTTGTCATTGGATTTTTGCAGGAATGTAAATGCCATCTTTTTATCAGTCTGGTCAGAATATCAGTATAAAACCCAAATTATGCAGGTCGCAATTGCTCATCATGCAACTCTAGGCCCCTGTGATAGAACTAATCTCCATCATGTTGAAATTTGCAAAAAGCACATATAATACCTTAGCCTGGAATGTACCATTGTGGGCTTGTATGTGTGCCCAGAGTTAGGATGAGGTGTGGGTCTGGCAATGGGCGCAAAACTTGAGGAAAGGTAAAGGTAGTGAAGTTAAATTTATATTCAGGCTAATTCTGGTAAGGAAAGAGCAAGGGTACTGCATGAAGTTCAAATTAATTATCGCGTTTGATCTGAGTGAATAGGTATGTGAATGGGTTTTCCCTTTTTTTCTGGATCTTTTAAATCCCATAAAGGTAAGCACTATTGCCTTTCCTCTCATTTTTGCAAGTGCACTTTATAGATCTAGATGTGTGCATTTCTGCATCTTCCTTCACAAAATGGAGCAAATAATAACCAGCAAGATTTTCTCACAGTGTCTTTTAGATATTGGAATAGTATTTTCCCGGAAAAACAGAGTGTTCCCTGCATTTGCCAAAGCTATTTTGAGGTCTTTGATAAAGAGAGAAAAGCCTGAAATGTTATTAGTCAATCTCCTTTTCTTATTCCCCCCTTTTTAGCATTTGTAATGGGAAAGAATGAATTTAGGCGGGAATCAGCAAAATGATGGTCAAAGTTTTCAGGAGCAATTATGAAGGCTGTACCATAGATCTAGCTACAACTGAGAGTCCCGAATGTGGATACACATTGAAGGATGCTGAAATGGGACCTTAAATCTCATTACATTTGAAGTTTAAATAATTGTAGCCTGGTGCTGCAGCTTATTTATCTTTTCATCCTTTGGTAAGAAAGAGTTAGGTTAGTGGACAAAGTAGGGTGGATTTTCAGCCTATCAAGTCCAAAGCAGATGCCCTCTTAGCTACTTAGGAGAAAATTTTTTCTTCTAAGGAGTCTGGTTGTATGCCTTGAGCTGCTCAGGCCTCTGCCTCCCTTCATGTGCCAGTTCATCTCTTCAGGGATGTGGTGATGTGTAGTATCACCGCTGATAACCTTTTTAGCAGAGCCAATTGTCCACAAACCTTCATATATGAGGCAGCTTGCCTCACAGCATGAGGTGACCTAATTCACTCCAGTGGGTCCATCATACATATCCTTGCTGGGTGATTTCCCCCTCTGACAGGCTGTTGTCACATCAGTCCCACTCGGACTCTGTGAGCCCTTACCTCATATTCTTGCAAGCACAGAGCTACACACAGATGGGGCCCTTGATGAAAGCTGATCTAGTGAGCGGGTGTTTGCATGGGCGTGGTGAGCACAGGGCATGAACCGAACGCTAGCTGAGTAGACCTTAGGCCTTTAACATACTAGACTAAATGGAGTCTTTGGAGTTTAGAGTGGGATAAGGCCATTATTTTTGGCTTCCCTGACCAGCACTGGAGCAGGATGCAGTTCTGCTGACAATGAGGAGTTCGTGGAACTATTATGACACAGTAGTAAGCTGCTAAGTCCGTGCACAGAAAGCTTTGTTCAACGCTATGCTGTACACATGGGTCAGAAAGATTCTCCTGCCCAGACAGGAAAGAAGATAAAATCTGCATACACAAAGTCTCTGCTAGCTGTAAAAGGATACTTTATTGAATACTTTTTATTGTGTTCTGTAGAAAGCAGTGTTACATACATGCGCTCACAGGCAAACACACTCGTTACTGTGTCTTGAGGATTGAACTGATGTCTGATTTTAGTGTAGATTATTCTGTGATTTTGCAGAAGGTGAGAACAAAGGAAAAAAGAACATTACTACAAGAAGTTAAAGAAGGGTGAGAATTCTACCTGCTAACCCCATTTCCTACCTAATTTGTTGGCGGCCTGGGTCCATTATCAGCCTGCTCCCATGGCAGGTGAATGCATCCACACTTAATTCAGATGCCCTTCCCAATCTTTCCTGCTTTCTCACATACCAGTGCACATCATGTGTGTTTGTGATATGAGATGAATTTGGAGAGAGTATATTCTACCTCTTTCAGAAGTTAAGACAATTGCAATATACAGGCTTGGTGCCCTCAGCTGTTGAAGAATTAATTGAGAATTAAAAGCAGATCAGTCACCTCCCAATCAGTGTTTGAAGAGTAGCTGGACAGGAAGAGAAGTGCTGGCATTTTGGAAGGAAACCATGAAGGGAATTGAACATGTGTAAACCCTCTGGCTGAAAGCTATGGAGAGGACATAGCTACCCCCATCTGTGTCATGTAATGATTTTGAGGACAGGTGGACTGAAGCTACTGAGAGCAGCAGTTTGATAACAGTTTTTTTTCCTCTCCAAGGCTGTGATCACTTTTGCTTGCCATAGACCATTGATCAGTGAAGTCCTGACCACCTGGAGGTAGCCTAGCTGCACTTTGAATTTCTCAAAGACTTTACAAAAAACTGGGAGTCAAGGTGCACAACCAGAAGTGAGGTGTGTAAACCTTTTGCCCTATTAATGGAAAAACTAAGAGGGGAGAACTACTGACAAAGGAGAAGGAAAGAGATGTTTTTTTCATTGGATATTTTTAACAGACTCATTGTTTGTGTTCCCAGTTTAATTTGTGTTCTTTTCAGAACTCCAAGAAAGTAACTGAGTTTCATCAGATGCTTTGATAGAGCTCAAAGCAGTGTTATGTAAATCCCAGGAGGACTCCTAGGATAATTGAACCTTTTGGGACACTGACAAAGTCTAGCAGAAGAGCATAACCCAGCAGCCACCCAGCTCTTAGCAAGGGATCTAAGTGAATGTTGATGAGAGGAGGAATAGGGGGAGGAATCTCTATGTCATTGAAAATCTCAGCAGGAGCTGGCATGGAGTGCTCTGGAAGGAGAAGCTCTTGCCTAGAGCAGTGTTGCTCTTGAAGGAGTTGGGTATCTGTATGGAGCTGAGAGGTGTGGTCATCCCAGTGCTGCTGGCATTCCAGGCTTTGTCTGGATTCTGTCTATGGGAACAGTTTTAGACCTTCAGATCTAAAATTGCTGTCAAGCAAAAGGAATGATGCTGAATCCGTGCTAAGTGATTCAAGTTAGGTGATACTAGCAGAATTTCTAGCTGTGAAATAACCACTCTGTTGCTACTCAGTTTTCAAATAATACATTAGCAGAACGCTACCCTTTTCCTTAGTGAAATGTTTCCCTTTAATGACTGAGTGCTAATTTCCTATTAATAAAACTAGATATATGCTACATGTGTCCTAACTCACACACAGAGGTGAAGGAAAATGCGTGGCAACTGTAAAGTGCAAGCATGTAGAATATTTCATGTTTTGTATTGTCTTTTATTCAAGTACTCCCTCAACACTTCCCAAGCATTACCTGTGACTCATTCATCTTTAAGACAGCAAAGCAATAGACAAGGAAAATGAGGCATGATACTGTTAAGGAACTTGTCTTAAAATTAACTATAAATATGATGAAGAGAGGAACCCAGGAGTTGTAGTGCTATTACAAGCTAAATAAACTAACTTTTTATTTCTTATATCAAGTGAAAGTCAAAATTCCCAAGAGTTATTGAATTTTTTCAGCTTTGGATTAAAAAAAAAAGGCAGAAAGCATTGTCTCTGTTCCTGTTGAATACTCAGACGCAAGTTTTGCCTGCTTTCGGAGGATAAAAAATGGTAGAAGCAGCATAGGTTAATGAGAGACCAAGCTTCAGTTCCTGCTTCTGGAACAATGGCAGCCTCCTGATCAGCATGAAAGTGTCAACAGGATGGTTCCTTTGATGACATGGTGCTAAACCTGCAGTAAAATCTGGAGCAGTAAAATAAAGATCTGGGGCAAGTTTGGGATTTTCTTACAAAGACTTAGGTTTGGATCTGTTGTTTCACCCAACATTTCTGAAAGTGTGTGAGCTAAGTTTCTGTCTGGTATAGGGGTGCTTTTGCGTGTTTTACCATTTGTGGCAAGACTGCAGGCAAGGCATGCTTTCTCCTCATGTTGTAGCCCAAGTTCCTGCTTTATCAGCACTTTTAAAATACAATAACAGCAGTTTCCTTGCTCTCGTGGTGGGGATTTGCTTTGTGAATACTTGTGTTGCTATAGCTACATTTCCCTAATGTTCATTATTTCTTATAGTGTCCTTGTCACATATCCAAAGGTGCTGGCATTAAGCAAGCTCACAGCATGTCTTTTCTGCCTTGGGAACTGTTGGTAGGTGTACTGAATGAGCCAAGAGGTACTGCAGCTGGTGCTTTGCCTGGAATAAATCTGCTTCAGCCATGAAGGAAGTGGTAATGGAAGTAGTTAGAAGCTTTTTACATCAGTGTGATGGGAAAGGAAAGCCTACAGTCATTGCCATGTCTTTCCAAGAGTGTTGAACAGGAAGGATAAGAAGGGATTGTCATCTCTCAAGAGAACAAATGCAGGGAGGGGAGGGAGCACAAGCAACTTCAGTTAATTGCTAGGTTGTGTAATGAGCTGGGGTGCTGGACAGCTACTGTATAGTCCCCATTGTGTCTGTCGCCTGGTTGGGGATGTACTGCTCTCAGGCATTTTAACTGCTTTTGGGGGTTTTGTTTTTGAATGGTTTAATGAGAAAGCTAAATAGCTGTATAATTCAGAACAGGATTGCAAAAAGTTCACTGTACCTCAGGCATGGATGTGTAACTGGTGCTGTGCAGAAAAGGCAGTGAATTCTGAACAGCCACCTAATTCATATGGGAGGACACTGAACAGTTAAAACTAAGTAAAAAAATAGAGATGACCACTGGCAGATCTTTCAGACTGACATCTGAGAGATGCTCCATACTCATTATCTTTTCTTATCTTCCATATTGATTTCTCAGGCCTTGATCAGTACTTAAGTAGTATTAAAACAGCAACTATCACTTGTCAATAGTCACCAAAAAACTATGCTTCCTAATTTCAGTAGACTGTTGGGTGTAGCTGTTGGATAGAATCTTATAATCTCTCTGAACCAGTACTTGCATATTGAGGCAACTGTGATGATTAAGAAATTGGAATTAAGAAATGTCTGTTGTATAAGGAGAAGCTGGGAGAGTTTTGGCTGTTGGAGAAACTCATGGAGAAGAGAATGCTCTTATCAGTATGTATAAATCTTATCAGCATGTATAAATTCCTAAATGGGAGGGAGTAAAGAGGTAAAGAAGCAGATTCTTCTTAGTGGTATCCAAAGACAGGGCAAGATGCTACAGACACAAACTACAACCCAGGAATTTCACTTAAACATCAGAAAATAACTTTTTTACTCTGAGGATGGTCAAATACCAGAACAGGTTGCCTAGATAGGTCAAGGCGTGTTGATCTTGGAGATACCCAAAATCCACATGAACACAGTCCTGAGCTCAAGGTTACACTGCTGAGAGCTGGAGGGTTTAGACTGGATGGTTCCCAGAGCTTCCTTCCAGTCTCAGCTATTCTGTGTTGTGGTCCTGTAATCCAGTGTTAGTTGTTCCATGCTACTGGGCCTGGAGAAGCAGGAATGAAGTATGAGGTTCTGTTATTCCTGGTGAGCACAAAGGGAGTGACCAAGACAGAAACAATTATATCAGTATGGCACTACAGAACACTTTTCTGGTTTCACAAGCTTATTTCTAACCCTACAGAGCTAAACCTGCACAAGATTATGTGCAAACCACATATCTTTGTAAGTGCTGTGCCCTTCCGTCACATTACTGGACATTTTAAAGATTCATCTTATAGTGGACTCTAACTCTCAGTCTGCTTAGCCTGCAAGGGCAAGCTCTCTTTTCATTGTAAAGAGCTCAACTGACTTCTATTTTTATTAGTATTACAATAATATTTAGTCAGTTTGCAAGCAGTAAGCAGGCAATCTTCATGTGGAGTCCAGCTTTGTAATTTAATAGCTGTGAGAAATACCATTGTACTTCACTAGCAACTGAGTGTTTTGCACCTGGAGTTGCTGTTCCTTTGTAATTCCAATAAGTAAAACACTCAGATTATGCAAAGTATCGTTTAAAGTGTTATTTATTACTGCTAACACTGTAAAGGAAGAGAGAATAGTATAGATAAACTCACATCCCTTAAGATGTTGAGAATTCTGACTTGTGCAGCATCAAACAAGCCTCCGGTCTGAGTGCAACACAGTGTGCAGATCCTGTCTGTGGAAGGGTTGCACCATTTTGTTCATTTGAACTATTGTATTATTTTTTCACAAGAAAACATTCTATTCTGTATTTCTATTATCCAGTAGAAAGAATGTTCCAGTGAGAGCTTCTTGCTGCACTTGTAAGTATAGGCAAGAAGTCACAGTGGCATAATTTCAATTAGCAAGTGGGATCTGCCTACAAGCCCTCTGTTACATGTATCTGGCTGTGTTTGTTCTGCAGCTGGGAGAGACGGAGTGAGCCTGTGCCAAAGGCAGGAGCGACAGGAGGCAAGTTGCGAGTAGCCACTGTCGCAGTCGCGATTTGCCTCTAGATGGCAGTGATTGCTGCTCTTTGGCCCTCTTTGCAGTTGCTGTATTTGTTTCATCACAGAAGCGCCAGTTGTTCAGTGGGGCCATAAACTTCAGCTGGAAAGGCAGAAAAAAATTACTGACTCATCTCTCAGGCTTTCTAAGAAAATTTAAAGGTAGCATGATTATATTAGGACAAGTTACTACTTTTAAAAGTCAATTATTTAAATCTGGTATTGTTCTTGTAGAAAATAACGTCCATTTTGGCATGTGTGGATATTTTCAGGTATCTTTTCCATTGCAGGCAGGGTACTAGAGTACATAGAGACATCAGCATGAAGCACTTCTGAGTCCATGGAGCCCACTGAAGATGTTAATAGGAAAATGGGGACACCCGTTTTCCCCTACACACATGCTTTTGTAACCTTACAGCTATGCCGAGGTTGTCCTTGCTGTACTTGCTTTTAAGTTGAGTTGAAATGGTAGATACAAAAAAGCTTAACAGCAGTCTCAATACTGGTAAAACAGTTACTTCTCCAAAGTACGGTTACAAGTTGTGCTCTTCTGTGGACAGAGCTACAGTCTGAACACAGAGTATGACTGACAAGGTTTTGTGCCACAGTATGAATCTGAGGACTAGCATATGCTTACTTGTGTGCTTGTTAGGGCAGGCACTGTCTTCAATGAACACCCCCTTTTTGTTCACTTGCTCTGGGGTTTGTCCTGACTGGCAGCTAGGTGGTAGAGCACAAAGTGTGATCTCAATACCACTGGTGAAGTAAGAAGTGTGACCATAGGCATTAACTGAGGTTCTCTGCCATAACACATCTCTTGCGTACTAGGACCTGTGCAAGTTCCAGTCAGACCACTTTATGTGCTAAATAATATCTCATCAGAAATCATCCAGAGCAGTCTGATTATCTTTTCTGACTGAGGAAAGATAGTTTTGTGTGCAGGCAAAGAATCAGAGCTTTTATCATCTGTGTTTAGTTCTCAACTTTTCCAAAACTCTGTAGACCTTGGACAAATCGCCAACCACTGCCTCACTTCCCTATGAATGAAATGGGACAATAAATTTTCCTTTCTTTTCAGTTTATGCTGATCTGTCAAGTAATGTGAGCTCTTTAAAAAGTGAGTTATCTTTTGTTCCAAATGAATGCATATCAGTGAGCCTCTATCTCCAGGGAGTTTTGCATGAATAAAGAACACAGAAGAGGGACTCTCAGTTGTGCTGAGTGTGTGGGGGAATGCTTATCAACTGCTGGATGTGGCCACAGTCCACTATGCAGCTTCACAAAATGTGTCTTTAGAGGAACTTTAAAGACAAGCCCCTATGAATAAAATGTTTTTTCCTAAAGCTTTTATAGGTTAATAATTAGGTATTGCAGTCTCTGTTTTATAAAAAGAAATTGAAATTAAGCAGATTGTTTTCAGAAATCTTTTTAATATCTCTGTAAAACAGGAGAAAATTATGCCAAACAGCAAACACATCTGTCAAACAGCTGCAAAGATGATGCACAAATAATGCAGTGAGGATTGTCTTCTGAATCCAGAATACTTGTTCTAAACCATGGAAAAAACACCTTTGAATAAAGTACAGGAATATTTTCAGTAAGAAGCTTATTAAATTACTGTGATACTAAAGATTAATTGTGCATTCATTACTGTGTAATGCATTGATTGCTTAGTAGTACACGTGTAGTATTAAAGTCAAAGGCCAAATACCAAATGAAGGTAACAAAATTAGGAAAAAAAATGGCGGATGATATTTGACAAAATTGTGCAAACAGTCCCTTATATGCAACATAAAGATAGTAAATGCAGAATGTATAAAGAATAATACTTTGAGGAAGAATCAAATTCAATGAATTGAAGACAAAACATTGAATTCTGTTTATGTTTATATCAATATGAATCCAGAGTTACTCCTGGATTTATTTAGCATTGCTCTGGAACTTTATCAATAAGTTTGAAATTAGCATCTGGCTCACATAATGAATTTCATTTCTATATATTTCTGCCTCCAGACTGTTGGAGTGCACAAAGAAAAAGTGGGCCTTGGTATTAATTATAATTGTATTACAGTGGCTTTTTCTAAAAGCCATATTTTAAATTTTTATTTAATACCCCAGTCCTTCTCAATTATAAACCTCTTATTTGTAATGAAAATAAATAGCTATTTTATTTTCTTGCTTCTACTGCAGTTTTATGCCCAATGCCTCTTAATATTTTCTCTTTTCCAGAAACCAAATAAGTTTTAAAAATATGTATGATTCAGTTAGATTGTTTCAGTTTCCTTTGTTGACAAGTTACACTTCCAATGCACAGCTAATCACTTCCACATCTCACCTTCTAGATGAGGACTTAGAAGTAGTACTACGGAAACAAATACAATCTTACAACTTGAACAGCAGATTTCTGCTCAAATCCACCCACATAAACAGAAACATTTTTTACAAGAGGAATAAACTGTACAGAGACTTCTTTAATTTAAAGACCTGATTCAGCCCCTACAGAAACCAGCAGGACTTCCCATAGATCCAGGCCCTAGGTAACAATGAGACGATAGTTTGTCAATGGAAAGGATATGGGGAAGATGAAATGTAGGTATGTACCACAGTGCACACACAGTTGTTTCACCTGGCTTCGTATTGCATTCCTTTTTTATAAGGATGTAGAATGAAAACACTGATGCTATCGACAGCTGTTCATAGTGCTGGAAAAAATTAATATTCCATCCAATTATTATAATGCTCTTCCTTTGAAGAGAACCAGGGTTTAAAGGCAGCCTACTTTTTCTGTCAGTTTCTTGATCTAAGATGTCTAGTGATAAGTGGTATAAACTCATGGGCTGGATTGATGACTGGAAATAGTTCTACATTGTTCAAGCAACCAGAGATAACCAAATTGAGTCCTTCTATGCAAAAGCATAACTGCTGGAGTAAACACTGATTTACAGTCCAGAAGCCAATAGTGCACAACAATAGATGAGGGACAACTAATCTTCCACCAATACCAACAGAATCTTAGATCTTTAAAGTTGCTCTTTGGATAGCAAAGCTAATTCCAAAGGCTGCTATATCCTTGCTACAGTCCCAAAATATATTCCTAACAATTAATATGTTATTACAAAGAAAACAAACATTCTCCATGGCAATTTACCACAGCAGTGTTGCAGTGCTGGTGGCTGTTTCTTCATACTTTGAGCCAAGAAATAAATTACTTATGCAGGACATGTTAAGCAAGGTTTTAAATGACTTTGAAATCAGCATAATCTAAAAAAGCACATAATATAACACTTGTCCGTGCTGGGTTGACATCTCTTTAAAGTAGTTGCTGAGTGGTCCCTGGAGTCCAAGTGGAATAGCAACAGGAAGAGTCATATTGTAGGAATCATATTCAGTAGGAATCCATTGCTCGGAGGATCTGAAGGACTTCCAGCACAACTTCATAACAGAATAAATACTCATCCTGTATGCAGAGACACCAGTGTGAAACACCTGGTTACATTCAGCATAAATTCTAGACAAAGAAGGATTCACTAGCTGAAGTTATGTGTTACATGCTCATATGTTATATGTTTATAACATCAACATCTTTGTGATATGGATACAAAAACATATTTAAGAGAATCCTTGTTCTTTTTGTTCCATCTCTTGTAAAAGTACAGGAACGCTGTATTTTAAGCATGTGCTTAATTCTCATTTAGAACAGTGTAGGTAATATGTTTGCTTAATTTTAGTCACATGTTCAATCATTACCCTGAAGAAAAGTGTATCAAAGCATGTGCTAAAATATTTGTCTATAGGAAGAACTTATTTTAGTCTTCTCTTACTTTTATTCTATCAACTATTTTCTCTAAGGTGAGTTAGCTGCATCTTGCCTTTTTTCTTTGTGGAAAATCTTTTCAGTAGTGGGTTTACCTCAGACGTAGAAGGGTTTACCTAGTGATGATAACTAAGCAATAGCAAGAATGCAACTGAAGGCTGTGATTTTGCAGGGTAGGGTTTATGGTATATCACTGGTTCTGTAATACTTGCTTTTCTTCTTGCTTTAGAAAAAGAAAGGGGGGTGTGTGGTGCCTGTCCTATATTGCTGCTTTGCTTTTATTCACTTATTAGTAAGGGACAAACTTTCATATTTAAAACTAGATATCTCTTGCTTGGAAGGCTGTTATGTCCCTCAAATGAGAGGACTAGAATTATATTTTAAGCCCCAGATTTATCAAAGCATGTGGAGCTGTACCACTAATTGAGGCTTTTAAAAAATAATAATCTAGTTGCATATTTAGAACTTACCTTAGTTTGGATCATGCCAAAACGCTGATCTCGCAAATCTCTCACTATATGCTTGATGTTGAACTATCAGAAGAGAACAGTTTTTATTTGGTTGACACGCAAGTTATAAAGAAAGACTTACACATATTTAGATGGGGAAGCTGTGACAGTTTTTTTAGAAATAGTATATTTGTTGTTATTATCTTTGTTGTTTAAAACAATGAAAGCTGGGTTTATTCCATTTTGTTAGGGTGAATTCTTACAGTAATTATTCTGTTCTAAGATGCCCCCACCTCATTGTTGACATCCACGCCAGTCTGTAATACTTAACAATGATCTGTTTGATACTTACACATAAATCTTTTTCTATATAGCTGAGAAGAATTTCAACACACAGCAAAACTCCACTTCTTCCAAGGCCAGTGCTGCAGTGAGCAACAATAGGTCCTGTCCTGTGAGCTTTTCTCATGTAACAAATAAATTTTACAAGCTGCTCAGCCAGTTTCGGAATATTGTGATCTGGCCAAGTGGTAAATTGCAAATGACTTATAATGCGTTTTTCTTCTGTCTGGAAGAGAGACACCAGAAAGGTTAAAAATGATCAGTCCTAAAACCAATTTTCAAGGAAATCCACTACAAATTTTCCTTCAGCCTCATTCTTAAAACTGTTTATTTACAATTCTTTAGCTTTTCATACTTGACTCCATTAAGGTTTCTTTAGGTTTCAAGAAATGCACTCAGAACACACAGGCCTAGGAAATTTACTTCACATGACTTTGACGAGACACAGAAATTAATCTGTTACCTTGAAAGAATGTATTTATCTTATTTGTTGGTTAGAAAGGAAAAAACAAAAAGGTTTGTTAAATTAGAACATGGCATTACTGTTCACTAAAACTGTTTTTGTAGCTGAACTAAGCCTTACTAATAAAAGAGTAGTAATATGAGAGCTACAGTAGTAAATTTGTAAATATCTGATGGCTATCGGATATGAAAAAATAACTTGTGATTAAATAATCAATATGCAAACTAACTAAAAATGCTTACAAGAATAAATAAAATGTAGACAAAATAAAGAGTAATATTAATTTAATTGTCCTGGATCAACATTTCTTGGTGCCAGCTCACAAAGCCACATTAAAATCTGAATGCTAACTATCTGGATTTTTACTGTCAGAAGAATTTGAATATAAGTATGGATTTCTGCTGAAGTAGACCTGTGGCTTTCTGGGGTGGTTTCCTGCTAGTTTAGTAAGCACAGCAAAATTAACATGTTCATTGAAACAATCACATGGTGTTCCATCTTGCTATTTTGATAGTCTTTTGGGAAGACTCATATCAAATGCTTTACAATGCTTCACACTCAGTGACATAAGGTGAATTTCTTCAAATGGAGAAATTGTTATCTTGATGGAAAAGGCACCCAGTTTAGTATGGCACATGTTTTTTAATTAAACCACTAAATAATATGTCTTGCAGAAATTTTTGCAAAGCTTTACTTAATATTCAAGCAAGACTAATGGACTTATACTGTCCTGACTGCCCCGTTTTATATGTTCTTCCACCTGGATTCTGTATTTATTGAGTTGCTAAAAATCGCTGCTACGTTGGTAGTTTCATGTGTGTTTATATCTTTTCATGAACAAAAAAAAGTATCATTTGTTCTAAATTCTAGGATGAAAGCCACCTTTATCCCCGTTTCCATCCAAGCACCATTACAGAATATGAATCCACTCTGGCATGGATGGGATTTGATAAGAACAGTAAGCAATCCTGCAAAACACGGAACGCACCAGTTCTGTGATTATTAGAGGTCTCGTTTTTGGAAGTTCTTGTCCAAATTTAGGTAATATTGGATCCATTGCTTGTACAATGAGCACAAAAGAAGCATCTCATTAACCCTAATTTGATACCTGTTATTCAGATTTTTACATCCCTAAAAAGTACTGAGCACAGGTTATGGAAGAAGCAAACAATACTACTTGTATCTACTCATGTAAACAACATAATCTATTCCATCATATATGAAAATATTAAGTCTACTTAACTTACCTGCTTGTTGATCATTTCTATTTTTCTAATTATGAAGTATTCCAGTATCTGGTAACTGTGTAGCCTGAGATAGAAATTAGCCAGGTCTTTACAGTCATAGGGAGGTTCAGGCCAGTATCGATGACATTCGATTTGCCCTAGCTCCACTTCTTTTGTCATCATGGCAATCACATCCGATTCACTCTCCCAGATCATTTGCCAGAAATCAGCCATAGTGGATGGCAGAGGCCCTTGGGTTATAATATAAAAATGTTCCTCTTCTCCAACATTCATTCTAATGTAACTTGCATTAATGTAGCCATTCTTTTCTCCCAGAGGAACTCGTGTCTTATCATCTGTACAGAAACAGAAAGATGCTATTTCAGCTGTGGATCTGAAACAGAGCTCTACCATCTCAGGATATATAGTCTCTCCAGAAAAGTATTCCTCTGGATTCTAGAATACATTTGACTGGTAGCACTAATATCAATCATTGCCAGTAGGAATTCCCATGGATATTTGTATGGTTCATTGCAGCTTTATTTCTCTTAAGGTGCTTGTGTAACCGTGTGAAAAGCTTTCTAATTACCACAGACTTGTTTGGCAGTGTTCCAAAATAGTGTACCCAATGCTGCTTTTCATGTATTGCATAGGAACATTGTCACTGGATATTGGTGCTATAAATCAGGAAAAACTCGAAGAATATACATACTACATTACTGATACATAGAGGTGCTACAAATTTTTGCATGTGTTGTCCTGTTGCTGCAGTTTAGAAAGACATTAAGAGTCCAGAAACTTTTCTCCTGTTTCTCTGATGACTTTGTTCACCAAATGCATGTTCTCATTTCTGTGCATACTTACATGGAAGGATATCTCGGTATCTGTTTTTATTCTGGTTTTCTGGTGCTTTGCCAGTTCTGCAGTCATCTGTTGGTTTCACATGTTCTAAGGACTGGATGAAAGAGAAATAGTCAATCCATGTTGTTCACATCCTCAACAGACAACTTTTACAATGTCAGTGTGAGCAAACTGTATATGACCCAATACTGGGAAATAGACTTATTACAGAAGAGAATCAGTACATCATTCTCTAAAATTCTAGGCAAGGAATTAAAGTTGCTTTGTATTTTCCTCAGCCTGCACAATATTTCTGAAGTTTTCAAGTGATATTTCCAACCCTCATCCTCAGACCCTGTCAATACAAGTCCCTGTTGTATATTGCTGTATTGTAGGTGTTTGGAATACTGTCTTGGCCAAATATTGGCATTTTTGATTGATAACACACTGAGTAAAGCAATAACTATCGCACTATTAACAGTGCAATAATGACAGGGAATACTTTTCAGTTATGGAGAAAGTGATGTACATAGGGAACAGCCCCAGTGATATTAAGTGCAAATCATACAGCCATTAAGTACTTTGCAGCAGATTTAGGGGAATGGAATGCAATGTGGTCAGAAGCAGGAATGTGCAAGTTCATTTAATTTAGAGTTTTGGGTTATCTTGACTTTTTTTATTCTTCTGCCTATTTGCTATGCACTGCACAATGCTCAGCCATTACATTCTGCCACTATACATTTCTATGAACTGAAGTACATGTGACAGTTCTTGAACACTTTCCTCAGTTTCTACAGCTTTTACTCAGATAAATTATCCACTGGTTTTGGTAACTGGCACTTTACTTATTAGAGCTTTATGTTTTCTGTGCAGATGTGTGACTCAGCTCATATTAAGGTATACCTACATCAGTAATGCAATGGAATGAATGGAAATTAATACATTCCCTTGAGCCTTCAGGGAAAGTCAGCAAATCATATGCACTTGAGCCTCTGGGATTTTGTACCCATATAGTCAGAGATATAAAGGCAAGTGGAAGAAACTGATAACATTGCAATTGCTATGGAAAAGTGGCAGCAGTCCATTTCATTGGTAATAAGCATGTCCTTTAAAGGAAAATCCAGTACCATGTTGAAGAATTAGGAAATAATCTGGCTTTTGGGAACCAGTTTGATGATAACTACATACTCTATGTTCTGAAATAAGAGATTTTATAAGCCTTCCTAATTTTACATTTTTTCATGATTTATATGCAATCAGATGTAATTATATGTTTTCATTCTCTATGGAGGTACATGACAGGTTTTTTTTTAATTTCACTAAGTCCCTGACCTTGACAGCCTCTCGTGGCAATGAGTTCTATGGATAATGGGAGCACTGTTTGGAACATTTTCCTTTAAACTATTTCTGCACTAGTGAATCCCTAGCAGCATGGATTTCTTGCTTAGATACAGCCCCTGTGATAGCTCTTAGGC
Organism: Lanius collurio; assembly: GCA_020086605.1. Taxonomy (NCBI): domain Eukaryota; kingdom Metazoa; phylum Chordata; class Aves; order Passeriformes; family Laniidae; genus Lanius; species Lanius collurio. The sequence goes on from JACBWW010000010.1 coordinate 15,504,637, forward strand.
AGATGTTCAGCAAAGCTAAGGGGGTAATAGGAAGAAGTCAGTCAAGGAAAAAGGGATTCCTAATCTACATTATGAATGTGACATTATTTGTTTTCATTCTATATGGGCAGTATCTTTGAACAGGGAATGGTATAAGGCTGACATCTGTGGAAGGAGAGAGACCCAAATGCTGTACTATCACCCAAACAGCAGAGTAGAAACCCCATTTTGGCAGGAATAATTGTCAGAAAAAGGATTCAATAAAGATATACAAGTTGAACTCCAATCCAGTATGCAGAAGGCTATTAAAAGTCACTATCTTAGCTGTGCTGAATTGCTAGTTCTTAAAAAGTAATCACACTTTACCATAAACTCCTTTAGCACCTCTTGATTCTCAATCCGCAGCTGAAGGCCTTGAATAAGACCTGTTATGCCAGTCTTTGGATCTACTCCACTCTGTGATGGTCTCAAGTTAATTAACTGAGTCAGTTCATCTCCAGAAGCAAAGGTTCTGTCTATGTCAACAACAACAATAAAAAGCAAACAGAAAACCAAACACAACAGTAAAAAAGCAAGAAGTTTTTAATTACTATTGTTCATAGTGCAAAATCCTGGCTTTAAAAACCAGGGAGCTTTAGTATGTGTATTTTGCTGCTTATATTGTGGAAGTGAAATGTGAGAAAATGGAAGAAAATATTTTCGTCTTACTTATGTTTACAGCAGAAAAAAGGATAAGTCAGCATCATAGATACAACCAGCACCACATTTCATGTTATTTGGAAGCAGATCCAACTACTGCAAGTTATTGCCTCACTGAGTTTCTAAATACAGTCTGTTCTAAATAAATTGTCCTTGCAGAATTGTACACTTTAATGCTAGTTTATACTGGTATGGGACACTCCGGCCACATCTTCACAGGGAATCATCTTCCTGTCTGCATCACTTCCATAACAATTGGTATTGCCACACCCCACTGCTAGGAATAACTACGGCAAATTCTTCCTTCCTAAAGGGAGCAAATATATTTTTCTTTTCTTCTTACCTCACAGTCCCCTTCAAGAACAAGATATGAACTATCTTTGATGCACCAAAGTCAGGAATCAGTTTTACTACTTAGCTCATCCTGAAATATGTGTTCTGATCCAGTACTTGACAGATTAAGAAAATAGATATACATTACATCTCCAGAAATATCACTACTCTACTGGAGAAACTGAAAAACTTTTATTCCCATGTTAAATAAAAACAGTAGCTTGTAATGTAAAAAATAATGAAGGAATTATGGAATTTGGGTTTTTTAGTCATAGGCTACTGTTTGCAATGGATAACGTGCCAGCTATCTAAAGAAAAGCTGATTATATGTTCCACGAGTTTGTTGCAAGATGAAGACAAGAAGCAATGCTCTGCTTTCCAATTGTAAGATATCATTGCTGCTCTTAACTAATTTCTGTTATAACAGAGTTGTGCTTGCTGTGTTTTTGTCTGGGCTACAACTTGTCCTGCCTTGCCTGAGCTTCTAAGAAACTTTCTGTTTGCATTCCATTCTCTAACCCACAAAGAGGCTCCTATTATCTACTTGAGAGTGCCAGTGAAGACAGATCCCCACTCCAGACAGAGGACACTATTTCCCATACACCTCTCCTATCAGATCAAGTAGAATTAAAAAACCCCAAATTCCGAGCAGGCAGTAGATGGTAGATCAGTTATAATATTCTGTTGGCTGGCCAGCAAGGCTTGGTCATGTGAGGGAGATAACTGTGTTTTACTTCTAATAAGAGCCATCAACAATTCATTACTTCCACAGGGTGAGAACAAGCAGGGAGAGAGAGCAACCTGCACTTCACGGAATCTATGAGATACTGCAGCATCCTCAGTATGATTCCTTTCACAAATTATTCTCATTTGGAGCAGAAGGAACATAATTTTCATAAATGAAAAATTAGGCAGATTCTTTCTGTAAACTCTTTTGGTGTCAGAGGGGCTTTGGCACCTGAGCTGTGAAAGTGCTTCGGTACATGCTTAAGCATGCAACTTCTAGAGGTTTTAATGAAATTGTCTTGGGGGATGAAATTCAGAGATTTTGGGAACAAAGTCTTGAGAGAGAATTTGACCCTTCATTCTGCATTTTTAAGTGTTTAATTTACTTCTTTTTGAGAAGTTGTATGGGAACTGTAAGGCAGAGAAGAGAGACCTCCTGACGGTATGTCTCTTTTCAGAGGTACAAAGGTTTGGATGGCCTTCCTGTGCATCAGTAGTAAAGATTGTGTCTTGAGTGCCCTGGTCTTTGAGACTGAAAGAGCAAATCCTTAGCTTGTATATGAGGGACTAGTGTTGTCTTCAATGTACATATATGGAGGTGCTGGGCTGTACTGTTGAAGAAACAAGGCAAATTTTTGCATGATTACTTCTAGGTAGAACAGGAATCCTGTGGGGCACAACATCATCTTCATTGTTCCAGCTGCCTGACTCAGACTGTTGATTTTCTCTTCTGCAGCTTTCACATTCTGCACGTTTCTGTGACCTGAAAAACAACGTTAGTTGAAGTGGCAGAAGCTTTGATAATCTGAACCATACAAAGATTTTGTGTTTATTCTATTTTTGATCACTTTTAACTTTCTTGAGCAGCTACTTTCAAGAATTAATTTGAACTCTGAAGATCATAAGTTCAAGGAGTTGTAGTAGCATTTTGTCAGGAATATTGTTTGCAAATATAGCTACTGAAAAATACTCTTGTCAGTATGCGATTGCTGTTGGGTTTTTTCAGAGATAAGAACATAGTCAGATTAAAAAGATGCTCAAAAACGACGGGAAGTAAGGTTTCTCACAGCTAGAGAAAATTTTTCATGTATGACATTTTTAGCCCTTACACCTGGAAGCTTCAGTTCTCTTGTCGCAGTAGCTGTGTGGAAGCTGTTTAGCAGCTCTTCCTGCAGGTGGAGCTGCATTCCAATAGACCCGTGTTTCTGTTATTTGCATACCATATTAGCACAGAGCTGGAAATATAAGTATAAATTATCCATACTATTTATTTTAATACTTTAACTTTATTTGAAAAACTTACCTATCTGAAATGTTACTGGTGATATCCCTATAGTCTTGCCCAGCCAGCTGACCTCGCAGAGGAGATTTGTCTGTACTTTCTGGATTCTGCAGGTTTCAAATAAGAAAAAGCTGTGAAAAGTCAGTATGCAGAAACATCAAGAATATAGTTACTTTCATCAACACTCTTTCTTATTTCTGACAGAAATATGTCCTTCACTCAAGAAGGAAAGAGAAGATAGAATAGTTTCCACTTTCAGAAGAAAGTGTGTATTGCAGTATCTAGTCAGAGTAAAAAGCCTTAGCAGCTGCATTTGAAAGTTTACGAACAATAGAACAATACAGTCTTGAGACACCTCTACATATCAGCATTCACGACTGAACTTTGAGCAGTTTTCTATATCCTCTCTGATCTCAGAAAAAAAAATGCAATCACAGGAATTATGAGTCACACTCTTCCCTCCCAGTTCTTGGCAGCAGGAAGCACCAGCATCTGAGATGGAACCGTTGGTAATAATTTCCATTTTTTATCTTAGACTTAATGATGCCACTGGTAGAAGCAGGGTGCAGCTGCTCTGTTGAAGAAGCACTCAACTAACAGAGAAGGCAGACCCTTAGTGACCCTCCATATGCAATAGAAGCAATAGTATTGGTGGCTGTTTTTCCATCCTAGAGAATAATAACTAGGTTCTGCATTTAAATAATGATGCAGGACATCTGCTGTTAGTTTGTGAAAGTAGCTTCTTCTCAGCTGTAACACTTGATAGATAATTATTTAAATTTTAGTTCAACTAGGTGTTTCTTCTTTCACTGCTTGGTATCTCAGATGTACCCAGAAAACACCCTGGCATACTACACAGTATGAACTACTGAATGCCCGAGAGAACCTTAATGATAGCTCCCATTTATATCTAATTTTCTTACTTTTGTGCATGTATTTCCCGATTATAATAGGGACATTTATAGCTGCTGATTTAAGCATGAATTCATCTACCCAGTTTCTGCACCTACTGATTACATAGATCAGAGACTGCTGTATTGATTTTTGTTTTCAATTTGCAAAGAAAATGTGTTTTACTGCTTCATTTTAGCTTTTTTTTAGTAGCTTGTCATTTTCAAAGTCTACATCACTGGAGTAGATGGCAGTTGTGCTCTATAAAGTAAAGCAGAAATAGTTTCTATTCATAGGACACAACTAAAGGCAAGCTGGAAATAATGAAGAAGAGAGAGGTTAATGGAACCTATTCAGGAAAAACACTAAGCATGTGCTTAAATTTAGGCATGTGCTGTGCTGAACTAGATAGACTTAACCACATTGCTTAAAACTAAATGTTTGTTTTAATACCTCGCTAACTCAGGGATCTGATAGGTAACCTGTAACCTTACTGCTATCTCTTACTTCTCATTGATATTATTTGTTGGGTGTATCTCTTTGTCAGATCATAGATACAACCTTATTTTGATACTACATTTCACCAGTCTCTAAAAGTAGTTCCGACACCCATTTCGGCATAATACTTAAGACTTCCACAAATAAATTCCTCTTCAAGGTTTTCTGAGCTTATTCATGTCAAGGATTCTTACAGTTTTTCTAGTTTGATTATATTACTTGAATCAGGGTTTGGGGTTTTTATGCATTTTCTGGAGGATAAGAAGACCTAAATATCTCACATTTTCTGAGGAATTTTACAGTTTTAAACTCAGAAATAATAGATGCTGTGAAATTTAATGTGGAATGTCTTGCAGAAATTACTAAGATTCAAAAATGTGACCATGTTTGAAGAAATTTAGATGCATTTGAATTATGAATATTGGTGGAGACAGATGAATAGAAATCTTTTAATGCATATGGTTCAGAAATACCGAAAGAATGGTAAAATTAGTAAATTATTCATTTCAGTATTATAAAGACTCGAACAAGACTTGCATATGCAACCTTTCTTTCCTCCACCCTTTTAGCATGTGCATTATAGTTATCATATACTCTTATCTCAGTGGAATCCTGACTCACTCAGATGTCAGCAGCTCCAGTCATTGCAGTACACTTCCCTCACATTAAACTTCTTTTCATTAAGAAGGTGTGGTTCTTGCCCACATTGCAGCAAACCCATGTTGTAAACAAACATATAAGTACATTGCCTGATAATGTCTGAAAACTTCTCTGATTTTACCTTGTTGCACATTTGGTTGTAGCCTTCTTCCTTGAAACTGAAAATAGGCTGAGCTTGCAGGCTTTCCTCACCACTTGCTAAATACCAGAAAACAAAACCAAAATCAATGCATGAAAATGTAGGTCCATTTCTTCTCTGCTGCTTACACCAAAGGACTTTGACCTCAGATGAGACACTGAGTTACAGTGTCTTAAACTGGCATAGAATCTGCCTTTCGTGAATGCTCTGGGAGGGTTAGTACAGGACAAAAGCCATATGTCACCACTGCAGAAGCCAGCATGATTCAGACTGCCAGAAGATACACTGCAGTAAAGCTCTATGTCAACAGCAGCTATAAAAAAACCTGAAACAATTTAAATATTCCCTCCCTAACCTAGCTCATTCCTTCACAGTGCTAAGGTAAGGGGCAAGTACCATAGATTAACTTTGCTGCCAGTACTTCTGTAGTACCATTGTATTTTGCAGGAAAACAGTTTAAACTTCCCAGGAGCTATGTAGTTCACTGATGTCACATAAGAAGAAAATGGCAATGGCTGTGTCTTCTTGTCTAAGAATACTTGAAACAAAGCCTCCAATTTGTAACCAGCAGGCCAAAAGGAGGAATTCTATATCCTTCCCACTTAAGTTTCTCCACATTTTAGGAAATGTTTCAGTATTCAAATAAATAGAAAGTTGAGGGCTATACCTCCATAATCTATTGGTGATATTATATCCTTGCTTCCACTCCCAGCTTTTATTCTTATTTAATTTTTGAGTGCTCAGGAGAACAGAGCATAGAGCACAAAGCTCTTCCATAGTGTTAGTCATCTCTCTAAGTACTACCCTATGCAAGATGGGTGTGCTCTCAAATGAATAACAGTAGACCTGGGAGCAGAGGCTTCTGGATTTGAACATGAACAAGCACATAAGAGAGAGGATCTGTCTGCCAGACAGAACAGGAGGCGTAGTGTTTCCAGGAGATAAGTAGGTGTGATGGGATGTGAAGTTTGTGGGAGAAGTATTTTAGCAACTGAGTCAAAAATGGGCTGTGATTCCAGCAGTGAGTTGTATAAAATGGGGTAAAATCAGACCAACATTCTTGAATTAAAAACTTAAGCTGAGTTAAAGCATCTTTGAGGGTCTTAACAGTTTTGTTCCTAGGCTGTTCCTTGACTTAAAAATCACACTTGGGCATTCCTCCCCTGTGGTCCTATGTCTTGAGAAGTTTAGCCAGACCTGCAAGTCAGGGTGAAGAATGTGTTTGCACCTTCAGCTATGAAACAGGACTAACTCTAAAACTGACTTGTTTTGCTAATACCAAAGTTGAATTCAGGCAACACATAATCCCACTTCTGTCATATGGTGAGCGGATGTAGCTGCTTACCAGGCTCTGCTTTTGTGTTGGGGGAGGGAGCTCTGTTGCTCTGGTTGACTGAATAAGCCCAATGCAAAGCCACGCTTCGGCACACAGTGAGTTGAACAGTGCCTTGAGCCTTGCGCAGCAAATCTGTAACTGTTTGGCGTGGCAGACCAGACACAAAAGTCTCATTCACCTGAAAAATACAATGATGTGTATTTCCAGATTCCTGTAACACAAAGCCTTGTTCTAATCACATATCCTAGGAGTGAACAATCTTTATATAACTTTCTTTAACTTCATGTGTCCTCAATTTCTCCCATTTGTGGGGGAGAATTCTCATTCTTTCCTAACCTGCTTGATCCTACATCTCTATATCTTTATATCATGATTGCCAGCAGGGCCATGAAAGTATAGTCTGAGATAGTAAGTGGGCATTCCCCCATTCTTCAGAGAGAAGAGGAAGGAGAGATGGAAGTAAATGAAAACCAGAAAATCAAACAATTTTGAAACTGGTAGAGGAAGAAGAAAAAATAATTTAGGGTAACAGACAGGACAACCCTCTGACCACCAGGAGCTGAGGGACACCACCTTCTACACGTTACTGTGCAAAGCAGCATCAGATGTTGAATCTGCAACACCTTTATATTGAACAGATGCTCATTATAGAGTAACTACAGAAAATGTAGGCCAAAACAATGAAGAACAAACATTACCTTAAGCAGGATGTCACCAACTTGAAGTCTCCCATCTAGATCTGCACTGCTGTCCGGGCTGATGGCTTTTATTAAGATAGCCCTGCCATTTTTTCCACCTACCAGAGCAAATCCTAGGCTTCCATTTTCTGCTTTTTCCAGCTCAATCTTAATAATGAAGTCCTACAACAGACAAGGATGCAGTCTAAAGTGGAGTTTATTCAGGGCTGTATTTTGTTTGCATTTTTTTACTGAAGATTCCCATTATGCTTCACAGTCCTCACTGTCTGATGGAGATTATGGGATATATCCTAGTCTTGAATTAATCTATAGAGCTTCCAGGGATCAACGTAACAGCTGCATGTACGTATCAGAATTAAAATAGTACATACTTATTTTCATACTCTTTTTTTAGTAATTGCTGCTGGGGAAAAAAACACCTTAAAAGCAAAGGAACGTGTACTTCTGTAATCCTTTTTTAATGTTTCAAATGAATCACCTTAATTGACAAATAAGGCATTATCTCCAGCATGACAGTAATGCAGTACATTGTTCATTCTCTTATTTTTCTATAATTTAAATCTTGTAATCCCAACATTCCCATTTCTTTTGCTTTGGCACTTCATTTGCTTTTAAAATCAGCTGCTTTTTTAGGATCAAGTACTATGTCAGAAATAGCAGCAAGCTAGAAATGTTTGACTTGCAACATGACTAGTTCCAATGCTACAAATATCAGCCTTGGAAATTATTTTTGCAAGTTGAACAGATAAACCATCATGGATTAAATCATGCAGAAGAAGCAGTAATAGTGATGACATAATCAAAAGTGAGAAAATTGTTCCAATTTTTTTTGCCAGGTTGGAGGTCTAATTTTAACAAGAGACAGCTTTTTTTATTTTGCAATCCACAATCAAGAGAAAACTACTTAATCTATTCGCATGAAATATCAGTCCTAATTTGGATAATTTCTATTAACATTACTTTCCATGTGTTTTCACCAGCAGAAGTGCTGTTTGCACTTGCAAGAATTTTCAAGCATTGCATGCTGAGCATGGAAATAATTTTTTCCCACTGAGAAAAATTCCTGTGTATTTAGGAATTCATAATTCAATATTAAATAATTTTTAAAATTCATTACTCTTGCCAAATTCAAAACATATTGGTCTATGTCAGGGCTGCATAATACTCCAAAGATTTGGAGTAATTTTACTCTCTTTTCAAATGTCCATCTGAAAATTGCAGAATAAAACATGTTGATCTCAGTTTTCAAAGGCTGTTATGGAAAATGTTTCACAATTGCACATATTTTCCCCAGAATCCCATGCTGTGACATTCAGTGTCTTTTTCCTGTGCTACTTTCTTTCTAAGCATTGAAAAACATAAACAGAAGAGTCTGTCCCCAGGAAGTGCTCAGTGCATTCTACTCTGTGAATGCTGAAGCAATTCAACCTTTACAGGACACTCTCCAAGTGGATTAGATTCACATTTTCAAAGAGAGAGAAAAAATGCATTAAATACTGTTATTGAAAAAATCTCACTCCATATAGCTCACTTCACTTGATGAACCACCTCGCACCTCAGAGTGCTGCTTACTTTAGATTCTGGAGAATCAGGAGTGTTCTGCTGATCATCACAGTTTGTTTCCTCCAAATGTTTCTCTGTGGAAAAGCAACAACAATTTTTAGATAGCTTTACTCATAAAATATTCTATAGTATAACACTCAAAATCTTATTCAGAGACATAATCAAACATTTTATATTTTATATGTGAAATACAAAATAAATCCTATGGATTTATGTGGCCTAAAACTCCTAAAATGTGAGCTGCACTGTGACTTTTTTTACCTCTCTCTGAGCAGGTTCCAAAACAAGCCTTAAAAACTGTGTGCTACAGCATAAGAGACACCAGATGGACAACAGTAATCTATAAATGTTCTCTGAAACTCTGAGGGAGGCAGGTTTTTTGAAGAGTTAATCTTTCCCAGTCAATGCCCTTACCACCTATAGACTTATTTTCTTTCAAAGAGAAGGCACAAAATTTTACAAATCCTAATTGAAAAATGCAAAATTCCTTACTGTGTTGTTGCAGCAGATGCTGTTCCTGGGAGTTCAAGTTTTCATTAGACAAAGAAATATTGGCTTTCTCTGTTTCAGCTGGTGGCCCTAAAAATATATACGTATGTTTGTTCTGACAGGCCTCCTGCTAAACTTCATGAGTGCATGGAATGTAAACTCTGGCTTAGATTATTAAAAAAGCATCAATATCCAATATTGGTACTATATGAAACAGTGTGAGACCACTGCATAATTAAGTTTGCCAATTTGCATAGAGATACAAATATTTCAATCATGAATTGCAGAGATACTGCATCTCAGCCATTGCTGTTTCAAAAATTGTAACAACAATCAGAGGTCAGACTAAGTCATCTTAGTGTGGCAATGATCAGGCAGATGAAGGAACATACCCACCTCTACCCAGCCTCCCCCAGTTTTATGGTTTTGGTGATTGTAGCTGTCTTCCACAAAGTACTCTTAATGTGTGAATTATGAAAAATAATGGATGTCCTGTACTTTAAAAAAAGCTACCTGTTGCAATTGCAATTTTGGTATGTGTTCTTGTAACTAAGAGAGCCTATGAACATGAAGGCTTGCTTTCTTAATAATTAATAATAATAAAAAATTATTACAAATTTATCTATAAATCTATCAGTGATGAACACCAAATACAAAGTTACCATAGGTTTTTAAAAGTACCTGTAACAGGGAAGAATCATAGAATCATAGAATGGTTTGGGTTGGAAAGGCCCTTAAAGATCATCTAGTTCCCATCCTCTGCCATGAGCAAGGACACCTTTCACTAGACCAGGTTCCTCAGAGCCCCACCCAGCCTGGACCTGAAGATTTTCAGGGATGAGGTGTCCACCACTTCTCTGGGCAGCCTGTTCCAGTGTCTCACCACCTTCACAGTAAAGAATTTCTCTCTACTATCAAATCTAAACCTGCCCTCTTTCAGTTTGATGCCATTCCCTCTTGTCCTATCTCTACATGCCTTTGTCAAAAGTCCCTCTCCAGTACCCCTTTAGGTACTGGAAATTGCTTTAATGTCTCCATGGAGTCTTCTCTTGTCCAGGCTGAACAGCTCCAACTGTCCCAGCTGGTCTTCATAGGAGAGGTGCTTCAGCCCTCTGAACATTTTACAGCCTCCTCTTTAAATTGCTCCAACAGGTCCATGTGCTTCTTATGCTGGGGACCCCAAAGCTGGATGCAGCACTCCAGGTGGGGTCTCACAGAGTAGTGGGGCAGAATCCCCTCCCTCAGCCTGCTGGTCACACTGCTTTCTGTGCATCCAAGGATATGATTTCTGGGCTGTGATTGCACATTGTTCCGTCATGTTGAGCTTAACATCAGCCGACACCCTAAAGTCCTTCTCAGGGCTGCTCTCAATCCATTCTCTGCCCAGCCTGTGTTTGTGCTTGAGATTGCTCCAACCCATGTGCAGGACCTTACACATCTTGTTTTATAGGAGAGGCAGGTAACTGTGCCAGTGTAGAGTTCATAACTCTGTATCAGAGGTGGATCAAGTCTGCCTATTTGAAGATGTTTTGAGAAATCTTGGAATCTGCAAAGCTCTCACCAGACTGTATGAGCAAGGTCCTACCAGGATATAAATTTGCTGTGCTTTAGTTCTGTTGCAATAACTGAGACTACACATCACTTTATCCATATCTTGTAGAAAATTGCCTCCGTTTATAGAAGCAAACCCGTGGCTATGTGTGGTAAAGTACGAAATCTGTTACTAACTTGACTTGGAATAAGTTCTTCAGGTAACCATATGCCAGTATTCAGATGAGTATAGGCATGAGAGCAGTCGTGGTCCAGGGTTACTTTTGTAGGTCATCTTTGCACGATTTAAAAAAAACCATTGAGATATCCATGTAGGTGAATGAAACTGGGGTTAGACCTGACTTAATGCAGCCAAATGTGCATCAGAAAGTACTACTTGCATAACTAGCACCTTTTATGTGTGCTGACCTAGATGTGATATCTCTTGTTCCACCTGAGGGTGCAGGACTAACCTGTGCTTGCTGAAACTCCTTCCACTGCTAGAGCAAATCTGGTCAAGTCTTTGTAGTACAAATGATTACTGAAGTTTTGTATCAGCTAGAGTATCAAATATCTCCCCTGGCAGGGATATTTATATTAACTAAGAGATATTGGTGCTGCCTGCTTCTGATTTTATATAGTTTATTGATAACAGTTTAAAAAAGTGGTCTAGATGATGAAGTAGTGGCTGATATTAAAAAGTGGCTCGAGAAGTGCTGGAAGACTCCTCAGAGAATAGTTTCAGTCAAAACAGATGTTGAAATATGACCACATAAAATTCCTATTTAATAACAAAATAAAAAAATAGAAACTAAGTATGTAATAAAATATTTTTTTACAGAGAACTATACATTTTATTTCTGTCCTTAAACAGCTACCAAATTTTATTCAGATCCTTAAAATGGCCATAACAAATGCTGAATGCCAAGTTACAATCTGTTAATAACTTTTAAATCAATGAATCAATACTTTATGCCTATTTTCAAAATCAGAAGCAAGGTTTGAACTAAAACTCAAAAATATTAGCCTTACTTACTATTTTCCTGCTCTATAGGAACCACTGGATTGCCATTTCTGGGGGCAGAAAAAGTGAAATGTGAGCCATTAAGAGCTGCATGCTTTGTAAAGCACATATAAAAATTATTTTTAGAAAGTCAATTGTCCAAATAGTAGTTGTGCTTCTATGATTTTGTTAGTAGTGCTTTCCTAAAGAGAATTTATATCAGTATATGAAAATATTTGACTATGGTAAAACATTTTATTGAAATGTGTTGGGGGGGGGAAAAATAAGCATGTTAAATCACCTAGCCCAATACAGAACTGCTTTCTGGTACATTTTGAATTCAGCTTTGGTTACCCACTGTATAAAGTGGGAATGCTCTTTTGTAAGTTCCTTTACCCTGTTTCTCTTTGTCTCCTGAGTTTGTAAATTCTGACAATCAGAAGGTGCTGCCTACTAACTTGTACAGCAAGATTTATAATGAGGCAGCAGTTCCTTCTTCTGTTAGATAAGCACAAGTTACTAAAACAATGGTAAAAGTTTGAACCATGTTAAGACAGCTGTGACAGCCATTCTGTCACATGCTCTGGTTATGTAACTTAGTTATTCATGTGCTTTGGGTTAATATTCCTCTGAGATATTTGGAAGCTATTTCTGCATCATTCCAGGCCCTGTGCTGGTGTGATACCACCTGTGGAACACAATGAATCTGAAGTGCAGCCATGAACTGATGAGTGAAATTCTTTACAGCTGATTGTTATTCAGGCCTGGAAAGATTTTCTGTTCATGCTGCAGATTAAATGCTGCATTTTCAGTACCTGTCTAAAATGTTTGGCTGTTGGAATTAACTCAGAATTTCCCATCAGAGGTAGTTTCTTGCTTGTAGTTGTGAATCTGAGATTGTAAGGAGAAAGCTGACACTAGTGCTGGAAATTCAAAGATTTTCCCTAGAGAACAACCCATATGAAAATGGTGCTCAGCCTCACAGTTGAAGGCTTCATATTGGTTTTCAGATGATGAAATTTGAAGAGTTCTCATTTGTGTTGCATGAATCTACTTGTGCTTGCTGGATTAGATGTAATTACAAGGAGATAAGATATGAACGTTATTTATCAGGTTGCGAGACCTTTGAGTTAAAGCATTTTTCTGTTTTGTGTTGTCTGACTCGTTGATGTAAAATTTAGAAACCTGCTTCAGCATGAGGATCAATTATGCTCAGATTTACCTTGTGGCTTTGATTTGAACATTCTGGGTGGCAGCTTCACACACTCTCACTGCATCATCCAGGCTAATGCCCTCAGTCCACAGTCCACAGATGTAAACAATCTGATCTCGTGGCTGCAAGCTGCCTTCCACACTGGCAGGAGAGCCAGGCACTATATCTAGAACATAAATACCTTGTAACTTGCTTCCAGCTCCTCCTGTCAGCTTCAAGCCTAGAATAATGCAGAGAAAGCATCTTTTGTGGCAGCGTGTTTTGAGTTTCACTGTCAGTGACATAAAGTCTAGCGGAATAGATGTGAGTCATTGAAATATAGGCTGAACAAATCACTGACATTATAAATAACAGTCTTGCCCCAGTAAGATGGGTGTCCAAGGTGGACAGAGAGTGAAATGCCATTAGATGTTAAAAAAAGTATGGGAAAACTTAAACAGTGGTGTCCATCTCTATGTTTCAGTGATTCTGTAGTGCTTTATTTCACCCGATGTTCAGTAGTCATTGCAATAGGACACTGAGCTGCATAGCAGCAGATCCCTCATTACCAGAACATTTAAATGCCTTGCAGTCTTCAAGGTACCATTGGGAATGGAGGCCTATGACAGCTGAGGAGGTGCCTACACAGTGCAAATGACATTCAAAGAATCTCTGAACAAACTAGTTCCTACCTGGAAACAGGATGTTTTACATGAGCAAATACTGTTTCCTGAGCCTACAGTTTTATCTGTATGCAATACTCACAACATGCTGCAGAAATACCAAGAACTTGGATTGTGGGGATTTCTTTTATCATTTGTATTGCACAATGTAGATAAAGCCTTGTGTCTGTGGTGAATCAAGGATTCATCTGGAGATTTTTTGAATAGCGAACTGCAGTCTCAACCTGTGGGTCATCCTTCTTAAATTTTACCTTTTCTTCAGCTTTTTTTCTTTCCCTCCAAATACATCTTTATGTATCTCTGCAGGTAGTAGACATTATTATCCAACTACCCCAAACTTATGTATATCAGTAACATAAAAATATGAGACTGTAAATCTGATAGAAATTCAGTTAATAGGTTGATAATGCAAAGATCATTTTTCCAACTATCTTCATTATTCTAAAAAGATATATTAGTCTTTCCTCTTAGGTGTTGCCCAAAATAAAACTCTTATTCCTTGGTCATGGTTCATCATGAAGAGCATGAAGGTGTCGAGGTCAGTTTGGCTCATACCGATCCAAGACCACAGTTACTTATGATTCCTTATGCTGTCATTCCTGTCCATGTACCACAAATACAGCATTTACTACACACCTAGCTGTCCATCGGCACCCTTTGTGAGAGTAATTTCAGGAATCTCATCTGGCCTGATTGAGGGATGTGGGTCACTGTCAGCACGACCAACCACAAGGCGCAGATCTGGAGGAGAGCTTTGCAGTAAAGTCAGAACTTCATTGCATGGTAAAGATGTGACATCAATTCCATTCACCTAAATGACAAACCAGTAAAATCGTGTCATAGATCTCATTGACTATCATTTACTTCTCCCTCCACTCTGAAATTTGCATATGAACTTAAATTAGCTTTTACTTCCTTGTTATTGCTTTGCTGCGGTATTTAATGTCAGTAAATTCAACAGCTAAGACTGCAGTAATATTTCTTTTTTGAACTTTTATTTTTCTGAATGCAGAGTTTTAATAAAAATATCTTTTTTTCCCCCTGAAACTCAAGGTCTTTCTGCAAAAAAAAACAAGAGGTCTTATGCAACAAACTGAACATGAACTAGGCTGAAAAAAAGGTTTCATTCTTACATTACAAAGGACATAATTCCTGCATCCTTTGTGTATCACCTATCACCTTATTACATTCATTAAGTTTATGTAATTTGGTTGGGAAGGCATTTAACGTCTCACTTGTCTTGCATTGCTCTTGATTCATGTTATTTGCCTGATCATGCAATCTATTCAGTCTGAAATTTATCCAACTGAGGTCAGCAGAATAAGATCTATGATATGATTTATTTACATACGTAGAAAGGTGATAAACTGGGTGCTACCAAACAAAGAATGCCAAAGCTAAACAACATTGATCTGCAAATATTTTCTCCTCTGTATAAACTTAATTACTGTACCATAATGATTCTGTCTCCCCTTCTTAATCTTCCATCAGAAAGGGCAGGATCATTCAAGATTTCGTCAACGTACAGGCAAGTGTCCATTTTGTTAAGAACTACAGAGAATCCATAACCGTTGTTCTCTGACTTCGTCAAAGTCACAAAGATCTCCATTTCCTATTAAAACAAGCAGGAGGCATGTCTGATGTAGGCTTTTCTGTTGCTTCATTTACATCTTCCATTATTTTTATATCAAGGTAGGAATCAGATCCTCAGAAGGTACAACAAGGGTATGCAAAAGGTGCTCTGCCATATCTCAGAATTGTGGAGGTTTGCATGGGTTGATTGATAGGAGCTAATAAGGCAGACAATGCCACAAGGACCTGGGATTTGGTCATTTGGAATGTGCAAAGAAAGACTTGGAGTCCTCTGAGCTGACAAGCATTGCAATAGCAGGGTGCAAATATTACTGTTGCTACTGCTATTGCTGTCCCACTGAAGAAAATGCCTGGAGCTAAATTTTGTCCATGGTGCTCTCAAATTAGTAGGAATTCAGGGCTCGTTAGTGTCAGTAGGAATGCAAAATGTTCAGCATTTGGCAGGACTGAGCCTTATATTTTGAATAGTAATTAGCACAAGGCTCATAGTTTCTTATCAGGACATTACAGCAATATCACTGTAACAAAGTGATTTTCTGCGTGGGCTTGAAACATGGCAGAAAAACCCCAATTAGCTGACTCCAGTTAATTGTAGCAGCTACTAGAGAGCTTTTAGGCCTTTGTACACTGAAAATAATACTGCAGAATTTTGGAAAGTTGGAGAAATAGTAAGATGTCAAGAAAAAAGAAATAGCCTTAAGGAAAAAGGTTAAGAATTCTGGAGATCTGGGCATAGTGGAAGGTCTGCTTTATTTGAAGATTGTGGATATTCAGGAAAGCTGAAAAAAAAAAAAGTTATGTGGAAATACCATAGCATAGAAAATGAGTTTAAATTAGTGTTTAAGAATGTAACAATCTTAAAATTGTTTCTTTTCCCTTGTATTCTATCTGTTAGTAATTTGGTGCCTATCACATACCTGAGTGCAGTCTTCATTTCCTTCCTTCTCTTCCTCTGGTTCCTCCAAGTCCTCCCATTCGTTGTCACTGTCATGTGTCTCTCCAGCAGGCAGGGATGATGATGAGGGACCACAAACAGGTGGTTGCGAGCTTGCAGTGGTTGCAGAGACTGTCTCAGAGCTTCCTCCTCGTGACATTGAGCTGATAGTGAGATACTCTTCATCAATAGGGGTTAGAGAGAGAGTTTCAGGCATACATTTTGTGTTTGAGAGGTCATCATGACTCTTATTAAATATGCAGCTGGAAAAGAAAAAGATTGCAGTGCTGGGGTTTTCCTCCATATGCTTTATTAGATGGCCACTGAAAAATCTACTGCTCATGCATTACCTTATTTCCATTTTAACTGAATTATTAGTTATGGTATTGAACTGCTGTCCGAATCTTTCAATGGTAGTATATAAAAAAAAAACAATAATCAAGATTTTGCAAAGCTACTTGAAAGACTAAAAAGCTCTCATTATTTACCTTTGCAAAATCTTACACTCTTTTAATTCTTTAAGGCATTAGTTAGTACTTTGGTTGCTTCTCAAAAATAAAAATTGGACAAATGCCCAGACCACTAATTATTTCATCTTCCCTAAAAAATTAATTAACTTTTCTTGTAAGTGGTATTCACATTAAAATACCACTACAATTTTCATATTAGCATTTGTTTGAAAAAGGAATGCCAGCCACACTTCTGGCTTCTACAAGTCTTTCCTTGGTAATGGGCACAGACCACAACCATGAAATATGAAGTGGTTCCTGTTTCTTCATGAAAAGTAGAAGTCCTTACTCCTTTTTGTAAGCTTGCCTTTATTCTAATGCTTGCCTTGAAGCATATGAGTTGTCTGAAGACCTCAATGGACTTACTAAATTAATTGAATTAAAATATTGTTGAATTTATTCCACTATATTGCAGGCAAAGTATTCAGCACTTTTGATGTTCAAATTCAAGCTGTAATCATACATGCTGAATTTAATAATTTTGGCTGTTGCCGTTAATGAACCAGCTGTGGCATTGTCTCCCAAAAATTTACCATTAAAGCTTGTAAAAATGCTGGAAACACTTTTTTTTTAAAAAAAAAAGTATATTTTCTTCATATCAATCCTTATTGAAATACTGCTAAACCTCATTCATCTTAAAAACACTTAAAATGGCATGTTCATATCTAAGTCAGCCAGGATCTTCTGCTATTTGATAGAAGTGAACTGTCCATCCTCTCCCAAGCAAACATGGACAACTAAAATGAAAACAAACTGCACATCCTGTATGAAATCACAGAAGATCTCCATAAAATTCATATCAGAAAATTTATACATTTGCATGAAATGTTTTGAGCAATCTGAAGAAATTTCTTCATTAATCAAAAGGAAGTTCTTTATTAATGCCTATTTCCTTCTGGGGATTTTGTATGGTTTTAACTGGAAGGATTTAAATTGAGATTATGTTTAAAATACTGTTTAAAATGCATGCCATCTTAAACTTCTCTGGCTGCCTTTTAAAAATGCAAAAGCTGATACTAAATGATACTGAAAATGTATCAAACAAAAACATTTATTTCAGAACTTGCTTCTTGGGAAGAATCCAAAATTTTTCTTGGAATTGATATTTCCCACAATATACATAGTTTTGTTGAATCTGTATTATCTCTTGGGAAATATGTTTGCTGCAGACACATTTCATCTGGTTTTACTCTCAGAAGTAAAGAAGCAAATAATTGAGCGGGAGCTTCATTCATGAATTGAGTGCAGCTTCTCCACTCAACAAAGAGAAGCTAAAATTATGAATTGCCGTTATGATCCCACTTGACTTGCAGTGTCAGGTAGTGCTGTCACTTCCCAGAGACTGGAATATCTGTCTGGGGCTGTGCTTGATGAGTGTCAAAAGTAACAAAATTATTTCAAATGACTGTGTGGAGAAATAGAAATTAGTTTCTCAATAAAATTACTAAAGCTACAAGTTAAAGGCTGCTAGGAGACTTTTAATTTGTCTTTGCATCAATCTTTTCTGTTCTGATAATTTATAATTTTTTGCTCTGGGAAAGATGATGAAAATGGAATGGATTGTGTTCTGTGTGGCAGTGTCTGATATATCCAAAAGAGTGCAAAAGGAGACTGAGTCCATTTGCATTATACTTTATTGTATAATTCCTCTGGCTCAGGGGTTCTATTGGTTTCTAAAGACCAGAAAATAATTTTTTTTTCCTCCTTGATCACAGTTTGTCTTCTGAGGTTTTTTTATTTCCTATGAAAAAATTTGAAATTAAAAGATCACACAATAAGAAAAATTTATGGTGCCTATTTAAGTCAGCTCTGAAAAAATTGAAAGTAAAAGATCATACAATCAAGAAAAAAGTATTTGTTTCCTATTTGGTTGAACAAGAGTCTTTCTACTGATTTTAAATGGCAACCAGCTTCAGCTGTGCAGCATAAATGATTACAGTAGTGCAGAACTCTTACAAGTATCTTACAATGCAGACACATGCAAAATTCTAATAAGATGAGAGTAAACAGGGAAAGCAGATTAGGTGAGGCAGAATAAGATGATAAAATAAAATCTTCACTAAACAGGAGTGATTAGAAGCAGAGAGCTCTGTACTTAAACCTAAGTGATTCACTTTCAAAATTCTACGAGTCAGAGGAAGGCTGCAGAAGAGATTTTGGTATTCCCTACCTTTTGGCCTGTCCAAATTCACATGGTGAGTAGCAATTCTGCTTCACTTCTTCCTCTAGGGAGTGGAAGACTTCAGAACCGGAAGCTTCTTGATGAATCTTCCAAAGATGCTTATAGAAACTCTCTCTGGAAGTTGAGAGTTTCTGTATGGGTTTCTCTTGAAGCTCAGCTTCCTGCTCTTCATAAGCTGAGCTGTCATCCTCAGGAGGCTCACTGAAATCTTCTCCTACTGGAGAATCGAGGCAGTCTTCGAGGTCTGGAGAGGTGCTACTTCCATCACTGGTAGATTGATCCATACTGTTTTCTGCCTCTGTGCTGCCTGGCATTTCTGCCACAAAGTCCTTAATTGGAGATGGTGCTGGTGTCTATCAAAATAACAGAATGGTTAGTGTAACTCCCTTTTAATCTCCCATCTTTTTTCCTTCAAGAGAAAAAAATTTTGAAAAAGCAGTATTAATAAGCTTCTGAATGGGAAAATATCAAATGGTAGCTGGAAGAGAGGATTAAAAATAGGAGGGATTCTCTCACCAAATAAGACTTTTTTCCTTATGCTTATTTTTCATGTTCTATAAGAGTTCCAGTCAAAACTACTACACCAGATCACTTTTCCCAATGATTTATTTCCTAGAGGTTCTTTTTTATTGTTGCCTTTCATATCATGCCTCAATTTTGTGTCTATATTCCCTTCATTCCATAGAAGTAACTTCCAGACTTGACTCCCAGGCCACTGACCATAGAAATCAGCCAATGGCACACTGCAGCTGAGCAGCAGGAGTCAGTTTGTTATCTGGAGGTGGTTCTGACTGTCATTTCTGTCTGCCCATGGGTGGCTATAAATCCTAGTAGGACAGGCACCATGAGTGGGCCATTCAGAATGGAACAAGAGTAGTACAAACACATGTTCATGATAAGAGTACTTGTTATGTGTCCATGAGGTGGTTCAAGAAACAGCAGTAATAATGCTAGCACATCTAATGTTTAAGTCTCTGCAGTGTCTACGGTTTGGTTTGGGTTTTGTTTGTTTGGTTTTGGTGGGTTTTTTTGGGGTTTGGTTGTTTTTTCATTTTGGTGGTTTGGGGTTTTTTTGTTTCTTTGTGTTTTGTTTTTCCTCCTGCAGATTCTGCTAACTATAAATAAAGAACCTGAATAACCAGTTGAAACTATTATTTCATTTATTTAACTTCATTAAGAGAGAGTCTGGATAGGAGAAGTTCTTTATTTTCTTCTCATATTGAGGAGTTACAATACCTGCATTTGAGAATATCTGCAGTTTCTGGCTGAGGATGTGGTAGAGCATTTTTAGAGGCACCACTAGAAGAGGTGCTTGGGTATGTGCTGTTTCACTCCAATGAAAAAGTTGTTGGACTGGGATAAGTATGTTTCACGTCTGCCAGATTTGTATTATTTTGGTTGCTAAAGAAATATCAGTTGAACTCTACAGGCTGAGTTGAAACCAGGGAGGGAAAGAAATGGAATAGATGGAAAAAAGAGAAGGTTGCCTTCTTCAAGACTGGATAGAACATGTAGTAGTGTCTTTCCAGGTTTACAGAAGCAAGTTTCTATCAGAAGCTTTGCCTTACCAGAGCAATCTGCTCTATTTCTGGAAGAACACCTTTTGGTGGTCTGCAAAGTAGCAGTGTAACTTCTCGAGGAGCTCCTCTCAACAAATGCAGGACATCCTAAAAAGAAAGAAGGAATATTTTATTTCTGATAGAACACAGTCTGTCATACGTGTCATTTTAGCAACTGAGATAGAGAAATTTTTTATTGTGAATGCTACATTTCTCATGTTTGTGCCTCTCAGCAGTGTCTGAGGGCCAATACTCCCCACTGAAGGATTGTCATATAAGTGGACCATAGTTTATATGTGAACATGTATCTAAGGTAAAGTCAGTTGTGTTTACAAACTTCTGTTTCACCAACAGACACATAGGTTTAGGTTAATTTTCTTTTCTTGAAGAAAACATAATTTTCAGGCAAATTCATTTGAACCACATGGAGCAGTAACACATCCTTGGTCAATTATTTCAGCATAGCTCCCCAAACTGCCATATTCCAATGAAAAAAAGAAATCCACATGTTGACTATTACCATTTAATTTCTTCATTGAGTATAGAATTTCTCATTCCAGGTCAAAATCCTACACAGGACTTACTACTTTTGGTAGAAATTTTAATCTGGGGCATTATATGTAGCATGACATTACAAAGCACAAATGACCACAGGGGGAAAATTGTTCCAAAATTGTTCATGCATAACAGCAACAAAGATTCCAGCTAATTAACAGCTGGTTTGCATCAAACAATAGAACTCATACATTAGTGGTGGAAACTTATAAATTAAATAGCAGAAGAAATTGTCTGTCAGAATTAATTTAGAAAGGAACTTCTACATAGGAGTTCTAGAACAGAATCTTACATAGAAATCAGATTAATTATATGCAAGTTCTGCCTCCCTCTGGTGATAATTAAATTTAAATGCATTGTCTTTATTAACCTGTTACCCATATGGAGCCCCAGTAATAATACTTTCTGCTACCTGATACAGGAGCCCATGGAGAGGTTTCCCATTCACTGCTAAAATGACGTCTCCAACTTCAATTTCTCCATTCTCTTCAGCTGGCTGCCCTGGGAACAGTCTTTTGATCCTAACAATAGTTCCTCCAAGGTGTTTGCAAGCATCTCCTTCCATCTGCAGAACACTAAATCCAAGGCCTCCAGAATTCTTGGTTAATTTCACTTCAAATGTATTGTCTGCTCAAAGCAGAGATTGGAAAAAAAGTGGGAACCATGGCATATGTACCCCCCCCAAGGAGCTCATATAAACTATACTCTCAAAAGACTTTTTTTCCCTGTGTACTGCAGAGGTAGAGCTACTGATAGTAATGTCAAAAGAAGGTTTAGGTGTTCCTTTACCTTGCCTAAGTCTTTGAAATCTCACAAGCAGAATAGGGAAAACTGGAATCAATTTCACCATGTGTTCACAGTCTGGTACAAGCCCATAAACGAAAAAGCTTTTGTACCAACATAAAGAAATTCACATGCTATATTTTTCTGACATTCTTCTGTAAGTGTTACATAGATTTGACTACTCTGTATCTGCCTAGTATTAGTTTAGGTCCTGCACTAACCGGCATTAGCTAGAATTGGAGCCCCTGCTCTTTCCAGTCAAGAATGAGAGATCAGGCGTCTCCCAAACCCCATGCTTGTAGCTGAATTGCAGTGTAGAGGAGTAACTGCCCTGTGGAAAAGTATGGTTCAGACTTAGTGTTTATGAGACAACCTTCAGTAAAAGATATAGCATTTATTTTTTGGCTAAATTCTGTATAAGTGATCTCTAAATCTTCTGCTTTTAAGAAATTAAGTGGTGGCAGTCTCCAGTTCACTCCAGCTTCATCACTGTCACAGCATCAGCAGTTGTGCTGGTGAGGCTCTCTCTGGGTAACAGCCTGGCCACATCCACAGAGCTGCTTCCTGCCTGAGAGTGCTGTGGAGTACAGACAGGGGTGTCCCCTTGCCAACTCAATCTCACAAAGGCCGAGAGATTATACTACAGTATTTATGATCATACTACATATTGAGATCATACCACAGTATTTATGCCTAGGATAAACTCAGCTATACCTAGCCCCTATAACTCTATGTACATCAGAAATATTTTGTTCAGAATTGATTTTTGATAATGTCATTAATAGTGAATATTATAATTGTATTCAATATAGAGTTTTTTTCCTTCCAACCCACAAAAATCTCATAGAATTATTTTCATGCATTCCTTTCCTGCATATTATAGGAAGTCACCCTGAGTTCCTTCTTTATCACTTACCATCTGTCAAAAAGCAGCAGACCTTCGTACCATCTGTGAGGGATGTTGCCACAGAAACAACTGCACATTGGTCCTCCTTTTTGTCATTAGCAGTCAGACATGGCTCTGCCAGTTGGTAGTTTCCCCTTTCTAGAACCAGGCTGGCAATCTAAAACCATGATGAACAGGTTCCAGTTACACAGTACACAGTGAGCCCTAAGTCTTTCTAATTTCCTGTTTAGTGGAAAGGGGTTGGAGCAGAGCAGGGGCAGTTCTTTAGGTCAAACTTGGCTACTGTGCTTCATACTAAGTCCATTTTAGTCTACTGGGTATCTTATTGATCTCTGCTGTTGTACAAACCTGTCCAGATTTCTTAAGGTGCTCCACAGCCTGTTTGTGTGTGATGCCACAGAGGCTGATGCCATCTACTTCTAGAAGACGATCACCTGAGGTAAAAACAACCAACAAAGAACATCAAGTTGCTTTGAAGTTCAGGTTCAGAGGGTGTAAACCTTGAGGCTGCCCACATTACTATAGGTCTTTATGTTTACATGTGTCAAATTAATATTAGCTCATAGGAAAGCAATACTGCTCACTGTACAACATTCTATAACTAGCAGCTAAAACTTTCCAAGGTATTCTGCAAGTAAATGCAGTGACAGCATCCAGTTATCCCAGTAACAATAATGTCAGAGTCACTAGCCTGATGGCAGCTACAGAGAGTAACTCTGCAATGTTGGTATGAGGCTTCAGGTGTCTCAGTGGGATCACTACATGTAGTACAGGGACAGGCTGAGGAATGATGGACCGTATATTACATGTCACAGTTGTAAAACCTCCAATCCCAAATGTGTTTCATTTTCCACGCTAACACCGCCAGAAATGTTACCTATCTTTATTTGTCCGTCCTTATCTGCTGGTCCCCTGGGAATAATTGACTTCACATATATGCCTCCATGACGCACACTGGTGTTAATTCCACCCTGCAAAATATGACCACAGATTAGAGTCTTAATACAGTCTTCCTGTGGTAAAAATCAAAGCAACTTACACATGCATTACAAAGTAATTGCTCCAGAAATTACTTTTTTCTTTAAATGTTGGAAAAAAATGGAAAGAGGATATTACTCCTAAACCACATCTATTTAGAATATACTTCCATAGGCAGTAATCTTGTTTTATCTTCTCAGGAAAATGCAATGTATTTCTATGTGGCTATATAAAAATATTTACTAACTGTTCATAAATTTTTCCCTATGCTCACATAAGATGACCTTGCATCTTTAAATTATTCTCTAGACCAGCTTCTAAGCTGTGCAATATCCATTCTGCAATTACTAATCTTTCAGACAATATATAAAGCATGGACCTGAACTTGTGCACTCCAAGAAATTCCAGATTAAACTAAAAATCATGTTCTGTCCATCTATATCCCTGGCCAAATTTAGATGAAGAAAATATCCCTTAATTTCTTCAGCAGGCAATGAAAAGGCTGTTGCTTCTCATTCCCTTTCAGCAGCAACTGTAAAGACATCTCAGCCTGGAGGGGTAAATTCAACTTAAATAGCTAGGACAAGGAATTATTATTCCCATGTGGCAGACAGTTTTCACTGCTGCCTTCTCTAGTCCTCCTGACCCAACTCCACTTTCAGTGGTAGATCTTGTTCTTGAATTGAGTAAGGACAAAAAGGGTTTGTACTGCCACATGCTTTGTGCCAGGACACTTTTTGCACAGATTGTGTGGGTAAGAACCAGGGAACGAGCAGAGGCAGTACTTCATGTGTGCTGTGTCAATCAGTTGAACACTTGGGTTTAAAATGTGCCATGCTAACAGTTTCTGTTATCAGCCTATCTTCTGTCTTTGTTCTCAGTCATGTAACAATTTGACAGACACAATGAAAGATTAACAGTAACACTTGCAGTCACGCTGATTCCAAAAGTCCCATCTTCTTTAACAAGCTCCACCGTGTAGATTTCCTTTGAGTTGGTCTCTGATCGGGATGCTAAGTGGGAAGAATCAGCTGCCTGTCTCAAAAATAAAAACTTTAATGAGATTACAGCATCTCAGTTTAAAAAGAAAAAGGTGGAAAGGAAGTTAAAAATAAAGGAGGAGAGAATTTCCAGAAGATGTAAAGGGTTTGATCCTGCTGTCACTGTAAACCTGGAGTGATACCATTTCTATCCCTGATATTATTTGAAGCTTATGCTAATGCTACTCAAAATGCAATCTGTCTAAATGCACATAACCTGAGTTTATATAGGGAGGATGTCTAAAAGTAGAAAATTAGACATGAAATGTTCTGTGGCTGGATTGAAAACTTAAAAGATTGCAAGAAAATAATCAAAATTTTGTCTCTCAACTGGAAAAGGAAGGAGAATTTTTAGAACATTTTGTAGAACGCTTACCCCATTTTTTCACATATTCCAGATATGTCTATAATTTTGACATTTCCACTGTAATTTATTCCAAAGTTTTCTTTTCTTCACAGTTACCTTCCTTTCTACATGTAGCTGGTGTGCTGTTATATGCTGTGTGCTGAGTGTAACATTACCAAGCAACATCAAAATCTCAGTTACCTCTACATCCAGGCTATCAGCTGAAGGAAGTGGAATTCTAGGGCCCAATTTTGGTGCTAAATTCCAGGAAAGAGTTTTCTCAAGTTCATCTATATTTGTGTCCTCTTCTTTGGGGAGAGCTGTATGACAATCCTGAATCTTTTTTCTCCCACTGTCTACACAAGACATCTCAGATCCACTAGTGCTGTTTCCTCTTGATAGATTCTTTTCTTCATTTAATCCTTCTTCATGCGTGTCTGTAAAGCCATACCAAAATGAGACACTGTTGAATGCAAATAGCAAATAAACTTAAAGAAAAATATTGTTATAACCCAGCACAAGAGGACAATGTAACTTCCTATTTCAACTGATTGTGACTTCAGATCTATAAAATGAGTTAGTCACTGTGAAATGGAGCACTGCTATTATAAGTGTTCAGAAATGTACTTGCTCATTACTGCAGAGGACTATGACTCTCTGTCAAAGCAAGAAATGCCAAAATTCCTTTAATGTTCAGCAATGCAGCCCATAATAGATTTTTTCACACTGATGTAGCAGAGACATCATATGATACCTACTAGAAGTTGAGTATTTTAGCATAAGGTTGTTCTAACTGGCAGTCAGTAGCAGGAATGTAGTACTACATCCCAGTGCCTAATAAATGTGAGTGTCCTGAGTTAACTATTAGCATCCCATAGCCAGCAGTCATTTGCCTTTATACCTTTGGGTTGAGAGATGATGAGCTCTACTTCATCAGGAGAGTTCTGTATGATTTTAACTGCAGTATTAAATGAAACACCCTCAAGGCTAATATTATTCACAGAGATTAGTCGTCCTCCTTAAAAAAAAAAAAAAAAAAAGATAAAAATAAGACAAAGCACATATAAATAAGGAACTAAACCCAGAGCAGCTAATGTTAAACTATGCAAGTATTTTAATTCTAACTAAAAACTAAAGAAAAGCACCTGGTTTGATATTTCCAGCTCTGTCTGCAGGTCCCCCAGGGATAACTGAAGCGATAAAGATACCGAGGTCTAATTTTCCTATGTTTTCTCCTCCAATAATTACAAAACCTGTAAAAATGAGATAGCATGAGAATGCAAACACTGGCAGTATTAGAAAAGATGAACCTTAGGAGCACAAAAGGCTCTTACTCCAATAGCATAAGTTTTATATGTGATCTGAAGGATGGAGAGCATTGATTTACATGGCATCAAGGTCTTGAGTTGGGAGAGCTTTAAACTTAAATTATAATTAAATTGTGCTCATGACTTTTGTCACTATTTAGATATAATTTCCCAAAACCAATGCTTTCCTGGCTTGCTACTTTTAAAAACTCTGACTACCTTCTTGAAAAAGTCATGAACTAGGTGCACCTGCAGCATTTAACACCTGCAGGAGGGAAATGGTATAAAAGCTCATTAGATAGATTTTGAACATCATTCTACATAATGCAACCAGGAAACCTGAGGTGGACTATGTAAACTTCTAATGTAAAGAGATCTAAGAAGATTAAAACTCTTGTTAAGTAGTTCAGTTTTACTATCTTAACTGACTATTGCAGACTATATCCTTCTCACTGGTATAATAATTGGGCTTGGGATTAGGCTATTACACACAGACCTGCACCATTTATAAATTTGATTTTTAATTGTATTAATGGTCACCTGTGAAACCTCATGGTCCTCTTAACTCATCCACAAGAACTGGATACAATGTGATGATGGTATTAACAAAATTTGGATAACAAAAATATCCAAATAACAACCCAAAAGTTAAGAAACATTCATGTTAAGTTTGTGTAAACATTTTTCACCCCCACAGACACTACCTGCAAGGTCTAAGATAAATGAAATCAGTACACATGTACTTCAGATGCAAAACTAAAACCATGTTGGTTTCATTCTACTCTTAGCTATTGATTCCCTTGGTCTCTGTGGCCTTAGTTAATCTTCTGAAAATATAATGGTCTTGATTTATGTGCTTAGCCCTTTTCAGTCCTGGAAATTCTGAGTCCTTCATAAAGACTGGTACTCTTACACTGTAAGAAGAATAAATGGAGTGAAAGAGTCTTGCCCAGCCTGAGCCAGCAAGTATCACTGTTAGCACCAGGATCTGATAGTCCCAGTAACAAACATAACATTTATGTTCCTTACTTACCAAATCCATTCTTAGGGTCACGTTTTAGGCTGACACAAATGATTTCTCTTTCTAGACCACTTAGTAAAACTTCCTTTTGGGTGGCTGGTGATCCAGGTGCTGCAGAAACAAAACAGCTAGAATAGATGTAGATTAATGCAGGGAGACAGTAGATTCATGTATTATGCAAAACTGGACCTTCAAAGATATATTTTTTCCTTGATTTCAACATTACTGTTATATTTGAATCAATATAATTCTGAATGGAAGCGCAAACAAGTGTTCAGAAGTTTTCATTCTTTACAAAAACCTATGTAGTAAGCTCTCCTACAATGTTCCTTTCTGGGAGACTATATATATTTTTTGCATTGTTTTTATTAAGATTAGAATATTTAAAGAGTCAGGCATGTAGAACCCATTGAACCTGAGGATGATTTCGACACAAAATCTCCTATGGGCTCTAGCCTTGGTCCCTGTGGGCCCCTTTGGCTCCAAAGGTGCAATCCAGCCAGCACTGATTGCAATGATGACCTCTGCAGTGTTAACAGTACTTAACATTGTGCAATTGCCACAGTGTGCTTAAAGTTCTGCTCCAATTTTAAAATGGACTAACCAAATAAGCATAGCTTCGTATTCCATAGAATGGCTCCCCATGTGCATGCAGTCTGGCTTCTGATAGAAAATTAGATACCCAGTCTATTGCATATCTTATTCTAGGAAGTGTCATGTTGTGCAAAAACAGAGGAAACACCTGGAGCCTACGCTGTCTCATGCATTACTTACTGAGTTGTAGATCTCAGTTGCAAACCAAACAGTGACCTCTGAGCACAGGGATATTGCCCCGTGCAAGAGTCTCTGGGTGTTCTGAACTGCATCTCTGTAGAGTATTAGGCACCATTATGGACTCATTTTATCACAAAGTCCCTTACCACTGAACCTGTTGGAAAGTGGGAGTTAAGGGGAAGAAAACAGCTTGTCTTGCTAAACTCTGGATTAATTTCCAGGACCAGAAGTACAAAATTATATTCTTTAATCTGTAAATTGAATATATATTGGTCTCCTATTGAGACTATAAATATGGAAGGGTACTGTTTCTCTTTGTTATTACTATACTCACCACTGATTGTGTTCTGAGTTGAATGGATAGAGAGGAAGTCATAACTCCTTTGCTTTCCATTCAAATTGATGTGCATTTCTGACTGGGATAGCCCTGATACAGATCTGCACGGCAGGAAAGGAAGACTGTGTTATAATAAAAAATCAGCAATGGTATTTAGCACTCATCATTGTCATTAGTCTGTCAGAGCCAAGCTGTACAGGTTTATAGCCTTTCAATGAGTATTCTAATTTCTGGGACATATTTCATTTTAGGAGAGAAGCAGTTTATCCTTGCCAGCATTTGCTTCCAAATAACAGCTGCTATTAGACCACTTGTATCATGACTGATTTCCCCCTATGTTTTGCTCTGAGCTGACTGCAAGCATCAGGAAAACATAGAATAGCTTCACCATGATTCATTTAGCCCTGCTGTCCATTTAGACAAAACCATGTCTGAAAGTTTTTTCCTGATAGTTCATGATCTCTTTGGCTCCATTATAACTCTTAGTATTCTAAAAGGCACTACCATTCGTCAAAGGCCTTGAGACTGTGCAGTTATAGCAACCACCTACACAGGTGAATGTACCAAAACAAAGAGGGAAAAAGAAGTTCTGGCACTGTTCCCCCTCATTTGCATCTTTGGACATGGAGGAATCAGCTAGATATGGATCCTTCCATTCCAGTTTCTGCTGGTTTTTAGTTCACATACTGTAATTTCCAGAGAATATACACAGACATTAAAGATTTTACATTCTCCTTCATTTTTATACTTCCCCATAACCCAACTAGTGGCTTCTTCCCGGGTATGGTACAAATTTAAATGTCATTCTTTTTCAAGTTCTGTGAGTCTATTAACTTCCTGCCTGCATTTGCACTACTGCTGGCAGCATGGAGCCCCAAGCCTTTTGGTGTGACCATAATAAGAACTTTAAAAAAAAAAAGTTTAAGTCTTCTTACACATGTTCAGAGAAAAAAAGCAAACCTACCTGCCAAGATTGCTTTTGTCTCTAGTCCTGTTGTTGGTTTCCACACTGAGGTTATCACAAGATTTGCTCATCATCCCAGCAGAAAGGTTTTCCAGGTTTGCTCCATATAGCACATTCTCTGAGCGAGACAGTCTCTGAATAAGGGCAAGGTGTTCATGCTGAGCTGCATAGGCAGAATTTGATTTGTCTATTTCCACAAATTTACTGTCCTCTGAATAAGAAGCGAGAGAGGGGAAGAAGCAAAGACAAATGCACTGATATTATTGCCTCTTTTTAAGCTCAAAGGAACTTAAATAAAATCTTTTGAATATGCCAGAAAAAAAGATTGACATTACAGACACATTTGTCCTTTTATCCTAGGCCTTGGGGTGAGTAGGAGTTTTCTTTCATAAAAAGTATAGGCTGCATTTAGGTTTAATTTCTATGAATTATACTACAAAGCCACTTTCCCCAAAGGCAGATGAAATGTCCAACCCTACATAATTTGAACCTGAATATTTCTGTAAAGTGTATTTTGTAAATGATTGCTATATGAGAAACATCTGTCTTTCAGAGTCTGAATTATCCAGGTTGGTAGTTTCTTGTCCTTCACAGGCCTTCCACTCCAGTATGCGTATGTCTGAGAATACAGGAGCTCTAGTAACACATGCTCTCCAAAGTTCAGAGAGACACCAAGGAACTGAGGGATTTGCATAAGTGAAGTTGAGTGGGGACCATCTTGGTGGCAACACTTGCTATCCAGTTTTCTACCTTTCTGTGAAATCTACTACTTGCTTAATGATGCCTGGGCTCTGCTATATACAAATATGTCCTCTCAAAAGATTTCATGTTTCTGAAACAAGATGGTGTTGAAGGTGACATTAATTTATTTAGGTTCTCAACGGGTGGGCTTGTGAGGGAACTTGAAGGACGGAGAGACAGCAGGCAGTTTTCATAGTTCTCAATAATTTTATTCTGTTATATATGGAATGTAATAATTTTTTTTACAGATAAATTACCACAAACAAATGTGACACAAGAAATTTTAAGATGCACCATTAGCACTCATTGGAATGCAATAAAGCACAGTTCCACTAAATTATGTTAGAAGCTAGAGATGTCAAGCGACAAACAGTGCCTTGAACCTAAATGCCATCCTAGGGCCTTTTTCCATGGCAACAAATTTGTGCAAGATTTTCAGCTTTCATGAAATAATTTTAGTGGTAAGGAGGCAATATATCAATTATCCTGTTACATGCCATGGTAGTATTTGTTGCCAATACTTTTACAGTTTTACTACAGAAAGGAGTATCCCAGTGGGTAAGGCATGACACTTGATTTTCCTGCAATGACTCACCAGGTGAAGCACTCAGGGGTTGTAAATGATCATGGTTCCGTTGAAGGAAGTGGATGATCTAGTGAGAACTCATGAGTGGATGGTCTGTTGAGAACTCATGTTGCTCCACTGAAGAGTGATGACTCTTGTCAGCTTATTTCTTATGTGCCTCAGTTTCCCAATAATAATCCTCACCCATCTTTACAGAACATGCTGAGAACTGTAGGTGAGATGTGCTAAGTACCTGACCAGGGCTGAGCAGAATCTTGTCCTAGAAACTATGCAAAATCTGGAGCTTGAGGAGGTACTAGTCATATCTTCCACAGACATGGCAAAATCTAAGATAAGAGCTGCAGGCAGCTGTGTAGTTAAGCGGGTATGACTCATGTGCCTTTGGTTTAGTGGTTTTATCCTGGGACTGAACCATTGGGTTGCATCCCGGTCTTACACAAAATGACTAAGTTCAGCTCCAGCATATCTGGGCACTATTATAGCGTGGAACATTTTTCAGGTTACATTTCGGGTAGGTCTGATATATTTCTTCACAATTCTCAGCAGAATTCTCTTGAAGGGAAGTGAAATCCTCCTTATTTCTTTTTTAAATCTGAGTTAAACTGCATAGTTGTTATCATCAGAGAACCCCTCTTCACCCCCTGCACAGTCCTACTCACATGCCAAATTAGACTTAATTAGACAAATTAGACTCCTCTAACTTTCACTGTAGTAGAAGACATTATTTTCTAACTGAAGCAGAGTGAAACTGAGGTAGCAGGTTCTAATCCTCAGATTTCATGAATGTACCTTACCTAAAATATAATCTTGTCCTATGGCCCCAGTAACAAAAGTGCATTTATACCTCACCTGGTGAAGTTTGCCGAAGTTGCCTAGAATTCATCTGTGCATTGAATTTGTGCTGGGCAGAGCAAAGGTCCAGTAGGTATTTACATGTCTTTGCTGTATCAGTAATGAAGGTGTGTTTCTTGCCACTGAAACTGCTTTCAATCATGAATTTTTTTCTCTGAGGGGGGGAAAAAAGAATCACAGCTTGCTTCACAGATCAGTCATTACACTGAGGCACTGACAGTTCATTTATATAATCTTGTTGATTTGTTCAGTTGTATTTACGCCTGACTGCATCTCTTTTGGGTTCAGTAACTGCCTGTTGTAAATTCAGCACTTGTAAGTAAGGTGTCTGTTACTGGGATCATAACTCTTCTATGTCAAAAGTCGAGAACCTTAGAACATTGAATGCATTCATAGCAGGTTTCTAAAACTGCAAAATTTGGCCCTACAGGTGTTACAATTATTAAACAAATTTAATGTAAAAAGGAACATATCTTCAAGGGGAAGAAGGACCGGTTTTGGAGGCAAACAGCTGGGAAATGTGTGATGCAGTTTGACGCCTAGACTGTACAATAGTACACTGATATACCTCTAATGTCAGAATCCCATTTAGAAAGGGGTCACAATCTTGTCACCAATACTAGTTTGTTAGCAGACATCAATATACTAAGAGAAGAGGATGGAAATTATAAGATCTGGAAAGTGGAAGACGTGATCCCATGACCTAATGTAGGCAGAAAAACAGAAGAAAAGAGCAGTAAAGACAAAAGAGGAATGAATATAGAATATGCCATAGATAGGTTTGACATTGTTGGCACCAGATCATTCAGTTTTATAATAATTTGACTTTGGCCTCAGCATAAAAACTGCAGAACTTCACCTCACAAAGAACTCAGTATCTTCATATCCAGATCCAGATCCAGCTTGGATTTAAAACTGTTTTCACAAAGGACTTGCCCATATAGAGTGACTCTAATTCTAGCTCTGAATGCAATAAATTTATCAAAGTGACAGGAAGAGGGGCAGTAAAATAGTGGAGTAGAGAAGAGGTTCAGTTAGTTCCAACTCACATGAGCTGAAATTCTCTCTGTTTCACGCCACTGGAATCTTAAGCTGGCAATTCTTGTGTGATTTTTGTTCTCATAGACGATGATGCCTTTGGCACAGATTCCCAGGATGATGTCCCCTTCTGTCCCTTTCTTCTCTTGGGACACGCGATAGAATAACACTCCATATTCAGGAAGTTGCTGAGTCACCTTGTAGAGAAAATGTCCTTTTACCATGTATCACTCAAAAAATTAATGGGAAGAAAAGTTAGGTAGATGGAGGAGAAAATGGTTTTGAGTGTCTGAGGAGCCAGTGTCTGCCCCTGCCATCTAAACATGCAGGGGATATTCTGAGGAACCCACCCAGAGGTTCTGGGTGTTCATGCTTGTCTTTCTACCTCTTGTACTTGCCCACAAAAGTGTTAAAATGTGACTCAGACACTTTACAGAACTATAGAATATGAGTAGGATTTACTGTCTGATCTGCAGACCAATATGAGTTTATCCTAAAACTTTATATTTTCTTTCTGGGAAGCTACTGTAGAATCCCCAAATGACTTTTCAGTTGTGAACAGAGATTTTCAGTGACCAGAATAAAACACTTTAAGAAGAACTGTTTTTCAGAAAGTAACCACAGTACAAATTTTCAGGGCCTGAAAACTGGGGCATCTATAATCACTAGCTGAACCTGGGTTTTAATTTTTAATCCCTTTCATAGTTGGAATTTACATGTCCTTGCCATGGGGTGTATCTTTCTCACTTTGTATGATGTGTTGGCTCCTTCTACAGACTTATTCATTGAAACAGATACTAACAAAGCCGCTTTTCTTCATTGGATTTGCCACACATGATGGGACTGTCATTAAGGCTAAGCTTCAATCTATTTCTTCAATTGCACTGGCAGTGTTAGATGAGGAACTAATATAATTAGATAGCAACTGAACTAAAATGATGCTATAAATAAAAGCATGTGGCACCGCAGCAAAATGACTACAGATATTTATCCATCATCTAATTCCTGATATATTTCATTTGATGGAAAGAAGAGATGTTTGGAGAGAAAGAGAAATTAGCGGGAAAAAAGTTAAATCCCACATCATGGTGACACTTTATGCCTAGAGAAATAGTCATGTGAGAAAATGCTTCAGATAACTGCTTCCTCACTTCTAGGGTTCACAGATACTTTTAAACAAACAATTGCTACATGTTTAGAAAGTGGCTGAACAGCTGCTCTAATTTCAGAAGTCAAAAAAGTACTTATTCTCAAATTTTACAATCTTCAGGAGCCCAGACATGTTGGTAACCTGCCAAAAATTTGCATTAAGCCCTAGAATGCTGCAAATACACCAAAACATGTTATAAAAAACTCTCAGTGGCAAGGGACAGTATCTACAGCAGAATGAAATTCTGAGGTTTTTGTTGACTATTCAAATGTTTTCATCATATCTAAAATCCACTGTATCAGGCAAGAAGAAAATGGACAAAGGTGAACAGAGAGGGGCTTTGTACCTCAAAATTAATAAACAGTGTTTGGGGTATGGCAAATTACCTTTAAAAATTCTAGTTCAGCTTCATCCTCAAATAGGGAGCGATTCATACGATGTAATTTAGCAAGCTCTCGCTGTACATATGCCAAGGTCATTTTCTCTATTCGACTTGCTGGAACATAGTCTTCCACACGAAAATAGCACTTTCCATGCATCTGTGGGGAAAAAAAATGAAAAAACAGACAGGAGTCTTTTGTTCTTTCTTGACTTTTCTTATTCATTGCATGTCATTTTCAGGGTGATCCATATGCAGAAGTCACCCTGCAGCCATTTCCCAAAGGAAGGTGGGAACAGCATGCAGAGAGTTCTGACAGCCAAATTACCTCTTGCCCCTGTGCTCAGGCAGCTGCTCAACGCACACACCACTTCCTTGGGCAGAGGGGAAAAAGGAGCTGGGCCTACAGGCGTGTCCTGCACTTAGAGCTGACAGCTACAGCTGCATCAGTACAGCCTACAGTGGGGGACCCACTGCTATGATGGATCTGACCACATGGATCAGACCACTCAGAGTTCAATTAATAGAGCTACACTGATTTACGTAAATGAAGATATGGGAAAGAACAAAAATGGGTGTTTTCGCTACACTGAAAACTAGGACAGCTAGTTCAGATATAGAATCAGTGTCCTTCCTATCTTTGTAGCTTGTGTATCTGAGCCTACATGTAAAATAGCTGTGAGTTCTGAAGTGTTCATTTGCTTTTCTCTTCCCTATTTACTAACCTCTAAGCCCCTCTGCACATCCAAGGTGGGCCTATGTTGGAAACTTTCCATAGATTTTCTGGAGTTTCTGGGATATATTATGAATTATGAAGGACCTAGGCTCTCTCATCATTCTGTCATATTTTCTGTCAAGTTCACCTGGCTCATTACTACTCTATAATTAGGAATATTTTGTAATTTTTTTAATTAGTAAGTCTGAAGGACTTAACTGGAGGACTAATTGAAATTCTGTGCTATTCACATTTCTTCTTTAAATGCTATGTGACAAACAAAAGGTGCAGAAGTTTTAGAGAGAGACCTCTGAGAAATACTGTATTATTTCTCCACACCTCAGGAGCATAATTGCCAAGCTCTGCCTGTAAAGCCAAAGCGCCGAGTTTCAGGGCAGTCTCATCACTGCAATATAATCGCTCCTCCAAAATATCTTTACGAAGCTGCAGGTAAAACTGATGCCTTGTCAAGCCGTGCCTGGAATAGAAAAGGGTTTAGGAACTCAGGAGGAGTTTTGAATGGTATCCCTATATGCTGCTGGTTTTCCTTCAGTCAGCAGAATTGTCCACTTACTGAATAACATTAAAGTGGTTGACAAAGAATTTTATCCTTAGAAAGAGTGTGAAATTAATGATGGACATTTTCTTCTTGGGTTGGTCATTCCAGCCATCTGGGGCCACTTTGTAGAGTTTGGTCTCCTCATCCAAAAAGAAGAATTCCTTACCTGAAATGAGAATTTTGGGTTCTGTGATAAACCTGGATATACTTCAGCAGCTCAAAGTTCTGCTGTCTTCATAGAGTGCATCACTAGCAATAAGAAATAAAATGGATTTGGGATGTCAGCTGAGATTTACTTCTCTGTGTCGTGATTTAACTTATTGCTGCTTTGATGAAGAATTTAGGACAATATGTAATTTCGGATTACAAATGTTAGATGCTGGATTAATATGGTATCTGTGAAATCACTCAAGGATTCATGGGGCTTGCATTCTGCTCACCATTCAGGTTTGGCACCCCATGGTATTCCTCATGCCCTACACACAAGGTGTGCTTTTTCCCAGTGCCTCAGCTGTGCCTGTCATCAGAAATGGACTAGGGAGATGTGGGTCTGGTAGATGACATAGCTGAACCTGTACTCCCACTTATGTCTAGGAATAAATACAGGCAGCCTTTCTCAGTGCAGTACTTCCTGGAATTTTGGCTGGAGCTGCATGGCTCAGTA
The DNA here is from genome assembly GCA_020086605.1 of Lanius collurio. Classification (NCBI taxonomy): domain Eukaryota; kingdom Metazoa; phylum Chordata; class Aves; order Passeriformes; family Laniidae; genus Lanius; species Lanius collurio. Next base: position 15,540,811 of record JACBWW010000010.1, read on the forward strand.
TTATTTGAGTACAAGGCTGGGACACAGCCTTTTCTGCCTGGGAATATCAGCCAGTACATGTTGTATGGCTGTGCTGATGCACAGTCCTAGGGTAGACATGCTTTACATCAGCGCAGCACAGTTTAAACCAACATACCTTACTTTTGCACAAGCTTTGTATCTGTTTCCACCTGAGGGTCTGAAAGGATCTCGCTGGAATTCATTAATAAAGTGACCACAGAGGCGCTGAGGGGCAGAGCTGCCACTGTACTTAACTGTCTCATTACCTTTCAGGTAAGCCAAGCCAAAGTAGAAATGTTCCACCAAGTTTGCATATGCCACCACGGTGTTGAAAACATCTCTTGCCTTGGTTTTGATGTCACATTGCACCTCAAGGCACTGCCCATTGAGTAGAATCACATTGAGATCCCTTTGGGACAAATAGGATTTCCCTTTTTTAGTCTAAGAATATGCAAGAAAGAATGAAGAATGAGTGCCAAGTACAAGCAATGCAAGTTCCACAGCATTTTATCACTGAGGCTCACTAGTTGTCTGACTCTATACAACCTGATGTTATTCTCTGCTTCCCTTCTCATAAATTAATATCACAAACATTTCTATTTTTTTTTTAAACCCAGAGAATCACAGCAAAACAGCTGATCTTACTTGAACTCTCCAGTTACCAGTGTTATTCTAGATTGGGGGCTAATTCCAAGTTCTCTTTACCCTCATTTTTACTGCTGTCTGCAGTAAAAATTTCAACTTTCTATCTTATCTTAACAAAAGGTAAAGGATGCAAGCTGGAGAAGTCCCATGCATTGGCACTAGATATCATATTGCATATTTGCTGTATAGTCTTTGAGAATACTGGGTTGAGACTCAGATGCTACTTACAGAGAGCCCTAACTAAAATGTCACTATATGAGTTCTAAATTCTTAATGTTCATACTTACCACAATTGATCCAGGCAGCTGTAAGGTCACTGGTGGTTCACTAGACAAAATAATAAATTCTGGACCTGAAAACTGCATGGAGGCAATTTAGAAATTTAGTAAATATCTCCTTATTGGAATGAAGATCCTAAACACAAGTATCAATGAAACCTATTTCTGTTGATCTGTATGATGGACCTAAATGACTTCAGGGTCTAATAAGATGCAAATGCTGATTGAAGACTTCTCTTTGTTTATGGTCTCTCCTTGTGTGGACTCTCCAGGATCCAAGTAGGGGTAAGCTCATGCTGAAGCCTTTTCTTCGGTAAAGGCACTTAATCAAGATCCATTTCCTTTGCAAGGCACCTATTTTCATGACACTTACAGAAACTTAATTTGTTCTGAGACCTTTTCTTATGTGATACCCAAATTACTCTGGGGACAGTCACAGACATGTAAGCACATACATACACACCACGGTGATTGCATTACCCCAGCTTCCCTAGGAACCAGCTGCTTTCTTCCTCATAATAAAGGCTGACTAATGGTTCTTATTAGTAAACGTCACGTTCTTTCGTTTTAACTTAAAATAACTCCAACATTTTTTAAGATCTTTTTTCTTGCTGAGCATCCACCTCAACTAATAATATATACTGGGTTTTCAACAGTTACGTCTATGCTTTTAGATCCTTTCAGCAGACAGAAATAATTGAATGTCTTCAAGTGATAAGATGTGACTCCTTAGAGTCATTCACCATAACTTAGTAACTTGAACCATTTAGATTTTTTTTAAATGTAGGATTTATTTAATTATAGTAGTATTGTCCTATCAATAGACAATGCAGTTTTGTATCACATTTAAGAGGGACTAGCACTGTGTTGTAAAAGTTGCTAAACTCCTTCTGAGAAATGCCATTATTATCCCCACAAAAATCATAATAATTAAATTTAAAACCAAATGTATATGAGAAAAGATGATTTTCCAAAGTATATAACCGAAGCTCTTGCCCAAATATCTGTCACTGGTCAGTGTTGAGCTTCTGAACTGGGAAGAAGTGAAAGGGCTCATCAGTGTGAACCCTGTCCCTTCTTCTTCCACAACAGAAAGCTTCATAGGAAGGATCATGGTGGCATTTTCTGTGATTCACTTATTTCTTAATTTTTGCAATCCAACTTTTAAAGAATCATTATTTCTATTTAACGGAGTCCTACCACAGCTTAACAACTAGAAATAGTCAACTAGGTGAACTATTGGTTGGGCACATTCACTGCCAGCCTATGCTTTCTGTCCAGACATACACAAAAAAAAATTTAAATCCTTTGAATAACATTGGCTCTCAAATGTTTGGGTTAAGTGTCTCTAAATTTTTTTGCTGTTATGAAGCTGCTGTCAAAGTGGTTGTTGGAAACATATGGTATTTGATGCTTGCAGAAATCCCATATGTAGGTCAGAGAGGGTTCAATTACCAGCTTTTGCATAGTCTTTGTGGACAATTGCTTTCACTGCCTTCAGTTCTGATGATGTCACAACTGATCATGCCTAATTCGGAGTCTGTCAATTTAGAATACTCATCTAATAAGGTGACTTAGTAGGTAATATGCACAGCACTGTTGAACAAAAATTAGATGAGAGACTTCTCTTTAGTGGTATTTACATTTTGAAATCAGCTTGTATGTTTTTGATTATTCACCTTTTCCTTCCTATGGAACAAACATTTCTGTGATGCAGCAGCTGCTGAGCAGTCCTTTGTAGACACAGAGAAGGTGGAGCCCAAGCTTAGCAGGTTCTGTTGGCTGTTCTTCTGAGTTCCACCAGGGATTTCTTCTACAGCACTCACTGACCTTCGAAAGAAGTGTCACAGTGAGCAAAATAGGTAACATGCAGTCAGCACAACACTGACTTGAGGACAGAGAGCTTAAGGTACAGTAACTACTGCAATACTATGAAGTCCAGAGCAATGTCTGTTATAAACTCCTAAATGTTTCTTTGCAGAAAAAGATAACTAATTTAACAGGAATAATATAACTGATGCCCTTTATAAATAAATGTAAACTCTGATTTGATTCAATAAAGTCAAAATAGTTGTTTCTTTTTATCATTTGTTGAGCCAGATCTAGCTGGTTTAAGTTTGATGAAGCTAATAGGCAAAGAATTTAGCCTCCTTCCCTTCTGGGAATTCTACAGGATGAAGTAAATGCCTCATTTCTTATTTTCTCAAGAAAAAAAGCTTCAGAAAACCCTAACATTTGTTGTTACATTATTCAGAGTTTTCCAGGAATGGAAATTTGAATACTAATTAATTAGAATAAATTAATGTCCTAGGGAACTGAGGGAATTTTCAGTTTAATTAACAAAAAGGTGTGTGAAAGATCAGAAAGCTGTCTTTGTACTGTAGTTTTAATGCAGAAAGTAATGGTGTTTTCCATGTGAGCAGACATGTTATCCTTAGAACAAACTTCAAATATACTACATATTTAGTAAAGAAAGAATGATTATGTGGTTCAGAATGAGAAGTTTTATTGAGGAGGATTTTTATTAATAACATTTTTTAACAAATGCTAAAGACACATGGAAGCTTTTTCATTACTCCAAAGTTTCATCATTTTCTTTTGCATGTTGCAGATTTGCTTCAAGAAACTATTCAAGGAATTTCTAAAAAATTTTAACAAATTAACTGGAGTGGTTTGTCATGTCTTCTGCCTGGTATCCAATGACAGGGAATGGAGGAATGGTTTGAAGCTACACCAGATGGGGTTCAGAGATGATCTTAGGAAACCATTTCTTCTCTTAAAGGAGGTCAAGCACTGGAACAGGCTTCCTAGAGAGATGGTCACTGGTCCAAGCCTGTCAGTTTTTAAGAGGCATTTGGACATGCCCTTAATAACATACTTTAACTTTTGGTCAGCCCTGAAGTGGTCAGGCAATTGAACTAGGGGATTATTGTGAATCT
>JACBWW010000010.1:15545072-15577068 GCA_020086605.1 Lanius collurio
ATGCAACCTCATAAAGATCAACATTTACCTAAGAAATATGCCTCAAAATTACCTGAAGTGACCCTTGTGAGCAGAAAAATATTATTAGCACAAAATCCAAGATTCTTTATTAAGAAGGCTTTATTTTCCTGTAGAAAACACTTCCTGTTACTACTCCTGTGAGGTGAGAGATGCCAGATTTAACAGCTGTGTCTTCTTTATATATAGATCAGAGCCTTGCTTACAAGCTTAACTTTGTAAGTTGTAAATTATGTCAGTTGGGCTGCCTACAGAATGGGCATGATGATATTAATAAGCTTTATAGACAGTAAACCCATCACTAATTTTTGTGTTGTTTGTACTCCTACATGGGAAACTGCTGATTTCCAAAGTAATTTCAACTCCACTGCTGTCATGGTACTTGTAATAGAATGGTGACTGTGGTAGAAAATCAGTTGCAGATGCTTACAACCAGGAATGGGGTTTATGGTCCTTGAGGTTCTATGGGAAACAGCTTGCTGGAAATTTGGAGAACAGAGTTTGTCTTTCAGCAGAGGGGGAACTTACTCATGGCAGCTTGACTTTAGATCAAGCATATCAAGATCATACCCAGGTTGTTGGTTGGAGGCATGGCAATTGCTCTGAAGTACTGAGTAAATAAATCCTCTATCACTCATATAACTGCCAGGTACAGGATGCATATATAGATGTCTGCATACACACATATAAATGTATGTGTATGTAGTTAAGACAGGTACACAGAAACTTCTTTCTTAACAAAAGCAGCCCCTATCCTGCAACCTGCTTGTAGATCTCTCTTGTTGCAGTTTTTACAGGTGTACTGGGATATCTCATGTTGCCCAGATTGTCATGGCTGATTTATCAGGAAGTTCAAACTGTTTACTTGAGACACATTTAATTGGGAGTTGATCTAAATTGAGTATTTCCTGTGGGCCTGAACTACTCATGTCATGGTTAAAAGAAGAAACTCCTGTTTAACTGGGTCAAGAACCCAATTTAAATGGGATGTCTGTAGGGATTACATGGTGCTTAACTATGGGATTCTGTCTTTGGGATGCCTAGAGGCTGACAGTACTTACATCTCTTCTTTGTTTGGAAACATCTATGATTATAGCTGCACTGTGCTAACATCCCATCTAGAAAACTCTTGTTTAGCAGCAGTGGTGTTTCCCAGGCTGTTGAAAAGGAGTTAGTATTTATCTGTTGTACGTTTCTCAGTTTTCTTTGTCAATGTCTACAGGGTTGCTGTCCATACCATGGCTGAAATGAGGCTAATCCTCATGACAGAGCAGAGGTCTTTACTGCTGTGTCCCTGGGTTACCTATAACTCTCCAGTAAAGTGGTGGTACAAGGCTGGATATGACTTACAGAAGTGAGAAAAAGCAGTCTAAGGACTGAGGTGGAAATACAAATGAAAATTATGGATCACATACATGGTCTGACATAACCACTCCAGAACACACAAGGTGTAACAGCACTTTAATGTGACAAGGCAAGACCACATCCCAAATCTGAATGTAGACAAGGAAGGACTCTTAACAGAATGCCTTGACAGGGAAACCAATGACTATTCATACCTTTTCAACAGATATTTCCCTTCATAAAATCATATAATCATTGAAGTTAGAAAAGACCTCCAAGATCATCAAATCCAACCTTTCCCAGCCTCTGTGGTGCAGCTTCCCAGTTGTTTCAGTCACACTGGGCCAGTGCTGCTTCCCTGCCTGGTGGAGACACAGCTGGGGGCAGCTGTTCTGGGAGGCCCATGGCATCTGGCAGGACACAGTGGTACAGAGTAAATGTTGAAATCCTGAATTTGCTTGTTTTGTGTGGATTGTTCAGGGCCCAAGTTCCATTTCATTAGAGCTTTTGGACTGTTCCACTTGGAACCAAACCAATTCTAGGTAAACATGATTTATTTATTCTACATAATAGAATGTTATGTATTTATTCTACATAAATAGTATCCATTATCAAAACAGGTTCAAATGGCAATTTCTGTTACTGGCATTGCCACACTTGTTGCCTGCTTTACTTGGTTATAAAACAGGTTCCCGTAGAAATATGAATTGAGCTTACCTGTTTATGAAGAGCTTGTAGCTACTTTGTGTACTCGACCCACTAAGTGTGGGGTCACATGATCTGTGTGTCTCTGGAACTCTCTCTGAAATAAATAAAGGAAATTTCAAAATTTGAGTGATAGTAGCAGCACTCAGTATCAGATGTTGGAACAATTACAACAGGGAAGAAATTTAGACTGGCAACTTCCTCTCTTGTGTTCTTACTTGGACATGATAAATGGATATTTAATAAGGTTAAGTGAATACTACACCAGCAGTATTCCCAGTTCCCTAGTTACTGTTACTTCCTCTTCACAGTCCTTTATGTGAATGTAATTTGGAAACAGCTGTGTAGGTACAATGGCTGTCATTTCCATCTGTATGGGGGTAATTTGTGAAACAGCTTTTTCTCTTCAGAAATTATGCCCAATTTTTTACTTCTATTTCCAGGCACAAAATGGGAAGAAAAAGCCATGAAGCTTCTCTCTGTCTTAATCAGAGTAGAATATAAAATCAATGAAATTAAAATGATTGTATCTGTTCCACTAGTTACTTGCTATGTTAAATAAATATAAACATATATATGTTAAATGTTTTTACATCATAAAAACCTGGTGGGAGTACTGGATGGTTTGTGAGTCCATAGCAAATAAGGATTGCATTGTTTTTCACCTTCAATCATCTCTGTTGCTACAGAATGGACAGGTGTTTCTTTGTCCAAATACGTGAAGGTTGACATTTAGAGGCAGAACCAGAGAGGGTTGTGCAAGTGGTAGTTCTATTAATGTTTCTTGTATCAGTAGAGATGTTTGAAATCCTTAAGGAAGGGTGAGATTGAATTTTTCTTCACTTGTATAATTTCATTGATCTTATTTGAAGAATTGCATATAAAACCATTACATAAGCAGGATGATAGAGGTGATAAGATGTGTGGAAGCAATCATTTAGATAAAACATTCATGCCCTACACCCTGAGACTTCACTCTGAATTCCAACATGAAAACGTGACACTGAATTCTAGTGTACCAACCAACCAACTGCAATTTTAAAATCTAGAAAGTCTATAGTCACATTGCTAAAATAAGCATAAACATGTGGGGTTTTTTCAAGCTGCAGATGGTAGTGACAAAATGTGAGATTTGAGATAAGCTAGTTACTAAAGTTGTTTAAATCGTGTGTTCTGAAATTACATGCTTTTTCATGAGAAAACCTTGCAAAAATCTCTGCTTACACTGTGGTTTTCACGTAATTGTATAAATATATTTTGACATGCACATAAAATTCTCCTTAATCTTTGTACATCAGCTGTAACAGCAGTGAGACAACTTGGGTACTTTCAGTGGCCAGACTGTCATGCTTTGGTCACAAATCCAACACACACCTGACATTAAATTAACATGTATCCCTCAAAGAAGTTGCTTCTGTAGATTAGATATGTTAAATTAGCTACTAAAGTACAGTCTTGATATTGATCTCCTCTAATAATGGTGCTCTACTTGATGGTAATATTTCTTCTCAGAGAAGAATGCTTTTTCTTTAATATATTATTTCATGAAAGAATATCTGTGTCAAACAAGCTTTCACCTTCTCTGTTCACTCATGTATTTTTAGAATCTTGTCTTACAAAATCCTGAGTATGAACAGCTACCAGCATTTCAGTGGAGACAGAGACAGAGACAAAGTCATTGGAATGGGCCTTTGTCAAGTTTATGACCAAAATTTTCTTAAAAGTTCTTACAAAACAGGCTTCTGCTCTGAGTTTACCTTCACTGTGTGCACTGTGTGTGACTGACACGTATATGCCACTCAGAGAGCAGTCTGAGTCTCTCAGTCTGCAGTCTCAGGTTTTTATTGCTGCTGATATTGATTGCAGTTCTGGAGCTTCAGAAAAGAGCCTTGCAGGAGGAGAGCATTGACATGACTAACCTCACTTTCCTCCTCCTTGGGCTGAGGGCTTAGGTCTGAGAGGCTATGACATGATGTTTTTTTTTTCCCAGGATATGCCCAATTTCTCTCTGAATTATGTCCTCACAGAATTACAGTGAACACACAGTTTTTTTGCCATCTTTCCTAGCAAAGTTAATCCCTTGAGGTCATGCTCTAGGTCTTTTTTTTTGTCTAAGGACTTTTAAACCTTTTAAATTCAAAAGAGTAAGGGTAATATGGTCCTAGATATTTCATTACAATGAGCATCTGGATATCATAAACATAAATTAATGCTCCCCATTGAAAAAAAACAAGGACTCCTCAGCAGTTTTCTATTATTTATGGCATCAATGAACTAAGCAATCAGTGTGCACACCTTAGTGCATCATAACTGATGTAGTGAGTGCTATGGTTATTGCCTTAAGGAAGAAATTTCTGGGATACAAAATCCACACGTGCTTACAGAGCAGATTTGAATCTATGCCACAGGAGGACCTAGTACTTAATTTCTCATGGAAGCTCATAGAGGGAGCAAATAAACTCCAAAATATAGAGGTAAACTTCCACCTCTTGGTCTAGGAGCTTCCACAGGCAAGAGGGAAAAAAAGTTTGAAATCACATAGGAGGATGGATAACTGTGGATTGGAGGATAGAAATGGTCAGGAGTCTGAGATGAGGAGCTAGCATGGTAAGCTTGGTTTTTTAAGAGAGGCTGATGGCATCTGGCATCAGCAACCTTTTGCTCTTGGGCAGTGTCTTGTCTAGGTGATCCCAGTTCAGATTCTAATTTTTACATGAAGATACACATGTACAGCAGTACTCCCTCCTGAATTCCCTTTTTTCTTCATACTATCCCCTTACACTGTGATTTATATGGCTTGGGAAGGAACCCAAACTTTGTCTACCACAGTGTCTTCACTGAACAAATTCTCTGCCAAACAGTTTCTTTCATGTTGTTCTTGCCACAAGAGGGTTGAAAGTGAAGCTAAAATTCCAACTCTGATATCTCCAGATAAAGTAAATCAGAACAGCTTTGCAACCTGGCATTTAGCACAACAAAAACAACATGCTGAGCAGGAAATGCACAATGGCTCTGGGACAAAAATGGAAAGAAAACAAAGGGTCATTTGGTTGTTTTTTTCCCCTCTAGATTTCAGAATTAGTCCATTTCTTTTTGAATGGGCTTGAAGAAAAATTAATTCTCAACATTCAAATCTTAGGTATTATTCATAGATTCAACTGATTTCAGAGGTGACATCTTGACATTGCCCACCATATGCATTTGTGGGGTAGCCCTACCTTTTCTTTATCAAGACCTCATGTGCTAAAAACATAATGTCAGGCTTTGTGATCTGCTCAACAGCTTTACTGGCAAAGGGGGCATAAAGCAAGAAAGAGGTGATGGGGCTATATGGTAATCAGGGAATATATAGCTTTACAGTAGGACACAAATGAAAAAGAATCTAATAGAAAAGTATCTTTCTTCTCTACAACTTAGCACAATTACACCTCCCAAGTCACATAACCACAAGTTGCATGGGAGTATCTATCACCTGGTACATGGTTTGTCCCACACTTTAGGGGACAAAAGAGATGAATACATCATGCACAAACATAATCTTTTATAAAGGTCTTACCTCTCCTGTGTCCTCGGTTAGATAGTATCAAAGATGTACTTTCAGAAATACTATTAGAGTCACTATAATCCACAGAGAGTTGTCTGTAATCTTCTGTTGACTGACTATAGTTCATTAATCTGGATGCTTTGTCTGGAAACAGAAAGGTAATATGGTGAATCACATACTTTAATTATAAATCATTGTATTTGCATGTTAATGTAAATAACATTCAGATTGACTAATTTTTATATAGTCTACATCTGTCTGTCTTCTAACCCTGACTTCAATTCCTTAAAGACTGAGGAAAGCTTGGTAACTTCATTCTATTACTTTCATAATCTTATTTGGACCAAAATTAGTTTTCACAGTTCTCTTCAACCATTCCATATAAAACAAATCTTTTACATTAATTCTATTCTACATGTTTAACTGAAAGGATGAAAAATGCAGATAACCTGCAAAGTTCTTATTCCTTATACTCTGAGGTCCAAAACCTTCAGCTATAATGTCTTCTTTCTGTGTGCAGGATGGACAATGCCCAGACACAATCCACTACCAGAATCAAACGTAGAAATTCCATTAAGGGGTCATCCTAACTCATTAGGATGTATATTTCTCTTTCACACTGACTTGACTTTGCTTGAATTCTCTCTAGTTCTTTTATAGAATATCTGAAGGATATATTTTAATTTAAAGAAAAGGAAGAAACGGAATGCTGTCTTTCACAGTGCAGCTCACACATATTCAATGTAATCGAAATCCTAATTCATTGAAGTCCTTTGGCAAGTGTAAGTCAAGTGACCTGAATCACTGGAAAACACAGATATCACACCAGATACATAATCCCTAGAAAGAGTGTAAGAAAACTGGCAGGAATCTGTGGCCAATATGGGGTTGAAGATGGGACCATCCCTTTTGGCAGCAGCAGAATTTCTACCTACTTTTGCAAGTGTGAATCTACAAGCTCACTTTCTGAGTGGGTGGTTTCTCTGTATGTTTCCAAAAGAATCTCCTTTTCTTATAAGCAATAATACCTAATAGAAATGTTCTACATGTATTTAAGTGCATGTTTGATTCTAGCTGATTTAATGGAGCAAATGTGTGATTTGCTGAATAGGAATTGTATTGCTCATGTGCCTAATATTGAATATATCAAAAAAAAAAAAAAAAAAATCCTGGATAGCTTGGGCCATCTTCCCCTTGCTCCAAAATCAGAGATCTCTGTCAAAGTGAACGCTACAGTGTAGACACTAGAAAAAAGATACCATTATAGAATTATTCTAAGGGATAATAAATCTTGATCTTAGTCAAAAGGAAAACAAAATTAGTATAATTTGGTTCATTTAAATAGTGAGCAGGATTTGGCCTTGTGTCTTGAAATCACTCTAGCAATTCATGTGTGAATTTATAAAACATCTTTTGAATAGAAAATTAAACTAAAATCAAAAAGGAACCACAAATCTTTATTTGAGTAATCAAATAGGAAAGATGAATATATATTCCTTAATGGAAAGAGGATAGTCTCACAGAATTGCACCTTCAAAAATACACTGGAATATACAAAGTACAAAGTCAGTTTTGAAAGTAGAGGTGTTTTATATGCACAGGTTTTATGGAAAGTGCTTTAAGAGTCAAATCTGTGCAAGCTGATTTGTTATCACTGCTTCACAGCCCTGAGACTACTGCCCTTTGTGGAAATAAGGAAAAGAAACCTCACTGACTTGTCTCAGAGTCTTTCCATTATGAAGTAATTTATATGTAAAGCAATAACTATCCTATCCAACACTATGTGCAATCACTACAGCATGAAATTAAGCAATTCATCTGCCTTGGGAAAGACACAGAAAAGGCTGTCTGTATCCTTATTAGAGAGTTCAGATTATAAATATTTCTTTACCTTGGTGAAAATTCATCTGGGATGACAGTGTTGAGGTGTCCAATATTTTTTCATGCAGTCTTTTCCTTATCACATGACTTCTATTCAGCTGAGAGGCTGTGCTGTCTTCAGTGACCACCTGCTCTGTCTAGAAGGTAGTAATATCGAAAGTCAATGTCATATGATATGTGGACTTCAGACTCTCATAGTGAAGTGATCCTTGCCCTCTGTCTGTCAGAGGCTGCTGATTTGCTTTGTATAAGCAACTTCATTTTTTCAGGTTAACACAAAGTGGGACTGAGTATGTGGGCTCCATGCTCTCATACTAGCTAAGTTTAAGATGGGACACCCTCTGTCACAGCAGTAAAAAGAGTAATAAAGACTGCAAGGGGAAAATTATTCTCAGAATCTTGATAAATACTGGTTAAAAACAAAAAAAAAATCTGGGGTGTTTTCTTCCATTGTCATTCAACTTGTCAATAAAAATGCTTTTTGATATTTCCAAGTTTGAAAAAACTCAAGTGCTCACTTATTACAGACCTCATGTGGTCAGGCTTGATTGGGCAGCAAATATTCAGTTCCACTCAAGGACAATGAATTAATTTCCTAACATGATCTAAATGAGATTTTTTTGAATTTCATTAAGAAATTCTGAAACCAGATTGGCAACGGAGAAATCTTTACTGTTGAGTCCATTCCTTTAGCTAGTATTAGGTCTCTGTAAAGGTCATGATTGCTTCAGTATTAACCAAAGAAATTAGGATACTGTAAGTACAAAAGCTGGATCACTTCCCAGGAGTGTAGAAGTGGTGTGTGAGATGGCTTCATTGCTTTATTTGCTTGTACATGTGCCCACACAATTTCCTGTGTAGAAGTTTAGAACCAAATCTCACTTCCTTAATCCATACAAAACATTAATTTCGGCAATCACTCACCTGTTTCCCATGTCACTGCATGACTCTCTCACTACAGGAAAGGAGATGACTGGAGTATGACAGTAGTACCCACCTCACTGACACTTCCCACTGCAAACTGGACCATTTTCTTTATGTAGAATTTTGCTGGTAAGGAAGCAGATTCCTTCTGATGTGCTTCGCATGCTTCCAGGATTGATTCAGGAGAAAGTCTTTTATGTGGCAGATCTTCACACAGTGTCAGCAAGAGTGTATGTAGGTGGTCACTGAGCTGGAGGGACTGAGTCAAAATAGAGGTACTGTTAAGTGACATCTCCCAGGGGACTGAAATCCTGTGTAAACTGGGACCAGGGATTTCTGTAAGCCTTTCACTCTGGGTGAGAAACAGGCACTGAATTCCTTTAGACTTTGGGAAAATCCCAGACAAGCAGCCTAACAGCACTAAATGAGCCTCTAGCAGGATCCAGGACAGCCTTGGAGAGACTTGACCTCTCTAAGAATGATCATTGGCCCAATTAGGGGCTTCTTGGTGACAGAGAGTTCAGTTTGCTCCAGAGATTTGTTAATTAGACTGTGTATCACAGATTAATGCAAGTAAGATATGTGGTATCATTAGCTTCAAAAAGGTGAGGAGTTATACCAGCCAAAACTGTTGTCATGGAGACCAGATACTTATATTTTAGGGCCATTTACCTTATAAAGCCTTTTCTCTTGGAATGTGAAAGGGAGGTTATATCTACCAGAAGCCTGTGCTCTCCAAATCAGGAACAAGCAACTAAAAGCATCAGCATAGAAATGAAGCAAATTGTATGTTAAAAGTCTTTGAAAAGACTCCAGGTAAGCAAGAAATTTATAATTTCAGCTAGCAGAGATATTGATAAGAATTTGCTCAGAAATAAGGAGAGTTATTTAGTTTTATTCTTGCATCCTGTTTTTGGAAAAGCACATGAATATGCCCAGCACCACAATCATGCCAACATGATGTTTTTCTTTTAGTCCTTCCTATCTTAGAATAATAGAGTCACAGAATAATTTAGGCTAAAAAAGACCTTTAATATCATCGAGTCCAGTCATAAACCTAACACTGGCAAGTCCACCACTAAATAATGTCACTAAGTGCCACATCTACATATCCTTTAAATACCTCCAGGGATGAGAGTCAACCCCTTCCCTGGGTAGCTTGTTCCTAATTGCCTTACAATAAATAATCTTCACCCTTAAAATCATTGTACAATTCATCTTAATAACAACAATTCAAGTTTTTGAAGAAACAGAAGGAAAAAGAAAAAGGAAAGATGATCTCTTAACTAAATTCCCTGATTGGGGTGAACTGGTATTTTTGGTGAAGCTTAGACGTTGATGCAAGCTTTTCAATTCTTTCTAGTGGTCCAAAACATAAAGCCCCTTTTAGTGATACTTCAGATTATGCCTCTCAATTTTTGAACCTACCAGAATAAAAGACAACAAAAATGTTTGTGTTACTGGCCTGGTTTGGAGGAACCTGGTAATCTGCTGACCAATAGAGGGTCATTCCTAGGGAATACACCAGCATCTGTCAAAACAGAAAAGGAAACCCTGTGAGAAATCGAAACTTAATATAGAAAACCATCATACTAGACACACCGTCCTTTTGTGTCTTTGGTCACAAAATGGCAGAAGTCAGATTATTTTTTTAAAAAAACTAGACTAAACATATCTAAAAGTAAAATACTGACTCTTAGCTTACGGACTAGGTTAAATGCAATTAGTACTATTCAGCTTGAGGGGCTGAGCCAGGTTGCCCTCTGTTCAATGATGCCAGGAGCAGGGAAAGAAATTTGAACTCCTTTCTTAATTTTGAAGCTCTCCCATTGCTGATTAAATTTGTCTCCTACCTTTGGGACTGACTAGCAGTTATATGTAGGAAAATAGTTACTGGACTAAAGGCCACCTATTCCACAGATTCATTTTTCTGCTGAGTATCTAAATGGGAATCTGAAAATACTGTGTTTTGCCTGAGGGGAGTATGTGGTCTGAGTAGTATTTAAAACTTTTAGGTGCCTGAATGTTGTATCTTCCTGTCTTGCCAAAGAGACTAATTTGTCAGAAGTAAAATAAATTGTTAACAAAGCTAAACGTATTTCTGGCTTCCTGGGATTGCTTACACCCTCTGATTGTACAGATACTGCAGTCCTGCTGCTTCTGGGATTACAGTTACCATATCTGCCTAAACACCATTTCGTAGAAATATTCTTCCGTTCTGTGGGCCTTTACAAATAACACGTTTCTGCAGGCCTTTAGGACTGATGTTCTAACTTGATTTTGATGTTGTCATGCATGCTAATCCAATGGTAAGATGCAAGATACATGTAAATCTTTGTAACTATAGCCTAATTTGATTAGTTTTATTAGAAATGGGGTGTGACAGGAGGTGCCTGGTATGCTGCATTAAAACCCATGAGCTTGTCTTCATGAGGTGCTGTCAAGATTAACTTTCCAATATGCCTCACCTTTGTTAGTCCAAAGCGCTGGTTTTTACTCGGGCAGTAGAGCGATTCTGGTGGACTGAAAGGGGCAGCTTCTATCTGAGATGCATTGTTTTGGAAGGACAAATTTCCTTCAGTGGACAGTAGTACTGACCATGGACAAATCACACAGATGGCAGGGTCTGAAAAATGTTGAAGTTGATAAGGGAGATCTTAGTGTTCAATTCACTGCACTCAGAAAATCATATTTCTAGCATCTCAAACTCATCACTGGAGGTGTATCTAGAATGACTTGCCTGACTGGGGACCTCACTGGTCCTGACCCACAGACTGAATTCCCAGCCTGACCTCAGACTTGCCTTGTCACTGTGGCCTTGCCTGCTCATCACTGGGTTCTCTGACCCTGGTTGCCTTCAGCTAGCATTCTCTTTTGCTCCTTCCACATCTTCTGTAGTGTTGTATGCAAATACAGCTCACACATGCTGGGAAGCTTGTCTGTTTTAGGAACAGCCAGCCAGCTTGTACTTCAGCCTAATGAAGAATACCTGGCCTTCCCTAGTGCTGGCCAGCCAAAGAATGGCGTTCCTGCCAACCCAGCAGTGCCCCAGCACACCGGAAATATTCTATTGCAAGTGGTGCTGACCATTACAAGATCATGATTTATTACATCAAGCACAGGTCAGCAAATGTGGCATTATTAGCCTTGAAAAGAGGCTGATTCCAGAAACAAAATAGCTGTCATTGAGAGATGTGGAGCCAGAGATACGCCTTACTCAACTGGGATGATGCTATGCAGAGGCAGGTAACCTTCCCTGTGCTCCAAGAAACTGGAGTACTGGATTCAGACTCCAGCTTGGCATCACTTCTGGATCTAAGCTCTCTAAAGACATGTTTTAGCAGCCTTATACTTGGCCTATAGACCAGCTTGGTTCTACATCCCCACTTCTTCTTGGTTTAGTTTTCATCTTCTGATAGCCTAAATCTATCTGGCACAGCACAGGGAACATAGGCTGATTATATAAATTTTTTTTAGATTTTGTTTTGTTGAGTCAGTGATCAGAAAAGCATAGTGTCAGCTTAGTGACTGGCACAAAGTCAATAGGTGGACCAGAGCTGAACCTATCCAGGCACGTATCTCTGTGCTTCACTGCTTTGCACATTCCTGGTGCTTGTATTGCCTCTTGTTACACCAGATAATAGAGAACTTGTGGTATAGTCAACCTGCTGTAGTGTTCCAGTCCATTAAAAACTGGTTGGTAATGAATATTCACTCCTCCAGCTATAGCAGAAGTAACACATCACTTGTTTTCTGTATTTCGTATTTTGAGTCTACATGCCCATGAGGTAAGAAGACATCTCATCCATTCTCCCCTCAAAAGAAATACTCATTCACATAAACAGTTCTCAAAATGGGACAGGTTGTTCAGCTGTGCTGTCTTGTTGTTGCTCAATTGTGCTCTGTGCTCTCTCAAGCTGGTCTTGGCAAGCAATCATTGCAATGATAAGTCACATTAATATCATCAAGGATAAAAGACTCTTACTAGCTGAATGCAGAGCCATGTGGATTTGCCTGTCCTTCTCTATGAGTCCATGAAGGACATGATCCTAGCTGGCACTGCACTTTCTCTGGATGCATGTTATTCAGACTTTAGGAAGGACTCTTTGTCTGCATATAGTTGCACTTAGATTAATTACTACCTGATGTTTAATTTGAAAAAGAAACAAACACCAAAACCAAAACTGTGTGAAGACCTCCTATGGAGATAGAGCAATCTGCACGTAATGCCAGCAGCAATGAAAGATTTCTCACTTTCATTAGTAATATGCTGTTAGTGCCATTAGTGTTTTTTGTCTCCACCCCACCCCCACAAACAAATAAACAAAAAAACAAACGCAAAAGAATTAAAATAACTGGGGAATTAATTTCCGACAGTAAGAACTCTGAAAAGATACTTTTCACCTCACCTTTGTGAAGATCCTCCAGAAGCTGCATTGAGGACAGGTACAGGAGTGCCCATATTTCTTCTTCCTCCAGGGGGCTTCCTTTTGCCCACAGGACCTCGGCCAATGTCACAAAGGAACTGCTCATGCCTGCTGCAGTAGATACCAGGTTTTGGACACTCTGAAGTAGACTGAATTCTCAAGACAAGCCCTACTGATTATATCTGTACCCTTCTCTCACAGTAAGAAGTATTTTGTGAACCACCCTGTTTTTTTTTCAGAATAAGTAGGTATTGTTTATCCCTCTCTTTATCTGAGTAAGGGTAAATAAAGAGGACTAAACTAAGTGACTTCCTGTAATCTTTTTGAGCCCTTTTACTCATCATTTGAAACCAGTCATAAGATTCTGTGGAGCAAATAGTTTTTACTCAGGAGGTCCTTCATGAATATTCACTGTTCAGATTTTGTGAGTGGATATTTGAATGACAGCTGATTGATTTTGCTGCTAAATTGGATTTTCCTATCTATAAAAACATGACAGAGTTAATCCAAGAAAAAAGAAAGCAAAGCAAAAGATATGTAACATGAAAAGTTTATAAACAGTCCAACAGAGCAATTAAATTTCATTCATTGCCAGATTTATCTTGTAGACTCTTACTGAATTCATTGATGAGAGTTTTTCTTGCTCACATACCTGAGACTCAGTGCTTGCAGTTCAACCCTTCCAATATACATATAAACTTACTTTGTTTCACTAAACCAAATTAAAAGATTATTCTCCTTTTGGACTCCTGAATAGCAATTTAGTGGCTCCCAGCACGCTGTCCTATCTGACATGTATATAAGACACGGCCTAGTGCAGAAGAATGTGGGTCCCCACACTCACCCTGTTTTATCTCAGCTGCAACACAGCATCAGATCATTTAGACAAAGGCACTCTATAGTAAATCATAATTTCATGTCCTACGTACTGGAAAAGTATTTTCCTAATCCCATCCCACTAGGAGCTGACTTTTGACTTAAAGTATCAAGGCTGCTTTTCCTTCAAATGTTTTGTTATGCTAAATATTCTCAAAGAAGGTTTTGTTCTTCATAAATGAGTCTGATCTTTCCATTTAATGAGTTTTACATTTCAGGAATTTACTAATCTAGTCAGAGCTGCCCTTGGTCTACACGTCAGTAGGAAAAACTGAATCTAAGCTTCACGTTTCCTAAAAGTTTTTGAATGGCTTTTGCTGTTACTCTCCTGTAACAGTGAGCTCCACAGGTTCATTTTATGTTGTGTAAATAGGGGAATAAGGAGAAAAATTAGAAGTGATCCATTTACAGATATGAGATTTTTACATTGTAGACCAGCAAGTGAGGACACTATAGCCTGGGATGCTATTGTCTGGTATAGGATTGTAAACACCACTGTAAAATGAGTTCACTCACAGCCTGAGGACAGTCTTTCCCCCACCAATTTCTTCGCTCTCTCTACACAGCTCACTTACTGCCACTGTTTGCTCTCTGCCTGCAGTAGAACTCACTGCAGCTTACTGTGTCTTACAGCTGATTGCTTTGCCAGCTTCCCTTTCATTATGGAGTCTTCAAGGGGTCACTGCGAGAGCAATACATTGTCCTGCAGGACCAACTTGTTGCTGATTAATAAACTACTCAGACTTTGCTTCATGGGGTCTTGTCTTGGCTCACTAGCTTGCAAACAAGGAATCCCAACATAGGAAGAATGATCCTTTGTTGCAATCACTACAGGATTATAGATCAACCTAGTGACATTTTAAACAGAGCCAGAGTCCTAATTTTAGTCTCTGTAGCTTCAAAGGGCAGTAAAGCTTCTTACAAACCTAACCTTAATTAGAAGAGACAGACAAATCTTCTTAATCTAAGCCATCACCATTTCTCTTAATAATAAATTACTGTGATAGCATTTCACTTAACCCTGTGGTACTGGGACTAAGCAATCAATTCACATCCCTAGAGCCAGAATCTGTGTGGCTTCTCCATACAGGGAATCCCCCAGATCACACTTAATACTGTTTTATTTGAGACTGCACTGGGGCAAGGAGCACTGCACCCTCTGTTTTAGATAGAAGTGCTTACTCTAAGTGATTTCAGTGCTGATATTTCTACCTAGCTTAAGTTACTCAATAAGCAGCTACCCAAATTGCAGGTGTTACAACTTCATAGTACCAAAATGAAATCAGCAGTTACACCAGAGAGGCTTAATTTTTGTAGTGAATGTGTTTTTCTAAGAGTGAAAGTAATGTCTCAGATCAATACTAAGTATGAATAAAATAAATCCTGCTATCAATGATGTGCAAACTTCTTAAAAATATTAGATTATATTGCCATGGAAATCATAATCTCTTTAAAGGTAACAAATCATTGCTTTAAAACAATGTTGGAGTTAAGCAATGTGCTACTTTACAATCAAATTAACAATTGGTTTTTTAACACACTCAGAATGCCCTGTATCTTCAGACTGTATTTTTGGCTTCTGATTTTCAATGTACACATGATGTGATATTTATCAAAAATCTAACAGTGTGAGTGCTTAGGGAAAAAACTATAGCCAGGCTATGCTATGTGTATTATAAGAGAGTAAAAGTGATGGAAAGATGCTGTTATCATTGTAGCACTGCCCATATTCATGGTCCCTCAGGTTAATAAAAGCTGTGATCCAGAACCAAACAATTCTGACCTTCAAGTAACCTACAACTCAAAAGACAAGGCAGACAAATGAGGAGGCAAGAAGGAAAAAGTTAACTGCGACTTTGCAAAAAGGGACTTTTTTACAGCAACACTACATATCAGGAAATTATGCTGGATCTGGTTGAGCCTGCAGGGAAAAATTAGAGCAGCATAATATAATCATCCACTTTGGAGTTTGGCCAGAATATAGAGGTTAATGTTTTTGTGGCTGGAAAAAGAGCTTCCAGTGCCAATTCATGCTTTTGAGGTCAAAGGCTGACTTTGCCGACGTCTATGGAAGAAGATAGTACCGTCCAAATTAGCCTAAAATATCATCCCTGTTCTAATCTTTGCAACACATTTATTCATTTTATAGACTCTCTAAAGTCAACAGACTTTCCCCTACTACTCTTGCATAGATAGGAAAGGTTGCATTGGGGTGAGGCTAACCCATCATTTTGCCAGCAACATCTACCTATTTATCACAATAATTCAATTTTGGTGCATTTTGTTTTATCATATGTGCAAGCTTTTGTCCATTCAAAGCTGGTGTCAATGAAAGAAATTGAATTTATCATGAAAGTAAATGAACTACAACTTTTCATCTGAATTTGACTCTTAGCAACAATTGTGCATTAGTTATTTCATATGCCAAGGTCACTTTATTGGATTTGGCAGTCTTATCTGGTAAAATGTAAAGGAGTAACTTTGCTTTGGTCAATCTTTATTTTGCAATTATTTTACTATGTAAAGAAAGCAAAAGAGCTAAAAACCATTACTTTTGTAGGAAAACTGACCTTCCCTTACCAAATACAGTCAAGTGAATTAAATATCCTTGAGAAGAATGGGTCAGCTGGATTCCTAACTACATGACAGCCCTTTCCATGCTCACCTATCAGAGGGAATTTACTGGGGAGTAGGTTCAGCTGTACAGTAAGTTGTATGGCATGGAAGTCAATCCATTATCTGGATGATGCGAAAAAAGATGGAGATCATAGGACACACCAGTGATTAAGGTGATGAGGAAGGAGAAATCACATTTAGCTTTTGAAAATATGGAGTCAAGTTTGTTTCTGGTCTACTTGTAATAGCATAAAGCAAGAGCAGATTTGCCCCATCTGGACATCCTGAAGAACAACTGGAATTGAGAACTTTGGTAAAATAGTCTGTGTATAAACACAACAACAGCAATAACAACAACAACAAAAACAAAGGATTAACCTTGCTAGGAATCAAGCATTCTGTGAACTGGAAAGGCTTCTGTCAAATCAGAAAGGCTTTTCAATTTTTACTGCCTGGAAGCTGTTACTGCAGCTTGGTCTTGTCTTTCAGTTCTGCTTCATTACTCTGAGTGGGTATATTGTCAAATACCTAGCTGTAAACTTAACCAACTTTTAATTCACTGGAAGGTATAAACAAATGTAAACAATTCTGTCTGGGAAGGCCTATTTATGGTTTGGACATACATGCCCATCACAGCTCCTCTATTAGAGGTTACTAATTGATTCCCACAACAGTGAGTCAGAGAGGGGCTACTTAGGTAGGTCCTCTGACAGACCTAGGAGGTTGCTAAACATTGGCCACTAACCTCACTGAAAGAGTGTAGGCATGTTCTGCCAGGCAAGTGAGAGGGGACTTGGAGTGTAACTTCTTCCATCTGCACCACTCTGTCCAGGAGGAGTTCTCTACCCATAACAGTCCATGGAAGCTGGTGTAAACCCACTGCACCTGAAGATGTATGAAGTTGGCTAATACTGATTTTGCCTAATTTACCTGCAATGCCTGAGTATCCATCAGTCATTTTCAAGGGCAAATTTAGAGAAGAGGAAATGCTTCTTCTAATGTGGTATTGAAGGACTCACTGATAAAACTACATGTAAGTCTGTAAAAAAGACAGCCTTTAGCCAGCTTTCTCTGGACACAGTATTTTCCTTAGCTTTCTATCCCTTTCATCTGTTGTACTCCAATTTCTTAGCTATGTTAGCAGTCCTTTTTAGGACTCAAGTGCTACCTGGTAATCTAAAACCACCTTTTGTAAACAAATGACCAAACCCAAGGAAACTTAATCCTTAGAACAGCCGAAGTCAGAACTTCTTGTATCAGTGGCAGCAAGACACAGCGGGGGAAAAGAAAACTTTCTGAAAGTAGGTAATTAGCTGGAGGACCTCAGGTGCTGGTTGGCAAGACTTCAAGCAATCTGCTTTTGAGACTAGGAAATATGGGAACTTGAAGTGACACTTTTATAGGGTGTTGGAGGGCTAATAGACTGATTTTAAGTACTGAAGAGGGGTCAGATGGACAAGACAGACTTATTAATTCTGAAAGATCTTTTAAAATGAAAAGTTACAAGGAAAATGTGTTTTTAGTCAGCATCCTTTTACTTGTCCTGAGTGCTGGACAGTGGGTTATTTACATATCAAGTAATGTAATTTCTGACCATATCCAGGTGAGGACCTTGACCAAGATAAAATCAGTCTGGCTATCCTATCTCTTGATTTTCCTCTGTGGGTTTCCCCCTCAAAGATTAATAACTTACAGTAACACATTGCTTTGAAGTGCCTTATGTTTAAGAGCAGGGATAAATTTGTATCTTTACATCTTTGTGACACAGAAGCTCAGAAACTTCATCAAAAGGATCTGAACATTCATGGAGGAATAGATGTAAATTTTAACACAATATCTCATTAAGGGAAGACAAATGATTGTTTAACATCAAGTATTCCAAATACACTAAGAAAAGTTCTTGCAGTCTATCTCAAGGCTGGCTACATAATAAATCAAATTTGGAATACAAAATTAGGGGAATTAAAAATAGGATAAAAATGGGATTGAGCTATAGTTTTGAAATAATCAGTGTTAATTTCAAAGTTTATTTACAGAATTTATGAGCAACCTGTACTGAGCCTTTTCTGTAGTCACAGAGAGAGAAGGAACGATGCATCAACCTCACTGCCTCTGACTCCTCTGAGTCGTGGTGGCAGGAATGGCATTTGGCACGAACCTGCATTCAGTAGGAGGTATCAGCAGGAAAATACTTAACTAATTTTGTTTGGGCCCTTAAAAATCATATAGTTATAAAAATGAATGTAGAGACAGTTTTAAAGTTAAAAATTATCCTACTGTGCATATAGATTACATGTTTGATATAGATAATCATTTCTGAATTAAAATGGGAAGATATTACTTGTTTTTTATAAAGGCAAAAGATTATTCCATAGCACATATGTATTTATTTGATTCTGGGTCTCTACAGACATTTGGGATCAGTGATATAATTTTGCCACACTCCAGTGTCTACCCTGAAATATTCTTAAATGAACAGTTTTCACATGAGGATCACAATCCTTTGTTGCCAAGGTGCATGTTTTGCTTCTTAAAAAAACCCAAACACTAAAAACAACCCAACCCAAATCCTGTAAATTAGAATACTGTAATGAGATTATGAGAGATGTTGGTCTCCAAAACTTTTAGGACTAGGTAGTTAGAAGATCATGAATAATCATTGAAAACTATGACCAAATTGTAAGCAACAACTTTAAATCTTTCTTGATTTTCATCTGATTCATAATAATCCACAAAACTCTAACATGCAAGAGGAAAGATGATCACATCAGCCTGTAACCATGAGCTTTGAATAGGGTCTGATTAGATCTATCATGTTGATGATTGTTCTGATTTAATACTTGAGGTTGTATTCTGTTTTTGAAGAACAGTGTTCTTCCATAAGAAAAATTCAAGTTATACAAATACAGTATAGAAATAATTTACTAAGAAATGACAACTAAATATATTTGCTTTATAGGCACTATTCATCTACAGCATATAAAATTGAAAACCCAAGCAAATTCTTAAAATATATTTAAATGTAGTTCAAATTGAATTAAGGTAATTCAATTGGTTATTGCTATCACCAAATTGTTACTGATAATCTTAGGGGAAATACAGAAAAAACTATATTGAAAATAAATGTATGCATATTTTAGGGAAATTAAAAGGGAAAGACTTAGGGGACAGAAGGTGCCCACCCTGTGTACTTTAGACTTTCTTAAATGTCTACATTAAACTCTGAGCCTTTTCTGTATACAATACTTGTTGGGCCAAATCCAGTAACCTTTTTACAGATTTAAAGGGTTCTTGATACATGCTATCATTTGTGATATTATGGTTTCTACCTGGATACATAAGCAATGTAATTGGATAAAAAGCTGAATATAATTACTTAAGTACAACCTACTGTATTTTAATGCTGATTGTCCATCAAATGCCAACAAATTTTAGCTATATGAAAAGTTGGAAGAGACTTTTCATAAAAAGCATATTTTTTTGAAAATTATAGTTTTAAATTAATTTACATCATAACCTCATTTATTCACATATATTCCATATACAAATTTTATACTCTGACTCACTGTAAACTTGTTAAAATTTTGGAGAGAATACACTATATTCCTCATACCAGAGAGATGAATCTCATTAAGTATGAAATTTAACTCTCTGAAATATGGGGTGGAAATGTGTAGGTTTATAATTGGAATAAACACTTAAAATGCTGTTAAAAACTTCTGTTCCAATAAAGTAGACAGGCAGAGCCAAATCTGCAAACACTGACAAGTCAATAAGGGAGTTACCTTGTTGCTAAAGCATGGCCTTGCCTTAGAAAGATTGTGTTCCAGAAATTATAGCTGCAATGAAACAGCCTTCATTATATGGTACTTTTCACTCTCTATTGTAAATTATTTTAATTCCTTTCTAGAAACATGTACTTTAATGAATAGGAGAGTTAACCAGACTACTGCAAATTATTCAGCACTGAAGGGAGATGCATTTCACTGCTGCAGAGAGATGAATTTCTTTTCTAGGAAGTCATAAACGTCACGTAAGTTAGTCCAGTCTCTAAACATTCTAATCTTTGAAGGAAAGAGTTGAAATCTAGTTCCTGAATAGTGTAGTTATGTGCCTCTCTGCAGGGAATTTCATGAGCTGGCTGGTAAGGGTGCTAAAAGATGTGACTTTATTACAAAGACCCACAGACATTGTTCCTCAAAGACATAAATGTATTGATAAAGTGTATTGATACCAAAAGAAAATTTAGAAAAACCCAGCACCCTACAAAATCAGACTTTCAGGGTCAAATTCTTATTTCTTCTCTACTTCAAAGGGAACCTACCAGTGAATTTCAGAGGAAAATATTCCACTGTCTGCAGCCAGTAGATATTCTTTCAATAGAAGTGACTGAAAATGTATCACTGGTTAACTGCAATCAAAAGAAAGTGGTGCCATGCTCATTCTTGCTAAGTTTATGTGACCTTTCTCCTCTGCCCTGGCTGATGCCAAATGCCAAAGACCTCATAGAACATCTGTCTGTGGTAGACAGCTACTGCCTCTAAAGTAGCAACTGCTACTTTTCTTTGGTTTTTTTCATTCACCTTTCATAAAAGCTCATCCTACATAAGACTAGACCAGACCAAGAACTAAATCTAATGCATCTAATACATTATCTACATTCTAGCACTTCAAAGATTGAAGCTTCAAAGCCATGCCCCCTGCTGCTGCAGTGGCAGAAATTGTAGGACAGTAGAACTCAAGCACCATGGTAATACTTCTCTTTTATACTTATTGATTTATGTCCTTTTTAAGGCATTACATAATTCTCTGAAATGAGGCAGCCTCGTGCCAGACATAGGAACAGGGAATGAAGGGTCAAAGCGGATATGGAGGTTAATAGGTAGCACCACAGCAAAGGTCAGAGAACCCGAGCAGGCTGTACACCAGCTTCTTCAGGTGCCAAAGAAAAATGTATTCCTAAACTAAAGATGAGCTAAGGTTTTAGTTTATGTTGTCCAGTCTTCCTGAAGTCTCTCCATAGCTTCTCATAGCTAATCCTATTGTAGTCAATGCTGCTGTGGTTTGCTTATTGTTAAAGCTAATTCTTGAGTTCTGACAGTGCCACAGACTGCTTGCAGAAGGGAGATATTCAAAGCTTCCCATCTTGATTCTGATGCTGACTGGTTCTGTTACTCGAGAAAGACTGAGTGTCTTCTTTCACCACATCGAGGATGATGCGGTTTCCCATCATTAGCAAGACACTTTAGATGTAAATAGTAAATTATCAGTATTTGTATGCCTTTGGAATCTCCATCTATAAATTTCTAGATCAGTAATGATTATGAAGCCTATGCCAAGAGTTCCATAAAATGCTTTTATTTTAGAAACTGCAAACTGTAATGACGGGACTTGCTAAAAACATTGGAGAGCACTGGGGAAGAAATTAGGAAAGCAGTTTCTTAACTGAGAGCCTTTAGTTGCAGGTTGTAATCACTGGTAATCCTTCTGCTGTTCAGGGCTCTTTCTGAAGTAATAGTATTTAGTACAAATCCATGAAAAAATAATGTACTTAAACATGTTTTCCAGAATCATGTGAACTGTGTTATGCAAACAAAGACTTATCCCTCCCATACGATCAGTAACAATTTAGTGACTTCTACTCCTTTGCCTTCAATAGAAAACAAGACTATTCTGAGGTATCCTGATTTTTTTAACAGTGCAATAGTGTCGTAGGTGAATGTTTTTAACTCCAGAAGAAGGCAGGAGGGACTGAGCACTAACATGCTGGATGACAATCCAGCCAGCTCTGTATCATCATTTTTCATACAAACAGGCAGCCTTCTAAACAGAATCAGCTAATGATTTGAGAGAAATGAAATGAGCTTTAATGGAAAAGACCCAACCAACAAGGTAAATATTAGATACTGCTGTACAAAGCAAAGAAGATGAGTCATTTAATACTTGTTTAATTGATAATGAGATTAAGAGAAATACATAAGAACCTACCTGTACAAGTTGGACAGATGCTGCATCCAGAATAGTCTGAAATCTTCTATATTTTTGCCCAATAATGATTGTTTAGACCATAATAGCTGTAAATAGAACACTAAATATATTCAGAACTTGATTGGACTTCTGTTTCTTGGTTTTTTCTCTCTTTCTCTTTCTTACCTTCTGTCTTCTCTCTTTCTTTTCCCCTTTCTTCCTTTCTTTCTACTGCTTTGTTTGTATCTTGTAACTAAGCACTGTGTGGTCTGGCAAGTGGCTAGGCAAGTAAACAGTGAGGTTCCTTCTCTTACTTTCAAGCCAAACCTAGCAGCTCCTGGTTTGAAGTTGAGGGCAACGTCATGTCTGCTAAGGCTGTTTACACTCCTTCCTTTATTTTTCTTTCTTTTTCTTTTCTTTTCTTTTCATTTTTTTTTTCTCCCTAGGAGTTCACTTGCCAGGTAATGAGAGTCAGCTTTTAGGAAGTGGCTCAGTATAAACCTCTGGGTCCGTCGACTTACCAGGACTCAATTGGATTACCTGACGCACACGGCAGCATTAGATCTAAACCCCCATAGACTGATGTCGCTTTCAGCCCCTGGCCAATCCAGGGAGCAGCAGCACAATCAAAGCAGGGACCGATGGTCTGAGGGGTGAATGTGTCTCTGCTGAGCAGCAAAATCCTTCAATAAACAATGCAGATAAGATTTTGATGGGACTATCTGGCAGGAAAATAAACCAACCCAAAACTGAAGGAAGGAAAATTGATCATTTTTTTAATACTGTCTGGTCTGAAAATTTTTGTTAATTATAGCAAAGTGCAGCTGTGCTCAGAGCAGGGCAGAGGTAGCTCTTGGGGTGCTGCAGGGCAACTGTGAGCCAGGTGTAAGGGAAGGGAGCAAAACCTAAGTAAAATAGAAGAAAGTTCTATTGGACTGATTCCAATAAGCTTTTCACATTAGTTGTTCCTCCATTTTTCCCAGCTCTGTTTGTCTTTTATTCTAGTTTTTCTACAAGTCCACACATCTGCATTTGTTTAATCTTTCCCCCTATATTTTGTCCCTGAGCAATGGGATTTGCAAATGCACTTTTGTCTACAATCCTTTTGGCAATCCCTGGCAGATGACTGTAGTGTAAATTTCTCTCTTCATGTCAAAATGAAAATCTTGGACTTCTTTCATTGCCTAACTTCATGCTACAAGTCATTTAAGTTCAATGTGGGAAAACCAGCTTCCTATTTCCTTTTTTCTCTCTCAGTCACTGTGAATGTTGCCACTGTTGTCCCTAGCCCACACTCTGGACTTCACATTCAGTTCAGTCTACTCTTCCACTGTATCTGAGCGTTAACATGTGCTCTTGAGGAAAATAAACAAGCTATGGTCTTCTTTATTTATCTTTAAAGAAAATTTATTCAGGTTTTCATCATCTCATTTGCTGTATATCCCTCTCCTTTGACACTTGGAAATGCAATGTTGCCTTATCCAAAATGTCACAGAAAACATATATTCTGCTGAGTTCTCACACTAGGTTCATCACCCATAATTTCATATTCTTCTCTGGTCTCTTTAGTTTATAGCATCAAAATAAAACTATTTTTTTTTGTAAATTCCAGCTTGGTTCAGAAGTCTTAAATCTGATCTGACAGGAAGTCCGACAGGACTGCAGGCAGGAATAAAACTAGATAGAGACATCAGATGTCCCAAACAGAACATGCTGGAATTGGCAAACCAACATTTATTGACAAATCTCACCAACTATGCAAAGGAAACTATTTATTGCCTTCTCCCATGACCATTGGACTAATACTACTCTTCATTTGTTGAATTTGTGGATCCAAATACCAAGAGATCAGCAAAAAGGCTGTTAATGAAAAAAGTAAAATCTGAGCATTGATGCAACTCGGGAAGTATTTTGCTTGATTGTCCAATACAGTGACACTAGCAGGACAAAAGCACCACAAGTTTCTGGCTGCCCCTTCTCGAGGTAATGAGAGGGGAGGAGATAGGGAGTTATTTTTAGTGATGCATTTGTAGCTATCAAATTGGATTTAAGTAGGTGTGTTTATAATGCTGTTTGTGGTGTTAACAGGGTGTGTGGCTTTTTGAATCATTTTGCTAGAAATAATGTGTTGTATGAACATGCTCCCACTAAATCAGGTAGAAATGCTGATTTCATTAACTTATCAAAGTTCCTAAGACTTTATGCTCTATTGCTTTAAGAAAAGACTCAATGCTTCTTCTCATGAAAACCTGCAATTGCAAACCCATGGTAGTTCTGTTGGCATAAGCAGCAGTTCCAGATTTGTGAGATCAAATTCTCACCCATGATTCCTTCTTTATTCTAAATAGTCATTGAAAATAGCCATTTTAGAAAATTACTCACAACCTACTGATTTGAACCAAAGCAGTATTTCAGACTCATAAACTCAAAATATACAGTATGAGAGCTTCAGTTGAATTCCTTCTGTTCATCTATTGATGTACACATCACTGTGTACAGGTGACATGTAGGTAATTGCAGCAAAGTTTATGTAACTAGATCACTATGAAAGAAGGTTAACAAGATGAAAGACTATTTATCCCAGTGAAGGAACTGCTGGATGGAGGCTTAGGATCTCCCTTATGTTCCTTCCAGCTTTCTGAGAACTGGCAATGGCTAGAATCCAATTATTCTCTGACATTAATGCCTTTCTATCCCACAGAAGCTGAAGTGTGGGAAGCTCTTAAAAGTTTACATAAAGGTGAAGATTTCTATTTACTTCTCAGCTGATGGTGGTACAAGCAAGCTGTCAAAAATACAACCACCGGTCAGGCCTGGGGTTTCTGTTAAACAGAGATGATTTACAGTACTTCTGTTAAGTTTCAACTAGTTTTAATTCGGAGTCCCACTGAACAGATCATGAACTGCTTGAGCTGTCAGAACTAAATGGAGATCACTTGAGCTTTCAGAAAAATAAGGGAATCTCTCTTTTTGTCTTGGATCTGCTCAAATCATACAACAGGACCTATCAACTTCTGATAGTGAATTTCCATGCATCATCCCTATGTCTACTAGATGTGAAAATTAAAGTTTTATTTCCATCATGGTTTCTAAGCAGATTGGAATTTGTCCAGTCATCTATATTTAGCTTAGCAAAGTAATACTGGGATGTGAGTCTACGCTCTTGTTCTGGTCTTTGCTGTCAGGGGTGTTTCACAGCAGTGTCTTTGGAGGAATCACATCTGATTTGTGTAACCTTAAGCTCAGTTTAAAAAAAAAAAACCAAAAAAAAAAAAAACAGGACAAGAGGCCAGAATCTGAACAGCCTGTTTCCCTTTATGAAATAATTCCTAAAAATACCATTAAACTGTGAGTAGAGGTATATGGGAGTTTGTTTCAAAGTTTGTGTTTGAAGAGTGCAGGAAGGCAGCATAATTCTTATTGCCACTCGTGACAGTAACCAGTTTTCCTTAAGAACAATAGCTGGCAAAGTCTGGCTCAAACTTCTGGGAGTTTCTAAATCTTTAGAAAGTTCTATGAATGGATGAGACCCAATTAAAATACCACTTTCAGTTCAGTATGTTTAATTTGCTTTTGCTTTTTCACAGTTTTCAAGATGTAATGTGAGGCAAGAAAACATTATTGAACAAGTAGCTCATGTTTGTGACACCTGATTACAGCTCTGCTGATCCCTGAAGTAATTCAATGGGAGGCCAGAATTCCTATGATACATCCTCCGATGCATCCATCCAAGATAGAAGAAGAGAGGCAGGGAAGTGATTACTATTTAATGCAAAATGCTCTCAGACTGTAATGGAACCACCTTCTAAACTATAAAAATTCAGGCCATTAATCTGAGGAAAGATAGACTGAAACTTCAAGGGTTTCTGGGGTATGGTGATGGAATTCCATGTATATACTCAATGTATAGTTTCATAAAAATTAGCCATTTTACCCAGTAAGGACATGGATGCTGGTTGTAAGGGGGGGGGGGGGGGGGAAATCATCTTTTTCTCTCTTGGAATAGAGATTTTGTATTAGTTATGCTCTTTGTCCCTACAATGAAACCTGTGTCAATTAATATATTTTTGTGTATACAGAGTGTATACACACTTACAGAGTGAAAATAATTTTTCCTTTACAATAGCTGAAATGATCAAAATGTATCTTCATTTCAAAATGCTAGAATGAGTGTATGTAAATCATCACAGGGTACTACTCCATAAGGCAAAGTTGTGTGCAGGCACCAAGCTAGCATAAAGAGGTCCAGTTTCACCCACAGGGGATCATTTGCTATTGAAGTTACCCTCCTTATCCTGCCTAATGTGGTTCACTGAGTGCTAAGTAAGGTATTGTGCAATATAGACATAACATACACTCTTAAGTATCTTCAAAATGCTTTGGTGAAATCGTAAGAGTGACCAAGTCAAAAGAGATAAGACTAAGTTGTCTGTATTCCTCCTCTACCTGCCATTTAGCTCACCACCACTTGGTTTTCAAAACTACTTTCTGAAGTTATCAGGTTTTGTGTTGGAATCATTGTATGGAATGGTAGATTCAACTATCATTTAGACAGGTTGTAACATAATTGGTGTTGGCCATTTTAATTTTCCAGCTCTTTTCAGAGATAATGTATGACATACTATCTAACCTAGAAGGGCTGTTTGCATTTAGGAGTTGAAATTAAAAACTTTGACAAGAATTGGTGCGCTCCTGGGAAATCTTTTTTTTTTAACCAGAAGGGCAAGATCAGGGATGAAGAACACTGAATGCTGCTTGGAGAGACCATTACTGAAAGTTTGCCTTCAGTATCCCCGTGTTCAGTGCCAGAGTCCTCAGTGGTGTTGTTCAGTATAAGGACACCAAAATTTGGTCAACTTTGAATGGTCTCATGTAGCAAAAACCATGACAAGAGGATGGTACAGGATCTTTTCCAATTATGATCACTTTGTGATAACAAGGGAGAAAAAGGTGATATAAAATTCCCTATGGCTTTGTTCTGAATCCTGAAATTGCCCTTTGCTCTGGAATTATTCTTAGAAAGCCAAATACTAAGTTTTTATTCATAAGGGTGCAAGAGGGGATGTCAATATGTAATTTAGAAAGGTAATGCCAAACCCCAAAAACTTTTCTCTCATTTGCCTATGAAAAATTTCAATTGAATAGTAGTATAAATAAAGAACACCCTATACTGTGTTAATATTAGTGTGTAGAAATATGAGGTATGTGACCCCATAAATACTGTTTCCTAACAGTTAAACTACATGCCCCTCCACAAACAATTTCTTGTTGGCTGAGGATGTCCAGTGATTACACATACTTTGCTGCCTATTTACTCAGTATAAAAAATTATATAAATTGTCTGTACATGGAATTATGGCAGCTCAGAAAAAACTTTTCAGGAACAACAAAGAAGGGGTTAATAGTATTAATGATATTTGAGAGAACAAAATTTCTTGACTAGATGTGCAGAAATGTCTGAGTTTCAGCATCTGTTAGCCGTGAGCATGGCCCCACCTTCCCCTTCCCGTCTGTAACCTGTCGCAGGGTGCCCCACGGTGGCTGCTCGCCTCCTGTTACATTTGCTTAAGCCAGCAAGTGCTCCTTCACTTTGGCTACTACTCAACAAAAATATTTGCCCCAGTTCTTCATTATTTGCTAATAGTCAGAATTTCAAATGTATAACTGCATTTTGCAACTCCTGTCTGTTTCTAGTTCCATTTCAAGAGGGAATACAGCTCCCTCTACCTGGTTACATGGAGCTGATTTCATAATGCTTTGCAAGACATAATTAATTTTAAAAATCTAGCTGTTACAAGGTTTCTTTCATTAGGTTATTTTCATTATTAAAAAAATTTAACATCAGTTGAATGCATCAGCAATTAGTATGTGTGATTTTTATTTGTACACCTTTCTAGGCTGTAATATGTCTTTAAAATTGGGGTTTGCTAGCAAATTTCCATTTCACTTTCTTATGTGAAATGCAACTTCGCTGCCACAACCAATGGTGAAAAAAAATGTTTCAGAAAGATATTATTACTGAAATGCTTTTTAAATTTCTATTTCTATTACTTCTAGAATTTTCTAAAAACTTTCATAGTCTGCACTGTCTTTCCACACACATCTGTCTTCCTTAACAAACAATATTTATCAATCTGTTTTCACAAGAAGATATAGATGTTGATCCTGGCTGTGGCTTCTCAAGCCTTACCTTGGATAAACTGGGCCACCTGAGTACCCACAATTCCTATTGATCTCTTCTTGATGAAGTGGTGCTTTCAAACACCTTCCCTTTGACCGAGAGGACTGATGAAAAAACTGCTTGTGCTCCAGAGTCCCTTAATGCTGCTCCCAGGGCCCTGCAATGCCTCTCCATCCTCCTCAGGCTGTTACTATCTGTACCAGAGATGCCCACATTAAATTCAGCCGCAGATAACAGCCACTGGACAGTGCAAGGCTTGGCAGTGTCTCAGTGACATTCCTGGGAAGCAGCACAGCTCTCTAGAGAGCAGGTCCAGTCAGCAACGAGTGCCTCGGTGCCTCCAGGAGTCACCTCCTGCTGCCACCCTTTTCTCAGCAGCACTGGTTCTTATTCAGGGAGCAGAGGGGCTGCCTCACCCAGCTCCAGCACCTCTCCTATGTGACAAGGTCTTTCCTCCTCAGTCTGCAGAGCGGTGAAGCGGTTCTGCAAGGGCACATGGACAAGGATATCTTGTTTCTATTCTCAGCCTGTCTAAAAGTGACTGTGGGCATAATCAGGCATTTACTTGAAAAACAGCTACTGTGGTTTAAGCCACCTTGTGTCTGTTCACTACAGTCCCGCCCAGCTGAGCTACAATGTGTATTATGCTAATCCATTCTGGTGCAAAAATAAATCACTGTTCTTTACTATGGATGCTTTGTGAACAAAAATGACTACTCCTATCTTTTGACCTGTTGTTTTATGTTATAGAATCTTATTTTTGACATTTTAATTTTTGTACATCAAAATTTGTGTCAGATATTCAGATCTATTTCCTTGTCTCCAAAGATATCAGTCTGAATTTCTTGCTTTGTAGTTTTTAGACATCAGTATGCTAAAGCTTTGTTTACTACCCCGAGTATGGTAATTGACAAGTTAATGAAAAAATTAAAAAAGACAAAACTACACTTTTGATGTAATTTCATGACTGTTGAATCCAAATTCTTTAATGTTCATAAACCTACTTGTATACTCCCAGTGCATGGGAGTGAGAAAGTTTGCAGTATTTTGACATAATTCAGATTTTACTGACACTTTTAAATCCAAATATTTATTAAACACTCAACAACTGCTTATTTTAAAGCAAATTAGTCCAAATCCAAGACTACTGCAACATAAACACTGAAACTGAGGAGATAAGAGAATGATTAACAATTACATGTAGGCAGAGGTTGATTTTCATGCTCTAGATTGTTCACAAATTTAATTTTCGACTTGTTTTGAAAATCGATTATACATACAATCAAAGAAACTTTTGTCCTTACTTGAAGAGTTACAGTGTCTTGCAAATTTTGCATAATGTACAGGAACTTTATAGCTTATCTATCATATTATGTTTATTTTTAAAGCAATTATACTGGTGAACAGCAAATTTATGGTATGAAATTCTTCCTTTCAGAGTTTTCCTTCATAAAACCTTTACATATTTTCCAGTCTCTATTATGCTTTGCAACAACACCAATCTGATCTTTTTGTATAATTCCTGCATCATTATTTCTGTTGCTTATCAACTTCATATTCAAGATGGCACTAGAAGCTGATTGTATACAAGGTTGTAAGGATTAGTTTTAAAAAGTCACTTAGAAATACATCTCTTGTAAAAAGCATTAACTTCATAAAGTATAAAATCTTAAGGAGAATTTGATTATACCTTAAAGGAAAAAAGAAATGTGACAAACCTGGATCCTCAGCAAAACACCATATTATACTTTAAAGGGACTGTTGTTCTTCACTTGCAAATCTCAATGAAAATTTACATCAGATGGGATGATCAGGTACAATCACTCTCCCAAAAACATTAGGACTAACATCAGTGCTGTAAGGCCACGGGACTTGTTGCAAATAACTGAGCTGGCTGAACATGATGCCACCCCACCTGTTTCTTACTGTGCAGAGAACACAGGTGAACACTGGAAATCTATGTGCCAACAGAAATAAACATCTGAAAGTGTCATGACCTGCATCAGCCCAAATCAGCAGGCTGTTTTAATTACCTGGCCAAGATGAATATGACCTATCCAGATTAAGTTTTGCCTGCAGTGTGTTTTGGGCCTTTGTATTGCCCCTTCTGAGCTTTGCCTATGGCATATGTAAACAAGGAAGGGAATGCAGTATCTGGCTCTGATCTAACACAGGGCAATAAGAAAAAGCCTCGGAGCTAAAAGCTGGTTAATTCTGTTTTGGGGGCTGTCCCACGGAGATGATCAGAGGTAATGTGGGAAGTGTATCTTAGAAACACAAAGCCCAGAGGCACCTAAGGAGGACTGGTGGCAGAGTCTGAGCAATAGTTTTTGTTTTGTTAGGGTTTTTTTTGGGGTAGATATAAAGGAGGCATCATATATCTGTCTGGGGAAAGCTGTAGAAGAACCACTTTAACATATGGAAAGAAATTGCCTAAATTATGTGACAGTTTCAAGGGCAGCATGTAGAGGTCTCGCTAAAATGGACATATGAACCGAGTTATGGAGGTGAAGCTTTTAACATCAAGATAGGGGAAAACACAAATATTCTAAAGCACTACCTTTAGCACATAGAAGCCTATGCTTATTAAAGGGGATAAAAGCTGTTATCAACAAAAAACTTGATGGAATCTTTGGCATCTTCAGAAATGTGAGATAGGCTGCCATGTTTAACAGTGAATAAAATGTGAAATGTCCATTTTCACAGAACCCTGGGCCTAACTGGCAGATTTTATGTATTTTTAAGTACTGCTCATAGGGTCTTTTTTTTGTAGTAAAAAATATACAAAGGCTTGCTGCAGGGTGCTGAGTGGCCTCCTTTTGTCTCTAAGCAGGGACATTCCCAAGGAAAAAGGAAAGGGGGAAAAAAAGAAGAACAAAAAAAGACAATGATATACAAAGGAAAATATTTAAAGTCTAAGGAGAGAGTACTCAAGTCATGTGCCAGGAACCAAAGGCAATAGTAATGAAAAACTCAAAATTCTATAAATATTTAGAGGAAAAACAGCACCAAAACTGACACAGGACAAGAAAATGTTATGGCACTCCAGATGCCCAATAATGAGAGAAAGCACTGCCATGTCAGGCATGCAGCGGGAAGTCTGGAGCTGCCAAGGCCGTGAAAGATGTCTGGGAGCAGCACCGATGCCAGGGTGTGACGGAGGGTGCCAGCGCACTGGCAGAGAGCGCCAAGGCAAAGGCCTCAAACCATGCAAATATTTCATGAAAGCCCCAGCAGGAAAAGAGCTCTGGCTACCGGCGTAATCCAGGAAAGGAATTGCTCCAGGGGAAAGGGCGCGGAGGAGGCAGAGAGATGCTGGCTCCGAGCAGGGATGCGCGGGCCCGGGGCAGCCGGGGCGCCGCAGCCCCCGGAGGGACGCGGTGGGAGCCGGGCGGGCCGAGGCGGTGGGGACCGGGGCCTGAGGGGACCGGGCGGGTCTGGGGCCGTGGGAGAGGGCGGGAGCCAGGCCCCGGCGCAGGCGGGCGGCGGAGCGGGGCAGCGCCGAGCCGGGCC
>JACBWW010000010.1:15577411-15934258 GCA_020086605.1 Lanius collurio
GCGACCAGTGCCATTAGCGGCGGCGCGGTCCCGGGGCGGGCGGGCGGGAGAGAGAGCGGCCGCACCGCGGGGCCCGGCCGGGCGGTTTTGTTTACGTTTCGACGGGCGGGAAGGGAGCCGGGGCCGGCCGTGCCCTTGCCCGGGGACGGGCGGCCGTGCGGGGCCCTCCGGCCCAGTGCCCTTCCGTGCCTGCTTGAGGCCGGGGGGGTCGGGAGAGGTGCGAGTGGATCATGGCGGGGACCTCTTTGTTGGTGTGGCAGGAGGGGCAGGAGGCTCGGCGCGGCGCTGCTCCTCCTCCCGGGAGCGGGGGCACCCGGGCAGGCCGGGCTGGCCGCTCCGTCTTCGGGGAAGGAGCGTTGTAGGGCAGGGTGGTGGGAATGTAGCCCTCCGTGGGCAGCTGCCACGACCTTGCTCTTAAAAATGCCTTTTAAAGCAAAAAAATACTTCTCTGGGATAATGTAACTGCTCTATGTACAAGGGCTGGGGGTGACCGGCAGTGTCTTTGATTCTTTTGCCTTTTAATTCTTAAATTTCTTGCAAACAGAGTGAGCTGTCTCTTTGCAGAATTTCTTTTGCTTTTGATTTCTGTCATTACATCCAGCTTTCCTTCCAAAGCCTATTTCTTTATACTTTTCTGCCTGGAGCAATTCCATCAGAGAAGTTTGACCTGAGCTCCTTTAATAACCTATAAAACCAAATCCCGCTTGATTATTTATTCCACTCCCTAGCTACAATAGTGGTTTTGCACGTATGGCATGGTTTTGACTCTCACTGTTGTACAGAACAGGCTTGCTGAAGGCTTTGAAGCAGTCGACAAATCCTATCTGATAATATAAACACAAAGGGTGTTATGCTTGTTCGGGATGGAAAGTATTACTTGCCCTAGGGCATGTGCATGTGAAATTGAGTAGGCTTACTCGTTGCAGCTGGGTTTTACTTTCAGGTGTGGAGACTTAACCAGTGGTGGTCTTGCAGGTCATGTGAGACCTGGGCTCAGTTGTAGAGATGCCAACAAATGCGCTTCCAGGGCAGAATAGTAACTGACGTGCCTCTCTATATGTCTGTGGGTATATCAGTGTATTAGATAACTTGGAAACGGCTTAAACTGTAACATGAAATGAATCTGGGCCAAGCCTATTTAAGGGTGCTGTCAGAGTGATTTCACTGACTTGAGTGTTCCTTGTATATAATGAAGGGAAGCTCTTGATTCTTCTAATATGAGCTAATAAAAATGTTGAATTTAAAATAGTACCCTGCTTTGATCTTGGTCTCTGGGCACAGCCATCTCCTCCTTTTGCCCCAGTTGCTTCAAAGATGTGCAACACAGGCTAGTTTGACAGTAGGATGCATAACATGTGATGCCAGTACAGGGACCAGACACGTTGCAGGCTGCCTGCAGGTCTTGATGGTTTTCAAGGCCAGCTGGGCAAAAGTGTGATAAGAGAAGAGAGACAGAAGTATCTGCTGAACCAAAAGTAATTCAGTGTTGCAGAGGATGTACAAAGTTGCAGTCTGAAACAGGTATTTTAATGATGTCTTCCACTGCAGAAGTTCCCAGGGTTTTTGGACCACTGGCTTGTAGAAGCATTCAGAGTAATCTTGTGGGCTACCATATACTTCATGGAGACTTCTAAATCAGAAATATTAGTAAGATGATCTAAGAGGATTCCAGGTCCTGTAGTTTCAGGACTGCGTGTTCTAGGCAGAAACAAAGTTGCCTTTTGGGTGTGGTGTTTGTATTTTTCATTTTATCCCTGCTCTTAAGGGACCAAGGCTTTTGATGGCTTTAAGGTGTAACCTTCTTTGCAAATACTTTAGGTAGAACTGTTATGCAGGTATTAAGGAATAAATGTTTCAAGATGGTAACAACTGAATTTATTTTCTGCCAGTTATTTACCTGAAATGAATCAGTGTGTTTATTTTACATATTGTTTAATTTTTAATTAGTATTTGATATTATAAACCTAACTGGCTATTTACTGTATATGTGTTTTGGTTTCTTTTCATCCTTCCTCAGCTTCCTAAATTATTTGGATGCCTATTATTTAAAAGATGCCTGGAAAGTACATGTTTAGCTCTTCATTTCTGAAGATTGATCCAGCATTCTGGACAGATACAAATGTCCTTCTTAATAATCTCCTGAAAAGTATAGTGTGCTATTTCTTAACCTTCCTTTCCCACCATCCAAGTCCCTCCCCTTGGCAAAAAAGTGCACTGTGTGTATACAGTTTTACTGTATTTGTTATTTTCAATATATATAATGTTTCACTACAGAAATTAGACCAATCTTGCTTAGAGCCTGTTTTTTTTTTAATACAGGCTAAATGTATTTTATTGCTGTAAATACTTCCTTTAAAAAATCTCCTTGGTTTAATTCAAAACCTGCAGAAACAGGCTTCCATTTATGTTACGGAAAGCTCTCTTGGCATTTGAAAGCTCTTTAAAAATCCGGTTGAGGCTGCTTATGTTTCTTGCCTGTTGTGAAATTCACAGTTTTGCCATGGATTCTGAAATACTTTTTTAAGGTATTCTTGTGGGTGAAGACATAATGATCTTGGTGTACCATGTGTATAATAATTAGCTACACATTTCTCCTTAACTTTAAATGATTTTTTTCTATTAAGTTATTAATTAAGTTACTATTTCTTGATTCTTTTTCCGTCCAAATTGATTGCCTGTAAGCTTGGTACTAAAATTGTTGTTGCCCATACTGTCATTTTTATTGTTGGATAAATGCTGCTTGATATGTGAACAGATGGGATGCTTATTAATCATTCTTGGTTGAGTATTGCGGACTAACGGTAAAATGGGGACTAACAGAAAAGTACTCTTCATCTCAATGGTCAGTTGTGTTGCAAACAAAGCAAATACTGTATACGAGCTCATTTGTGTGTACACTTTAAAATAAACCAAAAGGGCAAACATTGATTCTGCGGTGCTACTGGACAGCCTATTTGCTATAATTATTGATTTTTTAGTATTAAAGAAAAAAAAATACAAGCACGCCACTCTGACAGTGTTCCTTTACTTTATTGTTGCTATACCAAGGGTTTTTTTAACATTTTTTTATCTGTCTGTCTCTTAAAAGTGTGTAGGAAAATGTCTTAACCCAGTATTTATTCTTCTAACTATGAAATATGGCTGAAGTGTGTGTGCCCATCATGGTAATTTACCTTTCCCCGTATGTGCTGAAGAAAAGCTAAAATGTCTCAAGTCTGGTGTTTTGATTTTTGTGAAATAAGAATGATGAACAGTGGGTATCCTGTTTCTCACTGGGCTCTCAAAGTCATGGAAATGCCCAGGTTTATAAAATGAAACTGATTCTTCAGCTGTTGGTTGCTGGCAGAAGAGGAGCTGGGGCTCCTGCTGAGCAGGAGTCAGCCTTGTGCCCCTGAAGGGTAATTGGTAATTAATTACCGACTGGGCTGTGTTAGGAAGGGCCTGACGAGCAGGTGCTGGGCAGGAGCTGTTCCCATCCGTGAAGCTCCCCTGCCGAGCTGCTCAGGTCACAGACACCTGCACTGTGTCAGGGACAAACGGGGAATCCAGCACTGG
This sequence comes from Lanius collurio, assembly GCA_020086605.1. Taxonomy (NCBI): domain Eukaryota; kingdom Metazoa; phylum Chordata; class Aves; order Passeriformes; family Laniidae; genus Lanius; species Lanius collurio. Next base: position 15,580,967 of record JACBWW010000010.1, read on the forward strand.
GTTCTGCGGGTGGGTGGGGACTCGAGCACCTGAGGGCGCACAAAGGGCGGGCATGCTGTGGGAGCACATAATTGCTGCATTTAACCAGCTTTAAGCAAGAGGTTACAGAGGTGATGGAGCCACTTGCCCCTCTGAATGTGTCAGTGGCTGCAAAACACAAAGATGGAAATTTCAAAAGCGAATGAATGTCTTGGTGTAGCAATCTCTCCCTCTCATGTGTCAAGAGCCCCGAGGGGCCATGGAATCTTCTTCCTAGAGACTTCAGACTCAACAAGGTCTAGAGAAGCCTGAGAGGAATACAAAATTGAAGTTCTACTTGTTTTGAGCAGGTGGATGATCTCCAGAGGTTGATTTCAAGCCATATTATAGTTCTACTGTTTACAGATTTTAAAATTTCTCTTTTCCAAGTAGCTGGAAGAAGTTGGCAGAACAAAGGCACGGTGATTTAGGTAAAACCAGGTTGCTCAGACTGTGTTAGAAGTTGTGAAGGGAAAAGAAATTAGATGTGATAAGCATCTTAGTTTGAGTCTGCCAGTGGCAACACTGATTTTTCTGCCGTGCATTGAACTTTCCAGCTGACTAAGCCAGAAGTGCTTGCAGGCTAACATAAAGGCCAAAAAAAAGGGTTATGGTACCTGTCATGCCTGTGATCACTGTGATGAACAGAAACCCATCTCCAAAGAAACAGCTGGCAGTCAGCAGCCTGAAGTTAGTCCAGGTCTTGCTTTCTGTATTGGAGGAACGTGTTGGTGGCAGCTGCTGCTGCAGGGCTTTGATCTGCTGGGTGGGTGATGGTTCCTTAGCTGGAGTGTGGTTATCCCAGTGAGTGGCTTCACGGAGCAAACCAGCTCCGAGTTCCAGTTGGTCACAATAGCAGTCCATGACTGCAGAGGGGTGCTCAGACAAATGGCAACTGGGAGAAAGAGAAGGGGCTTTGGCAGATGCGTAAATCTCTCTTTAATGCTTGTGCTGCCTTGAGATGATGTTGTCCTGCACCTCATTTGTTTCTACAAGTTTTTACGTATTTGTGTATTTAGTAAAACCAACCATAGATATTAGTGAAAGTGAGATAAGCAGTACAGCCAGTTATAACCCAGCGTGAGTGTTTTGTATCTTAACAAAGCAGCTGTCCTGGGTATGAACCTGTAGGTGTTTTAATGTATGAATACAGCTGCTCATGTGTGACTCTTGAGAAAATTGTGAAGGAAATCTGGTGTTAGGGATGGCACATCCTTGAGAATGAATCCTCAATGTATTCCTTAGTAGCTATAACACCTAAGATGATGTTGGAGTAAGTACGAGTCACAATGCGTACTTGCAGTACTATGGGTGTAAAAATACATAGTTTTGAAAATGTAATCCTAATGTTATGTTTTACTATGGAAACAGTAAAAGTGAAGGCCATGGTTGACATGCGAACCAGCATAAATCTTGGTAAATTCTGGATTGTTTATTGTGTTTTGGATGATGACAAACATCCTGGTCACCTTGAGGAAGAGTACTAAAATCATAACCTAAAAAGGTTTATTAGAAAGGTTTAGGCTAGGTTCACTTGTTTCATTTCATGCCAAAAAGTGAATACTTGGAAGACACACAGTTAATAGGGGGGGTCCTTGTGTGTGGCGGTGGCTCATTAAATGAGTAGCGAAACCTTCCAGCAGTGGGTGACTTTTATTTATTATTACCACAGTTGCAGCAGTGGAAAACTCATCCTTGTTGAACAATAGACAGGGTTTCTTTTGCTGCTTTTTAAAAAGCATTACAAGGTTCTTGTGTCACTTAAATGTTAAGATGGTGGAAGAAAAAAGACAGTTCAGTTTATAACAGGATTACATTGGACATAAAAAGGTTTTGTTAACAGTAGCATGGTATTGTGGGAAAACCAGAAAGCCTTGATATGACAAGGGCTACTTTATTCTCTCCCTATTTTAGTTTATATGAAATTCTTTCTTAGTTTTCTTCAGAAGATTTCTCATCAAAACTCTTTGTATGCATATCCACCAATGCTAGTGTACAGTGCACAGCTGAAGGCTAGTATTCTTATTCAAAGAATGGAATTTCTCAAACTCTTCCTATTTTGGGGAGCTTTTGTCATATGGTATGGAATATCCCTGTTGTTAATTTGGGTCAGCTGGCCTGGTTGTGTCCCTGCCCAGGATCTTGCCCACTCCTGCCCCTTGATGGGGGATGTTGGAGAGACAGTGCTGATGCTGTGCCAGCTCTGCTGAGTAATAACCAAAACTCTGGTGTGCTATCAACACCTTTCTAGCTCCCAGGGCAAAGCACAGCACTGTGAGAGCTGCTGTGGGAAAATGAGCTCCAGCTCAGCCAGACCCAGTACAATCAGCTATCACAGAGGTGTTCCCACCGTTCCTGATGAGCCCAGCCTTGGCCAGCAGCGTCTCTGTCTTGGAGCCAGCTGACGTTGGCTCTGCTGGACATGGAGGCAGCTTCTGGCAGCTTCTCCCAGAAGTCACTCCTGTACCTCCTCTGCTGCCAAGACCTGGCCATGCAAACAATAGAACAGCCTATTGCTATTAGTAATTATTGGTGTCGTTTCCTACAAACTACCTAGAAAGTAGTTCCTTTATTTTGAAATGTGCTGCCTTCCTTCCCACTCCACTCCCCGAAAAATTACTGTGCAAAGTATTGTATTGTGTTACAAGAGGTATCTTTGAAGACATTCTTAATGCCGAAGTTTTCATGTGTTGGAGTTTTTTGTTCTGTTCTGAAGCTGTTATTACAGAAGTATTTTATGCCAAATACTTTAGACAGGATTGCATAGCAAATTAATCTGCTTATATTTCACAGATAAATGAATTAATTAATAAAAATAGCACATTCGTAATTGGATTCTAAATTTTTGTAGCTGGGATTTAAAGTTAAGAGTAATGTAGTTTTAAAATGTTCTGAAAACTTTTTTTTTCCAGATGTTATGCAAATCCTTCCTTCCTCTAATGTTCTATAGCTATTGTTCTCTTGATCACTGATATTTAATTACTATTTTAGGTCACTTGGTATCTTTTGTTTGCTGTTGTCCTTTAAAACAATTAGAGAACCACTTGATTTGTTTCTTTTGTTGAAACATTTAGCTTTTATATGCTTTGCCTTCTCCTGCAAGAAGAGGTTGAAGAACAAGCATTTCCTCCTATCCTCAGAGTAATCCTGGAATGGGATTTTGTTTCTAAACTTATGCAGATCTCACTGAAGCACTCTGAGTCATATTTACTGGTTTAATTTGCTGATGGTTTGCCTGTTTGTTGCTTTGCCAGTGGTCATTGGATGGGCAGAGAGCTGCCATAGGCAGGCAGACCTTTGTGGAATGGCTGGAATTAGTAGTCTCTTAGGTAGTCAGCTGAAACAGTGTTGTTCCCAGATTAGCAATTTATTCTTTTCTTGTGAATTTCAGGTTAGTTTATGGTTAAGCTTTTTCAAGTACCTGAGTAAGTTGAATGGGCCATGACACATGATTCTGCCAAAAGGAAGGTACATAGTATGGAATGGCATTCCCTAGAATGCAGTAGTTCCAGTCATCATCTAGGCATGATTATGATTAAACCTGTTTTCTGGTTCCTGCAGCAGGCATTCAGATTGCCCTTCTGGCAGTTAAATTGAGTGCTTAACATAGAACAGCTTGTTGAACTCTTGCTTTACTGAATTTCCACTGATTTCAGATTTTAAAAAGCATTATTAAAAAACCCCAAACAAATTAAATTGATAAATGGTGCCCTGCAATAAACTTGAATTTAAGCTTTTTAAAAAATGTGTACCTTGATTTTCTCCCCATTTACCATTCTTTTCTATAAACTTTTGTTTGAAAAAGGATTAAGGAATTGGAAGATCCTTATCCTATTATTTCTGAAAAGGAGAGTTTTGCTAAGAATAGTCTTTTAATCTGTTATCAGCTTCTTAGCCAAAATATAGAGTTACACAAGTTTTCTTTTGTTGAAGCAATTGTAGTTAATGATTTCTGTGGCAAAACTGACCTGGAAGACACAAAGTGTTACTTCATATATTGTGATATATAGGATTCATCATGGAACCATCTGTAGTCGAACTTCATATGACATTGCACTGAAGAAACCGTAGAGATGCTCTCCTATCAAATGTAGCACAGCAGAGTTTGCAGAGTGGTATTTTTTCTGTAGATATAGCAGTACTCATTCTGATAATGCTTGTTCTAGGAAAATGCTACCTAATAAATTTCTTCGTGGTTAATTAAAGTCACAGTTCAGTAGTCCATTAAAAAAAGTGAGAGGAAAGGTAGGGTGAGAATCTTCATCATTAGAAATGCCAGTTTACAGGCTTTTTAGTATTGCATGCTGCAGCCTGACTGCCTCATTTACAGCCTCCTGACATGAATCTAAAACCTGTTTTAATGGGAATGGAAGATACTTTTCTAAAAGAATCTCTGTTGCTGTCCAGTGACTTAATAAAACAAGAATATTTAAAAATAGAGGAACTTTGCAGTGTATTCCATTGCAAATATATGATTTCACTGTGCAAGCTGCTGTGTTAAGCTTTGTGTCACATGTAGCCTTATCACAAAATACAGTCCCTTGGAAAACATGTAATACAGAATACCATGTTGCAGCAGAGTAGCACTGTAGTAAACTACATTAGAAGTGATCTGTGACTTGGTGAGAATTAGTTAAGTGCTGTTGGCCGCAGGTGAGGTTTTCCAGAGAGGGTGCACAGGTATTCCAGAGCAGCTGTGTTGTAGGAGTTGACCGTGAGAAAGGCTGGCAAGTTGTATGTGCTGCTGTCTTACTTGCTGCTGATTTGGATTACCAGGACTGTGTCCATCACTGAAATCAACCTGAAAGCCTCAGATCAAGTTTAGGTAAATCTTCAGTTTCAAAACTCTTAGTACACTCTTCAGGAGGTTTAAATGTTTATGCTGATGTCTTTCTCTAGAGATAGCTTCATGTTTAGATTTTGTACCTTTAAAGATACTGTATTTCAGAAACCTGGAAATCTGGATAGCACCCAGTGTGTAATAATTACAGCTGATGAAGAAGTGTGAGGTTTCATTTCCCTGTCATAAACTGGCAGACTTTCCTGCTTGCTTAGAGGAGAGGGGGAAGAAAGGGACTGAAGGAATGTTAGATAAGTAAGCACAAATTTTCACCTTTTCATGGAGCTGCTAGCATGCATTCACTTATGCATCTTTCTTTCCTTGCCTTCAGGCTACTGGAAGTCAAAATATAGAGACTTCTCATGTTTCTGTTTTCTGAATCTTAGTTTTCTTTAACTTCTCATGTGATGAAGTTAGAGCTGCTGGTGGCTGTAATGTGTGTTTTACCTAATTGGCAAGCAGGCCCTAAACTAAAAATTTGGATAATTTCTTCTGTGACCAGCTGCTTTAGTCGCAGTTGTAAAGGAGAGATAAAACTGGGTAGCTCAAAGTGCCAGAAGTGAATCAGTTACCTGTCTGGTTTAGGTAATATATGTGTGTGTAAGATAAACAGAAGCATGCAGCCCATGTGGCTTTTTTCCTGTGCTTTATGGCAATCTCTTTTATTGTCTCTATGCCATTAAAAAATAATGCCTTAACTTGTCATGCATGACTATTATATGCATTTTTTTTAGTATTTTTTTGTAGTAGAAGGGCTGTAACTTACAGACTAATGGCATTATGGGACCATGTCTTAGAGTGTAGAGAAATCTAGGTACAAAAAGAGAAGGGTGGATTAAGTGAAATCCTGTCAATAGGAAGTTTACTGATAAAAAGCAAAAAGTCTGTTTTGAAAAGAGAATCACTGTAAAACTTAGGTTGTTTGTGAGTAATTTACTGTGGGTGCATTTGTTACTTGGTTCTTTGTTTTCCTGCTAGTGCAAGGTGTGTGGTGTGTTTTATCTGACTATAGAATTCAGGTCTCAGATGAATTGAATTTGATATTAGACAAATCAAATGTTTTTGTGGTACCACAAATTACACTGATTTTTTTTTTTTATTTTAGATGTTTTGCAAGAGATGTTTCACAATAGGAGAATTCGCTTTAGAAATGTGCTTTAATATTGATTTTTATATAGAGGGTACTCAGAACCTGTGAGTGCAGGTTCAGCATTTGAATTTGGTGCTGCTGACCCTCGTTCAGGAGTCAGGATGAGAAAATACTGGCATGTTGTACTTGGTTTGCATAAATGCTTGCTTGAGCTTCTGAGGGAAATGTGCTGTGGACGTGCTGACTTCGCCTGCTCCACGGGGAGCAGTGTGTGAAATTGCTGTTGGAGCTTCGGGGGTTTTGTCCATCCCAGCTGCCCCAGCAGTCCTAGCAAATGGCTCACCTCGAGCAGTGTTTAACAACAGGAGTTGTTTCTTGTGGCTTTCTGCATGTTTGCCTGTGATCTTACACTACAGTTAAGTTACAGTCTTAATTTTATTGCTGCCTGTCAGAGGTCTTTCCTTACAGTTAAACAGTCTCTGGATCATAAGTTACTTCTGACACTATTTCAGACTGTTTGTGATGGTACTTGAGACATGGAAGTGGAAAAGCTCAAGTTCCTGTTCCCTAATACAAAAATCTCTGTCCAGTTTCCCTAATTTCAAGTTCAGCTGTTTATATTTTGGCACTGGTGACTGCACCTGTGAGTGATTGCTGTTTCAGGCTCCCTAGTATTTGATTGTAATATGATGCATGAATTCCAGCAGTGGTGCAAAAACCAGGATGTTTAAAATTAGCTGTTTGAGCTCATTCCTGATTTTGTTATTAACCTTTTATTGTGAGTTTTGAAACCATTTGGGGTGAGGTTCCCAAAATAGTGCACTCTTTAGTGGAAACATCTACTTTTGGTTAGATGCTATGGTATCAATCAGATGAATCTGACAAGGGAAGCGCTAGAGAAAATGCCAGCTTCAAGCTCCTGTCTGTATAACTAACTGTGCAAATAAAACCCTGGGGCATTCCTGCTTCAGTGACACCACAGAGCATGTCTGTCCTCAGTGTCAGTGCAATTGGCTTTTTCAAGAGAGGATGAATAACAGCATGAAAAGGGAAAACTCAAGAGGCTGCTTTTGCCAGCAGCTGCTACTGGGAGCTCTGCTTGGGAAATGGGTATGTTCCTCTTTCCTGGAGAGATCCTTGCCTGGCTGCCGGTAATAACTCCCCTCTCCTGTCCCTCCCTTCAAAGCAAACAAGGAAGCTCCCGGTGTTAGTGGTGGCTGGAGATGAGGCTGTTTACCTGTGCTCTACCCAGGTGCTATAGCTGCTGCCATGGCCCCTGCGGGGGCATCACGCGCTGACTGAAGTGACTGAAAGAAGCAGCAGGTCCATTTGATGAAAAACAAAACTTGCATTTGCTATCCTTTTTTTTGCATATATATTTATTTTCTTTTAATGAATCCTAGTCTGTCCCTAAGATGGAAGCTGGCTTTCAGTATGCGTGAAATTTTATGGGCGCGTTCTGCCCCCTTTCATCGTAGTTTATAAAGTACATAAATATTAGGGCGGCAAAGGTCTAAAATGTAGGAAGCTCACTAAATGTAATTTAAATTAAAAAAACAAGTTGCTGGTTGTTTTTTCTATGAAGAATGTGCCCCTCAAATTCTGCTACAACAGTATAAAAGGTAAAAGTTCACCTGTTTTTGCAAGAGGAAAAAATAGAGGACTGAGCATGGAGTCTATTGAAGAATTTTTGAGAAATTGAGTAGCATTTATCAGTAGCTCTGGTGTTTCCCTAGAACATCCCCAGTTCATCCTCAGGGCACTTGGATTCTGACCTTCTGCATCATCCTCACTGTGTGTTTTACAGATGGGTTTAAAACTCACCCAAATGTTCTGCTACTTATTCAGGCTCTGCTTTGTTGTTACTTTTGTCTTCGTGTTATCCTTGGTAAATTTTAAATATTTATTTCTGCTTTGATTCAGGTTGTGGAAAAACTCTTCAGTCACTACTAATCAGGGTGAAAACTCTTAAGTACCTTGTGACTCTTCAGGCCCTTTATGTTTTTATATGCTTATATCTGGAGCTAAGCATTGCAAGAAAGCTCCCTCTATGTGAAAGGCAATAGGATTATTTGCCGGTTCCAAACAGAACTGATATTTGGGGAAAGATATCAGATGTGAAGATTAAAATCAGATTATCAGACATTGTGAACCTGTGCTGTTTAAGTGGTAGGCACCTCCTTTTTATTGATGGGCTTCCAGGTGGCTTTTGTAATGCATAATTAAGTTCAGTCCATTGCACTTACCTTCAAATAGATTATCTTTATGGAAAGTGTAGTAAGATGAATACTGGCCAAGAAAAGACTTCTGGAGTGGAGAATAGGGTGGTTTATTTCCCTGTATGCCCTCCCCCTCTAGTATACTCCTGAAATTACAGTAACTATCTTAATAAGGTGAGATGGCAGATATGTATGAAGAAAACTGTATCTAGTGTCCTAGATGACTAGAAAAAGTCATCATGTGATCCAGCTGGAGCATGCTGTTAGTCACTATATGAACCTGTAAACTGCAAGATTGAATTGTGGGGGAGGTTACATTAGTATTAATGGATTTTGTTAATTGTTTTTCAATGTAGGACTCTATGTAGTTGTTCCCTCTAAACTGTACTGAGGACAGAGTTTAATACAGGGCTCTAAATCTTTCCAAGAGACTTATCAATCTGGCAGCAATGTTTGCTGAACTAGTGAAGTAGTTCCTTGATTCAAATAGCCCGTATTACATTTTATTAAGTTTCATTGCTGTTGTGTACTCAGAAATATTCTGCTTTTTAGCCAAATTTATTTTTCTATACCAAAACTGTAATCTTTTCTGCAATTATCATCTTTGGTGGAGAGAGCCATCTCTCTGTTGTTAAATACTCAGCAGGTTCTGGGAAATCAAGTACTTGGCTTTGAATTTTCCATATAAAAATGGCTATAAAAAAAAAGGCAACAGTCCTAAAGTTTAAAAAAAAAATTAAATGTGCCTTAGATTTCTTGTCTTCGAGCAAACTGAAGTGATTTAACCCTTTTCTGTTTGAACTTGGAAGCAATAGGTCATAACATAGAAATCTAAACGTGCCCTTCTGTTCATGCTGATTTCCCCTGCCTCAGTGCTTCTCTTCTTGGTGAACACTGAGATCTAGTGTCCGCCTTTGCTTTACTGAATCTGTAAATAGTGAAGTTTGACTTCTTGGTGGACCAAAGATATGTTTAAATGTACTGTTATTTTAAGAAACGTACCAGCACTGTGCTTCGGACTTGAGCCATATGAGAAGCACTCCAGTATATTTGTGGTTTTGTTTCATACTTGCAAGCAGAAAAGAGTTCTGAGATCACAGCTGTAGACTTTGTTTGTGCCCTGCCGCTCGTCCCGCCCGTGGTGTGAGCAGGGCAGCGTTGTGCTGTAATGCGGCTGTGCATCAGCTGTGGGGGCCATGGCCATTGTGCATCAGCTGTGGGGGCCATGGCCATTGTGCATCAGCTGCAGGCCTCGTTAAACACGCCAGCATTAGGAGGAGTTCAGGCAACTGTGTGGAAGTTGTTCAGCTTAAAACCCTCTGATCTGTCAAAGCATAATTTGAAAGCCACGCAAATCCTAGAGTCAACAGTGAGAATATTTCGTTATAGCAGAAGCTTCAAGTTTTTCAGACATCTTTGGCATTTGTAGTGGTTTAATAATGCCTTGCTGCAGTTTTCACCCTGCTAATGTTAACTTATTTTTCGAAATGCTTTGTTTGCATTAACATTTAACAGAGTTGGAAGTATTGCAAAATACAACATTCAGTTTCAAGGCCAGCATGAACAAACAGCACATTAAAACCATAATTACTTTTAAGACTAAGTGAATGAACAATGAAGTTACCTTTAGAAACAATTCTTTTGTTTTCTAAATTTGAGCCTTTGAAGCATATGTGAAAACTAGGCTGTGTTTTCACTATCCATTTGGCAGATGTCCAGAAACCTTTAAACATGACAGCTGAAAATTTGACAAGCCTTCAAAAACACATGATGCATACAAATCAGCTATGTGTGAACTGTATTTTCACAAAGAAATTAAATAAAATTCATTAATGCAAGAGCTTTATATACACTGTCCATTTCTTTTGCATTCAGTAGTAGACTAGCGTGTACTTGAAGAGCTGTTGGATTTTTCTGGGTCAACCACAGATTCCTACAGAATATTCATTTTCATAAGTGTTAGATGCCTTCTTAATGGAGTTATTGAATCATTATTGACATGTAGCTTATATTGTTATCTTATGTTGATTGTATTACTATTTAATATGTTAATATGTGTAATTGTTTTATTTTAAAATTGCTTCCTTCCATTTCCAATTGCATCTTTTTGACTGTCATGGTCTTCATTTTTTGTCAGGCCTACTTCTGAGCAGCTTCTGTAGTAGTATTTCACTATGGAACAGTTTTACCAGCACATGTAGACAGTCTGCTGGTACTGGTAGTTGGTATTTGTGTTGTACCTCAGACATGTCTTGCCCAAAGACTGTTTGCTGGCGTAGCATCCAGAGTTTCTTCCAACATTTAGCCCACTTGATGCTTACTTGTTAGGAGAGGATTGCTTCAGAAATCATGAACATGAAAACCAAGTCTGATTTCATGCAAAACTTGTAGTTAGTGATGATTGTTCCCACCTTTGGTTTTTGTCATTTCTTATGTTTAATTGCTTTTCAAGGTACTGGGGTATGAAAATATCTTCTCAGATGTAGTTCTTCACTGCAGTAGAAATAACCTGGGTATGTATAATTTCTTATATAAAAGGATGCTTAGAGTAAAGGATTCTGCATTGTAGCATGGAATGAATCCTGGATTTTCATGTCATGATGTCTAATGAAGGTACAAGCCGGCACTTAAGAGCAGTCTTAGCAACTGAGCTGTACAGGGAAAATGCTTTTCCACTCTTTAAGTTGACCTTAGGTTCTGGCTTATGCTATTTCCATGTCCCTAGTGGGAAGATTATCTCTGGGGTTCCATTTCTTTGTCTGAACAGAAGAGACCCCTCAAATGTATGATTTTTTAAAGTTTTTAATGCAATCTTTGAAGTTTTCCTGTTCATTGTCACTATCTCTAGTGATGGGAAAATGCAGAAGAGGCTGTGAAATATGTTGTGCTCTTATTTAAAAGTGAGAGAAGCTTTATTTCAAAAGACCTGTTCCATTTCTGTTCCTCTGTATGCCTGGAATGCATGCATTCAGGTCACTGCCTAAGCAAAGTAACCTTGTGCATAATTATGCGTTATTTTTAAGTAATCTCTGATTTCAAAAGCGCTATCTTGGTCTCTGATGTGAAGGCTAGCAGATGTCGTAGCCAAGAAAATGTTATTTCATGGTGTTGCTGTGCAGAAGGTAAATACGCAGATGTCTTGGGGAAAGCACGTGGTTTTCCAGTTTTTCTAATTGTGGATACATAAGCTTGCTGTGGTTAACCCAGGGGCTCGTGAGCTGACCATGTTTTTAATTGGCTGCTGTTTCAGCTAAACTTCTTGGAGTCCTAGTGCAGATGGGCCTGGACTGATTTTTAGAAGTCCAATTTGAGGTTTCCCAAGTTCAGCCGGAATGACACAGTGAAGCAGGCCAGCTGCGGCTCTGTCCCATGAGCTCTGCGCGGCCGAGAGCCTCGGCGGAGCCTCGCTGGTGCCAGCTCTGCGCCAAACACGCCGCGTTCATTGCGCTTTGCAGTGCGCTCTTCAGTTACAGCTCTGTTACTCTGGAGGCCGCCTTAGAGCACTGACCAGTGCTGCCAAATGAAACAAGGTCTGGAATGAGTGTCAAGCTACCTGTCTCTGCCTCCTAAAGAAATCAGTTTATGCAGTCTGCAAAGACAAGTTTACCAAATATATTCTTATTGTTGATATAAGTTTGCACTGCAAGTTTTTGTGGTTTGTTTTTTTGGTTTGGTTTGGTTTTTTTTTTTTTTTTTTTAAATCGGGCCATTTCTAAGATTTTTAATGCACTTGCAGTAGGGCTTTTAAACTGAAAGCTGTATGAGCAAAGAATTAGCTCCTCCCTTTCCCACCATTCCTTTCTATCTCAAACCCATCTGTTTCTCCAATATATTCAGGCTGTACTGGAAAAACATTTAACATGTACTGTCCTGTATCTTGATTAGTAAATTGAATGTTGTCTGTATTAGAGAAAACAAATTAGTATTGAAATACAGCATTAAACTGTCTTCCAGATATCTTGAAGTCAGCAGGTTTATGAAGAACAGTCTTGTTGAGACATGCTAAAGGCACATGCCTTTCTTTAAGCAGAAGCAAATGGCAAATGTTTGCATATTTGGGTATGAACAATGCTATACATGGTTTCTTTACTGTTTTAAATATGCTAGTTTTAAAGTTGGATGAAGACTTTTGGTCAAACTTCATTCTTAGTATTATTCACTTGTGGAGGAGGAGGTCTTAGTGGAACAACTTATAAATGTCCATGCTTTTTAAGGTTGGCCATGATACTTTCATGGATAAATGCTACACGCATTTTCATGGAGCTACATGTTCAATGCATCCATTTTTGGTTTTGCAGCTGTATCAGGCTGCTCAGAACTGATAAGTGGAAGTTGTTGACTACCTGAAGTCTTCTGAAGAGCTGTTGAATTGTAGTTGCTGTTAGTGAATTCAGAATAAAACTTACACACAGCCTTGCAGATCCACTAGAGGATTTCACTCTGGATATAGTGTTATGTTCAATTCCTACATTTTTGTTGTGCTTCCTTGGGTAAATAGTACTTATGGCAATATGAAGAGTTAGTAACCACACAGGAATATCTTAGAATTCAGTTTTGAAATATCCTTATTGTGACTGACTGTGGGCTGCCAGTAAAAGGTTGCCATGTAGTGAAATTTGCTTAGGCACAGTATTTTCAAGGAAAAGCACAATGGTTGATGTGTGAGAGGAAATTGAAGTTTTCTGTGGGATTCTTCCCCTGCTGACAGTTGGCAGCATTCCAGCAAGTTGACAGTTAATGGGACAAATGTATTGTTAGTTTCTTCATTAATAATAGAAATCTTAAGTCTGCATCCTCCCTCTCTTTGCATACGTGTTTCTGCAAAATTGCTAAAAAATTGAACAAAATGTCAGATTTCAGACAGGTGAATTTATCTGATATAGTTTAATCATGTCTTAATGAAGGACATGGCACACATACATTGTGTAAGAATCTTAAAAGCCTGGCAATTTCTGTATTTAGACTTGCTTTAATATTTAAAGATAGGATTTTTGGTATTTTGGGTCTTTGAAGGTAGACTTCATAAGACTAGTCACAAGTAAATTAACAGGTAGAAAAAAGAAGTATTTTGCCTTTTTCTGTGAGCTGTGTTCACCGAGCTGGGCAGGACCAGGCATTTCTGAGGACGCTTTCATTGAGATGAGGAAAGGAGGAGCACAACTGGTTCTGAGCTGAGTGAGATGGAAGTAAGCTTGGTTATAGAATTAGAGGCTGACGCTCTCCGTGGTTGGTGGACAAAACTGTGTAGAAGTTATGAGACACTGAGGCAAGGAGTGTGGAGGAGATGGATGTCAGGGCTGGTTCAGTCTGAAGAAGCTTTAATGGCCAGATGAAATTCTAAAGAGTTGGAGGCAGTGATAAGGCATATATGATTTCTGAGACTTCTTTGCTGGTCTGAGTGAATTACATCCAAGTGGCTTATTTACATCCCATACTCACCACACAAAATATGCAAGAAATTGCTTTTCTGAGAATTGGCTCCATGTTTTCTTAAGTGCCGAGTAAATCTGTTTTATGCTAGGAGACCACGCATGAAAAGAGAGACTTTGCCTCTTGCTCTCAGTGCAGACTGATAATTTCTGATGAATGCCATGTAGAACTGCAGAATAAAGAATGATAATTTAACAGCAAGTGGAGATAGTCCTCCTTCCTCTCTTTGGGATACCTCTTGCTCCTTCCTCATATAATTAGTAAAAATAAACAATGAGTTCTTTTGTATGCTGCTGTATACTAAAATACTATTATGAATTACAAAATGGTTAGTAAATATAAATTTTCCTGTATATATTGGCAAGCATATTTTAAAGTTTTGAATGTGTAGCAAATTATGAATCTTCAAGGCAATAAAACTTGCTTGGTATAATACTATGGTATATGTGTAAAATCTGTTAATATAGGGAATTATTTTCTCAGAGAGCACTGTCTCTCAAGATCCTTTTCTTAAACTATACTGGCTTTGTTTCACTCTCTGATTCTACGAAGTTTACCAAAATGAAAGAACGCAATTAAACACTTGGATTTGGCTATTCAAAATACTGACTTTTAAAGAAAGGTGTAAACATTCACCTGGAAACCTTGGAGGGAGGGCAGCACTGCTTCCTGCATTTGTTTCTGAGGAGTTATCCAAAGTGAAGTATTAAACTTTCATTATCTTGATGCTGATACCAAATAAGAGCTCTGTCTACTAAGCTTTTCAGCTAATCCTGCACTGTTTAGTGTCCCTAGATCTCAATACAGTTTCAGTGGATAAACTCAAGATACTGGGTTTTTTTCTCAGCTGACAATGAGCAAATGTAAGATTATATGAATTAGTGTCTTCATTCTTTGTTTTCTGATTTTCAAAAATATCTTTGGCTGGTTTCATACTGTCCACAACAAATTTTCTCTTTCCTAATTCACAGGGGTTTTTTTCATTATATGTTATTGGGCACTTATATTCCAAAACTGTGTGCAAGTACATCTGTGAACAGTGTTGAGAAAGTGGCAGACTCCAAAGATGTGGTGGTAAGGTGGACAGGGAAGAATGACCTGGGGTTGGTGTCACAAATTGCTAAGAAATTAGCCTTTTTGTCTCCCTCCAGTACGGGAAGCTGACTTCCCCCTACCAGTACAGTCTGGATACAGATTTTTCCTTGTGTTAAGGAGCACTTGCTATAGTCCAGTTATTCCTCCACTGTCAGCTGGGGAAGGAAGCCTTTAACAAAATTGCTGGTATACTGAGAGAAGCTTTGGTATTTAGTTAACTCTTTATAAGAGAGCTTTGGGGTGTTTTAGACAGTATTTTGGAAAAGGGTCTTTAAATTGACATTTCTTTTGAGATAAATGCCAATTAAGGTAGCACATGTTTAATTAGTAATACATCAACTAGTTTAAAATGTCTACTTTAAAGAGTGTTTTGATTTTACTTGTCTAGCTGTGGAATGAATGCAGGTTAGCTAGTAGAAAGTAGAATGTGTAGATTCTTAGAGTAGTACTTGTGTAACCTTTGTAATTATTTGTGGAGGCCATGTTTGCGCTGAGTTTTCAAAGCTTGTTTAAAATTTAACTAATGTATACTGTTGTGGCATATGGAAGGCAAGAATCTGTTTGGGACTGTTGAATAATATGGGAGAATGTTCCTTAAGTTAATAACAACAGAAGACAGCATGCTGTCACTCTTAAAGAAACAAAGACAATTCTTCTAGTCAAATATTTGCACTAATGGCATCTCTTACAGCTGTACTCAGAACCTGTGTAAAGACAAAGTTAAAAGTCCACAGTTAACATCAAAGAAATTAGAAATATTACTCTGAAAGCCACAATGCAGTTTTATTTTTTTCTCCTGTCAACATCTGCATTGAGCTGTTGCATTTCTTTATTTTTAATATGAGAGGACTTTGGTGGAGTATACATCCATTTTTCTTACTTTTGTTCTCTCTGTGATTATTACTTTTCCTCATGAAAGATGCCTGACAAGTCCAGTTTTCCTTCTCTGGCTTAGATTGACTGGATGTGTTTCCATGTCAGTGTCAGGTGTGCCTGGTGATTGTCACCAAGAGTATTTTGATGATTGCAATGTTTAGAAGACTTGTTCATATTCTGTCACTCTTTTATTTATGGACTCATGCAACAATTCAGGTTGAGTGGAGCCTCTGCAGAGTGTCTGGCCCAAGCCCTGCTCCCTTGCTGCACATGTGTGTATGAAGGGATGGTAGGACTCCTGGAGCTCTGTGAATCGTGTGGAGCTTACTGCCTTTTGGTCTTCTGTAATTTTCATCTAAGATTTTTACTATCATCTGTTCACTTTTGACTTTCTATTATTTTTAACATTTTAGAATTTTACCTTCGGAACACTCCTAAAAGTACAGCATTTCAAACACATGCTTTCTTATTCCTGTAGACATTAGAAATAACTTACCTGTGCAAAAGAGTTCTGCCTTATGTCAGATTATGTATAATTGTAAAATCTTAGTTTTTCTGACTTTATTTCTTCATAGGCCAGGAGCAAAATTTGGATGAAGTGAACTAACCAAGTTGCCGTCATGAGCAGGAGCAAGCGTGACAACAACTTCTACAGCGTTGAGATCGGAGACTCAACTTTCACTGTATTGAAACGGTACCAGAATTTGAAACCGATAGGATCAGGCGCCCAGGGGATAGTATGGTAAGGTTTCTTTAGAATTTAAATGTACCTTTAGGTTTCCTTAATGTAGTTTTTTGTGGTGTTGTGTGTTACAGAGCAGGAATGTGGAGAACTGCCTTTTACAGGCAGAACAGCAATGGTAACTGATGGCCATTTTTCCTCAGCAAGGGCTATTGCTGTTGTTTTTTGACCTGTGTCCTTTCCAGCTTCAGAACTGATGCCCTTCTGTGTAGATTCAGCCAGCTGTGCTGAGTCCTGTAAATTAGTGGGGGAAAAAGAAACTGGATAAAGAAACTAATCCGAATCCTACGACACACTTCTTGCAGTGAAACAAAAGGCAGAAATACTCTACATAATATCTGCTGCTTGTAAACATTTGCATTTCTTGGCATGGTTTGTTAGGAGTCTATTTCATGTAGTTTCATGGTCTGAGTAGTCCTTGATACCGGTGAGTGAGCATTTGGGATGCTGACTGCCATATGTAAATGCCTTATGCAGTTCAGAAAAGTATGACTTCACAGTGTCATTCTTTGAATAAGAACTCTGGTGTGTGGTCTGAAAAGTGTCCAGTTGATTCGAGTTGTTGCCAACTAGCTGCCAGTAGGCACTGTTTCCTGTGCAGTGCCATTGCCTCAAAGAGAAATGTTGGTGTAACCTTCCTTGAAGATTTTTTTGGCTGTTTGAGAAGGATGTGGATGTCACAGGACCTTGCAGATTTTTCAGTTTATTGTAACTCTTAAGATGTTAACCAGGTACATAAATATACAAAAATATCAAGGAAGAGGAGGGTAGGGGAAAGCATAATCTCAAATCTATAACCTCTTTACTACTTTGATCTTGTCTTGATTAGTGTTTAGAGAATGCGTGGTATGGGTGTTAATTCATGTTTGTGTTTTAACAGGATTAATAAGACAGTGTAGTAAGTGCAAGTGGAAACTTGAAGAAGGAACTCTAGAAAGAGGTGGTTTTTGAAATGGTAACTTCTGGCATTAAGATTACTGGTAGTAACTAGCAGCAAGAAAAGAACTGATCCGAATTTTGTTTGCATGTGTGTTACAATACTGAGGATGTAGACAGTTGCTTGGCTAGTTTGTTTAGTTGCTATAGAAATGTCAGTGAAAGCTTTAGATGTTATTACTATCCTTCTGATGGCCAGTCATATGTTCTTAGTGCCTGTTTTCCAAATTTATTGCCCTTCCTAGAGCTGAGCTCCAAAAAGTGACCATGTAATACTCTAGTGCCATTCTGTAATTGCTGCTAGTGGTAATTGAAACCGTTTTAGTTTAATTTCTGTGCTTAGCCTGATGAGCACTGTGGTTAGATCTTGCCTTCTATCTTCATACAAAGCAATTCTTGTGATTTGGGTCGGGATTTTGTTGTCAGTGGTGATGGTTTGTATTTGTTTGGGGTTTTTTTGGTTGGTTGGTTGTTTTGGGTGGGGTTTTTTTGTGGGTGAGATTTTTGTTTGTTTGTTTTTTGGTCCATTTTTGTAACTGCTGCAGCTTGATTTGGAGGAATATTGCATAGATGGGCTAATACTGAAACAGGCTCTCGGCTGCTGTTATGTCCAGGGAATTCAGAAGTTCAAATACTAAAACAGGAGTCCCATGTTGGCAGTCTGCCCTAAAATAATCCTTATCTTTGGGGCAGGCAAGGGGAATTCCAGATATAATGGAAAATCTACGTCAAAGAAAGTTACCAGTGTATGTTGTTCCCAATTTTTTTCTTCAGTAATGTCTAGAAGTTTTGTTGATGATAAATTACAACTCATTCAAGCCTACATAGTACATAAACAATCCACTTTTTAAAGCAGTTCGTTGGATTTAGTAGATGCTGCTGATTACTGGTAGATATCCTTCATTAGACTTGAGTACCATTCTTGAGAAGAGACAAGAAAATAATATTGTCCCTGCTGAGACTGTTTTAGTAACTGCTAAATATTTCCTGAGTCTGCATGGCAGTCAGATGTTGTATTAGCTCTTACAGGGAAAACAAGCCATGCCTTCCTGTCACAGAAATGTGATATGTAAGGGAGTTGTCTCCAGTAACAGTCTTCGTCGGTTAAACAGCCTGTCCCTGAATCATATGACAGTCTTGGCATTAGTCTGCAAACAAAATGTTTTTCTTTTTTTCACCAAGTTAAAGCCAGTGACATCTAGAGGTTAAAGCTTTCTTAACACTTTTTTGTCTTGACTTTGATGCTGTCATTGTCATCAGGATATTAAGCAACTGCATAAGTGAAAGCATGGGACCTTTTAATAACCTGATTTTCCTGCCTTCTCCCTTCCTTTTGGTGGGAAGATTTTATGTAAAATTGATGTGCTTTTTATGTTTGAAGTGTTTTGGATCATTTTTACATGGTCTGTTCTTGAGTGCCAATGAGTGGCAAGAGCTCAGTATCTTTGGAAGCAGAAATATCGCATTATATTGTAGGGATTGTCATGCGTTACTGCTCTGAAGCTGGGAAATATCTTTTCATTTTGAACCACTCAGCATACAAGTGCACTTTGTTATATCACATTCCTAAAGCTGGATAACACTGGAAATTTGGGGTTTCTGCAGACATGGTACAAATTATCAGAAAAAGTTTGCAACTGCCACAGCTTAAAGGACCTTGACACTAGAGATGTAATAATGTTATTTTTAATTACAGTGCAGCTTACGATGCCATCCTTGAGCGGAATGTTGCAATCAAGAAGTTAAGCCGACCGTTTCAGAACCAAACTCATGCTAAAAGAGCCTACAGAGAGCTTGTTCTTATGAAGTGCGTTAATCACAAAAATGTGAGTGCAGTGTCCTGCTTCAGATGTTAAACTGGAAGACTGTCCTTTGTAAAAGTCTGTAAGGTGACTTCAGAGGAGATTTTCATTGCAAGGTTGTATCTCCATGATAAGTACAGAAGAGTCTTGCAGAATAGCTATTAATGACTAGTTTTAATACCTGCTCAGTCTTTGAATACCCCCTTCAAACTCAGCAAGGGAGTCAGTGTTACATTGCTAAAATTTACAAGCAACTGTTAAATGGCTGATAAGTGCATCCTGCTGATAGACACATGGGAGAAAAAAGAAAAAGGCTGTAATATCTTTTTCTTTTCCCTGGTGCATGAGTGAGTTTAGAATCTTGTGTTGTGGCAGCAGTAACTCTCTGGTGTTTATGAACCTGTGCAGTAAACAAGATCACAGAAATGGGAAGAGAATAAGTGTTAAATTTATTGGAGTTGGACTGCAGAAGGCTGGTGTTGGCCATTTTTTTCTTTCAGAGTCAGATGTGTGCAGTATTCCTTACCTTCTCTTTTAATCCCCCATCAGGAAGATAAAATTTCTCCTGGCTGCTAGGGAGGAAGAGCGTCATAGAAAAAATACTATCTCTCTGAGCTTTTTGGGAAAATTTTGTAATTTTTCTCAGAGATGGATTCTCCAAAGGATGTTCCACCTAATAGCATAATTTATATAATGATAAACTATTCCAAGCCTGCCTGATTCTTGATGAGTAGTACCTTGGTCTCTTTCTGCACATCACTTCCATTCTTAATAGAAAATATCCTAAAGCATCTGTAAGAGCCTCTTTTTCTGTTTGGGTGAAGTTGTTTCTTCACCTCTATCAGTGGCGAAGTGGTATCTTTTAGGGAGTCTTTGTCAGGTTTTAATTTCATTGTTCCTCATATACAATAACAATCTTACTAGGTCTTCAAATTGAAAGTAAGAGGAAGGGGAAGAGTGACTAAGCTCCTTAGGTTTTAAGGTTTGAATGTCATCTTGTTAACAAGCACACAGTGTCTTTAGATTGTGATTTGTGGAAGAAAAATACTACTTCCAAAATCATTCATATCTGTTTACATCATGTTAGGCCTCGTTGAGCCTACTGAGCATCTTGAGCTTCAGTGTGTACCAGGAGGTTCATATCAGAATAATAGTTAGCAGTTTTGAAATGTTGACTCTGCAACTTTCCTCTTGCTGTGGTACAATTACACTTCCTCTCCCCCTCCCTGCAGATAATCGGCCTACTGAATGTGTTCACACCACAAAAATCCCTGGAAGAATTTCAAGATGTGTAAGTCAGATTTGAGCTAAAGCTGAGAATTTATGTTTAAAGTATTCATACCAAAAGATGAGCAAGAGAGAGAATACAGTAAAATTGCAGTATTATCTGATTATTATTTTCTTTCTTCATAAGCTACATAGTGATGGAGCTCATGGATGCAAATCTTTGTCAGGTGATTCAGATGGAGCTAGACCATGAACGAATGTCCTATCTTCTTTATCAAATGCTGTGTGGTATCAAACATCTTCATTCAGCTGGGATTATTCATAGGGTAAGTGAACTAAACTGTATAATTTGCATTGCACCTGGTTTTACCTTGGGTACTTAAAAGATAAAAAAAGTTAAAAATAGGAGCATGAAGAGTGTTTCCTAGCCTGTCCCATAGGCAGGGAGAGAAAGCTGAAAGGAAAGCACCTTTTTTGTAGGGTGATTCTGGAATGAGCCTTTTGAATGTTTAAATGATTTGATAATGGTCTGCACAGAGCAAACTGAAGATTTTTGCAATGAGTTGCATTACCTCCTCTAATTCTATATAATGTTCTACTTTAGTAGTCATGGCAGGGAAGGAAATCTGGAAGCATCTCTGCCTTTATTGTTTTGGTAACCAAACCTGAAATCACATCTTTTGAAAGAACTGCCCATTTTATTTCTTCTTCTTGACTAGCAGAGTAATGAATAACTATCTGAAATCTGCAGATAAGCAGATGGTGATAAAGACTTGTAAGTGGAACTTGGATAACACCTGTGTGTCACAAATCATTCACTCAGATGTTTAATAGGCAATACTGACTACTGCTTTTTAAATGGCATTTGTGTGTTATAATCCAGTCAATAAATTTTGAATTTAAGGATGCCTCAAGTTGAGCATCTCATTTAATGGTATGTGGATTAAAGATTGCTTGAGATGTCTGGTTATAGCTTTTCAAATATAATCTTGTCGGTTTGGGAAATGGTACACTTGTATTTTTACAGTACTACATTTTTCATTGCAATGTTTTTAAAGTCTGAGAAGTTTCCATTTCTGAAGTGATATAGAAGATTTAATTAACCTTAGCGATGTGGGAGGGTTTCAGTCAGTACTACACAGTCTTCCTCATGATGTGCACAGGAAAGCAAATCATAAATGGCAGTTCTGTGTGCTGCCACAGGAGTTGCTGTGTTAGGATGCTTGTCCGGGTCAGTTGTCCACCACACTGTGACTGGGGTGTTAAATGGTCTGCAAGCTGGATCTGGCAGTCTGACACTCCTGTTCAGTCTTTTTTGCTGCCTTTTCCATGAGGGAACAGGAACAATTATATGAATAGAAGATACATCTTGAGTGGGCAAATGCTGCTTCCTTTTGCTCAGCTAGTTCTTGTACTCATCAGCTGCTTCATTCCAGTGAGGAGCTCAGGGAATGAAGGTGAAATCTTTCTTCTTGCATGCAATTTCCCTGAACTGGAAGAGATGGGCAAGGATAAGCAGAGAGAAGCATTGCCTGCAACCAGGCATTGTACCTGATGCTGCTTGATCTGCTTGTGGGCGTTTGAGACAGGTCAGTTGGGCTTCCTGCATTATTCTGGGAATCCTCAGCAAAACGAAGTTGTTTAACTTGCTATTGTGGTACTGTATTGCCTATGACTGAGATTATGCAGCCCTTGGTGTTCTAATGTATGTGCCTGTGGGTCGGAAATAATGGTTTGCATGCAGTTTCACTTTCCTGGTCGCTTCGATGGTTAGGTGTGCAAATTTAATGCTGTGGATTTTCCTAGGTCTTTTTTAGTTTCCAAAAATGGTATATTGTTTGGACATGGTAGTGTAGGTAAAGTCAAGTCTCTCTGTGGATCTTAGCACAAGCTTAAGGGAGCTTCTAAAACTGTGCTTGCCTCAGGGTGGTTTGTACTCCTCTGAAGTGGGCATTGATCCTGTAGAAGTTATGGATAAATTTAAACATCTTTACATTTGCAGAAAAGAAGTAGCTACTTAGGTAGTTGGGCAAGAGTGAAGACAGCTTTGAGGATAGAATTCCTACCTCTGTAAATACGGGTTAAGGCTGTGCAATGCTTCATATCATATGGGCATAAACTGTCCTAAAGAGACTAAATACAATTGCTACGTAAATAGCACCGTATGTGTGCACAAATGCTTTTAAAGGACATGTGCAGATGCTTCTGAAGGACATTTCACTTGCATGTCTTCCTGGTAGATTTTCAACTGACAGCTTCTTCTTAGACTTTGTTAGAAGATTGAGTATATTCAAGCACAGCGTTACTGGCTGTGTGCTTTGTGCCTTTTTACTTCAAGGTATAAAGTATCAAAATTTTGTTTCTCTGTGGAGCAAGCTGAACAAAACCTTGGAAGACAGGGAAGATATCCTGCAAAGGCACATGTGTCACACAGACTGTGTGGCTGCAGTGGTAACTGTAGCATTCTTCTGGGCTTTCAGCACCAGTCCTTAATGGTCAAAGCCAATTACTTTATTGAAACTTCTTAAACATAGCCTGTGCTACTATGGCTGCCTGAGGAGCATTTTGGCTATGAATCTAGTGTTCTACTTTAGTGATCTGTAAAGCTTTAAGCTTTTTTTGCTGTTGGTAGTTTCACATGTTTTTTTAACTGGATTCTTCAGCTTCTAGTGTAGCTGTGGTAATCTCAGCATCTTAGTAGCTTTTTCAAAGCTTGTTGAATGACTGAAATGAAAAAAATCTGTTTATGTGCCTTATAACACTGGATACTACTTGCCATAGAAATAACTGGGTTTTTTTCATAGCAAGTTAGAGGCATGGAATAAGGCAGAAATCAAACTTCACCTCAAAGCTGTAGGGGCAAACTTGGTTGCCACATTAATGGATAAAGATTTGGCTTTTACTTTGCACTGACAAATCAACATTACTGGGTTCTGAACATTGTGCAGAGATGCAGTTTCCAGCCAGTATAGAAGTACATGTTCATTTATGTTTCATAATATGAGGATGAATGATCAGCATTGAAGAGTTGTGCCTCACTGGCTTTCTGAGGGACACAGGGTGTCTCATTAGTCTTGCATGGGGGCTCTGAAACATTGAATTCTGCCTGATTTTGAGTACTTAACAAAGGGGCCTAATTATGGAACCTTCACAGATATTCTGTTAGAAAGAGAAAAGCCCATAGAAGCCATGAATTACCCTCCAGAGATGTCCCTGTCTCCTTGTCTGGCTTATGGAGAGATGTTTTTTAAGCACTGACATTTTACATTTTCAAGGTTCAGTGAGAAATTTTCTTCTATAGGTTCTGGATATATTTATCCTTCCTAATTAATTTGATCACTCTCAGAGGAGCTCTTGAGTTTTGGTTTAATTAACAGAAGATATATATATAAGTGATGCAGGTTTTGCATCTCTGCATGAATTTGAATGTAGTTTAAGTCAAGTCATCATTTTGATCCTAGGCTTCATGACAACTACATGGTGTTCAGAAATTAGGATGGACAGCATTTGGTAAGCAAAGAGAAGACCTCTTAACATTTGAGTGTTAATCCTGCAGTTTTGGGGAGAATGAGTGTAGTTAATACCATGAGCATGCGCCTGGCATTCCACAGTAAACATCCTGAAAATATTAGAAGTGTGCAGGAATAAAGCTGATAATAAAAAAGGACTGTAGAAGAATCTGAAACATGCATATTAAATAGACAGAAGGCCTTATAGAATTTGAATCAATTTGTGGTGTTTGAGAATGTTTTAAGCTAAAATTGTCTGCAGAGTCTTTGTATGGAAATGCATGTGTGAATATGTATGTATGCAAGACTTAGTCATTAAAATTCTGTTGTTCTGGAACTCTTTTTGTTGTTTCCTCTCTATCTTTAATGCAGTTTTCTTAGCATTATGAGGAGATTGCTGAAAGCCATCCAAGTACAAATGGAAACTACATAAATCTTGCAGATAGCCACCTTTAAGTCTTTAAGAAACAATGACAGATGGGGCTACATATCAAGTGCTTGCAGCTCAAGTGCTGGAGTCCTCTATCATATCTCGGGTTTTTCTCTCAATCTCAGTAGAGTGTAGGCAGGAAGTATCTAAGTCTTATCTGTGTTAGCCCGTGCGCTGTGAATGATTGCGAAGTTATTCTGAAGTTACTCTGTAATACTTAACTCCGTGACGTTCAGGTTTGTGTAAGATCCTGCTGAGGTGATGGCAGAGTAAGCCTGTGTAGTTTTTGTATAAATAAATGTGGCAAAGCCGCTATTGTCAATAGGTTTCAGGTGTAGAGGATAGTTTCCATTTTGCTAACTAGAATGATCTGAAGCTATGTCAGCATTTTCCACTCCAATTTAATGATTGCGTTAATTTTTGGCAGTTTTTCAGTGGTGCATTTTTGGGTTTGGTTGCCAAACTTAGTAAAAACCCAAGTCCTAAATAGGAAACTAAAACCATGTGGGCATGGAGATTTTCTTTTTGGTCAGAGAAGTACATTGGTTCACCAGAGGTAATGTAACCTCAACTATCAAATAAACCTTTTACATTCATATTATAATTCTAATAATTCTTGTATTAAGATGATTATTAAATAAAATGATTGTCACATTGTGTTCTGCATTGTAGTAATAATTCTTGTTCCAGTGAGCAGTTTCTAGACCTTTCCTCAGAGCTAACACTTCTTGTTAACCTCGATTTATTTCAGACATTGCTAACATATCTTGTAATGCTGGTTGTATTTTCCTTCTTTAATTGCTATATAAATCTACAAGCACAATAAAGGAATTAATTCTGTAACCTACTGAATGCACATAAATTAATGCAAGGGGGAAAAAGCTGCAGTTACAGCAATAACCCAGTTGTGTTTGGGATTTAATGTTAGCAATATTATCTTTTTAAATTGTGAACCACAGAGTACTTCGTGCTTGTCTTAGCAGTCATATATGATGTTTCTTTTTAAAGGATTTAAAGCCCAGTAATATAGTAGTAAAGTCAGACTGCACTTTGAAGATTCTTGACTTTGGACTGGCCAGAACTGCAGGAACTAGTTTTATGATGACGCCTTATGTAGTGACTCGTTACTACAGAGCACCAGAGGTCATCCTAGGGATGGGATACAAAGAAAACGGTCAGCAAATATAGTCTTTCTTTGGCATAGCTTTATCTTTTTTGTTTGGCACACCACATTTTACGTGTTAATGTTTTTTTCAAGCTGTAGAAATTTTATAAATTAGCCTTGTGACTAAAATGCAGATTCTGGATACACCAATTTGTTTATTCAATTCAACCCATTAGAAAATGTTTGCATTTAATAGGAGAAAAAATTGAGGGCCTTGTTTTTTAAAAAATTTAAATAACTTTCTTGGTAGATTACATGACATTTAGGAAGAACTGGAAATATACTTTCTTAATATGTGGTATGTACTTTGATATACCTTCATCTGACTTTATTATTCTTGGTGAAGATGTAAATTGTATTTCATCAGCAGATGTGTGTACTAAATTCGATGCTAAGTAACTGTACTGTGTATGGCCTTTCAGGAGGTGGGGAACATAAAGTCTGCTGAGGAGCAAACAAGCTAAGACCTACTGTGGAATTGCTTTTTATTAAAACCAGCCTCCTTTAAGTCTTTTCCACTAAGTTCTTAATGTTGCTGAAGAAAAACTCAATAGCATACTTAAGACAAGCATACAGAGAGTACTGTCATGATACATCATGGATTCTTTGAGGTCCTTGACAAATTCCAAGGGAATTTTACTTTGTCCCTCTGCTTGCACACACTTCCTCCTCACCATACTCGCTCTGTGACCATTCTGCCTCTCAGTATCTTCTATAGGACAATAAAGAAAGATCTGTTATTAGAGGGAAACACACCATCAAGTACATTCCACCTTCTCAAGTAAACAGCCAGTAGTACCCATTAGGAAACCAAAGTGATATGTCACTCCTGAAACTCCATTGGGGCAGCCTGGTTCTGCTCCATTTCACTGCTGTGCTGTCCCGTGGTTGGGAAACTCCCTTATTTCACTTGTGACCACCTCAGGCCACTGGAGCCTGCAGGTCACCGTGTGTGTTTAAAACACTCTGCTGGCCAGGCCTCCAGGCAGGCCCCACCTTCCTCACACAACTGGGGCTTCCCCACCTTTTAGGGTTCCTGATACAGTCTGCAAACCTGCCTGGCGATTGCAGACCATTACAGCAGGTGCCTTCAGGCTGTGTGAACGGTGCTAGCAGTGAAAGAAGCCAGCTCAGAGGAATGAGACTAGATCTTTATTGCAAGACTGTGGTTTTTATTTGTTTGGATTGTTAATGTGCGTGAGAGGGCGTACATTTCTTCAGATAGCCTCCATGGTCAGATGGATTTTTTTAGGAGTCACAGGTTGAGTAGAGCAAACTAGTTATTTCTTTTAATTCCTAAAGTTTTCTAGATTTGCAAATTTAAGTTTGTGTTTTTTTCCCCCAAGACTTTATATTGGCTGTTTAAGGGACATTAAATACAAGTACCTAAAGCTGTAGTATTGAGTCATGCAACTGCCTTACAGAAAGGATTGATAAAATGAAAGTCACAAGTTTTCTGACTCAGCTTGCCCATTTTAAATTTTTCTTTTAAATAGTAAGTAATTTTGAGCTGCAGAAGTTTGAAACATTCTTTCTGCTACTGGAATTTTCCACTACTGGAGATAGATTGTGTTGTAGAGTATCTTGTCAAGCTTGTGACAATCCTTTTCCTTAAGGAAGTGTGAGTTGTGTTGTGCATCATAAAATCATAATTTACTTTCATTTGAAAAACTGTCACATCTTCCCAAAGCCAAAGATATGGTCCTTGAAATGAGAATGGCACTTGTGGAGAATGTAAATGTAAGGAGTGAGTCCAAAGACAATTGTATTTCCATATGTACTGCTCTCATTAAAAGGCAATTTAGGTGAGCTGTTACTCTTCTCAGTTGAGGAGTTTGTGGTGCTCCCATGACAGGGAGATGGGTATCAAGGATGCATTTAGAGTGAGACCCGTGGGCTGTCCAGGAGCTTCACCTGTTTGTATTGATGTCCCTTAAACCCATAGTTAATTTAACTGTGAATTTAATTAATGTGAAGTTTAACATTGAAAATTGACAGTTAACTAATGGTTACAGGGCTGTCTGGCAGTTTCCTGCAGTTTGTGCCCTGCTGAACTTGTGGGAGGATTGCAATGTATATTTTGATGACTGAGATGTGTACTGCAGACTAATATTCTTTTGGTACTACACTACACGTGTGCAAAATCTTCAGTTGTTTTAAAACTAGCAAGAATCCCAAAGCAATACATAGAGTTAACTTTTATGTAGGGTTTATTACTGCAGAAGGTTTGGGAGTATCATACCAGAAACCAACTGAAGGACATCAGAAATGTTCGTGCACATGCACCTTAGTAGATGTTCTGTGCATAATTATCAGGAATGAAACACTGAAAAACAAGGAAAGCCCTAAAGACTCTGAAACAACTACTTTTATGTTTCCTAGTAGCTACATTGGGTTTAAACTTCATTTTCACATGGTATTTTTTCTCCTAGATTTATAAAAATTAGTAAGTTCAAACAGGGTTGTTAAGAATAAAATGGACTCCTTATGACAGCAATAGATTTGTTAAAGTATTTTTCAAATCCGTGATGAGATGTTACTCAGATTTCTATAGAAGTATTCACAGGAGCATTAGTTCAGCTGCCCAAAACAGAGACCTGTAATTAGACCGGTTTTGTTTGATTTAATGAAAGCAGCAAATCAAAACGTCCCAAAACATCTCAGGTTTGGTTTTGTAGGGAGACGAGAAAAATGCTAACTTGGTTACAAACTAATTACAACAGATTTAGGTATGTTATGGGTTGTGATGGCAGCA
The DNA here is from genome assembly GCA_020086605.1 of Lanius collurio. Lineage (NCBI taxonomy): Eukaryota > Metazoa > Chordata > Aves > Passeriformes > Laniidae > Lanius > Lanius collurio. The sequence goes on from JACBWW010000010.1 coordinate 15,609,101, forward strand.
GGTTATTTAGCAGATCAAAAAGCTAATGTTCAGAATTTTATTTAAAAAATCAAATGCAAAACATGGCTTCTTTGGGTCTCTAAGCCAATGAATATGTACTTAAGTAATTGAAAAAAAATTTTAAATGAAAAAGAGCACTAAACATAAAGTGTTGACAATATTTTTTTAAATGAACAAGGCCCTTAATTTTGACCTATTAATATGCACAACTATGATTTCCTATCATATTAGATACTATTTTAGAGGAACTTAAAGAAGGAATATTGAAAAATAAGCTGTATTGTTTGCTTGACTTTGTTGAGCTCCTTCAGAACATTGACATACAATTCTTACTATATGATTGTTCTCACTTAAATCCCCTTCTTATGTGCTTAATTGAAATTCCAGTGTCATATTTGACATAAAAGTATTCATAATAATAAAATGTCATTATTATGACTTCAAGAAAACTTTTGCATACAGAATTAACAATACCTCTGAAAGCAACTGCAAAAGAAATTGGCTTACCTGTACAAAGTAAACTTGTGCATCATTAAGTATGTCTTCTGAGTGATTTATTTTAAGGTAATGTAGAAAATGCGTATCTCATTTTGAAAAAATTGCTTTTGAGTTTTTCTTTTAAGAAATGTTATTTCTTTGAAGAAATGTTATTTCAGTATAACTGGAGACATATTTTAAATCAAATGATTTTAGGAGCATACTAACATTGTCATTAACTGATCCTCTAAAATTCTAAGTGATCTTTTACTGATTCTGTTTGCTTTTTATTTAAAGCGAGAGAGAGATTCATGGTAATCTGACTTCTAGGAAATACTTGCTATTAAATTTTAATGCCTATGTAATACCTAATTAATTCTCCTAAAAAGTGTGAACTGTTTAATAGACAATATTTTTACAGGTCAGTTTACTTTGCTACTTTTAGAATTATTCCAACAACTGCAGTGGAATTATTTTCAAGAAATCAATCTGTCTTTGGTGCTTGGGTGTAGTCTCTTGGCAGAGGTAGCTTTGAATCCTCCAGCCTTGGAGAAGGGCTTTACTCTGCTTGATTCGTGTCTCTCTCTCTCACTGCTCAAGCTCTTGCTCTAGCACTGTATTAAACAAAAGGATGTTTTTCTGCCTTATATTTGAGACAGTTAAAAGCTAATCCTTACACATGATGTATGTTAAACTGTTTCCATTGATTAATACAAAGACTTGCTCTTCTTTCTGTGCTGTCTCTGTAGTTTATAGGATGCAGTCATGTTATGCTTCTTTTAATTTTAAATGACCGTTTGCTTTGCTTTTCCTTCTTTTTGTGCTACAAACATAGTGGATTTATGGTCTGTGGGGTGCATTATGGGCGAAATGGTTTGCCACAAAATCCTCTTTCCAGGAAGGGACTGTATCCTTGTGCTGCTGCAGCAGGTTGAATTAGTTAGGAAGTGATTAACCTTTTTATTGATGTTGTGTCATGAAAATGCATATTGTAGAATTTTTTTTTATTAAATGAACATGGATTTTTCTTGTGATACACTTAAAAAAAAATTCATTTATATTCAGGCTGCACCTAGCAGTAGGACATAGTCTCTGCTGGTCCTGTAGTTAGCATACATTCACTTTCACTCATTTTCATTGCACATGCTTTTTATAGTCACTTCATGTGTATGTGTGTGTCTAGATATTTTTATTTATTTTATTTTAATAACTATCTTTTATGTTAATATCATTGCATTTTGTTTTCAGTTGACATTTGGTCAGTTGGGTGCATCATGGGAGAAATGATCAAAGGTGGTGTTTTATTTCCTGGTACAGATCGTATCCTTACCCTTGGCCTAGGATGTAGTTGTAAAAGGTCAAAAGATACAGCAGCAATACAGTTCCAGATTAAGGTGGTTCTAATTTTTAAAATACTGGTTTTAGACTGCCTTTTCAAGCTGCAGTTTGCAAGGTCATTGTATACCACTTGGGCAAACAGACTTACTTTTTTCTTTTTCCTGTTTTTTCCCTCTTTTTTTTTTCTTTTTCCACTTTAATATAGTCCCTATCCATTACTTTTGAATGTTGTCACACTGAAGACAGACTTCTTTTTGTTAGGTGCTGTTTTACTGGTTCACATGCATTGGGCTTCAGTTTGGAGGTCATTTTTATGTAGTAATTTACTTATCTTGTTTAGTACCTGAGCATGTTAACAGTTATTATGCTTTGCATTATATAGAAAGTGTTTACAAAAATTCCTAACCATCTTCATTAGTTACACTCTGGAGATTTATTTTTTGTATGCAGAAATGATCCTGCAATCAGCTTTCAGAAGTATATGGCATTTGTCTTTCTACTCTATGAGTGGTTTGGTGGTGTCTGTATGGCTTGTCCTGTGAACAGTATTTCAGACAAAGAGTCTGCTCCAAACAAATACAATTGAAACCTCAGTGTCATTGCTAAAATTAGTGAAAATAATTGGACTTTGATATCTGTTTCTTTTTCTGTTACTTGCAGAATGTTTTTGTAGATGCCATCAGAAGTGTTTCCTGCTTTTGCTGCAGGTTGTTGTTTCAAAATTGATATAGTACCATTTAGGAGTGAAAATGGGGTGGAGATTTTGAGCCATAGTAAGGAAATCCAGAGCATCTTTACTTTCACTCAGCTCTGTCATTGCATGAGCTGCACCATGCTTTGCTTTATGCATCTGGTTTGCTGCCGTGGCTTTTCAATTTAGCCTCGATGTCATACAATGTAAGTACTACTTTTTGTCAAGGCTTGTACTAAAGCTCACCAGAGCTTGAGAATCCTTATATAGAGATCTGTTGTTAAGTTTTAAGAATATAAGAGAGGACCTGCTTCAACACACTGAAGATTTAGGAGTAGCCTGGTATCCAGTCTTTGATGGCAGCGAAAAAGAAAAAGTTGGGAAGAATGTGAATAAGTGTATATAAAATTTTATCTGAGCTCTCTCCCAGTATTTAACCATCTGCAACTAGGAATTCCTGAGCCAAACCTTCCTTTTTTTTGTTCAGTAACATGTATTAAATTCTTCTGCCATGAAGTGGTCAATCTCCCCTTTACAGTGTGCAAACTTCTCAGTTAAGATGTTCCTTGTACATCCTTGAAACTCTTTAACTTCATTCAAGTCCCTGACAGTATTGTCACTGACCTGCGTGGTCTCAGCCCTGGCCCTTTGTGTGCCCACTGGTGCTCAGTGTTGCACGGCCCTGGTGAGAGGTTGCCCAGGACTGGGCTGAGGTACCAAGATGAGAATGAAGGACAAAGCACCCGCTTGGGGTCATTCTCAGGAGCGCCTTGGTAATGTGTAGTAACTTGACTGCTGTTAATGTGTGTTCAGATCAGGGACTGAGTCTCCCAGAACCCAAACAAGGCCTTAAGTTAAATTTGTTATATTTAAATTTTGTGAGTCTTCTAATATTCTGTTTCTCAGAATTATATCCTTTTCTAGTCAATAATGATTTTGAGTGCAATACTTGTTGCCTTGACTACACTATCATAGTCTTGCTTTGTTTCACCATTTAAGAAAGTAGTCCTAAGTCATGATGATGAGCTTGATATTTTATTATAATTTCCTGTGTTTTCTCTGTTGGTTATTTCATGTGATTTTAACATAACTTTCTAGCTGAAAACTAGACACAGTGTTTTTCTTAGCTGCATAACTTTAGATATTGATCAGTGGAATAAAGTTATAGAGCAGCTAGGAACGCCATGCCCCGAATTTATGAAGAAATTACAGCCTACAGTCCGAACTTACGTGGAGAACAGACCTAAATATGCTGGATATAGTTTTGAAAAACTCTTTCCAGATGTCCTTTTCCCAGCTGACTCCGAACACAATAAACTTAAAGGTAAGGTCTGTCTTCTGTGTGTTGTATATTTTAAAAGTTTTAAAACTCTGATATATTGAACAGAAAGGCAGCTCGGTTTTGTTCACTATAAAACCATCCTGCTAAGGATTTAAGTATTTCTATCATGAGAGTGGATGTATGTGCTGACATGTGCTTGCCTCCACTTTCATATTTTCACGAGACAGCTCCTATTCTTGGAGCTGTCTTTATAAAGATAAGTAAATATCTATATTCTTCTCAATGACAGATGCCAACGTGGTTTAGAGAAAAGCGGGGGGAGGTTGGAATAGAAGTTGTGTTGTCAGAACAGATCTTTGTTCTCTAGGGTTGAAAACAAGAGGTTTATGTTCATAATGTATAGATACCCTGTAGTTACTTCAGTGACTTACTGGTTCTAAAGGCCACCTACTCAGTGGAGTCACTCACTGTGTTTTCTGTGACTAAAAGCATGTGATAGAATGGGGCAGTAGGTGCTTGCCTGCTGCTGTTTCAGACAAGGCTGCACTGCCACCTGAGCTGTTGCTCATAAGAATGTCTCACCAGAGGACACACTATGCAGAAAATGTATAGTGAAACATGTCTGACCACTTTCTCACCTCTGTCATTCTCTTTAGGTTTTTTTTTTCCATCAAATGGACCAGTCTCCTAAACCTCAAATAATGTGAGAGGTGCATAGATATTTAACTGGAACTTGATTACTCTGACCCTTCTCTTTAAAAGTTTTGATACACGGTGTTATGTATTCTATATATGACTGTAATCTGAACAGACTCTTTTTTTTTTTCGCAGCAAGTCAAGCAAGAGATTTGTTATCAAAAATGCTGGTTATAGATGCTTCTAAAAGAATCTCTGTGGATGAAGCCCTACAGCACCCATACATCAATGTTTGGTATGATCCATCAGAAGCAGAAGCTGTAAGTTCTTGGTTTAGGTCTTTGCTTAGGAAGCTACTGTATAAAGCCATCTTGTGATGCTTGGTACAGCTGCTTGACAGAAGATTGTTGCACATTTCATTAGAAGCTTAACTGAGCCATAATAGCTTTTATTGATGTTGATAGATGTGTTTATTAGAAACAGCATCAGGAAGGGGCTGAAGTACCTATATAATAACTCTGTATATAATTGCATATCATCTGAACATGTAATCATGCATCTGAAATCTATTTATATAGGGTTCTAATGTATTGAGCTTCAGTTGTTTCAGTGTGGCTTGATTCCCCTTGGTGGGGTTCTGAGGTATTTACTCGTGAGGAACCGAAATAATTTCATTAGGAATTGATAGTACTCTCGAACTAGAAATAAGTGTTCCAGCAAAATCTGAATTACAAGATCTTGAGCTTTCAGTTAAGGAACAAAGGGATTAATTTAAATTTTTTTCCTTGAAAAATCAGTTTCAGGACAATTCCAACTTAGGAGAAAAGTGCATTTTTTTCAAAAAGGAAAGTGTTTGGTGATGGCCACTAAGAATAGAAAAAGCTACTTGATGTAAATGGAGCAAGTATAATTCTGCTGCTCTGTAATAGCTAGATAGAAAATTTAGTAATTAACAGTAAGTAGCTAAAATGAGCTGCTTGTGCTGGAGACTGCTGCGCTTAGGAGGTCTTTTACCAGACTGATCAGTTTCTCTGTTAATTATTACAGTAATGTAAGCAAATTTGTTAATCAGAAGAACTTTAAAGACTGTAGTAGCATCTAAAAAATAGGCTGAGTCCAATTATGAGTGGATAGATGGTCATTTAAATGTGTTATTTTTAAATCAGGTTCATGTTCTGAATGGTTTATTTAATTTTTAATTTATACTGGTTTTGTTTCCTTTTGATTGCTTTATGATGAGTTAAGTTTTGTTTTTCAGCCTCCACCAAAAATACCAGATAAGCAGTTAGATGAGAGGGAGCACACGATAGAAGAATGGAAAGGTAAGGAAGGCATTTAAAGTATAATAAGGCTTTTGGGAGTATGCTGGGCCCCAGTGATTATTGTTATTAAAGTTCTGAGCAACCTAATAGTATTTATTTCATCTGCTTGGATGGCAGAGGAACAAATCAGTGCTTCACAACCTCTCAATTGTTGCGACACTAAAACTTTTCCTGCAAAGGACATGAACGTTTGAAGTGAAAAAAAGACCTCATCTCAGTCACCTTTTACAATCCACAGGAGAGCATTTGTAGGGAGGGTAACTCTTCTGGACAATGTGGTACAATTGAAAAAGATGCAGGAGCTTGAGCAATATAAGGCTGAATTAGAAGGACAAGTCTTCAAGTGTCCCTAGCTCTTCCTTCTAAGACTGCTGATCAAGTTTACCTTACCAAAGACTCCGTTGATAAAAACGGAGTGGGCCTTAAGACTCAGCTTAGCCTCAGGTCTCCTAGCAGCCTGGATGAAAGAGCCTTAGAGCAATGCCAGTGCGTTGTCAAGAGTGCCAGGGCCCTGTAGCTGCAACAGAAAAGAACTGTATGTTTTTTATATCATTTGCCAGTTGTTGTGTAGCCTACAACCTGTTGTTCAAAACTAATTCTGAACAGTAATAAACCTATGAAATGGAAATGGACATTTTAATGGGAGATACATTTTTGATCCAGTCTTGGGGTTGCAAATTCATTTTTTGCCTTCCCTTCTCTGCATTTTCAGAGTTGATATACAAGGAAGTCATGGACCTGGAGGAGAGAACCAAGAATGGGGTTATACGCGGCCAACCAGCCCCTTTAGGTTGGTTACAATAAAAGCACAGTACAAGGCTCCATTGAGTTGTAGGTAGGAGGGAGTAAAGCTGATCAAGACATCCAACACTAACCTAACTCAAAAATGTGGCTCTTAAATGACTTAACCTCTTGATACATTGTATATTTGAGTGGAATACATGGGGCTGACATATCTTTTTATTGACCTCTTCAGTCCTAGTCCCTCTATCGTGCCTACTAACTGACTGTTGATAAGGCTTCATGGCAGAAGTTGGACTGCTGTTGCTGCCTCTGCTCAGGGTTCACCCAAGTTCAGACTGAAAAATCCCTGGGTGTCTGAGATGGAATGAATGTGATGTGGCTGGACACCAGCTATTCCCCAGCCTCAAGAGGAGGAGGAAAAAAGCCAGGCTCCTTCTTTCTTTGTCAAAATACATAGATATATTCTATCTTAGGCTGTCTTTGTAGGGATCTTTGTAGTGTAGCATAGCTCTGGCTTTATGATTACTGGTTTGGGGATTTTTTTAGCCATTAGCTCTTACTGTGATTTGACAGCTGCCCGTGCCATGTGAGTTCCATGGTTCTTGACACACCGTCTGTTAAGCCCCACATTAAGGACTTGTGGGTTTTATTTATTGTGACAATGGATTGAGACACATCTCTTCAAACTTTCCAAAACAGGGGAAAGTAACAGCTAATAGACAGAGACAGACTAATGCAAGTACTGAACTGTGCAACTGTATCTGCAACTGATTTGCTGTTTTGTTTCTCATAGCACAGGTGCAGCAATGATCAATGGCTCTCAACACCCATCTTCATCGTCATCTGTCAATGATGTGTCTTCAATGTCAACAGATCCAACATTGGCCTCTGATACAGACAGCAGTCTAGAAACCTCAGCTGGACCTCTGGGTTGCTGTAGATGACTACTTGGTCTTTTGGGGGGTGGGAGGGGGATCCTTTTAGTCATTAATAGGGCACTTTTAAAATTTGGTGGCATTTTTGAGTGTTTTTTCAAAAATAATCATGGAATTCATCATAAAGTGCTGTAATTTCAAACTGTAAGTTGTGTTATAAGCAGCCACTTTTTTGCTGTAATTAACTGTAAAATAGTAAACCTGATAATTTTTATTGTGGTTTTAAAATCTGCATATTTGCTTTACTATTATGCTGCTGATCTTTTTTTACTGAATTTGTAAGATTTGTTTTATCAAAGCACATATTAATGTTGTGGTCATTACCATATGATGAATTATTTAAGATTTTATAGGTTTTCAATTTTTTAATTAGAATTTATTCCAGATGTTTTGTTCATGATATCCTTCAAAGTTTTATGCTTGGTCATACATCTGTGTCCAGGCGGAGGGGGAGAGAATTCAGTGCAGCCAGCTGTAGTTTCAGGCATACTACTGTGGTGCTGGGTAGTGAACAAAATCCTCTTTTATTTTGGCCACTTGCCTATAACACTTCAGCAAAAGCAACAATTAGTGATCTTTTTTAGAGAAACGGAAAAAATCCTTTGCAAAGTTACATCGTCTGAATGGGTTTATGAACTTAAGAAAGCAAAGCATATCTTCAAAGCTGCAGAACTATCCAGCCTAGCAAAGTAATGTGATGTTTTCTGCAGAGCTGTGGCATGCCAAATCTTGTGATCACCATAAAACATGAGGATACTTCATGAATAATACATTGCAATGCCAATAAACTGTTTACTTCTAGCTCATAGCCTGTTTTTGTACACACAAAATGAAGTGTATCCAGGATGTTTAGACTGAAGAGGGAAAATGAATATGCTGTAGCTATACTTTTCATGTAAGACATGATTCTTGGGAGTTTTGGTTCTTAATAGTTTTGTCTACTAAGGCAAGTGCTCTTTGAGTGCTTTTTGGGTCAAAGAGGGAATGACATGAATGCAATAGGGGCAAAACTTCAGCTACTCTTTCTCCACCAAAAGTAACTGATTGCTAAAATCCATTAAGTGGTAGGAGAACCTCAGGATTTCTGTAGCTAATGCATTAATTGAGCAATATATGCCATCCAAAGGAGGGAGAAGTAGTGCTGAATAAATTAATATTTATCTCTTTCATTTCACCATGAGATCAGTGTAGCAGAAATCTTAGAAGTGGTTCATTTTAAGTCATAAATATTCAGTAGTTTTCATCACTGAAGCTCCAGGTTTCAATACAATTTTTAAACAAAGATATATTGAGATATATAGAACAGTTACTAAATAGTCATGTAAGATGGTGCTGCTCCTCACAGAAGTATTTTAACTGTTTACATTTTATATTTACAGAATGATTTATGTATAACTGACTTAAGTTTATGTATGAGTTAAACAATCATTCAGAATTTATTTCTTTGGAAAATGCAGATTTTTAGCGAAGCTAGGCTGTATAATTGATTGCCTTGTGTAGATGCATATTTTGTGTAGTGAATTAGAATGTGAAGAGGAATTTAAATTAGTAAAGCTCACAAAAATGAGCGTAAAAAATACAGAAGTCTTGCCAGGCACTGAGCATAAGCAAATAATGTATCTGGCTACAAACATCATCCAGGAGTGACTAGTGGTCTTCAGTGTGGTTCCTTCTGCTTGTTGGGTTAAATAAGCATATTTTTGAAGTTTTAACTGAAAAAGGAAAATTTGTCTTCTGTAACTTTCAGAAAAATAGAAGTGATAGTAATGCTTTCAATATCTAACATTTCTTTTAAAAAAACATGCAGGGTTGCAAGGAGTGGTAATGTCTCAAAGATAACTAAATTGATAAACTGCACAGTTGTTTTCCTGGCCTGGCTAGACTGCTGGTAAGTGCTGTGTATGTAATTTTGCTTTCTTCACATGTATCTGCCATTTCAATATTGCCTTCCTAAGCCACATTTGTTAAGGCAATTATTTTTACAGGATCCTGCCAAATTGTATATTACCTCAGAATAGGCAGGACAAGTTTGGATTCATCTAGCACTGGAATGTAGAAAATGTTGAACAGAGACCAACAGAACAGTCGATTTTGTAATTTTTTTATCAAAGTTTAAGCTGTGAATTAAGCCAAAATTTTTGGTGAAACAACAGTACTCCATTGTTATATTGAGTCAAATGATAGTGTGGTCAGCACAGTATAATGAAGTTAAGACTGACAAAAGTAACTTCTGATGCCTCTCAGTGCTGTTAAAAACAAATAGGTAAATATAGTTCCTATTTAAATTTATTTTAGACCTCATTGGATTTACAGTGGTGATTGAAATATTTTGAAACTTAAAAATACTTTTTGCTATCACTTTCCAGTGTCCTAAATATATAGTAACTGAACTGAGCTCATAAGCTCTAAGGAGAATTAAGCTTTTCTTCTTTCAAGGCAGGGTTAGTGAATGTGTGGAACTGCCCACTGCAGCTTGTTGCAGTGTGAGCAGGCTGTGCTTAAAGGGATTGCTTCAGTAGGGTCAGAGCTCTGCCTGTGGAAATCGAGAGTTCACTTTTGGCACCATCTTCATATGAGTGTTGCTTTTTTTTTTTTTTTCCAGTTACTTGCATTTTAGGCAAATTAAAGTGATGGCAAATTTCAAAGACAAGAAAATTGTATTCAGTAATCAAGTTATCACAACAGCATCCTAGTCTTAACTTCTCTTTTTATTTGTGGAAATATAATTTTTTTCAGATAGCTGTACACTGCCACAGATAGCTAACAATTGGGTAACTGGAGTTCAGGTGTCTTTGTCTGTTGTTAAATTATATGCTATCTAATACACTGTATAATGTTATTGTTAAGCTTTGTTTTAGACTATGATGTGGAATCCTCTCATGACAACAGGCTTCACTAAAGTGCATGCAGATTTCTAGGGCTGTTCCAATCTGCTGGCAGTTGGTATGGATTGAATTACCACGAGCTGTCTGATCCCTTACCTCAGGTGAGGTTCAAAGTTGGACAGTAATAGTATTGAGTTCCACCTTCTCTGGGCAGAGCTGTGGTATGCAGCAAGGAAAAAGCAGCTCTCCTTTTGTAGAAGTAGGTTCTTCAAGAATTTGAAATACATATGGGGGCAGGAGAAAATCAGTACCCTTAGGGTGTACTGGAATGCTGTGCTGTGATGTCTTTGGTGCAAGACAGTGGGTCAGAGCAGATTGTGTGTTAGTGTGTGAGCAGCTGTGCTGCCTGAGCACTACCCCCTGCAGGAACACGCTCAGCACTGGGTCACTGCTCAGCTGAGCAGATGTGGCACTTTGCCCTGCCCAAGTCTGGGCTTTTAGCTTTGAAGAACTTTTACTGTGTGAGATGCTGCAGCAACTTTCTAGGCAGGAATTCCAGCTGGATACAGCATCAGCAGCAGTGGTGTGGTGGGGGTGTCCTGTGTCCCCAGCACGGGCTGCGGTAGTAGGGCCCTGCTGCCTGGGCTTGGTGGGGCCAGCACAGAGCACCTGGGCAGGGGCTCTGCAGGGAGGAAGGGATGGATGGGGAGAATGGAGCGTTCACCTCAGCAGTGCGTGAAGAAAAATGTCATAAACCTCCTACAGCAGGATGGTCCTACCCAGCCAGTAATCCAAACTGTATGACAGTAAATGTTTCTTGATTAAGATTATGGGCAAAAGGGGAGAAGAATGTTCATCTTACACTTGGTCTTACTCTTTCAAGTTGCTAAAGGGAGTGAATTACAGTTTCTAGATCTGTTTTTATTTGCTGTTGGCAGCAGGAGCTTGTCCATGCTGTTCTATTTTATTTTCCTGTCAGTGGTTTGGTGCAGTTGAAGGAGCGCCTGTATTTTTCAGTAGAATTAGAAGGCGGTTTTTATTCAAGAAATGTGAGGAGAATGTACTGCCTATCCAAATTTTCAATTAATTTATTCCTAGTTAAGGGCACTGGATAAAAGTGGTATTTTAAGTGTTCTCTCTCACTCCCTTTTCTTTATATGTCTGTGTTACAGAAATGTGTTATGAATCAGATCACATTGTGGTTCTACTTCTGCAGTTCAAAATTTAAGCTAGGTTTTCTTGAACTACCTCACACGAACTTTCTACGTTTCTTAAGTAAGCAAAGCTAACCCTTGCTATTGGAACTACACTGAATGTGAATAGAAAATACACCTCCTTTAGAAAAACAAACCTATTGGCCAATGTTGAGACAATATCAATATGTTTCTTATCTATTTCACGTAAGATGTTCATGTGTAATATATAGCTTGTGTACAGTAATGTACATCTAGATTATTGTGTTAGCTGTAAATTGGTGATTTTATTGTAGTCTGGTTTTGTAGGGTAAAAATAGCTTACTTGTAATGTCAGCTCATCCTTTACATTTTACAAAAGGAATAATTCTTGGTAAGCTTTGCATACAGATGAATTACTTTTGTAGGCCCAATATCTAGTCTATTTTTGAGAGTTCTTTAACTTTTATTACTAAAGTTGAGAAAAAAAAATCCCACCCCAATTATTGTGGTCATTCCTTCTGCCCTTTTTGAAGTATATTCTTAATTTTATTATGTCCCAAGAAATATGAAGGGGAAGACACACCATTAAAAATACTGGGGAAAACAAATTTTTTTTCTTCCCCACATTTGATACCTTTTCCTGCTTTTCCTTTATTCCCTTCAAATAAGCTGTTGGTGGGCATTACTGAGAACATAGTGGGTTTTTTTTACTCATTCATGCCATAGGTCATTACATGTGCACCACTGGAATGTATACATTGTTATCTAGTATGTCAATTGGTTATAATGATATTTTAAATAAAAAAGAAAAAAAAAAGTTTGATCACCATGCATTTAGTGTTCTTCATTGCCAGGCTGGAATGGGTTTCATATGGATTGTGTAATAGGGCTGCACTTGAAATCTTTTTTAGTGAGAGTCCTTCCTGAGAATTCACCTGTTTTTTAATGGTCTGTTTTTTTAATCTGTCTTGTGTGTGAGCTCACTCATAGGCAAAGTGACATGTTTTTTTTCATTTCTCCATCCTCATGGACTTTGGATGTGCCACAGACTGTTAACAGCCCCATGTTCAGTGTCTTTGTGACCTCTGGGATTCTATTCTTGCTTCCTTGCTGCCAGCTCCAGCTGTCATAATTCCTGAAAATACAGTGGCTGAGACTGTGTGCTGCTGCGAGAGGTAAGCCATGGGCTGCCTAGTGTATGGGGAAAATCTCCCACACCTAAGTCTTGGAGAAGCCTGCAGGATCTGACTTCTGGACAGCTGACTTGGTTGCCTGGACCACTCACTGCACTGGCACATCTCCCACAGGTAAAATCCCAACATAATGCATTTGATTGCCTTCACTTCCAGCAGAGTTTCAGTGCTTCCTTAATGACTGCAGCTGCCCTTGAGCTGTGCTGTTGGTGCCTTTGTGTCCAGTTTCAGGGGAAAAGGACTGTGACCACAGTGCAGCCAGCTTTGTTTATCAGGGCCAGTAGGTTGTAGGATCTTCTAGGAATGTGGTGGGACTCAGAAATACTCTTCTTTATTTACATATGTCAGCATAAAGTGCAGCCAGTTTCCCATGATATGTTACTACAGAGCAGGGCCAGAGCGCCAGTCATAGCTCGGCCCAGGATTTGTCTGGTGGCTCAGGACTGAAACACTCACTCCACAGTGCTGCTGGCATCAGTGGAACTCACTTGTGAATGTAGATGAGTCACTAAGCTATCCCTCCTATGCATCTTCCTTTTGTCTTAGAAATGCTACAGCAGTCTACAGAAGTTTTCTTTGTTATTCTTAAGTGTTGGTGTTTTGATTTTTTTTTAAAGCATATGCTTGTGTTGTTTTTTTTTTTTCACTGAAAAGTTTTTACTGATTTTTGTCTGCATTAATACTGGAACGAATATTCTAGGCTGGGAAGATGGCACAGGTGAAATGCTAGTAAAAATGCATCTATTCCAGGAACCTTCTGTTGTGTTTAATTAATAATAACCAAAGCTGTATCTTGTAAATTCCTGCTAAGAAACCTGACATTTAAATCATGTAGTGAGTGACAGGTCTGCAAAATAAGGAGTAGTCTCCAGTGCTTGGTGTGGGGAAATGCATTGGCAAGGAAGAGTATGGAAACAGGAGTTAAGGCTAGGACAGGGTCTATCATCTTCCTCACATAAGGCCATAGTGTTCCATGAAGTTTCTACAAGTGGATTCACATTTCTTGCATAATTGCCCATATCAGGAATTTAACATTATGGTCCTGTTGCTGCACTTGGAGTTAACATCTTAATGTGGTGCATTTTAGTGTGAACTGGGTCATTTGCAGCTTCTTGCAGGGTTTATTTACAGCAGTGGCTCATCTTCAAAAGGAGCTGAAACTTATTCCTCATGAACAAGAGGCACAGATGTTGCTGGAACATAACAGTCAATTTTGAACTTTTTTGTTTCACTCATCCTTTGGCATGGATAGAGTTTCATTTGTGATACTAAAAAGAATTAATGATGTACCGCTACAGATCTCATGGGCCTATCCTGGATCTGCAAGTTTGGGAGAGGTGGGTTTGTGAGCAGTTAACCAGCAGTCCTGTTCATTGCGTGTCTGGCATATTTGGTGTTTAGTCCTCCACTCAGCAGGGCTCAGTTCTTGAGTTTGTAGAGTGAACTGAAGGGAGCAGTCTGCACTTCATACACACAGGACATAATGCAATATAAATAGGGTAAGGGAGGCATGGGCTGTCAGAATCGATACAGTGAGAGGTTTCCATGTTTTGGGTAGGAATAAAAGCAAGCATTAATATACTCTGTTTGCTGCTACTTGGATTGAATGACACTTTTTATCAGTCCAGTTGTTCTTACAGCCTGGTTCAGACCACCCTCCAGTATTAAGGTTTATTTTGTGATGACTGACTGGGTACCTCCAGCTGCCTGATACACCAGTGCTCTTCCAGCTCAGTCACTGTTACTGCTTCTCTCTCACATTATACATCTCATGCTGCTCTTTGAAATGGTCATCTTACTCCTTGCAGGATCACTTGTGACCATCGGTAATGAATCCAAGGCAGAGCTGGGAAAAAAGATGGGGATGATGCTCATTCCTGCAGGTGGCAGGCAGCTGCTGCTGAACATGCAGGTACCTGCCTCATGCCAGGGGGGAGTAAGGAATCCAGGGCAGCTGGAGAGCCTGGGAAGTAGGAAAAAGGTTTTGAAGTAACTGAATGAACCTATCCATATGGCTTACTGTACTCGCTTGAATTTCCTTATCCAAGAAAGATGAAGTTAAAATTCTGCTTTTTGCTTGCTTTAAATGTTTTACATTTCTATAGGAAGGAGAAGTGTTACAGTGCAGTAGAAAACAAGTTAACACACAGATGTTTTAAATATTGAAGTACTGGATATCTGTGAGATGATGAGGAAAAAGTACACCTTTCAGTATTGCCTATCTCCTGGTATGTAAAAAAAAACATTCTAAGGTTATTTCCAGACAGTGAGTCATAGTCTTCTCTAGTAGGAAATGAGATTCAGGGTGTTTTTTCGAAATACTTAAAATAAAGCAATCTTCTTTGTTACAGTCTATACTTTCCCTTTAGCCAGTTCATGTTGTGGCACTTTTTTGTTAAAAGTCCTTCTCCTTAGAGACTCCCAGGCTACGTCAGGATAGCAAAGATAGAGTGCCAAGAAAGAGTGAACAGTGCTGGGCTTGCAGGTGGAGTTCAAGCAGAATCTGGTGAGAGTTGTCTGTGTGCAGGGTGCTACACATGCTATGCAGAACTTCTGGAAGTCACTTGGGAGGGAAGTCAGCCCTGGCGGCAAATTACCAGAAATTACAGCGTCATCTGTAGCACGAGTAAGGAACTTGGAATGATGGGTTGTTTGCAGTATTCCTCCTGTCCTCTCATCTCCCTGTAAGAACTAACAACAAAAATATCAGCTGCTATCATGAGAAATGTTACAAGGCAGGTAAGTCTAAAGTCTGGGAAAGGTTAAAGATAGATCCCCACCCTCCCTCCCTCCCCACCCTGACACCTCCACCCCAATTGGACTCATTCCTCTTACCATAAGTTTTGCTATTAATATTTGGATGTGTTTTGATGATAAGAATCTTCCATCTTCTACCTTAATACATATATCAACTCAGGAGATTTTTTTTTCCTCGCAGCTAATACTGCTCTGTTTTTGGCTCAAAGAACCTCCAGATACCTAGGGCAAAATGTGCATATTTAAAGTTCCACGGAGTTTGTGTAGCCAGTCTGATTATTAATCACATACAGTTTAATTTAAAGTTGCATTTCTGTGAAACACTGAAACCATTTCATGGATAAGTGAATTGTCAAGATTTTTGGTATCCTCAGTGTATTTGCAGACCTTATTTTCACAAAATCTTCATAAAATAATGCCACTCCAGGAATGAGAAATTTGAACAAACTTTATGTACGGAGTGGGGCGAAAATCACCTCATTAAATCTGTGGCAAACCCCTGGCTGTGGTGACAGACTGGAACTGCCACCTTTCCCAGCACAAGTGTGGGAGTCCCTCGGCTCCAGGCTCAGCTTGTCCATAGGTTCTGGCCATCCACCCACCCTGCAGGACCTTCCACTGTCCTTGAGCCAGCAAAAACATGGTGTGGTTGAGTCCAAAGATGGCAGCAAGACACTCAGGAGAAGTGTCTGATGTTCTGTGGATACAGAGGAGACCCACTCTTTCTTGGCAATCTGACACTAAATTTTCAAGCATTATGGGCAGCAGTCTTTCCCAGCTGGCCCAAATACTGTAGCACATGTAAAGACAACAGGGCAAGTGTCACTGAGAGCACAATCACTATAGAATTACTCATGATACATGAGTATACCAGAACAAAATATGCATTTCTGACTCATTTTGTCAGGAACAGGATTTTCTATGCTTGTTCTACTTGGGGACTTTAGCACTTTGACTCCCAACAGTTAAACATCCTAATGTTGAAAAAAATTCTTCCATTTCTTTTTGCAGGAGGTAATTTCTCTTCTCAGCATCTTCACGAGCACGTTCAGAATTCCTCAGCTTTATCTCCAGCATCGTGTATTTCTTTCTTTCTTGATCCAGTTCTTCTTCTAACCTAACCACTTGGTTCCTCAGGTCTGCACTTGTTTCTTCAATTCTTAAAACCAAGAGAGAGAGAAAAAAAAGGCTTTTTAAAGTGGCTGGATAAATACAGCTGATAACTAATAAATTTAAGTTGTTCCTCCTAGCATTAACATATTCCAAGAGGAAGTTTTAAAGCAGAGAGCTAAATGCTATTTCATTACTGTTGAATATAAGGGCAGAGATTTCTTGGAAGCTGGGGCTTCCTTTATTTCTATCATGCGAAAAATGTTCAGATCTTAAGCATTGTTTACAACTTTCCAGCACCAGAGTGGAGGGCTGAGGAAATGTATTAACTCCTCAATTAGGTAGGGTTCAAGTATATAATCCCAAAATAATCTTTTAACCTCTGGTTTCATCCTGTATTTTCCTATGTGGATATCCAGTATAGAGAAGCATCCTTGGGGATCAGGTAGGAATGAGGTCATAGTCCTTCCTCCCCACTCATTTGATGGTATTTTCTGTAAAGTTTATCATTGACATGGGGGTGGGGTACAAGATTTTACAAAACTCAACCTTTCATATCAGGGAGAATCAGAAGAACAGTTTTTAAATGTATCTGGGCACAAAGCTCTGAAGCACAATTCAGAGCTTTTCACTGAGGAGACTGAAGAACAAGGTTCATGGTTTTGTGATTTGAAAGAAGCACAGAAGGCACAGCGTTTGCTGTCCTCCCCCTTGTGTTTCCCAATCACAAGACCAAGAAGTGGTGTTAATACCAAGGAAGGAGTATTTTCTGATAGGAATTACTAATCACTAGAATATGAATATAAAAATTAGGCTTTTTCACTGAAAAATGCCTCTCCTCTAAATAAAATAAATACAATCTTTAAAAATAATTTCAAACACAAAACCACCCCCACCTCTAACTGATCAGTCCAATACTCAGCTGTGAAGCTGGAGTGTGGCATCCCAGTGGAATTGTGAACGGGTTAGTTTTAGGCAGGGTAACTGATTATAAAGAAGGCCATGCTACTGACTCCATGACAAACAAAAGTGGAAAAAAGGGGGGCCTTTGACAGTCCCAGGCGGGTCTGAATTCCATTTTATGACCAAGAGGCAGTGCAATGCCTCACCTTAAACTTTTCCTTTCTGTTCCTTTACATACAGCTAAAGCTGGCAGTTTGATTACTGTCACAATTTTCACAATGAATCAAAGTCACAGGTCCACTGATCTGTCCCAAGTCCAGCAAAAAGCAGCCCCCATGGATGAAGGCAGCTGGCTTCTGGAAAATGACACTTCTGAAGCTGGGATGCTTCCCCACACCCATAACAGCTCGGAGCTGCCAATTACATTTTTCTACCACTATGTTTAGGGGTCAGATACAGCAGCCTGGACCAAATGACACAGGGCCACAGTACTTACAACATTTTTACATTCCTAACAGTCCTCTCTAAATACTTACACTTTCTTAACAGTCCCAGGTGGTAAACATGAATTACTGAAACTCAACGGAGAATGATAATTATATTAACCTTGAGGGAGAAATGCTCTGGAACAGAGTGATTGCTGAAAGGCCATAAAACTTGCCTCCCTCTGACTAAGAGAGAGAAAATGGGCAGTTGATGATGAGAAATAACAGCTTTTCCATCAGCAAGTGTTCCTTACCTCTGCCCCAGGCAGGTACTTACTCTGCTTTCCCTTCATTTATGTATGTGCCAACAAAAATCTCATATTCTTTCATTAAAACGTGTCATGCTAGATACACACAGTTCTCCAAACCACACAAGCACATGTACAAGTTTGGGGGACTAAATTATCTTCAATAAAATAAAGCTGGTGAGGCAGCCTAAATATTTCCTGCTAAGCAGCCTCCCTTCTTTGCTAG
The DNA here is from genome assembly GCA_020086605.1 of Lanius collurio. Classification (NCBI taxonomy): domain Eukaryota; kingdom Metazoa; phylum Chordata; class Aves; order Passeriformes; family Laniidae; genus Lanius; species Lanius collurio. The sequence goes on from JACBWW010000010.1 coordinate 15,627,448, forward strand.
TTAGCTCCTGTCTTTCCATAGTAGCAGACTTCCATGAAGTCTGAAAAGGAACATAATTTTGCACACATAAATTGTTGCAGATATAGTAAAAAGATTGCAAAATTTTTGAGAGCTGAAAAACTTGGCTTGAAATTCTTAGACGTGACAGCACAGTCCTTCAGGCTGTAATCCTGAACAGCTGGACTCATCCTGTTTAATACAAAAAGGCAGTGATTGCATCTTGCCTGGTTTTATGAAACTTCTCTAGCTCATTAGGCATTTCCCTCTCAGCTACGTTACCCTGTGAGACCTGGCCAATTTAGAGTCCTCCCCTTGAGGCACAGTGCCCTCCACCCTGTCCAGCTGCAGGGAAAAGGCAGGTGGTGGAGCTGAAGCCACTCAACAGATGGAATGAAGAATGGGTCTTCCTGGCTGCCCCTGATGTCAGCAGCTTAAGGCCCCATTGGAACAGTTTTACTGATAAGAGGTGGAAAACCGTCTCTTCCCCCAGGCAGCAGGCAAGAATTTGCAGCTATGCATTTCAGTGTTCTGCAGCCTGGTATTTCTGTTTATTACTCTATATCCCTGCAACAAGGCTTGCCAGAGCAGCTCTGCACAATTAAATGCAAGGCACATACCCTCACCTCCCTCCTACTGTGCATCAGTGAGGCATCTAAAAACAAAAACCATGTAAGCCATGAACTTCCACCCTCATTCACAGATCCTTCCCAACACTCCATGCTAGCAACTGCTGGTGTTCTCACCTGGAACACTACAAGGTGAGGCTTTTCTCCCACTCTGGGATGGTAGGTGGGAACTGAAACTGCTGCACAACCTCATTCTCCTTGCAGTTCCACACACCAAGGCAGTGCAGTGCAAGAGGCATTAATGCTGCAGAGGCTGGCAAGCCACCACCAGAGGAAATCATAAAATAAAGCAGAAAGATAGCAAGTGGAATTCCTACCTTAACAACTGGCTCATGGGAAGAGATTACAGTTCAGATACACTTTTGAGAAACTACCTTAACAAGAAAAAAGTGCCAAAAAATACAGCCTGAAGCTGTGCTACACAATCCCAACAGTCATACGTTCTTTTGGTACCATGTTTAGGAGACTGGCAGCATTTCCATACCTCAATTCCAATCAGAGTTTTAATAACTGAAGGATAACAGCAACACCTTCACACAAAGAAAACCCCAAGAACTCAACTCTTTGTAAGAAATGGGACTACAGCCCTTCTTCAGTGCAGAGTACTGGTGCTGCAGAGCAGCATGTATTATAATGTGGTGTGCAATTTTTCACATGGCTGTATATTAAAATATATCTAATTCTTTTAAGCATCAATATTTCACATGCCTATTTCCCTGAAAGCTTTCCTGAAAGTCATTCTATAAAGCAGATACACTCATAAAACCTAACATACTAACTCACACAAATTAATAAATGCGACTCCCTCATTATTAATACTTTCTACTTCCTACATCCCCAGCCCTTACATACAGCTCTCCTGAAAACTGAAAGGGATTTTTCAGAGCTTGGGTGGAAAGTACAGCACCAGCAGCTGTGCAAGGAAACATCAGCTGGCAAATGACACAGTTCATGCTGCTCCCCCAAGCCAGGCTGCCCCATCAGCCAAGGACCATGCTACATCAAAAACCAAAAGTGAGCTTTCTAGGAAGTTCAACTCAAAAGGGCTGCTGACAATGTGGTAGCTGAGGTGCAGTCCCAATACCACCACCCCAAAAAACCCTGTGGAAAACAGTGAAGAGCAGTTTCCTCAAGAATACTGCTGTTGGAAAAAGCAACAAGAAGCCCTCAGTTTCAGACTGGTTTGGTACAAGTATCAGCACCTGCACAGATCAACAGAGTTCCTCTTTGAGGCCTGACCATCGTGAGTCCCAATTCCTCCCTACAAGACGTTTGCTATGCTGTTTCTCTGAGGACATTAAGAGCAGACTTTGGCATTACCTTTGGCAGTTCTCATTTACAGTGAAAACACAGAATATGAATTATTGTATTTCCCTGTGTCATAGAAATTCCCCTTCTTTGTTTTTTGGTGGGTTTTTTTTATGTTCTCTTAAATCAGGGGAAGAAAAGTTGGATTCAGAAAGTAGCAAGGAAAAAGTAGAACCAAATCTGCTGTTATCCAACCCCAAACTTTAGCGCTAAGAACCTGACACCCTTGTTAGCCCACACCCATGTTCAGACAGGGAGAATGTGGACAGATAACTTCCTGGTGCCCCCTGCAGATGACATTACCTTTTGATACTAGTCTCATACTCAGTCCTCTGTTTGCTCAGTTCTGTCTTTAGCTCCACCACCAAGCTTTGTAAGGCCCTGGAGCATTGGAGAGAGTCTCGGGATGCTGCAGCTGGGTCACTCTGTTCGCTGCTGCTGCTGCTGCAGGCTTCAAACCTGTCCATGCTGTTCTCCAGATCTGCTGTCTTGTCCTCACTCTGAGACAGCGAGCCCTGAGTTACCCATTCAGTTTTTAGGGAGCTTAAAGCAGAAGAGTCACTAGCCCGGCAGGCTGGGCAGCTGCTCACTGAGTCCATCACTGAGATCTCACAGGATGATGTAGACCAGGTGGTGCTGGCCATGCTGTGTGTGCTGAGGGACAGGCTGGACGAAGGGACATTGTCATAAGTGGAGAGTCTCTGGGAAGAGCAGGAGTCTTTCACTCGTTCCCCAGACGCTGTCCGGCGATGGCCTCGTAGGGAGTACAGGCCGTTCATCAACCAGTTCCCACTGGAGGAGAGGTTGGGGATATCTAAGGATGAGCTGCCCAGCTTTGGACTCACAGACCGTGCTCCCTGCTGGCGGAAGGAGTATTTCCATGGAGGCAGCGTCTGCACTCTTTTACTGGGGCTCGCGGCAGGCTGGGTCAATTTGCCACTGTGCTCTGGAGGAGTGATTTTCACTGTAGGTCCTGGAGTAGCCTCTAGTGCCACAGCATTGCCAGAAGGCAAATCAGCGGGGCTGGCAGCGCTGCTCTGTGACCTGCTGTCCTCGCCGTCCTCCTCGGAGATCCACTCGACAGTGCTGCGCTGGCGCATAGGTCTGATTTCCAGCTGGCTCCCTGGCACCTCCGCCTGGGGAACAGCAAAGATCCGCCCCTGCTCACTTATCAGTACTGTCATCAAGTGCTGAACCAGTGAGGTGCCTGTAGGTGGAAAACAAAGGCAAGCAGTTCAGGAGACGTGGAAGACCTCTGCAACTCACCCTGCCTGCTTCCATGACTAGGCTGCACCCAGTTTTATGGTCTAAACAGGGCCAGAGCTACTGCTTGTTGTAAAAACAAATGTCAGCTCAGGCCTTCTGCTGGTGCTCTCAGTGTATAGAGAAACTTGCAGGAAGTATGACACCTGCATTATACACGCACTGGCAGACAGTGTACATCGAGTGCAGAAAGTACTCACATTTATTTAAAGCCACAGAAATGTGCTGCTGTTGTTTTCCAGGAGTGAAGCAGACCATTATGAAATAGCAGAGAACACCACTTACTAAACCTAATATAAAGCATTTCCTACAAAAGAGGAAAACCTTTAAAAGGGTGAATAAGCAATTCTATTTTGAAGTATTGCCTGAAAAAGAGAATGAGGCCAACATACTCAGGGGTTCAAGGCAAGAGCCTGATTTTATTGATGAGTTTTTGGCCTAATAGCAGGATGTACTGAGCTCACCTACCACTTCTATTTTATGTTTGTGAATGCAGGAAGAGAACTAAATGTATTGGAGATATGGGCATTTCTAACAATTTAGCTGTCCAACTTCAGGTATTTCTATTTGTAATTCATGGTTTAAATTTGAAGGTAGACATAATTAGAGTGCTTTTTTGTTAATATCTCATTATCAGTTTATTTAGAAGATTGTAATTACCCCAAAGCTAAAAAAAATTTAGTCTTTCCACTTCTGTGTTATTTTTATCTAACCAACACTCTATTCTCAACTAAAACAAAACATTGCTAATCCTGTTATAAGTATAATGATTAAGTCTCAAAATCCAGCCTACATATCCCAATTTTTTTGCAGTTCAGATCTGTGGCAATACAGAATTCCAGGTCAGATCACTGCAGTGTTTCTGTACGATGATTAGGAGAGACCCAGCACCTGCACACAGTACAGGCACCTCTGCCATCAGATGAGCTGCAGAATGAAATGCCTGAGGTGATCTGAACCCAAACTTGTCCCCTGTGCCAGCTGAGCAGAGAGCATGCTGCTGGCCAAGGCTGTGAGAGCCGTACCAGCAGTGGCCCGGTGGCCACTAGGGGAAGTCCCAGCATCGCACACAGGCTGACTTCAGCTGTCCCCATATCCAACACTGAATAATCAGCACTGCTCCCGCACTCCCTTCTCGTACTCGATTTTCGTGCCTTCCCTACCTCCAGGGCAAGGTATCAAATCTACCCTTAATTATATGGCCCACATCGCTGTGATAGACTTCAAGTCCCTGAACTATTATGTTAAATCATGCTCTGAAGTTTTCCTGTTGCCTTACAGCGAGTGAGCTGCCATCGTGGGGGGCACATCTGCACATCACCTGTGGAAGAGCTAAAGGCACTGCTGCTGCTAAGGCATGACAATACTGGCCTTCTGTGAAGGATTTGCATCACACAAAATACCATGTCAGCTGTCCCCTACAGCTAGGAAACAGAACCAGAACCAAGTTCAAGCATCCTGGGCACAGCATCTCCATCTGTGCCTAATTAATTCATCAATTCCTTCTGCAGGCTTGCCAAAATCCCACAAAACTTTATGCAAAGACCTTGCTAAAACTTGCACCACAGTAGTTATGTTTCAGTGCAACCTGGGAGAGGAGCTATATCCTAACCCTACTGTCAGCCTGCTTGATTCATATGGAGGTAGACAATTTTATAGCTTCAGATTTTTTACATCCTAAATTAACAGTGATTTCCAACTAATTTTTTGAATTCTGTGAAGTTTTGATCCATACAGTCTGCTTAGAAGACAACACTTCTAAGACACTCTAGTTATAGCCACAGTGGTGCAGCCAAAACTACAGTGCTCTCCTCATGGCCCAGATGTTCTCTGCAGGGAGCTGTATAACCACTGAAATGCACCAATACGAAATTACTGCAGTTTGGTACTTAAGCACAGGCCTTCTGGAAAACAGCTGAGCTTTCATTTTAGCAGTAGGTTCAAAAAGAGTTTCAGGGGCACAGAGGCATCTCCACATGGTGGGAAGGAGAGACCCTCCCAGTCCATCGGTGAATGGGATAAGATGCCAACTGGAATACCCCCCCACAGGCCCTGATGAAAGGGATGGCTTGACTTGTTCTGACTGTGCAGGCAACTGATACAGCTACCAAGGAGTGTACGGCTTTCACTTACAGCACCAAAACACAGCTGCTGTGCCATCCCACCAGAGCAGCACCTACCTTCCATCATGGTCACCGGATCCTCCATTTTGGGCCGCAGTATGTTTGGTCCAAATACTGTAGCCAGGTTCTGGACACTCATCTTGTTAATGCTGGAGTGAGCCTGAACTTCATCAAGGAACCTTGAAAAGTCCCCGCAGAAAAATCGAAGGAGGAGGGAATTCATAAGTAAGTCACTTATCAGAACATAAACATTCAGTTTTGTCCTGTTTTCATACAACCCTGAAACGATTCTAGGAACCTACTGTACCTTAGATACTCAGTATACCCCAGATCCCTCCTAGTGTATGAGCCAGAGAAGACAGGATGTTTTCTGCCAGAAGTACCCACTTAGCAGGGACCCAGCCTTCTACTGGGTCTGAAAGGACAGAGTCTTGCATTTTTACAGGAATTCTCCAATTGCATGGATTGACTTTGGCTAATTTTCACTTGCAGATATAACTGAAGTAATAAGTCATTTTACTCATATCCTTGTCCAAAAACTAGCAGCCTGTGAAAAGAGCTTTGTAGCTTGGCTTGAATCTAATGAAATACAGATCACAGAATCATAGAATGGTTTGAGTTGGAAGCAGCCTTTAAAAATCATCTCCTTCCACCCCCCACATAAAGAGGCAGCCCAAAAACTGGGAAAATCAGCAGAGATTAAAGGAGACAAAGCTGTGGAGTCCCTGGTCATCCAAGAGAAAGCCACTACTAATCCCACTTCCAAACCAGAGCAAATGCCAGACTGGCTATTCTGACTGCATCTGCTACTCAGCTTGTGTCATAAATCTTCCAAGTGTTCAGTATCTGGAATAAGTGTCTATCTTTAGTGTTCTGTAGGTGCTTCTGAAATAAATATATTGTATTAGTATCATTCATGTCTGCTGCCAAGGCTGCAGGTGGCAGCAATTTGCTTGGCTGATCTTCTCGGATAAACCAAGAGCTTCCTTCAGGCAGGCTGCATTCCCATCCACGTTTTTTTTAAGGAGCCAGCCTACACTTAAGTGGTTTTTGAATATTCATACTCTTGGAGTTTATTATTTACATATAAGACAGCCTCACAAAACTTAAGAGACTTTTCCAAGTGTTAATTAATTTCACTTACTTGCATATGTATTTGAGGAGGTTGTAGTTGGCTTGGGGCAAATTCTTCACCTGTTTAACCAGTTCCTGGGTACCCTGAAGGACAGGAAAAACAACCAGCAGAGCTATTAATGTAAATGGTGCAAAGCAGGCGTGACTTTCCTTCAGGACTACAAAGTCCTCTTTCCACAGCCAAATGCTGAACAACAGATGATAACACAAAGAAGCTTTGCTTTAGAAGAGGTATCATCCAGTGTGTTGTGCCTTACCAAAAACCCAATGTCCAGAACTCAGTTCAGTTCTCAGTGGAAATCCTCCTATAAACTTTAATGGTTATTATAGAAGCCTTCAGTTAGTGAGGCCTGCCAGCCTTCAAAGCCTGCCCACTGGCATTGGTATCAGAGTACCAGCAGATGTGCCTTTGCCTACTTGAGACTTGGAGACACTGAGTGCAGTATAAATACATTGCAGTAATGCTCAGTTGAGCAGAGGAAAGTTTTTTCTTTAAAAAGCTACACGAGTCCAATTCAACCGTCTCCTTTTTAGTGACCTACTTCATTTGCAGTCATTCTGACCTGGGAGAAACTTCCTCATGAAATTTCTGTCTTTGCATTAAATGTAAGATGAGACATGAGCTGAAGGAATGACTTAAACCCTCGAAGCTACTTAAATCATCTAATGAGAACCTCTGACTCAGGAGGCTATTGTCCTGCCACAGTCTAACTAAACCTTTTGTGGAAAAACAGATACCAAAGCACATTTAAGGAAAGAGTGATAGCTGCTTGCTACTGATGGAGAAATTTCAGAAGTAACTGGTTCCAAAACAGTGCAGTCAAACATTCATTTAAAACTCTCCTTGAATTTTTAAGGACAGTTAGGGAAGGAATTCTGTTGGCCAGACTGTTGCAATGTATTCCTGATTTCTCCAGTCCAGACAAGTCAGAAAGATCTGGAGAGCAGAGCCTATTCCTACCTTCCTCCTTATTACCTTAAATATATAAGTGCTTTTTTATTCTGTACATCCCAGCACAAAAAAAAAAGTTCCCTAATAAAAATCTGAAACTTAAAACAAAATTCTTAAAAGCAGTAACCTCTGTATAATTCCTTAGTTTAAACACTGTGCTGGTTTAGTGGTAACAGCAATAGAGACACCAATAAAAGGCCAGTCTCTTCTGAAAATCTCAATTCTCTTTTTTAAACTTCTAAAAATTTTTCAGTCAAGGACAGCTGCTACTGATGTGCAGGTTGAGGTCAGTTTTTCAGGTCAAACAGCTTTCAAGTGACAAGTTTGAACCAGAAATAGGTGAGCTAATAGACCTAATTCCCTCTTGAATTTTGCTCTGTAACCCAATTTATTTCAAATAGAGAAATCAGGATGGTATTTGGGACTATATTTCAAGTTCTCTGAATTAAAATGCCATTGACTCCCCTGAATGTAAGAGGAAGCTCCGGAACAGAAACTCAGGCGGCTTTGAACAGCAGGAAATATGTCCTAAAGGTACAAGATGCTACCTAGAAGAAAAAAGGGTTCTAAAAATTTGTAATACATGCTTTGTCACAAGGAATCTCAGGCATGGTATTACACAGAATATCTTTATATTCATTGAATCACAAACATCTGACAAGTAAAAAAAGCTCTCTCTCCTATTGCAGCATTTATCAGCTCTGCCATAGATTTGCACTCACCAAGGCCTGACCAAAGGAAGGCAGAGGCTTAGCCTAGGAATACCAGAGTGACAGCAGAGAGGAAAACAGGAGCTTGAAGCCTCTGTAGTAACAAACAGCACTGAGCATTGCCAGTGGCTGCAGCCCCAAAAGCCACAGAAGCACTGTTATTTATCATGGGATTTTGCAGGAGTAACTCTTACCTCCCTGAAAATGTTGCTTTCCAATGAATGATCCCCAACCCAAGGACTTTGGAATGTGCATAACAGATCAGCACCAATTCAGAGCTTCTAGTTTGGCTGGAAAACTAGCAACACTTTAAATGTTCATAAAAAATTCAGATGCCTCTTTAAAAAACACCCAAAGCCTTGTGTTCAATCTACTAAACTGCTCTGTGCATCTCTAAAGTACAGGTAGCAGTGAAGGCTAAAATACTACCATGTCAAGGCAGCTCAGACTCAAAGGAGTTTTTAGACATTTGGAGATATCTCTTGCACTAATGTTATTTTTAATTTTCAACCCTCCTCCCCATCAGTTTGGATCAGAATCAAACCTTTTTTAATGCTGCAGTCCTGCTGAAATACCTGGAGACCTCAGCCCCATCCAAGGTCTCTGTTATGTCCCTGTTTGCATTCAAACACCAGAGATAAGCTGGGTGCAGAATGAAGATGAAAAGCAATTAGTATAAAAACTTAGGACAGTACTGGAGCTAGGCCATGTTAGTAAACACCACAATAATTCCTATCCATGGTCACAGTGTAGCAGCATGAGGTGCCAACATTTTTATCCAAAAGTTTTTTTTGCCTTAAGCACTTCTGGGTTTTGGGTGTGGGGTGAGCGTAGCCATACAAAACTAAAGAAAATGATACTAAGAGTCCAAAAGTGTCATTAAAAACTTTCAAGTGAAAAATTAAAATAAAATAGTACTTCAAATTAAACCAGTACAATTACATTTTGTTTCAAAATACTTTTACAAAACAAAATGTTTGATTTTTAAATTCCCTGCTTACCATTGTGTGTTAAAAATCATGGTTTCAATGAAACCACGTTTCTGGGCAGGGAGATTTTCCATGTGGGAGGCGAGTCAGGCCCCACAGGCTAGGTATGACTTTGTGCTGCATTCTGTTCCACGTGCTCCTGTGCACGTACAGCCTCTCCACCCCTGGTGTGTGCACTCCACCTTCCTTTCTGAAAACATAAACAGCCCACGTTGAGGTTCCAGATTTCCCTGACAACACCAAAATTGCTTATGTTTATAACAGCACCTTAACAAAACAACTCTGCTGTGAGCAGTGCTGTATTTTGTAAGTGCTCATTTTGGCTACCTAGTGCTCCCCATTGCCTTTGTAATCTAAAGAGAATTCTGCTCTACAAGTCATTTGAGTCTGACCTTGCTCACACAGATGTTGCTTCCCAAACTGCTGTAGCCTGTGCAGACAAAATCAGGCAAACAATGTAGTTAATAAGGTGAGCAGTGATGTACAATTATGTTTGCCCAATTTGGCAGTGTCTCTACTCTTGTGCAATGGTGCTTAATGGATCCAAAATTTCCCGGCCTGCACATCTTATGACCAAAATCAAACCAGCTCCACTGCCTTAGAAATGCTGCTGTTCCTTGTGAAATAACCACTGTGGGGTCTGTAACACAGCACCCTGCAGAGATGCCAGAGTTCACTGAGGTTGAGGCAGAAAATGAGCAAGTTTTGGAGGTAGTAGACACCTATTAAAATACAACACTAGTGCATTGGCACCCTGATGGGCTGTATCCAGATTGCAAGGGCATATCCATGTGTGGTAACACGCTGTGTCATGCACAGAAATCTGCTCTCTCACAGTTGACTGAGGGTTACAGCATTTGAGTGTAGGGAGTAGTAAACTTGCCTTTTAACTATAAAGAACTCTTATTGCCACATCTGCTACATTTGATGCATGCAAACAAGCATCCTCCTGTGGGCATCATGAAGGACAAGCTCCACAGAGCCTTCTGCTACTTGAACTAAAAGTGAACCCTAGACTCACAGTGAGGAAAAGTTTTTACAAATCCCACCAGAGACAAAGATGAGACCACACACAGAAAAGGGACAGAACTGTGGACCACAACTTACAAGCCCTCAGGCCTTTGCTTCTTTAGCAAAGAAAAGACACAAGTAACAGCCCTTGCAGCTTCTTTAAAGTTCTGTTCTAGAAGGTGGCACCCACATCAGACCAGATCCAATGCACCTTTGCACTCTGCAAAGGACTAAGACAGTGCCACAAGAAGAACCATATGGATGAAACAAATCAGCCAATCATATTGTAAATAATCCTGTTCCATGACTGCCACAGACTTGGTAGTTTTTGTCAGTCCTTTCCCTTGCCTGGACACCAAAGAGAAGAACATTGTAAGAAGGTTCTGGCAAAGTATTCACAGCATTATTTGCCCCCCATTCTCGATAATATCATATCCTTTCTTCTTGTACTGCCTTTCCTCTAAGAAATACAAAGACCATTGCACTGACCAATGTCTCATCCACCAAAATCTTTGGGAAGGAGAATATACTGCTCTGATATATAAAATGGAAAACACAGAGAAGGTGAGTGACTTCAAAGTGCTTATTAGTGAGTGAGCAGCAAGGCTGGGAAAGGAACCCGGATTTCCTCCTACCTTGCATCTCTTGCAAATTATGCTACACAACAGCTTTGTTCAGAAGAAAGAAGCACCAGGCTACAAGACTGACTTTAAGTAGCAGCCTGTGATAACAGCACCCAATTTATAGTTTCAGGAAAATTCAGGGAAAGGTTCCCAGGGACTTCATTGATTTAAATCAAGTTTGAAGAGTGATGAGGAAAAAGCCTGTACTACATTGAGTCTGAAGAACATCCTCCGAGGAGGCAGATTAGAAGGATCACTGACCTCTCCCTCATCTTTTGAGAGTAGCTGTCCACAAGAAAGAAAGTCTTCGTATTTGGCAAAGGGGATGACAGGCTCTGGCAGCTCTCGAAGGTAAAGCTTCAGGAGGGACGCCACAGTGTGAACATCTGTGTTGCTGCAACAGAGAAGAGGGAAGGAAATTTAGAAACCCACACTACCTCAAAGCTTGATGCCTTTCATTGGAGGTGCATCAAGGTCCCTCTCAGGGACAGGGACAAAGTAGACACATGGAAGGAAGCTCTTCTGTCAGTCATTTGTACTAGGCAGGAGCGTCTGCCTGGGAACAAGGGAAATCTCCATTACATCAGGATAGAAACGCACCTCAGGCAACACAGGCAGTGGAAGGGGCCCATGATACTGCTTAAGGTAGGGTGATGTGTGGTTCTGCTGCCAGTGGGGACCATGAATGTGAGGAATGTCCAGGCAAGTGCAGTGAACACACAGCACTGACAAGAGAGCTCTGTATCCTGATTCCATCAAACATAACCTCTGAGCCTCTCACTGATCCTTCCTGATACTCTCCCCAGCCAGCACACACAGCTGATGGGCCAGCTCCCAAATGTACTGGTCAGCCACTCAGAAAAAATGGAGGAAGCTGTACTTCCTCCAGGCCCTCTACTGCTCTTTGTTACGGCTGCCTGGCTTGTGGTATCTGGAATTTCCTAGCCCATCTGTTACGATACTTTATCAGCTTTTATTTTCTCTCACAATCCAGGAATTTCTTTTTCCTCTTCTTCCTCCTTTGCTTTAAAATTGGGGTTGAAGTGTCAGATCTCATGATGAAGATACACCTGCTCTTCCCTTTCCAGTTATCCAAGTTTTTGGTGTATGGTGATACCTCTCCCTCATTCCAAGTTTCCTGTCATAAAGCGTTGTTATTCATTGCAGATGACCTCCTCAAAGGTTTTGACTGTTAGAAGTCTAAAGAGATTATGTCACCAGCTCCTCCCTACCCAGCATTGCCTTCACAGTCTTTAAAGAATTCTGAGAAAAACATATCAGTGAACATTGGGCAAGAGAGCTGCAAATCCTCTCTTCTCTCCAAAAGCTGAATCCTTCTACTTAGTATGTTTCTTTTTTGGAACACAGGGCTAAAACAAAACTGCAAAAATTACACCAGGAAACTGTCAGCAGATACCACTTACTACTAATCCTGCTAATGCTATTAAACAGCTCCAGCATAACTGACAATACCTCAGTTTCACACAGTGGTTTTCTTCAGTTGATTATAATATTTTACAAATGAGATCAGTACCCTTATTCTTTTTTTTTCCTTTAGTATAGAGTTTCAGGTGTGGATGGTGGATCTGACTATCACTGAGAAGCAGAGCCCAGAACAGACCTTCAGGGCCACTGGCTGCAGTAACTGTTTCATCTATGATGCCATGTGAAATGCAGCCAGACTTTCCATGGCATGAAAGTGCAACAGGAGCAGACTGCTACAGGTGCTTCCAAAATAAGAACATTGGAAAAGAAAGCTTTTGAAAATAAATATTTTAACTATCAGTCATCACAAATGTCTGATCCACCATGGGGCAAGCAGGCAGTAAGCACCTGGGAGATCACTGTAGTTACAAAAGACATCTAAAAGCACTGATTGCAGCTGTGAAATAAGAAAGGCTATTCCTTTCACTGCACCTGATTTGGAGAGAAGCACATGGATTTCACACTTCTGCTCCTAGGAATTCCAGGCTGTACATGGATAAATTATGGTCACACAGAGAGAATTATGGTTGCTATGAGGAGAAGCATTTCACTTAGCCAGAGCAGAACTGCCTCCCCCTTGCTGCTGCCTGTGACTACAAGTACACAAGACAGACTGCATGCATACATGTGGACATGGTGGGAACAGCAAAAGGCAGGAACTGAGGGACCCTTAACTTTCCAGTACTCAGGTACTCCAGCTTGCTTCCTTTAATTCTGTACAGAACCTTCAGTTACCACCCAAAAGGCAGGCAGTGACTACCCAAAAGGCAGGCATTCCTGCCTGGAGGTCCTTAGTGCCTCTGGTAAATGGGAGACAGCACTTACCTATTTAGCCAGTGCAAGTGCCTATGGAAATAAAGGTGTTTTCTGCACCTGAGGTGGTAAGGCACCGGAACAGGACGCCCAGAGAAGCTGTGGATGACCCGTCCCTGGAAGTGTTCAAAGCCAGGCTGAATGGGCTCTGAGCAACCTGGTCTAGAGGAAGGTATCCCTGCCCATGGCAGGGGGTTGGAAGGATATGAGCCTTAGGATCCCTTCCAATCCAAACCATTGTACAATTCTATTCACTTTTAAAATGGTGAGTGAAGGCTTGGTTTATCTACATAACAATGAAGTTAGTAAAGATAAGGCTAAAGTAAAACATGAAACTGAAACTTTCACTCCTAATTCATTCCTTCTGTAGATACTCCTGTTCCAGAGTATAAGCACTGAATTAAGATAATTTTAATTCTGAACTAGAACACCCAGACATTCAGTTAAAATACAAAGGTTTTGTTTAAGAAAAGATTAAGTGAGACAATTTGATTATTTCAAACTTATTTTTTCATGAAAATATTTCTAAATGTTTGACACTTCCATTTAGGGAGCAAATACTGTTTGTGGTTAAGAATCAAAGAAAGAAGAATGGGTGGTCTGGGAAGCTGAGGGAAGGGAAGAATTAGAAGAATGTTCCAAATAAACTCTGAAGATATACTTCCCAAGATGAGACCAAACACTGTTTCTGCCCACGCAGGAGACAGTGCTGGCTCTTCCTGCAGTGGTAGGCAGGGAAGGTATCGGCAATGTCGAGACTGGCTGCAGGCCCTGGGCAAGCAATCCCCTAAGGTTAATGTATTGGTAATACACCAGATGCCACTGGCACCACATGGAAAAACAGGGTGAGTGAATTCCAGCAAGAAATGGGGCCAGGTCTCCAAGACAAGATCCCAGATCTGATCTCACTTATGGACCTGTGATAGAGATCAGACTGGATCTACACAGTGCCCTTGGATCCAAATATCCCTGAAGTTCAAGGTCTCTGTTAGGGGCAGCCCTATTTCACAAAGGGCTATTAAGCTTTGCACAATGCTGACCTTCTCTCCAGGCAGGATGTACATAAGACAGAGCAGAAGAAATGTTAGTTACAGGGTAAGTACAGTAATTGCCTGGAAGGACCCTGACAGCATCCAGCTATCTGGTGATTTCCTGGGGGCAAATTTAGAGACAGCACAGCTGAGAGCTGCCCCTTCCCTTGCTGCCTGAGACAGGGCTGACTTCCCATGGGAGCCAATACTAAGCTGAGCATCTACAAAACAGCCTCTGGCATAACAGCCAGAGAAAACGTGAGAGGTAGTGGTGACTATTCTAAAACCTGGTGACAGAGGAAGAGTCAAGATACTGCCCCAGGCAAATCTGCCTTCCCCAGGGAGAATGCAACATCTGAAAGCAGTTCATCACCTAGCTCACCTCTGTCATACCCATTTCTTTGATGGGATCCCACCAACTGCTTGATTTGCTGCACCCAAATCTAGCAATGCTTTTCATTCCACGTGTGTTTAAGCTGGAATACTGGCAGAGCCTCATATAGACCAATGAGCTCTGCTCCATCACTGAGCTGAATAAAGGCCTCCACAACCAACACCATACAGGAGAAAGCTCCGTCAGTGCTTTCAACTGAGAGAATGATGGTGTGGAAAGAACATGTAAGCTAGGATTGCCACTGCATGGACACTCCTGGCAGATTACACATGTCACAGATACACTAGCCTGAATTTGGTGATGTCAACTCACCTGTCAAAAAGGGGTTTCTCTCCACAATCAAAAGAATCCTGCAGATCTTTGACAAGGTTGGCTTGTCCAGGCATCCGAAAGAGCCCCTCCTCTGTAAGACCTCGCTCCCGAATAAAATCCACACACTGTTCCACCAGCAGAGGGGCCAAGCGCTGGCCATACTTCCGCTCATACTGCACGGTGTCCTCCAAGCGCTGTCCAAAGATCCCTGACAGCAGAGAGCAAGAGAGACATCTGGGGGTCAGCTTAAACTCTTCCTGAGCTGCTGCTCGGGGCACGCAAGGAGGAGAGCTTTCACATGGAGGGATCAGCCAGTGTGAAGGCCCAGTTTCTAACAGACTCTGAAGAATAAAGCTATTTTAAAATACAAGAATTACATGATGAATAATTTTTTTTTCTGCTTAACAGTGCTTCAAATTATCCTCTCCCCTAAGCTAGTTTATATGTCATACACAAGGAAGGTGGGTTTAAGGTTATGTTTATGGTTATCCACGGCTGTGCTGAATTTGGATTAAGTAATTTTACTTTCATTGCGTCTTCCATTCCAAGAAGACCAAAACAAAGGTTACATTGACTTTATGGGACACATTTCCTTCCTGCATGCACTCACTGCTTAGGCTGTCACACAGCTGCCCTCCACTAGTTTGCAGCTGGCCAGCCCAACAGGCAGCAATCCCACTAGGAGGGGACTGCTAACACAGTAGAGTACAGTTGTCAACATGAAAACTGGAAATTGTGAGAATCTTCTGCCATCCTAAGAGACCCTATTTCTTTTCCTTTAATTAAACTTGCTGAATGAAAATTGAAAAAATAACCAAAACAGAAAAATGCATGCAAAATCCATTGCCCTTCCTACTAAAAAGTGTGTGCTGTACTTCTCACATATTGAAAATACCAGAAGCACCATATTCACTAAAACCACACTAGGTTAGTTCTTTAGTCAGATCTACTGTAGACATATATCATTAAGCATGAAGCCCTGTCTTTTTCTCTGGGGAGTATGGAGTTCCTGGCCAATATCAGCTGCTGAATGCCACTGCTGGCATCAGGTGTTTCAACAATGCAGAAAGGACTCAGGCTGTAAGGGCCAGAGGTCTTAGTTCAATCCCTACCACTAGGAGACTGCTCCATGTAAAAGGACTGCCACTGAGTTGAGTTCTGAAACTCTAATTTTAACATCCTACAATGTTTGGTGGAGTAAGGGAGGATAGTATCCAAGTTTTGGCAATAAAAATTCAGTAAGTGAGGGAATCCCAGAATCTACTCCCAAAATTTCAGAATCTACTCTCAGAATTTCAGAGGATACCAGAGCAGAACAGATAGGAAATTCTATTCAGGGATTTCTCAAAGCTACAGGAAGTTTTCTACAGATATCAAGGATCTTTAGATCACTAATTCAGCACTCAGTTAAACCTGCAGGTCTGAGGAAAAAAAAGCAGCATGCAATATTGGAGTCACACTGTTTCACACACAATAGCCAGAAGCAGTGTTTAATGCTTGCATCTCTGTGCTCCTATCAGGCCAGGGAATTTGGTCATTTCTTGAAGGCTCTACTTACCTTCCTCTGCTAGTGACCATGTGTTCCTTCTTTTTTTTTAGTGCTACATTCATAAGAGGCTGATTACTCTGGGTAGGATGTTCCCTAACCACCCACCACCATTCTTCATAGGAGACACCATGTCAAACCATACCTGCTTTCTATATTCAGACCAACCCTGCAGAATCCTTAGTGAAACAAACCTCTCATTATCAGTTTCAACTCACTGAATGAAAGCTGCAAGAAGGATCCTGAAGTCCAGTTTCCTTTCCCTGTCTGTGTGTCATACATCAGAAGACAGAAACTCCTTACACCACAGCCTACACAACTGCATTACAGTATCAAAGCCGGAGGGCTGTGAAAAGTCTCAAAGGAAATTCCCTCATCCTGGCAGGAGGGCATGCCCTGGAGCCTGGGAGTGACTTATCTTTATCTCTGTATATATTGAATTTATTGCAGAGTAAAGGTTTTATTAGTTCTTATTTCTAATCTCTTCTAGTTTTCACTGAGTTAGGTGTCTCTGAAGTCAGTTTCTAGGATAGGGACTCTCTGCTTTTGCACAGATTGCTTTGCAATCTCATAATGTAATCCCTGCTGTCATGATGGGGCATATCTATTTCCTTAAAATGATACATGTTCACTTCTTAAGATGCAAGACATATAAGTTCAGGAAGGTCAGGATGTGGCACATGTCAAAGCAATAGCAGCCCTCTCTTCTCAAATCCCTGCTTGCTGAATATGTTTCCTAATGGGTCTGTCTAGAGAAAACTCTGGGGAAGAGGTGAATGCTCTGCATTCCCCAGGCATAAAGCACATATACAATGTTCTTCTGTAAGCTCATGTTCTGATGTTCTACACTTTACTCAGATCAAGGACAAAGGCAGTGTCAGACACACACATAAGCAAGCACACAGAACAACCATATGCATCATCTCCACTGAAGCTCTGTCTACTTTTCCCCCAGCCTTGACTGGTCTGTGCTAAGCAACATCTCTAATACATTTCAGGCAATATTGGTCCTTGCCTTTACAGTCAGCTTGGATCACAACAGCAATAGCTTTCCAGGTGCAATCTACCTGTGGGTGACTTCTGGTGACAAGTGGACTACAGTCAAACAGAGACCACCAACACAGAGATTAAAGAATGTGATGCAAAGATAACAGAGATAGAAGGGAGATCTGCTTTGAGAGTCAGCTGGAGCAGCAGATAAACCCCTCACAAATACAGCATCACCATTACTGAAGGTGTCTCCTGCACAGTCAGATGCTGGAGATCCTATCTTTACTCCTTCTCACACACTGAGGTCAGCAACATCTTTTTCTCCTGGATGAAAACAAGTGTGTTTGGAGGAAATAAAGGCACTGAAATACTCTTATACTGCAATACTCTTCACCTCCCTCCAGACCATTTCAAACAAGTAACAAGAAAAACCAGATATGAAACCAAACATGACTGAGGATGGAGCTGATCTACCTATCACATGATGAGTGAAAGGAGCTGGCACAAGTGTGGGTTTCTTCTTGTGTGACAGTGTCTACTGAAGGGCTGTGCTAGTGACATCACACAGTCTGCACAGGTCATTTTTTGATGGGGAAGAGGACACTGAAGCCATTTCCAGGGTGAAAGGCTTCCCCCAGCCCAGCTCTCTCAGCTGCCTCCCACCCTGGTTTGGCAGCCCCACTCTAGCCAAACTCAAGTTGCAGATCTATGCTGTTCTTTCCCTTGAACTCGAACCTTTATTTTCCAGGTAAGCATTAGAAGGGATCACCAAACATTGCTCAGACAAAATATTTCACCCAAGCTAAGCCTGTTGCTAACTGCAACTTTCCCTTTATTAACTTTTTCAGTTACACTGCAGCTCTATGCTTTTTCTTTCTCTCTATCATACTTTTTTTTGCTGAGTTACAGACAAGGGCCACCACAGATGCTGCTCAGAAGAAAGACTGAGTCCAGGCCAAGTCTTACAGCAGTAAGAGCATTATGGTCAGTGTTAAGAGAGAAAAAGCACAGAGCTGCAATTAGTGGGGCTGGAAAGTTGTCCTTGAAATTGTTCATCTCTGCAGTGGCTGCAGAACTTGTCCATGGCTTAGAAAAGAAAAGTAGTGTTAAGGTTCATAAAAAGAGAGAGCTAAGAGCTATCTACGGAGTGGGGCTGGTCAAAGGCAAGTTTGAGATATTGACAGCTCCAGGCTTGCAGAAATCTTTCATCTGGGCATCTGCTGGGGGGCTTTGAAGAAGTTCAGGAGAATTATCACTTGAGCCCTCTCAGTCACACTGGCAACAGACTTAGCAGATGTGCCTACTTCAGTCTCTCAGGGCTACACAAGGCAAACTGAGGAACTGGCGGCTCTGTATCGTTCATCTCATTTCTGTCAGGTTTCAGAGCTTGTAAAAGTGATGTAGTCAGATGTCTCTGAAACTACCAGCATGTGACAACATCTCTGGTTTGTACAGGGACTGCCCTGCCTTGCAAGGAGAAGCAATGTGGAGCCAGTCACACACAGCCTCATCCGCCGGCTCCTCAAGGCACAGGCCTGTTTTTAATCACTGGGCCCTGCAGCTCAGACTGAACTTGGCAGCACTTCACTCCACTTGATGATCCCACTGGAAGACATTAAAGTCTTTTTTCTCCATTCTAAAGAAGGGGAGCCAGTGCCATCCAGTCACACTGCAGACAGAGTTAAGCTGGAAATAAAGCCAAAAGCTTACTAGCAACCCATGGGTTAACTTTCCTTGTCATACCCTCATCTATAGCTAGGCTCTTTTGTTTGGTTTCAAAGTAGAAAAAAACTACAGCATGCCTGGAACCACATCCTTAATCTCAGAAAGATTCAAGAGATACTAAAAAAATGGGCTAGCAGAGCTACAGAATTTCCTTCCTCTACTCCAACAAGCTGCCTCTGTTCTTTACAGATTTAGGTGACTCTTTGTGGAAAAAGCAAGCCAGGAATGATGTACTGACTAAGACACAGACAGGTCTGTCCTGGCCTGAATAGCTCACCCACCAGCTCCAGGCATACAAAGCCTATACATTCAGCTATGCTGTCCAGACATGCAGTGGGCAGGAAAATATATGCTCTCTGCTACATTTTTCCTCATAAGAGGCTCTGATTTCAACCAAAATAAACTAAAGACAGAGATAAAGTCAGTTTTTTAGTAGATTTTCTTCATGGGGAGGACTAAGGACTCTGCATCTGCTTAAAGTGTGAAAAGTCCAGGCACACCTACGTCAGCTGTATGTACAGCTTATTACACACACATTAGAAGATGTGTGGGAAGATAATCAGGCTTACACCTGGATGCTGCTATACAACAGTACATACACCCGCGCACGCATGTGGTGCCTCACAGACAGGCAGTTTATGGATATAAAGATTGTGTACGTGCTCACCTGCACAGGTAAGTGCCTGCTTTTACCTTCCCACTTCCATGCTTAAGTTCCCATTTATCGGTCCCTCTCATTCATGAAAGCAGCGAGAAAAAATCACCGGCAGACATTCAGAAATGCTTATGCTTCCACAGCACGAAACACACACAAATCTTTAACTTGTTTCCCCTCCCCTAGCCCACCCAAGCATACTCTATGTGAATTACTGCAGCAGCAACAGAAAAAGGAGTTTCATGGTAGGACCCATATGTACCTAAAAAAAGATAGTCATGAACAACTAAGCAATCCAGCCAGCCAAAGAATGCAAGAACGGGAGAACAGAACGGAAGCAACAGACAATTAGGAATCAAGAAAAACTGATTAAATAACTTGCTCAGAGTCATATAAACGGGTCTGTGGTAGAACTTGGTGTCTTCTGACTCTGCTCCCACAAAGAGCAGTGTTCATATACTAGAAGCTGATTGCTCTCATCCGCATACATCCATTTAAACATTCTGTGTATATGCAAAGAGAAGCACTCCTTCCCAGAACTATCTTCACTTGCTAGCTTGATATCCGGTAGTATTTTTGGCCATAGACTGTATTCTTCCCGCTCCTTCCCCCTTTCTAAAGTCAGCTCCTATTTTAGATTCTTAGCCTCTGTCTAAGGCTACACTTAAATATCTGCTTTTTCTCTAGCAAAAGGAAACCGTAACAAATCTAAACTCTGGAAAATCATCTCGTACCTCTCGTTCTTGTGCAGCACTCCGCTACATGGCAGGCGCTGAGCTTCAAGCAGAAACCAGGCAGTGTCAGACAGCAGGAGCGGCAGAGAAAGAAAGTCCTGACTTCAGGCATCAGACACATTCTGAGTCCCAGCACTGGCAGCTTTCCATTCACCCAGCGCTACAGAGCAGAGAGCAGCCGATCTGCCCTGGGAGATAATCTCGGCAGCACATCTGGTCTCAGCTCCACAACTCGGCATTAATTATGACTTGTGCAGAAAGCATTTGAAATATCCAATGAGATGCAGAGCTCCCCGGCTCGCTCAGCACAGGGAGGGAGAGAGGAGAAAGACAGGCAGGTAGGGTCTTGCCCACCCTCGAAGCAGCCGCCAATGTAAACAGCAGCTAAGTATGGGTCACAAGTTTTAACAAAGGCATCCCCCATCGGCTCTGTAATATATTCATGCTCTAATTGCTTGTCAGATCTATTCTAGATAGCTGGAAAAGCTGAGCAACAGTTGCTGTCTGCATGCCATACTCTGGATCCTTCCTGATACCGGCAATATTACTGTGCTGCAGGCAACCTGGTGCCCTGGTCTGGCCTCCCGTCTTCTTGCAAAGCACCAGAAGCAGAAACCTGGATTTGGAGGGGAACATTTCCCCACAGTAGCCTTAGCATGCTCTGAGAATACCTCCACAGCTCTGGGACACGTTGGAAAGTCTGACAAAGCTTAGGAAAAGTTACGCTCCTGCAGGCTTTTTGGTGCTTACCGCCTCTGCTTTAGCTCTTTACAGAGAAGTTGCCTGAATTAATAGCTCAGCTGAATAACAGGTAGGGGAAAGGACTACAACTCCTTACACGTGAACCAATACCCTACCACTTTACTTGCAGAAAAACATTCATCTCCCCTCAGTTCCTGCTCTCAGGGTAAGAAGCCTGCCATTAACAAAAATGCTTACCATGCAATGCCCTGTGCAGTTATACAGAGGTCAGGCCTCCATCCCATTCACAAAATGCACTCATGTGACTGCAGATCTGCAGCAGTCACCAGCCAAAACCCTTGCACCAAGCTTCTGAGTAATTTTATCAATATTAGCTAACTTCTTCTCCCTCTGCAGAAAAAAACCAAACCAAAACAAAGTTACATCTGTCCACAGCTGCTCATCTGCGTCGGCTGTTAAAATCTCTGTGGTCACTACATAGAGCACACTCACCTTAACTTAGTGGCACACCCCTTTCTTAGCTACACTGTGGCCCAGTTTGAACACAAGTCTAAGAAGATACTGACCCAGCAAACAAGTTACAAGATCCTCATCAGTGAGACAGTGTTGCCCCACAACAAACTCCTCTATATTCTGTTTTGAACAAAAGCTCCTGAAGAAAAGAATGCCTCTCGCTTATACGAGTGAAGGCCACACCAGGATCAAAAGCTTCAGTTCTTGAACATGGTGTGACTCTTAGGGCTGTCATGGGCAGGGCCAGAAGCTGGGACTTGGATGATCCTAGTGGGTCCCTTCGAACACAAAATACTCTATGACTGTCAAGATAGTAAGGTATTCCTGAGCTATTTAAGGTATACTCTGAGTAGCATGGTACTTCACAGCTAGACACCAGAAGCCCAGTCAATACACTAAACAGAATTTAAAACACACTAAAGAATATTTAGAAAGTGATGGAAATCCTTAAACCAAAGGTACAAATGAGGTCCTGAGCATTCTTCCCCCTTTTATTATCCTCTCTTTCCTTGTGGTGAGCACAGCAGGCTGCAGGTTAGGAAGAGTCTGCCCACAATGCTAACTGGTGAGCAGGACCAATCCTCTTTTAAATGGCTGAGACACCACCAGAATTTCTGGCACTATTTCCTGGAATAATACCTCAAAACATGTCACATCTGCTAACATTACAGAGCCTAGGACTCAGTGCTTGGGATGGGAGCACAGAAGATAGTAAATGCAGACTTTTATTCTTCCATTCACTTCTCCACTTCTGTTTTCCACCTCTCAAAACACAGGAAGGAGGTATCCATTGAAAGTCATGCTGTTGAACATGGATTTTATTAGACCCAAAGTATAATTAACCTGTGAAATTCAGCCTTTCTGTGGCCAAGGACACAGCATGACTCAAAGCATGATTAGACTTCAGTAGAATTTACAATGCTATGAGATGATGCTGATGCAAACTCTTCTCCAAAGTGCTAACACAGCTCTCTGGTGAGAGAAAAAAGCTGGAGCACATGCTTGCTCACATAAGCACCAGAACTGAGGCAGAAAATGGCAGCTGCTTCAGTGTTGTTCCTAACACAAGGTAACTGCAGCTATAGGTGTCCTGTGACAGCACCAGTGTGCTACACACTCCACAAGTACCACCTGTCTTCTTATAGGAAACTCTTAATCCTTTTAAAAACATGGTGCTAAAATTCATGACTTATATTAAAGAATATGATGAAACTGGAATAAAAATATCTCTCTCACTCTATATATATATCTATAAATATTTCTCCAGTGTTTTGAATTTCCATGTCATACTTGGATCCTGCTTTCTCTATTAACCACATTTGTCAAAAATTAAATCCAAGATTCACACATCATCACTGGATTGCAGGGGCTGCAGACTCCAGAAGTATACTTGATACTGCAAGAACAGCAATATAATCCAAAGAATTTGCCACATTGCATATAAAATACCATCAAAATTTTCACTTGGAGATCTCCCCATACACATGTGCCAAGGAGAGATGGGGAAATGGAGACTGAACTGCCTCTTTCCCTACTGGTATGAAGTTGTTTAACTGTAAAAAAGTTTAGCAGCTCTTATTTTCTACAAAACAACTTAGGTTTATAAAATTGTTCAGACACTACATCTCCCATGAACTTGCTACTGAGGAGCTGGATGCACTTTCTTTCCCAGTGTCATTGCAGGGAGAGAAGCCCTAGCACTGCTCTCATGAGCAAGCACTACTGCACTTATTCTGCTGCAGGTACCAGAACAGGTAGAAAGCAATCTGGAGTTTGGCTAGAAAATTCACTACAGCTCACACAACCACTGAAAATCCAGGCACGTTTCAGGCTTGGCATCTAACTCAGGTGAAATTCAGTCTTCAGTCTGGTTGCAATAGACAGGAATAGTGAACCCACATGAACTCAGACTATTTCTCCTCATCTCTGATTGTGAGCAAACTTGTTGGCTTGCACAGCTCTAGCAAGTGCCTATGGGGTGTGTGTATTTTTAGATGCTGGCTTAGAGGATTAGCTGATACACAGGTACACTCAAAGAGATCTGAGGGAGCTCAGATGTGGGTAATTGCTCTATTTGTACAGAAGGGCCCAGTGTCAAAGTTAGAACCATAGCTGAAGTTCCCTGTTTTTCAAGATAGTTGAACTTTGAACAGACTCTTTTTTTAACCCAGGTAAACCTGGGCACTTGAACATCTTCTATCTGCTGAAAGCTGGCAGTGAACTGGCTAGAGGTGATCAATCACAGAGCTGAACCCAGCAGGAAAAACCTCGGCATGAATGTGTTCTGTACAGAAATTTTTCCTCCCCATTTCCTCCCTTTCCAAACACTTTGGTCAGATCCTTCTCTCAACAAAATTATGTTTCCACACCCCTCACCTGCTCTGGGGTCTCAACCTTTACTGGTGAAATTAAATCTTTTGAGGACAAACAGGCTTCTGTTTACTGACTGATAAAACAGTTCACTCTAGGTTAAAGATTAGCAAATAGCTATGCTCACCTTTCTGCCACAGTAGATTCTTCTTAACCTGTGTGATGTGTCTTCCCATCTCTCTAAAATGTGCCCAGAGAGGAACTGACTAAGCAGCACTGTAAATTACCCTGTGATGGACTGACCAGTTCATGCTCCAAATTGAGACTGTAACTGTACTCACAAAGAAAAGATGATAAACAGACCTCAACATCACTTAACCACAGAATTCTGAACCCAGAGCCAGCCCCCTGTGTTTATTGCTCTATTCCTCTCCAAACAAAGGCAAGAGCATTTAGAGAACAAAATATCAAGAGCAGCAAAAAATGCCTTTTGGCAAGCGGTGATCTGGACCAATGTGCCCAGGACAACTATTTCTCCCCACAACCTGAGATCATATTTTATAGAAATTTTACTTATTGACTCTTGTATATGTCTCTCTATGTTTAAAAGACAGCTTCCATACAATTGTCTGAAGCTGTGTCTGTAGAACGCACCTGATCAGCAGGTCATCTCTTTCAAGTGGTGCTGCTTCTTTATGTCCCCACTGTGGAGAAAAGCTTTACAAAAATTCTGGGTGTTGGTTAGTAAAAAATAGTTATGACACGGTGTAATTGCTGCCATCAGTGTCTCATCACTAGAGACAGATGAGAATTACAGTTGTGGGTTCAAATGAAAGGATCACAGAGTCTGAAACCTCTAGTATAGAATAAAATAATTCACCTGTATTTCTGGCCATCCAGGAACCTGGCAGGGACTGTGATCCAGACACACAGCCAACATTTAGTACATTAGGCACTTTAATCCATTCAGAAAGCCAAACAAGCTTATGTCCTGAAGCTTTTCCATATCCCAAGGTTGATAACATAAGCACAATCATTCACTGAGATGCAGACAGGATCAACACTGAACACATGGATTTTTATCCAAATCAAACTTCATCATAAATACCTCTGCCAGTCTCTAACCTTCAGTTTTAAAACTTACTACCTGGTCAATTGCATAAGGTTTCACTTTGGTGCATCCTCAAACTCAGTCAGTGATGAAAATCTGTTATCTAATTTCCATATATTTATCTTTATCCTCCACTGTTCACCTAAAATCCTCACCAACTTACAGCTTTACCACCCAAGCAATAAAGTCATTGTCTAAGTTCCAACAGCAGCTAAGCCTGACCAGCTGTGCTTGGGGAAGGGGCAGCATTTAGCATCCATTTGTAAAATAGGCAAAACACTTCAGTAAATTTGCGAGTCTTTAAAGAACACTTCTGGAAGTAGTAAAGAGCTGAATGTTCCCTTCTCTAACCTGCAACTCAGAAGACATGAAGGGGAAATTGCAAGTCCAGTTACATGATGAAGAAGAAAAAAAGGAGCAACTGTGGATGGGAGAAGGGTAACATTAGAAAGAAAATAGGAAAAGACAGATGGTGAATTTATTTCTTCTCAGCTCTTAAATGGTTAAAATTGCAACTTGCAAGGAGCAGGCTACCATTCCCTTTCATTCAGTAATCACATATTCTCATAACATTCATCAAAGGAATAATACACAGAAATTAAAATACTTGCCTGCAAGCTGAGAAACACCACAGGAACACATTTGTCCCATTAATACAATGCCAGGACGTGCAGTGAGAACCACCAGTGTTTTAAAGACTGTCAGCTCTCAAATGTCAAACATGAATCTAATGATTCCAGGAAGAGTCTCACTGAGAAACCACCAGTGTAGGGGGTGGTACTGCTCAGACTGTGCTACAGGTAGTAGCCACCAACAATATAACAAATGCACAGCCACTGTCAACTCTCCGTGGAACTTACCAGCTGAAGAGAAGAGGAAAGCAAACACAAGCCTCATCGTATTTTATCTAAAGTTGAATTGCTCTTTGTGAAATGGGCATATTAAGCTAGTGACTACCTTCAGAAATGTTTCCTTTGACTGCCTAGGTAGACTTATCTTCTATGAACACGTCTACTTGTATTTTTAATCCACTTGTTCTTCTTATTTCTGCATCTTGTGGCAGCGAGTTTCACAATTCAGTTTGTGCTCTGCATGAAACTTCTTTTTTTCTTGGTGTAAGCCTCATGACTGTGCAACTGTTCAGATTCTCCTTAGGTGTGTCATTTTATCCATCAGACCTTTCTTCAATCTTCTCTTTTCCCAGGACCTCTTCAAAGTAGTTTTTTAGAATTGTTAAGGAAAGGGCTTCAGACAGATTTTACATCTTAATTGCTTATACAACCTCTGGAACACAGGATCATTTCAGGGGTTAGCTTGTATTAAAAATTCTACCCTAAGCTCAAAAAACCTCTCCTAGCACAAGTTTCATTCAAATGGAAACATGCCCATATGACGTTTCATTTCATCAAATCAGTGCTTCCCCACGAGAAGAAGTTTCATCGAGCAAATCCCATGAAAAGCTTTACCCTGCTCACCTACAAATGTAACAGAGGTGACTTCTGTCTGTAGTTCTTTCCCTGTCTGCTAATCTAGTTGAAGTGAGACAATGAGAAGCTGCCTGCGATTCCCCAGCTCTGGGTCTCTGCTCTTTGGTGCCCCAGACTGTCCATAGTAACAGATAAAGCACTAGAAATTAATTCACCTGATGCCAAACTGCATCACCCTTCAGAAGTCACTGGAACAAAGCCGGCTGAAGACACCTGAGGATAGTGCTGCAGTGCAGAACTCATGCTGCTGCCTGGGGCTTTTGAAACCAGTAGCAAGGGACTTTCCCCCAGAGGAGTCCTAACACAGCACTCCAAGAACATCCATTTCTGCTTCGGGATGACCAAGGTCCCCACTCAGAGCCCAGACCCAGCCTGGGCACTAGTACTGAATGTCACTGAAAGCCTTGATCCAGCAGCTTCAGAGGTGAAATATCTGCAAGGAGCAGGGGAACAGGATCTGACTTCTAAAGGCAAGATCTTTAAAACTCAGTAAGGAACACCTTGACGTGCTTTAGTTTTGCTTTTAGTTTTAGACCCTTCCACCAATTTTTTCTACGCACTACACATCAACCTTGATAAGAACCACTCTGAACCTTCTCTTCTTTTGGCTAAACAATCCCAGCCTCCTCAGCTTCTCTTAGCACTTTACTTGCACAATCCTTTAATCATTTTAGTGGCCTTTCATTTGACTCACTCCAGTAATCCCATGTGCTTTGTGTCCCAGGCAAACCACAATTGGACAAAGCATTCCAGGTGTGGAATTACTAGTGCCGAGGGGAAGGCTCAGCTCCCTGAACCTGCGGGAAATGCTCTTCCTAAAGCAGCCCAAGAATTTGCCGGCCACAAGGGTGCATTGCTGGCTCATGTTCAACTTGTCCAAGAGCATCCCAGTTCTATGTAAAGATGCTTTCCAGTCAGTCAGCTCCCCATGTGTACTGTTGTCTATGTTCATCAACTGCAGGTGCAGGACTTTGCATTACTCTCTGCTGAACTTCATGGGGTTCCTGTTCAGTCCTTTCTTCAGCCTGTTGAGACCCCTCTAAATGATGACACAATTATCTGATGCACCAATCAGTCCTCCCACTATTATCTGCAAGCTTGCTGAGGGTGTACTCTGTCCCATTATCCAGGTCATTAACAAAGCTGTTAAACAGTACTGGCCCCAGCACTGCCCTTCACATCCATTGCCAGATTCAATGCCAAATTGCTTTAGCCTTCCTAAGTCCATTCCTGCATGCTCAGGAATTTCTCTGTATTCTTCCTCTTAGATCACCTGTCCCTGCTTCCACTTCTGTGCTCCCATTTTAGCTAATGAGCTTTGTCACAAGCATCTTGTTCATCCATGCAGACCTCTGCCACCTTTGCTTGGCTTCCTGCACAAGGAAGAGGACTGTTCTTGAGCTTGAAGGAAGTCATCCTTGAAAATCCACAAGATCTCCTTCTCTTCTTCTCCTCAAGATCTCCCCTCTTCTTTTCAGGACCATATCCCATGGCATTCTTCCAAATACATCCCTGTTGTCAAGCTCCATGGTTTTAATCTATTTGCCTTGCAGAATGATGCCATCAGAGTGGCTATTTTACAGACAGTCATTTTCACCTCAGGCAAGTCATCTGACTGCTCAATATTTCAGATTCCTCCTTAACAAAAAATGAGGACAATTGCCTTTCCCTATCTCAAGGCTGTAACATGATGGTAAAATATGTTGGTCATAAAGCAGTAATAGAAGCCCCAGATATATCTGACAGAGATACATTAGAAAAAAAGAACTTAATCAGGTCTCAGAAACAGCTCTTGAAACATTTCTCTGTTGTAAACACCTCTGGCAGCAAGATCTACTTCCAACTTACTTTAGTTATTGTATCTTAGTTTCCATATCTACAGGGGTACCATCTGCTTGGGATACTTTTGCCTGGGGGCAAGGCTAGCTCAGCACATCCTCACAGATGACTCAGGCACCCCCTAGTCCAGGGCAGATACCTGACCTCATAACCCCCATCATCTTCCTCTTCCCCTGGCTGGGCCCATCTCCCAGCATTAAACAACAGCAAGAGCAAACACTGATAAGATGCATCAGGCGCCAGCTATCTCGGCATAAGAGATAACAGCAGGTATCAGGCACAACAAACACCCAGCGCCACTCCCCACACACCTGGGGGGAGCCTGCACAAGGGAAGCCCACCCTGACACCTCCTGAAGGGGCTCTTCCTGGGAGAGCCTGCTAAGAAGAAAGGGAGTAGAAATCTCCTCTGTCTTCAGACTGTGCAAATAACAGAAGCTGCTTCCTTCCTCCTCTTCATTACCTCTTCAGTGGTATTTTAGCATCTTAAACTCACTGACATGGCTCTAGCTTTATGATGCTCTTACTGGAAAATTCCCATACCTCAGGTGGAAAAATTAAAACTCAAGACTCCCAAAACTTAATGTCATATCCTAAGTCCTAAATAGTTTGGCATGCTGGTGGACATGCACCTAATATCAATATCTGACCCTTCAAAACAGTCATGGTTGCTCTCATGCAGATGTTATCTCAAAGACATTTACTCAATTAAAGCAGGATTTCTAATTAGGCCTATGTAGGGCTAGTCTTGCACTACCCATAAGGACATTGAGCCAAGAATTAAATTGCAGTTCAGACAGTCATCCCACATCTTGCAGCTCTCCCCTAATATAAGACATAACTGCACAGTGCCCTGGTTCCCCCCAAAAAAAACATTCTCTGCACTGTTTGCTGGCAGAAGAAGAAAGAATCCACACATCATGGTTTATCTTTTTGGGAAAGATGTCTGGAATTAATGACAGTAGATGAGCTTCTTTAACGGACACTTCTTCAGACCCCACCAGTTTAACAGCGACTATTCCTCCTGAGCAGAGAAACTACTCATGAAGCTCTTGCAACACAATTACTTTGTCATAGGGTTAAAGCTCTCCATGTTTGCCTAAGGGAAACACATCCTTTCCAACTACTTCACCTCCCCTCCATCACAAGTAACTGATGAAAGCTTGGGATGAAGAGGAGGAGAAATTAGGACAAAGTAATGGAGAAAGAAAAGGGCTGAGACATGTATTTCTGGCAGAGAAGTGAGGAACTGCTCATGGCAAGACAGAATACATAAACAGAAGAAAACAAACACAAACATAAATCAAGATTAACACAGAATGATTCTGTCTCCAAGCTGTGCTGGTTGTGTGCTGAGCTGTGAGAGAGTTATGCCACTTGACATGCAACTTAGGCACCAAAAAGCTGAGGTTTTGTATCACGTGGTCAGAAATTTAGTCCTAGCCAAACTCTGTTTTACAGCTGATGCAGGACAGACATGAGGAAGGCACGCCAACTGAGAGGTGGGCACACGAAAAGGAATTTCCTTGCAGTGGCTGTATCTCCTCAGACTAGAAGTACAGTCCCACCACATCAGTACAGTCTAAGATCTCCTCTCTCCCCCAGCTACACAAAACACTTTCAACACATCCAGCTTGGGAGGGCAAGGGCAAGGTCACTCTCACCCAAGCCTGTGGCCACAAACCCTTTGATTTAGCACTGTGACACTGCTACAAGCACTCCACATTAAAGAGCAGCCATTGAACAGTAGGACTATAGGACACAGAGGGACTTCTCCAGATAAGCTTTTAGTGGTGTAAACTTGGAGCAAAATTTGTTTGTCACAGAGGTAAGAAGAATCATAGAAAACAGTTTCAATCATCCTCTCTCAAATGTGCTCCAAAACATGCTTTTATCAAGTCACTGTGACAAACTTCTTTCCTAAAGGCAATCAAAATAGATGGAGTACTCTCAAATCTCAGTTTACAAAATCTTCTGCTCTGAATGAGATATACTAGACTCAAGAACTGAGGAGCCTGAAACTCAAGGAAATTTGTTCGAGGTTATTTTCCCTATAAACAAGACAGCTCTTCTTCAAAAGACTTTGGAACTCTAGGATTTTAGTTTAAGGCCACATTTGAAGTGTGTTTCAAAGAACACATTCCATGTGGCTTTTAAACCTGACAGCGTCTTCTATCAGTAAATTGTGATCCTCAGCAGCTTTGGGGAGCTTTCTGTTTTATTTTAAGAAGCCTTTGCTGTTCACCTTTAAGCACAGTTCATGTGCCCGCATCAACACGCAAGAAGGTACCCTCAACCTTTTTTTATTTATGTTTCTTCAATACATCAGCAAAGATTAAAGTGTGGTTAAGCCTTCCCTTTTATCTTGGCATAATTCGTTTTTACACCATATCAACCTACTCCAGGGCTGGATATTTGCATATTAATAATGAAGCCTGCTTTTCAATTCCTCCCTTCAGCTTAATATATTAAAAAGTGTTGATAGATAAGACTTGGCTCTCAAATTAGTGGTGGTGGCAAAGCAGAGTTCGAATTATTCAATTAAAACAGAGACAACTATGTTTATTGTCCTCCCACATTTCAGTTAAGCTGGAATTTCACTCAGGGAAACTGCCCTGCTCTGATTTTGATAGAGAAGGTGGAGGTTTGATCATTTCCCCAAACTGGCTAAAAACCACTGGGGAAAAATGCTTTGAATATCTTTACTGTTTCCCAGTTATTAACATTCCTATACATTCTTTGTGACGGGCAAAGAAACTGAGGATGCAGCTCCATGGTTTGTTTAAGCCAATTGATGTGTGGGCTGCAGTTAGAAGGAACACGCCTGCTCTCTTCCACACCATCACATCTCCCCATTGCCCTCACTGTGCTGGAATTACTTGTGTTGCAGCTGCATGGTTAGCAGGACCAAGGCATCAATCTACCTAGAAAAATCCTCCCCCCCTTTTTTTTACCTGCCAGGTCATTTGCTACTGCCCAACTCAAACCACCAGTATTAGCAGAATGAAGTGTGCTGGGACCACACAGCTGCCAGCAGTAGAAAACCCCTCCTGAGAGCAGCTGTCCCTTCACCAACTCAGAGAAGTGACCACAGCACAAAAGTCTGCTCTTGCAGCTTGGACTACAAAGCAGGCACAATCAAGCTAGCTTTAGGCTAATATATTTGACTATTAGGGCAGAGAGCTCAGGCTAGACTGACTGCCCAGCATGTACTCATGTTCTTGGGCAGTTTTTATCTACAGAAATAGAAAAAACATAGATACACAATAGCAATTCTTTCCAACTCTGCAAATGCCTGTGCTTCTCTTCTACAGTGCTTAAGCCAGCTCCTACCAACAGCCAAAGCAGCATTTGCTGACTTTGATCACTGAACCAGATCAAGTCTGCAGCTTGTGAAAATAGCAACAAACAGAAGCTGCTGTATTCCCTCCTGCACTGCTGTAATCTCCCCTCTGCTGCCTTGTTTCCACAGCCTCATTATTTCATTTTATGGTTTTTGGTGCTTCATAAAGCTCCAGTTCCTGGAATCAATGTAAGAGTAAGAGAGTCTGCCTCATTTAAAGAAAAGACAAAAATGTTATCTGACCACTTTGCAGAGAAATTCAAAGGTAAAGAAACATAGCCAATTAATTAGGAAATACTAGCCCCATAAAGAAACAAACAAACAAAAAAAAGGAAATCCATCACTACTTTTATGCTATTCTCATGTCTTTGTTTTTAAAATATTAGGATTTTTAATTATTTATTATTTTAACACTTAAAGATGTTTGTTTTGAAACTACTTCAAGAGACTGACAAAATACAAGCAAAATATGAAGCCAAATTTGCAGTGATACCAGCAGTGCTGACAGTACAATGCCCTAAAGATGGCTATTGCTAGAGAGTGCAGCATTTATCATTAATGAATGTCTCCTTTTTTCCTCACAGTATTTCTCAAATGCACGTTGCAAAGTTATAAAATACACACCATAAGGTCTACTACAAACAGCCACAGAAATACCAGCTCTGAAATTCTGAGATTTCTGATGGAGGGCCTGCACTGAACTCAGTCTAAAAGACCTTTCCGTGTGGACTGGAATTCAGAAGGGAAGCAAAACAAGCACATTCTCATGTTTGAGGAGAAATTACAGTGGACCAGAAAGTAGAGGGCTTTTTCTGTTCACAGCACGACAGCATCAAATGCAACCTCTCCAATCAGATACAAGCTAACTTTTGTACCTACACTCTCTCTGCTAAGTGACAGAAGGACCTTGGAAAAAAAATTGCATCACTAGAAATTGTCTTTCCTCCAGACAAACCAAATGCTGCTACACATAGATTCCAAATTTCAAAAGTCACTTAAAACAAAACAAACCCCCCCCCGCAAAAAATAAAAGGCACCCCAGGTAAAAGTGACTAACAAACACTGGGTCTTTTAGTGCATCAAGGTCACTTCCCCCCCCCTAGATCCAGGAAAACCAGTAACTTCAATTCAGCAAAAGTAATTGCATTACCTAGCCGTTATCTGGCACTTTTCTATCTGTACCACTCAAAAGAGGTTGACAGCACTATCTGCACATGATACCACTATTTGCATGAACTCCATCAGCAGTACACAAGTCACTTCAAAGCAGTTTCCAGTACCAAACCAGTAGTTGCTGTCACCAACACTGAACCGATAAGAAAACATCTGTGAATCCTTGTTCTGTGCTAAACCACAAAAACAACTCCTATCTAATCTACTGACTTGAGAATTTGAAGATTATTGTATAATGTCAACACTGAAAGTCTGGATGTTTTGTTCATTTTAACTACAGGGATTGTCAACAGCTGTATTACCCTACAGGTGTTCACTCAGCCTGAGTCTGCTCTTCCTCAGACAACCCCACTGAAGCCAGCGGAAGCTTTCCCTTCTCAACTGGGCCCTACCTTAACTAAACTAAGATTGAAAGTTTTGTTGTCTCTGGCTGTAAGAATGTTCAAGATGGGCATCTGCCCTTATGGAAGAAAATTGAGATAACTGGAAAAATCTTTCATTCCCATAAGATCCACAGAGTAATTTACTGTAAAAAACTGAATAGTGACAATAGTAGCATGTTTGTTATCACCACCCATTTCTAACTGAGACAGTTATACAGTCTGGATGTGCACTCCCCTTTCATTCCTGTCCATCCCCTGGCAAGAGAAAGAAAAATCAACCCCATCCCATGCTTCAAAACACTTCAGACAATCAAGAGCTTATCTAGACATCTCAGTGATTTTACAGTGTTACACATATCCTACATCTCAGTGATTTTACAGTGTTACACATATCCTAGTATCACAAGAATATGTTTTACCTTGAGGCAAATGTTTTAATTTATGTGCATGTGAGCTATTTGCAATACCTCCACCAAATGGAGCCCATATAACCCGTCGGATGGCTTTCACCCAATCTTCCATTTCATTCTGGGAATTAGCCATGAGCAGGAAAGCCTCATGATTGACAGGCATCTTTTCACGGTCCCCTGCACCTCCTGAAAGACAGAATACAAATCTCTTTTAGTATCTAGTTCAGAAGAGAGCAATCAATATTTAAAAACACCAAAAATCAGGGTCAAAATAATCGAATCATTATTTTAATTGAGCAGTTTTACAGACAACTCCTCCTGCTGTGCTGCAGCACCCACAGAACACAGGCTGACAGAAGATCAAAGCAGAAGTGCAAAATGTGCATTTCCAGTGTGGGAAACCTGGAGATGTTTGTTTTATCTGCTGTCGCAGCAATAAGAAAAGCAAAAGCACAGGCTGTAATACCCTACAGGAAAAGTAAGAAATTAATTCCACATATCTGTGCTGAGATATTGAGATACTGAGATTTTTACCCAAAACAGGGACTGAGTGAAATGCAAGACATTTGAAAATGCTTCAGATGCAGAAGTCACAAGAACATCCACTTTCCCCAAGTTTCTGGGATATTTATAGTCCCAATAGAGAGAAAGAGACCCATTCTGATTTTGGATCCCATTCAGAAGAAAGTTAAGAGCTGGGGATATCATTCTGACTTCAGGAGCTATTAATGTTGGTGCACAACATGTCAGAAAAGCACTGACCAGAATATCAATTCACTCAAGCTGTCATAAAAAACTGTCCTTTGTGGATACTCCAAGACTCGAAACATTTTGACCCTTCTTTCCTGTTTCATTTTTAGGTCAGCAGTCACTCCTGCCAATTTAAATCTTTCCCTCACCCTTCATTTTATATTCCAGAGCTGGATACAACCTAGTGAGTGCCACATAAACACATAAAAGCTTTATTAGAACAGTCTCTATATGAAAAGGCTACTGATCCTGTCCAACACAGCAGCTGCATCCCCAGTGGCCTGGAGCTTTTCCATGACCATGGAAAGTGCCTTTGGCTTTGCTGCAGAGATAACATCTGAGCCGTTGTGTCACTGCTGTTTCCACGCTTACACGGCTCTCAGCACCTAGTGGCAAGCTAAAGCTGCCAGCCTGTGCTGAGCAGCTGAGACTGCCTGTCCGTGGAATTCAGAGATAAGAGCAGGATGATGGTATGCTGCGGTTTCTGCAGAGCTGATTTGGCATACACAGAACATGGGCTTCTTAAATCCTTGCTAATCTGGGCAAAGAAGCAAGGTGGGAGCTGCCTGCAAGCCAAGGAAGTACTTTTTCTTGCTATTAATTGTTTTTTTTGCTTTGACACACTTGTGGAACGTTTACTGATATACAAAGCAGAATTGGTAAAATGAGATGCATGGGGAAGTATTCTGTAGTTCTCTGAGAAGCAATTCACTAAACTGGGAAACTGAGGCAGTCTTTCAGTAAAGAGGAGAAACAGCAGCCACCAAGGACTAGTCATGCAGCTTAAGAAACAAAAGCCATGATGCTTTTTCCCCACATGTGGCCAAATTCTGCTTTTTTGCTCACACTACCCTCTTGGACAGTCTCCCGTTTTTTAATTTACTGAATTATTCATATTCCTTACGGTATATGAAGAGAACAGCTCTCTAGCTCAGGGCTAGGATGCAGGCATCTGAACAGATCAATGTCCTGCCATACTGCACTGCAAGGATGACACACTTCATCCTCTGCATACAGAACTGGCAGACCAGAAAACTGCACTCTGTGAAATTCCTGTCACTGCCTAAATCTTTTTACCAGCATACTCAGCCTCATGGTGAAAGCACAGGTAGTGAAGTCTAATTCTTGTGTGCCTCACCCAGCAGACCTACTGACATGCCCTTTTTCACGATCAAATATTCTATAGGAGATATGACTGAAACAAAGAAGCTTTCCACAGCCCTCAATACAATCAGAAATGGGGTTCAGGATATAGTATTTGGCAGATAAATGGCCTAAGCTCAAGCTAGGCCATCGTTCTTCAAAGGAATGAAACAAACTCAAAAAGACATTTACTGTATAGGTCCCACCACCAGCAAACAACTGACTTTGGTCAAGGTAAAAATACATCATGTTCTTAAGTTTAAAGGGACCAGCTGAGACCTTGCGTACTCAAGCCATGAAGGGCAAGAAGAGACCAGAAGCTTGTCTTAGAAATTATCACAAACTGTAAATTTAGTGAAATTAGCTGCACCAACCCATAAAAGATTGCCATAAGAAGCACAATAAGCAGAGGATGAAGATGACTTACTGGACTTCTGCAAAACTGGTATCATCATCTTCACAAGGAATCACTGTACCAGAGGGACCTGACTACGAGTCCCCCTCCCCCTAAGATGTTACTTTTGACCAGCCAGCTGCTTTCTAAACCTTCATAGTCAGTTGTCATGCAAGCATTTAGGGGAAAAAAACCCCATGTATACTTCTATTTGAGTCTGTAAAAACTGGATGGGAAAAAAGATTTCTGTACACACTAGACTTGAGATTCTGCCAATGACTACATATAGTTCCTCCATGTTTGGCTTTCCCCACTGAAACTTGAAATAGGAGCAAGGTCATGACCCTACAATCTGCCTGTGGGAGAGTCAGTAGTGACTAGACATGCAAGTACAAGAAAATGAAGGCAACTCCACACACAAAGGCCAGCTTAGAAAAAAGAATGCACTTCAGAATTGCTTCTTATGTTAGAATCATGTGACTCTGCACGTAGATTTACCTGTAAATATTTTTCTTTTTAAATAACGTTTTACTCATTTCATTACTCATATTTCTTTGTAAATTTGGCTGGTTCCTGTCATTACATCCTTGAGGCATCAAGCAGAAAAATTAGGGGTGACTAAAAGGCAGAGTTCAGACACATCTCTCTACATTGTTGTGACATTCAACAGCTTTTCAGTCTGGTTAGTTACAAGAATGAGGAACAGCTGAATTCAAGCACCTAGATCTTCTTAAAAAAACAAACAAAAAAATCCAACAACCTCCCCAAACACACAAACAGCCCAAGGAAACAATGTCACAAGAAACTTTTTAGAAGTCTAGAATTTTACCTGAAATTCACAGATGATTTCTTTTATGGGCTCAGACTCAAAACAGGATCTTGTCATGGATTTCAGGTTTGAATTGGAAACACAACACTATATCAGTTCAAACACACTAGACTTTAGGAATTATTTCAGGAAAACAATTTCAAAGCTTCCTGCCCAGTAACACTTGGAGACAAAATTTTATTTTTGCCTCTCACAGCAGGATGAAGTTCATATTCAGCTACTAAATTCCCACCTCCTCTATGCCACTAAGGGAGCTTCAGCCCTTACTATGGTTGACGTTGAACTCTAACCCTGAAGCACTCAAGTTATACTTCTATTGTGTGAATCAAAGACGGCGTCTGGCAATCAGCACCATGACAAGGAAGAACACTCTGTTAACAATTTTAAACACAGACAAGGGTTTTTCATACCCTTGAACAGAATTTTTCACTCATCTTTAATCAAGCTTCCATATAAACAAGACTGAGCCTCAGAGACAATCCCAGTGTAGCTCAAGATTGCCATGGGCAGATATTCCAGCCCTTTTGCTCAAAGCTACTTCCATCTCCAGACCAGAGACAAAAGAAAAATGTCTTCAAACACAGAGTGCAAGTGTCTCAAAAGATGTGGCAGGAACAGGAGGCTTAACTTTGGGGATGAACAGTCCCTTTGCTTTAGCATTAGCCTGTGACCAGGGGATCCTGTATTCAGTTGCCTGCTGCAGGCTTCCTGTGTATGCAGGACAAGATGCACTGGATTTCATCTGTATGCATGAAGCAAGCTGGCAGCTCTATTTGCCTCTCATCCAGGTGTACAGAGACTGAACCACTTGAAGAGTGGGAAAGGTGATGGCAACCATGTCAACATATACAGTAAATGTAAGAGTCTAGAAAGACTAAGAGACTTGTTTGGTTGTTGCTCCCCATCAAGAGGGCTGCAGGTCCCAGCTGACTTGAATGCTTTGCTGCCCCTGTCCCAAGGTACCTTTGTCAAGGTACTTTACATACCCTGGTAGGTATCTTTGCCTGGAGGAAATAGTTTAGCTCCAGG
Organism: Lanius collurio; assembly: GCA_020086605.1. Taxonomy (NCBI): domain Eukaryota; kingdom Metazoa; phylum Chordata; class Aves; order Passeriformes; family Laniidae; genus Lanius; species Lanius collurio. The sequence goes on from JACBWW010000010.1 coordinate 15,665,287, forward strand.
CCCCGAGCTGCAGGGCACAAATGCTCTCTCTCCAGAACCAGACTAACTCAAGCTAGCAGAACTGCTCTCCTATGCCTCCATTCATGGTTTCTGCACTTCATATGGCCTGGGAGCCATGACCTGCTAATGGCAGCATTCACCTCCTGACCCTTAGAAACGACCCTCCTTTCAGCTTTCCCTCATGCCCCATAAAAGGGAAGGTTAAATGCAAAATCACAGGGACTTAATCTTGCTAAAGGTCAGATGGAGTGCTGCAACAGCAGCAGGAGTCACAATATACTCCTCAAGGCCCTATTTACTGTAAAATGTTTTTTTTACTATCCTTAGTCTGGTAAGCATTTGCCAGAATGTGCGAAGTGTAAGGTATAATTTTGTTACATTTATTTGTCCTGCCCTGTCCTGCTGTTCAAAGAACATGCAACAAACAGACTGCATCTCTGCCTTTATACAGCCCTTTCCAACGAGGAAAAGCTTCGATTTTTAGTTTGCCTTCAACCTCATTCACTCAAGCTTAACCTTCTTAAAATCACTTGTGAAGCCAAGCCTTAGATCCCCTTTGTCCGCATAGAACAGAAGTTCAGGGGGAACAGGACTGGACTTCTCCATGGCAGATGTTACTACCTCATTGCATGTAAAAGGAGGAACTTTCACATTCTCAAGCAAAGCTGCTGTTGGGTTCTGAAGTCGGCAGCTTCTTTCTTTGCTTAGGTAACTTCTTTAACTTCCACCTCCCCCCCTCTGGTTCGCCTTTCACCCCTTTCTTACATCATTCTTCTTATTGATGTGCTTGTGTACTGTCATTATGTGAGCCTCCCGAGAAGCTACACAATTGCAGTAACTTGTGTATGTGTATACACTGCCATGTTTGTTTACACGTTTGCACTGCTTTGGTGTGGATGTAGCAGCATTTTCAGCGAGAGTGAAATTCAGCTGGCCGTGGCAGGGGCTGCTGCAGCGCGGGAATAAACCTGCAGCTCAGGGCTGGCTTGGGGAAGGGTGGCTGGTGGGAAGCACAAGGCCCAGCTGACGTGTTTGCCCTCAGTACCACAGCAAGCAGGGACAGGAAGCCTTTGACTGCAGACAAGCAGCAACAAAGATCTTGACAAATGGACAAAAACTAGCACTCACTGCTGAAAAGAACAATTGCAGTGATTCATCTTCCCTGACCTGCTCTTTATGATTGACTTAAAGGTGAGTATCAGAATTCGGGGTTCAAAGATCTCCCTGATAATGAAAGAAGGTAAAAAATGAGAAGATGAATTCTGGCAAGAATAAGGGTAGTTCTGTTAAGGGGAATCTTTCTTCGCACAGCAGGGAAAAAAAAAACTAAAGAAAACCAGTCTTGATCTTGGGGTTATGGAAAGAGACAAAAGAAATATCAATGAGTAAGCAAAAGCTCATTAAGAATACTTAGAACAGACATTTTAAACCTAATTCCATTTTTTCAGTCTTCTTGTCTTTGACTCCAGCTAATGCTAAACCTCTACCCTGAGCATGTTCCACCCCAACCAACGGTTTTCAAGAGCCTAAATGATGGAGATAGATTCTGTCTATCACAGCTGAATCCTGGGTTAACCTGCCATCAGCATCAGTTTAAACTTCACTGGGGTTTTTTTTCCATTTTTTTTTTCTGAATTATTCTTCAATAGAATGGAAAATTTGCTATCAATGCAAAACTCATCTTGGAATGGTCCATTTTAAGCTGCCTGAGAACAGAAAAAACATCAAGAAAAATCTGAAGTAGTCAAGGAGTGAGATAAAAACAAGGGAAACTGGGGGTTTCCCAGTATGTGTATGATTTGTGAGGAATTAAGCAGAACAGTAAACAGAGATGTGTGCTTGCCATGATTTTTTATTTGTATCTGTATATGGAATATATGAGTTGGAAGTTGATTTGGAGCTGAGTAAATGCATGATCATATTTTAAAATGCACACAAAACTAAGAAAAAACAAGGCACAAGAATTTAGTATTATGTATAGTGCAGATGAATAAAACAAGCTTTGAATCAAAATATATTCGCTGTGTCACATCTCCGATGGACAACATAATGGCAACTTTCCTAAAGAAACAGGCACCTTTGTAGGTGAAAGGTGTTTCATTTCCACAGTTTGGAAGGAGTTTGGGGTATTATAACATTCAACATCCATTTGGTTGTATCAGTGAGGAAAGGGAAATCTCAAATACCTTTTACTGCAATGAGGAAGCTCAGCGCATAAATTGACACAGTTCACGGTTTCTTAGGGCAGGATTTACAAGCATGCACTAAAATCTCATTGACTTCTCAGACAAATATAAATGCCTAATTTCCTTAAGCACTTTTCAATTCACCAAATTCAATGGTAGTTACAAGCAGAAGTTGATAAAATTTTCCAAGTAAAATTCACTGCAGAGGATTTTGTTGAGTCTGTAAATGGTTTTTCAAGACTGTATCTCAGACCTCATCCCAGAGAAAAGAGAAAAAGCAGACAAACACTCTAAAGCCACTGCCATCTATTAAGCAATCCAAAAGCCCTGTGATCTGTTCTCCTCTCCCATAGCTTCCGTGGTTTCAGAAGCCATTAAACAGCTTTAAAAATGAACCAACAAAGAGATCAGACCTCACAAGTGTGGTTTCTTATGCAAAAACATCTGACAAGATTTAACATGAACAGAGTCACTAATAAAGTTTCTCTGTACTGGCACATGGTCTACAGAGAACCCTTATAAACCTAAGTCTAGTGATCTGTGTCAGCTACCAGGATGAAGTGTAGGATTGCTAAAATTATATGCAAGAAATGAAGATTAAACTAAATCTTGGGCTTGTTATACATAAAAACTGTGTCTGGCTAGCTTAACTCTCCTGCCTTGGATATCTTTCTTGATAATGCGTGTGACCCCATTAGTCTAGACTTATCTATTAATTAAACTGAGGAACTATTTAAGACTACCAATCACTTCAAATAAACCAATGCCTTGGAAATAAACAAAACCTATATTCCAGGTAGGCCAAATGCTAATAAGTGATGTCACACTCCAGGGACCACGGCAAGCGGACAAGAAGATGCAAGAAGAAGGGAGAAAAATAACTTCAAGTACTCTTCAAGTAAAAGTAAGTAGCATTACACACAAACCTCACCTTGAACCCCTATTTGTAAAACCTGCTTACATGAATTCAGTGCTTTGTAATATTTGAGTCTACTTGACCTGATTTTTCCTTAATGTGCTTTGTCTGACCTTGTCTGAACTTTGAGAGGTTTCAGAAAAAAACTTCAGTAATTTTAAAGTTACACTTCTGGCATTAAAACATACTTATTGTATTAGTATACCTATGCTCTTGTGTCTCCTTGTTTTCAGTTCTTTGCATTTTTAGAGAAGAGACTACTACTGTGCTGCTCACTGTGGCCATGAAGTGCAGCCTAGGTTGGCTGAAGTGAATTCTCAATGGAGAAAGGCCACTTCTACTGCAGCAACCCATTATTTAGAGTTCAGATGAGCCCAGGCACAACACACAACTAAGTACATTTTTTTTCAAGGATGCAGCATCTCCCTTGTATCAGCACAGCTCAGGTACCAATCCCTCCACCTTCTGCCCACGATTACTTTGCTCTGTAAAAGGAATAACCATTAACAACGATCACTCTGCCTCCTCAAATAGAGAGGTTTCACAGGGGCTTGTGAAATATGCCAACACCATGTAGTATCCCTACAAGCAAGCTGTATTGTAATTGCTTTGTTATCAGCTCCTACCAGCTAGGAGGAAGAGATGAAACCTTTCCAGCATGGTCACAGCTAGTTTAGGAGGCCAGCAAGGAGGATGCCAAAGAGGAGTAAATTTGTCCCCTCATGGTAGATTATCTGGTGATGGCAAGCAGGGAGGACAAGGGGGAGCACGAAATTTTTCCCCCAGCACATTCTGTAGACAGCCTCATAGCAATTGCAGGCTGCTGTCCCTTACCCTCCTTTCTTCCACTCCAGAAAACTAAGCCTTACTGTGTTTCCTCAGCATATTTCAGATCTAGAAAGCTACATTGAGCCCAGTCCTTTATGGTGATGGTATGAAACTGCCTGGACTATGTGCCTAGAGTCATTTCACTGACCTCTGATTTGGAAGGAGAGGAAATGAATTTTTTCTCAGGCCAGCTGAAGCCATACATTCACAAGGAGGCCATTTAGGCCAGCTGGCAGGAGCTGCATGTCTGTCCCTACAAGACACATTGCAGGAGACATCTAAATTAAGGCAACTTAATTTGAGGGTACAAAAAAAGAAGCTACAAATGTATTATGAAAGACTCAGAAAATAGTAGCTCATCTGTGCAAAAAAGGCCACATGGTTCCATGTGGTTCTCCAAAGCAGCAAGTGCTCAACACTTCTGAAGAATGTATCAAATTATATATTCTAACTGTGGTTATGTTTACATGCTATTATAAGGGAGGAAATTCCTTCCTGACCAAAGATGATGATACTTCATGCTTTGAAAAATCTGAATGAAAATGACTAGATAATTTTTATGCATTACCATGCAACCACAAGTAATTGTCTAATTCTCATAAATTTCTTCAAATCTTTAACATCAAAAACAAAAGTTGACAAACATTCTATATTCTGACAAGAAACTATTTGCTATAACATCAGAATAGTAAATTCTTATCTATTTTTCTTTAACAATTTCATATTGAAGAGGTAATATCCAATTTCTGCAGTCTTTTGGATCTTCTGTGCTCACATTTGCCAGGTCTGCTCCATGACAAGAATGAAGTGGTTCATGCCTTTTAAATACGTCTCTCCATAACCACCTTGTCCCTCATAAGCCTTTTTTTTTTTTCTTTCTTTCTTTCTTTCTTTCTCCTGCACTTAATCCACCACAAAACCAAAGACATCCTCAATGTATTTTTAAAGGATTACATGTCTCCCATCTTAGACAGTGCTCTGAACTTTGAACTAAGGAGGATGGAAAAGAAGCCATCCACTGGTAAAGCTTAGGCTGTAGATGCCAGAGCCTGTAAAGACTCTGATTCTCTGTACACTGAATACAGGGTACAGCAGAAATTCAAGCCAACCAATTACAAACATTATTATCTTCTTTAGTAAAGTAACTGAAGCTTTACAAGCACAGTTTTGGTGGCAGCAAATTAATGGACTATCATTAAGGACTCAACAGTTGCAGACTTTGTTTTTACACAAAACGAAGCTATTTGTCACATTAACACAGAAAAAGGACTGAAATGCAAAAGCATATATACTGTAGGCCTTTGGGAAAATGTTGGCAAGTTTGAAGAAACCCTTGCCAATACTAATGATGAGACAATGCAGATGGAAGTACTGCTGATCCATATCCAAACTTAAGAGCTCAGGGATATTCTGATCCAAGTCCTGTTACAGTTTTCACAGACTAACAGTTTTAGAGCAGTCTCTTCCCTGTATTTGGTTTTGCAATGAGTAACCAATAATCTTCTAAACACGACTGTGTAGCACACAGCATTCTCCACTCTCACAACAACATTCTTTGGGAAAAAATGGCAAGTTCATATTTGTCCCTTTGGCCCAGCACTGCAGCCACTCAGAATACAGCTGTGGATGGCTAAAGGACTCCAGGCTGGGTGGATGCAAAAAGCTGGGCCCTCAATTCTTTATGCTTTAGGACAACTGTCAGTGAACTGCTACTAGAACAATGCTTAGAAACACCAGCTCTAATTCTGTCTACTCACTGGCAATGGGCAAACTCCTACCAGTTAATAGTATTATCAGAATGTCCATAGAAGTTCCTTTGAAATGGTTAGTTATTAGCTGATATAACCCCAGTAAATATTTTCAGAGACATGATGGCTTAGATCAGATTCTAAAAAGAAATTTAAAAACCTATTAGGTAAAGAGCAGCTCATGCTGAGAGATGTCTTCAGCTGGTGGCCTCGTTCCCACAAATTCAAGGGAATGTTGCACAGAATGCTTCTCTCTGACTCTGGATTTCCCAGTGGAAGTTCTGTCTTGAAACATTCACTGCTACTCTTACATACAGATGTACCCTTCCACTGCCTCCCATCTTGACGATTGTGTGTCTCCATCACAGGCCAAAGGCCTGCATGCAGGTAGCATCTCATCAGACAAGCTGAGACAATCACCTTTGGGTTGCAGAGGCAGAGAGTTAAGCTCAGGTGTATAACCTTAGAGACCACAGTTCAGGCAGACTGCTCATGGAAGCCCTTTTAGGGCTTGCGACTATTCAGAATTTTCATCAAGCACAGCAGAACTGCCTCAAGCACTACTGTGCATGCTTCTACTCCCATGGTGCAGAAAGTGCACCAGCACAAAACCAACCAGCCACTGAGCCACTGCTGTCCAGCTCCTCCAAACAACAGCTTCCAAGCTGGCATGACCATTCCTGCCTGTGCATCTCAGCACTCATGGACTGGGGCAAACTCCAGTGGAGTGACATCCTTCCTACAGAGATCCTTGAACTTTTTCTGCTCTTCCTAGAACCACAAGGCACTGCAATCTACATGTCCTGTCCTGATAGTCTTCATGTAGAACAGTTAGCTGGCAAAAGGCAAATCCTTGTATTTGAAAACCTGGGGCAGCAGCGTCCTCTCCACTATATTGGCACTCTCAGTCCCTTAGTAAAGCTCGCTGTCACCTACTGAGGGCTACACTACGTTGCCAAAATGTCCTCTAAACCTTCTTATATTATTTGAAAGTTTACAGGCTTGTCACATTTCAAGCAAAGGCTACTGACCAAAGCTAGGTCACAGTCCTAGGAAGACAGAGTCTCTGTATTAACAAGGAAAACAAAGAATTTCCACAAAGGAGCACAGAAAAGAGAAAAATTCTTCAGGAGATGTTGCGACTCACAGGAATCTGCCCCAAAAGTCCTGAAGGCTAACACAGATATGTACAGCAGCCAAGTGCAGTAGAGCAATTTTCTCCTGGTTTGAGAGCATATTTGCAGCATGGATGATGACACCGGGCAGCCAAACTCTGTAACTACACCCCAGTTACCTCTAGAGCAAGAAACACTGCATATGCAGTTTGCACATGGCCATTTTAAGACCCACATATTCTGCAGAAATCCAGCCATCAACATAGTTTATGATGTTCAAATGCAGAAGATGCATTTTTAGTTCTCATCCTAAAGAACTAAAAAGCCTTGCTCAATCCTCCTTGTGATATACTACTCAAATAGAAATGCCAGCATTGCCATTTGAGCTGATTCTGCCAGTGGTATGAACTACATAAATTATATCTAATTACACAGATTTAGGCCACAGAAGACTAGAACTTGCAAGAGATCAGGAGAGTATCACCCTCACTTATTTGGAATGCCCTCTATAGGCAATATATTTGTGCATTTTTATGCTTATAGAAGCAGAAAGTCCATTCTGAAAATGCTGACATAAGGTGGGCTGCTGCACAGATTCACTGAGCCCTATTGGTCTGCTAAGAAAAATGCAAACAGGGAACAGGGCACAAGCACCTGCCTTGTGAGCCTCCTTTCTCTCCTCATCCTGCTCCTTTCTCAAGAGCACAGAACTGTATGCAGCCATGGCAGGCAGAATACATTATAAGAATTTGTCTTTGTAGTCAAAGGCAGAATAACAGCCAGAAACCAGGACCTGCTCAGCCAATGACAGGGCATGTATTAAAAAGCCTTCCAGCTTCTGTTTCAAAACAAAGAAATCTTGATAAGCCCGATGGCAGCAGCTGCTGCCAGCAGCATGCTGCCTTCCTTACCTTGGGGACACCTGCTGAGCTGCTGCCTGCTTAATATTACATTAAAACAGCAGCTTTCCAGATAATGAATTATGTATCTATAGCAAAACTGTGGTACACAGGGGGCTAGGAGGACATGGTTTGGAAATCAAAGAACCATTTGGGTTAATGGTCTGCAAGGCTGAAAAAAAAAAAATTACTGATGGCTTTATGATTTGTCAGAGCCCCAGTCAGGTAACAGAGGGAACGAGGGGAACATAGCAAGTGCCTCCTACTCTTCCCTTCTAGATTTTTTTAGTTAAGAGCAATCAGATGAGTCTGAAAATCCATAAAAGGGGTTAAAAATCTAAAACATAGGGGAAAATAACAGGGCTATAAAGCTTGTATGCTTATGACTGCAGCCAGTTTCAGTTCTCTAGCATTAAAGACACAGAAGGTTCCATTGTATCATGTTTTTTATTTAAATGGTTCATACTGTGAAAGCAGAAACCCAAGACAGCAGTAAAGTATTGTCTTAGAGGTAACTGGCAGAGACCAGACTTCGAAGTGAAAACTCGATCCATGGTCTCTGAAGCAAATCTGCAAGCACTTGTCAAACAGACACAGCTTTTCCAGCCTTCCAGAGAGGTTTTAATTCTCTTGCCTTGTTTAAGACCATCACTCAGGTGATCCAGATAACTAATCATGAAAGCATTACAAGCTTGTAATGATCATAACGAAGCAGCATATTTCTAAACACATAGTCAAACATTTGTACGCCTCAAATGCTCTTGTTTGCAGATATTCTAATCCTGCCTATATGAAAGTCTAAATATGAGGAAGGCTGATTGTCAGGAAGCCAATAAAAGAACTCTTCATACCATACTCTTTAGCCTAAGATCAGCTTCTTTTAGTCCAGTTCTGTTACTGCTCTGTCCAATTAAAAACATCTAACACAGCTTGGACTGCCTTTTTTAGATAAGGAACAGTCACACGAGAGTAACTGTAATCTTATGACAAGTATATGAAAACAGAAGTGATTTCAGTGTATGCTTTAGCTATTAACAAAAAAAAGAAATTAAAAAAAAAAAGATTCTCCATTGTTGGAATATGCTTTTCACATACAATTAAGCATTAGGGTTTTGAGAGAATAGGAACAGTGACTGAAATTACTTTCCAAGGTTATATTGCGCATCAGTGGAGAAATGCCTTCTTTGTATTTTACAAAAAAAAAAAAAAAATAAAAATTAAAAAAAAATACTTTGAATGCCACAATGAGACATTCCTACATACCATTGGGGAACTGAGACACAGAGACAGTGATTTCCAGTATGATGCTGGCTAGCAGCTAGCAGAGTCAGAATGAAAAACACAACTACTACATCCAGGCAACTTGGATTAATCAAACATTGATTATCACAAAGCAAGGAATAGGGTTTGTAAGGTTGGTTGTGTGCAACTGCAAAGGCAGTGCTGGCCCTAGAAAGCAGAAAGCAAAGAATGAGAGAAAACAAGCTGAACAGCATGGTGTTTGTTCTCCCAGCACAGGATGGAAAGGAGGCCATCTTCTCATCAAAGCAGTGCTCATGAAATGGGAAAGCCACATCAGAAATTAGGAGTGTACTGTGTCTCACAAAGCTGCTCCTTCACTCAGCAGCTCCAGAGGTTGCCTGGCACCTCCTCTCTTTGGAGAGCTTTAACTGGTGAGCTGAAGTCACCACTCTCTCAGCAGTGTGCACATGGGTCAGTGAGAGGCACCGCAGTGTTGGCCAACTCTGCCTCTCGAGCACTGTGATTCTTGGCAGTGCTGGCCTCTCTGGCTGCTGAGTCCCAGAGCCTTGTGGAGAGAGTGGCCCAGATCCCACAAAAGCCTAGATACTGACTGAACAAATCCCCAGTTCCACTCAGATTTTGGTACTGATGAGGGAGATTTGCACCAGAGGCACATGGCTTTGCAAGTCATTTACTGAACAACAGATGTGTCTGTGGTGTCCTGCCAGATCCTTCTGTATCTGCAGGCCCATGGAATCCAGCATACCGTTTCCTGGAAGCTCCAACTACTCAAAACAGTCAGGATCCAGACTGTCTGTGGACTCATCCTCTACACCCAAGGGCCTTGCTTTGATCCCAGATACCATGGGGTATCACCATGACATGTTTGCACCTTGCTGCAGCCCAAACCTATGGAATGAATTTATATGTAGGAATTTTAAGACTGATTTCTAGTTAAGGAATCAGTCCTAGTAAATAGCACACCAGTTCAAGAAGTAAGAGCTATCCAGGCCCTTTTCTGCTTCATGAGGCTTTTTTTTCCTACTTTCTGAACTAGAGCATCCACCAGATAAGTGCAATAAAGAGTTTAATAAAACAAAAAGGGTTAGGTCATGTTGCTTGGGCTTCAGAGTTGAAAGAAAAGCCACACATCACCACAATTTCCAGGCCCATCTAATGATGGAGCTATCTAGCTCCTTTTTTCTCCCCCCTAACTCTGCTGTATTGAACTGGAGATGCATTGTTGGGTTAACTGCACAAAGTATTAACACAAGAGCAAAATCACAGTGGCCCTTTTTCAACATGACTGGTAGAGATGCAGAACATCCTCATTTCCAGTCCTGGACCTTACTCCCCTCAAACCACAGTGTTGTATGGATTGAATGTTTCCTTTCACCAGGATAACCTTTCTCAACTTTCATAGTGTGTATAAAACCATCCACCCTGAGAGCACATCAGAGGAGGAGAACAATCAGTCACAGACAAAATTAAGCAGGAGAGGTAACAAAGCTCAGGCCCAAATACTGCTTTTAGCATGACCACCCCTGGAATTCCACAGAGACAGAAGCTTTAAGAACACCAAAAGCAAAGCTGGAAGTCTTATAGGTTGACATCATGCTAAAATGACCTAATTGTCAGCCATCAAATGTCCTGAGGTTGCTGGGTGTGGGCTGCTCTTCTCAGACAGCAGCCAGCAGACTCCCTCCCAGGAGTGGCAGCCACATCACTTGTCTACTGCACATGGCATTTTCCCCAGCAGTTCCATTTGCTGAACACAAAGAGTGAGCCCACAACATAAAAGAACACTCCCCTCCTTTGAAGTTTAGATTGTTTGGCTTGTCTGGCTACAAACTAAAACTACACCTTAATCATCCAGCTTTGAAGTTCTGTAAATCTACAGCTGCAGAAAAGTAAGGACCACTTGGCAATAAAACAATCATTATTAAATTCTTTTGAATTAAAGTGGAAAAGGCTTTCCTGAAACTAAAACTTTCTTTTTTGCCCACTAGAAATGAAAACATAAATGAAAAATTGACAATGACTTGCCAGAATGACTACATGATATTTTATTGCCCAGTTTTGAATAGTATTGAGACAGTGCTCAGGGAATGGCCGAAGAAAACAAAAACATTTATTGGAGAAAGACTTATGAGAAAACAGAGGGTTTTAACAACAGGCTGCAGAGGTTAATAAATAGTTTCATTGTTCTGATTACTTATTTAAGGTGTGTGTGTGTGTGACAGTAACTGATAGCAGTTTGATGGAAGTCAAAACTGGTAATAGGAAAAATAAAGGAACCCTTACTTGGATCTTTCCAGAATCTGCCATTGCTGCATGTTTACCAGAGGGTAGGAGTAGGGTAAGGCTGCATCACCAAATGAGACCTACAGAAAGTCTCCATAAGCACAACAGTTTGCATAGCAAAGCATACACAGCAAGAGAGAACACTGTACTTTGTCTTGGCTGTTTTATTTCAGGCATGCCTGGAAACTCTTGCAGCCTCCACAAAAACAAATAGAGAATTAATCCAAAACACAGGGAGGCCTGGCCTGGAATACTAGTGAGGAGATAAAATGGTGTATTGTGAAAATAAAGCTCCCTTGGAAAGAAATAGGCTTCATATACAACCTGGTACAAAAGAACTAAGACACAAAATCCTGCATTTCCTGGGATTTCAGGCTATAAGAGACTTTGGAGAATCAGTTTCCAGTTCCCATCTCTGCTGACCACTTCCTGCCCTAATCTGGCCAAGTTCCCTCTCAAGGCTGAACCAGGAGCATCTACCCAGGAGTTTGTTTTCCATACAACCAATATTTCTGGCCATGAACTTGTTCATAGCCCAGCTTCTGTCCGTAGACCATCTGAACCTGTGGAAAAGAGATCACAGATCATACACAAACAGCACTGCTCCTGATGGCTTGTCACTTCCCTGTTCAGGGACACAGAGAACAGCAAGGTCAGATCCACTGGAGCCTATGGCTACTATAGTTTTTATGCAACCACATTTTTGATGCTATGCCTAGGGCACTCTAATCTTATAGAGCCTCTGAACAACCACATTTACTTACTGGGAAGAGTAAGGAAGGAAGGTCCTTATTCAGATGAGAGTAAAACCCTCTGCAAATGAAGTGCTTTCTGAAAGGGAGTTAAAGGGGATTGCCTTAAGTAACTGGATGGAAAGTGGCTCAAAAGCTGTCAGGAGTACAGCTTCTTCAAAGCAAGATTAGCAACAGACTGATACTAAACAGCTCACGGAGAAGCCCAGCTACCTCAGTATTTCCCACTCAGACACAGTGCTTTGGCACTTCCCTGTCCTGGAAGCAAGAAAGGAAAGGACAGCACACAGCAGAGAGAGTGCCAGAGGGAGTCAGGATCCCTACCCTGCCAGTGGGCCTGATTCAGGAGGTGATGGATTTCACAGAATAGCTAGATTTTGGCAGAAACAGGCTCCAAGAGGAAACACTCTCAGTTCAGTTAGCTGACAGTTCTCCTGTTGGTAGTGACTCAATAAGAGTACCATCGGCTGCTGTTCCCTGAATTTTCCTCAGTCATCTCTTAAAGGCCTAATCTTATAATTCCTGGTTGTACCATCAGCCCCTCCTGCAATGCCTTCTGCAGGCACAGGTAAGGCAGGCGCCTTTCCTAAGCCCCTGTGTAGAAACACACTGCTACTGTGGCACATGCTGTAAGGGAAGGAAGCATTGGACAGCTGGGTGCCCTCAGGATAAGCAAAATTCATCCTATGCCCCATTGTAAAGTGGCATTTATATGTACACAAATACAACAAAACTCTAAACAATAATTTAGCATAATCGAATTAATAATCCAGTTATAATATTTTCCCTTCTTTCTAAGAAAAGCCCTGCTGAAATGATTCTATCCTTAAGAATTTCTGAACTATTGTGTAAATTTGTGTACACCTTTCACTCAACAAAATACTAAATAGTGGGTACCAGCATCTATAGGTCAGCTTAACTAGATTATCACTTCTCAACTGCTAGCTCTTGTGCAATCCCATTTTAAACTAGGAACCCAGAAGAAAACACAAAGGTAATGCAAATTTGTTTTCTTTAGCATTTTTTCAAAATGTTTTCCTCAACTTTACACCTGTGATGAAAACCTATACAATTTACATTTGCATGCATGCCTTAGAAAAAATTCATATTCAAATAAGGAATTAGAGAAATGCACATATTAGGTAAACACATACATACATAAATGCCAAGATATATATATTAGATATATATAGATATACATATAATTGGCCAGGTAAGCAAGTCAGATTCCTCAGATCCTCTGGAACTAAGGCATGTCCCAGATTCAAGAAGTCACTGCTATTTGCCTTTATGCAAACCCTACATCTGGACTGCTGGCTTAACAACGAATGTCACAATAAAGGCTCATGCAAAGGAAGAAAATAATTTGCAATCAATGTGTGTATTAAGAGTTTACTACACTGTCCATTTCTACAATGCTAGGAGGCAGATTGCTCTCATAAAGAGTTTGGTATGTACCCGGAGAAAAATCAGTATTTCCTGAAAAAGCCCACATGGCAATTCACAGTGAACCTCACAACAGCAAGCTGTAAATCTGTGGAGTCATGCACTCAGGTACCCCTACATGGGAAAGATGCTAAGAGGAACTATGCTGTTCTTTCACTAGGTATTATTTATTTTATTATTTCAGTGTAGATTGAAAAGAAAATACTTTGGTACAAAAGAAACAAAAATAGTAGAGCATTTCTTAGTTGCCTACCTAAGCTTATCTGTAAAACCAAACACACATACTCTCTGTTGCTGTTTTGTTCTACATCAGGGATTCCATCCCTGTGAAAAACACAAGCTCCATATTTAAAGAGTTAAACTTCCTCTCGCTTAGTCGACTTTTCTGAATGTAAAATGCAAGATAATAACATACACTGTATCTCGAACCAAAACTGCACAGAGCATAACAAAAACCCCAGTGCTAAACGACAAAGCAGTATGAATAGATCCATTCCCACTGCTTGTTAATTCAAAATAAATCCTTTACTGTGATTTAAAGCAAAACAGACAACACTAAACACACCAAAAATATCATGACTTACCCTTTCGGAGACACTTGCTTTTCTTAAGATATTTGGCAGTAAAAAACGGCATGGCTGCAACACTAAGGTTTCAGCCAAAGCTGACCTTTTATTACCAAGTGCTAAGACTGAAACGAACAAACCAAAGATAGAAAGCAAATTATTATACCAGATCTTTAAAATGCTCAGAGATGAGCAAAGGGAATTCAGAGTGGGATAAAGTATGTCAAGTTGCACGGTGGGGATTGCAGATATCTTTCTGCTCATTAGCACTGCTGTTCGAGTTATTTAAAGTGTGCTCGGGGGAAATGAGGACAATTTCCATGACAATATGTACAGTATCATATAAGGAGGAAGCATTTTTTCAGGCAGAACTTCTGCATTACTCAGCTGCTACAACAACCAGCAATATGTTGAGAAGAAAGAAAAAAAAGCAAACCCACAACAGGTTTGGGTAACATTAAAAAAAAAAAAAAAAAAAAAAAGGCAGCCTGATTCTATTAACCAGTTCTTGTCTTGAGTAGATGTATCACTATAAATCTGTCATGTCACTGGGTTATCTCTTCATTTCCTCCTTTGGCACGTCTGGCTATCTCTTCATTTCCACTTAGGCACAAGAAACCTTGCTTCAGGATGTTTTGATCCCAGACAGTCATCCCACTACCCCACGTCTCAGTTTCCCTGTTTTTCAAATGGGGCAACAGTGTGACAATTCTTGTATTTAAAACAAACAAACTTAGAGACCCTTGGGCAGTAGGTAATCAGAGAAGAAGCAGGGCTAAATTCCAGTGATCTGTCCTACATGATTACAGCTTTTTATTTCCCCTCACTTTACCATGCTGCTTTTAGGTCTCTGAAAAATCTTTTGCTTTTATTCAACCAAGATAACCTAATTTTGAATTCAGTCTAATTCTTGTTGCTTCTGCTGCCTCTCTGGATAGTTTAAGGCTGTTTGGTACTGACTTAATATTTTTCTGAATTCCATAGAGTTGGGACAGTTCATTTAATGGCAATGACATTTATCTGTGTTTGCCTCCTTCTAGTCCCCAACCTCTAATTCACTCAACCACAGCATATTGGCTGGGCAGGCAACACTTCATTCCTTGGAACATAAAGGACGATGCCATGAATTTGACTACCATGAATTTGACTACCCAGTCTTGGGCACACTAGTGATCCTATGCTTCAAGTCCTTCTATGTATAATGATTCAAAGATGGAACTCACCCTTTTAAAGGTTCATAGACTTACAGCAAATGCATAAAAGCAAATAATCTATACTTGCAATGGTGCTTTAGTGCTTGGCTTTTATTGATTCCAGCCTTTGGGGTACTGTCAAGTCATAACTGCACTAAGATACAAGAAAGCAGCTACCTGTAAGCACAGGAGAACATTTATAATCTATAACCATTAACCCACTGACTGGATTTGAAGGCAGGTTTCTAGATTGGCTAAGCAACTGATCCAAAGGAAACCAGTACTACTCTTATAAGGTAAAAGAATATACAATGCTATAATGGAGACTGTAAAAACCAGGGGTGCACTCCACAAGATCAGAAGCTCATAGCTGTGCCTTTTCTCGAGCCATTTGTTGTCAGCACAGAAATAAATATTAAGGTTTTTTGGGAAAGACAAGTTTTATGCTCAAGGAAAATGCATTTAACATACCATCTGAAAAACTTCACCACAGTTTAGTTTTCATAAATCTCATGATGCTCAATAGGATGTCACTGTTCTTGTATCTGTACCATCATACAAAAAAACCTAAACCAAACAACTGTCTGTTCTTTCATCAGATAGTTTTGAAATCAGCTGACAAGATTTCAGGCATAAATAATTCTTCCACAGCACATATCAAGCTAAAGTCAGGTACACCGGATATTGTAAAAACCTATTTGGTACTAAAGCATGTATGGAGCAGAGAGGAACAGTAGAAAGGAAAGAGATGAGAAAAGAGTCCTTATGAGTCAGTGACAAAGGCAAGTACCATCTGTGAACCACTGCAGGCTGTGGGTTGGACTTTGGGAATGTACAGTATCATAATAAGGAGGAAGCATTTTTTCGGGTAGAACTTCTGCATTACTCAGCTGCTACAGCAACACATCACCTTGGAATAGGGGCCCAAACTACACCATATTTAATCTGGAAACAATGCCTAATCTTGTGTCATCAAAAAAACAATCTCACACGTTCTCCCAGATTTAACAAAATTTATGGCCTCACAACTCTTTCCATGGATATTTGGAAATATTTGGGGGTATGGGCCCTTTCCATCACTCCTAATTCCTTCCAGCAGATCCTAAACAAAGATTTGCATTAGAATCTAGTTATTTTAAAGGAGAAGTTCAGCAGTTAGGACAAACTGAGTTCATCCCTGAACCTCATGACACTTCCTCCTGCTATTAGTTTGTGGTACATGGGAAAAGATGTCATGCCCAAACAACCCTCAGAACACCAGCTACCTCTTTGGCAGAAGACCTGTCCCACACTCAGTGATACACCAAGCTGGAGCTCCTGAGGAACTAAGTCTGCTGTTTTACACTCAGTAAACTGAAAAAAAAAAAAAAAAAAGGAAAAAAGAAAGAAAACAAATACCCAGTAAAAACCACAGCATAACCACAAGGGAACTCTCTTCTCTGCCAGTTTAACACAGGGTCAAATACAGACTAATGCAGTAATCCCTCCCAGCTGCCTAAGATTCTGGCCCTTTAATGACCTTGCATAAAACCCTAATGCTTTTAACTCCAGTACCCTATATTCTGCCTCATTTCCAACTCACTCTGCCCTTGGAGCTAAAAGCAGAGGTTGCCCTCCTGTTAGACTTACAATTTCCAGGGAGAACTTTGAACTTGTATAAACAAACATTTGTACCTCTCATCCAGAGCAATGAAACACAGCATCTCTCTCTTCCCCTCCCCACCTCCTACCGCCACAGCCTACTTTGAGAAACCCTAAGACCTTGTATCTTCATGATGAGAGAACTCTTTATTCTTTACCCTCTAGTACTCTTCTGTTGCTCAGGCATAGCTTTCCTTAATCAGCTCTCCCAAAAGACTGAAATCGGGTAAAAATTTCCATCCTGACAAAAGTCTGCAGACACCAAGAATAGAATGAATTGGACGCAACCCCTCAAATGTTATCATTCACCCACAGTTAAGTCTGCTTCCTTTAGCAATGCTTTTTGAAAGAGCTAGATACAACTGGGACCACGAGAAATCCAAGATTTTTCTGTTACATATCATCATACCAAAACCATATTAGTATATGATTAGTGGGTTTCTCCTCTTTTATTCATCCTCCTTCCTCCAACTTCAGATCCCAGCTCAGAGAGACAGGCTTAATGGTGCACAGAGCACAACCCTTACTGTTAGCAGCAGGCTGAGTAGTGTGGAGAAAAGGATCCATGACTCTTCATACTGCATTTTCTGTAACAAATTTCAGTATCAGGACTCAAAAAACTTTACTGAAAAACAACATCATCTTCATCTTATAGATGGAAACTGGAGAAAGGGATTGTGACTTCTGTACAACCACCACAACATTAAAAAGGGAACAACAGGAAGATTTTTCTGATATGCAAGTGAACAGCACATAGCTTTTTGGTTCCTCTTCTCTGTCCTGTGGCCAAAGAGGATTTTATCATCTTAGGTGAACCATGAAATGACTGACAACAAACATGAAAACTCCTGATTTCTATTAAAGGTCATTAGTTGTTTGCACATGTTGAAATTTTCCACTGAATTACAGCCTTGGGGCATTTTCTCCTGTTGTTTCCCACCTGGGCCTAGTTAGCATGAAGAAAGAGAGAAAGGCAGTAAGACTCCACCTTATTGTTACAGGATCTGATCACAGACAATGTGATAAGACTGTGTGGCTCTCACAGCCCTTGAATGCCAGCCAGTGGTGGGCAGGAGGATTGGAGGTGCCCTCCACCACACAGTAACGTGATGCTCTAGGATGGCAGCTGACAGAGAAGTGCTCCCTCCCAGATTCCAGCACTGTGTCCAGGCTGGAAAGGGACGAAGGCTCTGCAGCCCAACACAGTAAATGAGCAGGCAGGTGGCTGTCAGAGGATGGCATGGCCTCGTACCAGGCAAAACCTGCTGTGCAATGCAAGCCCAGACACAGGAGTGATACCATGTGACTGCAATAATACTCACCTCAGCCTGCTTCCATATCCCCAACTCCTATTTTATCAGATGAAAAGAGCATGCACTCAGGGTACCAATTTGAAAAGATTTCTCCCTCCTACAAAGTGACCAGGAGAGATTTCTATCTGTTGCTGATTGGGCTGATAAAAGCAGTCTTTTTTCCTTTCAGCAGTTTAGAACGAAGCCTGCCCTAGAACAAGTAGGGTCATTTTAGTCTGTGACCACATACATAAATCGTATCTGCAGAACAAAGGAATCTCAGGTCAATTAAAAAGATCCTGTGGCTATAATATTCTTCTGGGAAGATGCCATCTACATATGCTTATTACAGCCACATAAATCCCACCCCCTCATTCGCCTCAAGCAAGTAATTGTCTTTAAAAGCAAGCAAAATAATTATTTTTCCAACATACTTGTCATCATTAATTATGGCCAGAATAGCCAAGCAGGAGCTCATGCCCAGGCTTTTAAATGCTTGTAGCTAGTTAGCATGGCTGTCTGTAACTTTTCAGATTTTTCTGCAGTGTTAACATTAACATACTATGGCTTCATTAAATCAAGGCAACCACTGATGAGCTAAGTATGATTCATCTCAGAACACTGAGACCCTTCATGCTTATCTGTCCCCTAGCAAGAATGGGGTTTAATTTATGCCTATGTATAAGTATATTCGAGCACTGCTGGCTGTATTCCTAATGTGACATTCAGGCAAACATGTTCCAATGAAGAATAGATTTTTTTAAAACACAACAACTGGAAGTTGCAGGAATTAAATGCCAGAAGTCCACCGAGTTAAAGGCATTTCATGGGCCTCTCTTGCAAAGCTATGTGGCATTAATCTACAAACATGGGATACTAGCTTCTGAAAAAACAGAATGAAAACTTTGGCCTGGCTCCTGTACTTTTCCCTGAGCCAAGTCTCCCACTGAAGTTGATGGGACTTTCCCTGCATAAAGGCTACAGAGTTTGCCCTACTTTTCTCTCTCTTTTTTTTTTTTTTTCCCCTAGTTTAACCGGACAGGCAATGGTAGGGAGAGAGATGCTTCCCTGCTACACAGAGGGTGGACAGATGTGCTGGGTAGCTGCAAGGTGATGAAAACCCACCTGGTTCAGAGCATTACAATGTAGTGGGGAAGTCCACTGATAGTTTCCAGAAGGCATTTTAATCTTAATTGATTTTTGAATGACATGTTTTTAAAGTAACATTGACTTATGTTGGTCAACCAGCCTGAACACCAGCTGGCTTTTGAATCACTGCCACTCCAGGCATTCAGAAATTTCAGGTCAGCCCACCAAAATCAGGAGATGGGCTTCCAAACAATGGGAATTTTTCATTATTATCTATCTTCTGGTTTCTGAGCCTTTGCAGATCATATTTGGTATCTTTATTTTAAATCCATAAGCCTTAAAATATTTGTTCCTTATTAATGAAAGCTGCAAGTTTTACATAATCAGAATAAGGGTTTTCAAGGGAAAACACACACCCAATGAGACAGAGTATATGACTTCAGGTCTAGGTACTCTAAACAGGAAATCCCACAGCCTTGTCACATTTTTCTTAATTCACTTTGGAAATGAAATAAGTTAAAGTGTTCAGGTACCTAAACCAAGATGAGGACAGATGTATCTACAGCATTTACAAAGCAGAGGTAAGCCTGCAGTGCTTAGTTAAGAGATACTGATACAATAAACTGATTGGTAACACATTTTTACTGCTTCAACTGAATGTAAAGGGTGGCTTTTAGGGACACAGTAGGTAAAACAGACTATAATAAATCACTAAACCTGTAAATGTTGTGAGGCTGGGGAAGGAGCCTTTGCTTACAACCTCAGCACAGGAAATAGCAATTCTGCTCCTAGTCCTACTAGCAAGAAGTTTAGCACAGACACATGTACTCTCCACCCTAAACAGGATAATGGAAATTGAGACAAAGCAGATCCACTGGTCAGAAGCCCCAGACAAGCCCCCCAAGCTCCAGAGTCTCTCGCTGGATCCTCCAGCACAGCTACTCAGAGAGCCACAGCTTTGCCTTACATGTGCAACCAGACGATGAAAGGCCTCAGGCACCAGTTAAGGGAAAAGGTTTGTTTTCTCTTCAGAGAAAGCTCCGATTTTCATCCTCATTACCCAATTGCCACTCCACAGTATCTCAAGCATAGATAATGCACCACAGCAATGCCAGTCTCACCATGCAAACCTCCCCGGGCTTTTAGAAGGGAAGGGGAAAGAGGAATAAAAGAGTAAAATGCAAATCAGTCACGTACTGAATTTCAAAGCTGCCTTTAATTACAATTTCTTCCTGTTTCCCTAGATGTTTGGTGCACTGCTCTAAGCAAGCCAAACTGATAAACAGAGTCCTGATCATCTTATTAAACTCATTCAAGCATATAACATCTGCCTTGGCAAGTCACTGGCTTCAAACAGAATCTGAATTCAATGCTACAGTCAGGCAGAAGAATCAAGGTACTATACTTCAGTATTTCTATTTTCACATCCCTCCATTGGGCAGAGACTGAGACAGAACTTCTCTTTCATGCACAAATGTGAGGAAACAAAGACAGCGCAGGTTCCTGTAAGACTCCTAAACAAGTATGCATCTTCTTTAAGGGTTACACCACTGCTTTTCTGGCACCTGCACCCTTTAGTCCTGCACTCAGGCCAGGATCCCTTCTTTTTTGGATGACACCTCCTCAGGGCAGCAACTTGACAGTGAGCTTTTTATTCTCCCTTTGCCTCTACCAGCGATGACAGCAGGCAAACACCTTCTCTTCAGAACCGACAATTACAACAGCAATTGTCCCACCTAGAAAACAGGCCTATTCAATCCAGCAAAAGGCTGCCTGTATTTCAAGATGCAGCAGGAGAAATAAATACAGCCATGACACTGGGCCAAATTCTCAGTCAGCAATAATGATGTCAGCATAGCCCAATTTATCCTCAGCTGAGGGATCTTACCCCACTTCTTTCCAGCAAAACCACAGCTGAGAATTTCAGGCCTGTTCACTGAGCTCCAGGGCTAGATTTCTACCAGGAGCTTTTCCAGTGGTGCCAGAGGGGTAGAAGACTGAAGCATCATTCCAGTACACCTTCAGCTTAGACTAATGGAACTGCACATCTGCTACCACAATGCATCCTGTAGTCCACACTGACAAAACCCTCATGTAAAGGCAGGTAATGGATATTTAACTGCACTGGCAATGTCTGCCAAGGCAGATGTGTTCATCAGAGAGGGCATCTATTTTCACCCTTGACTAGTAAAGACAGTATAATGTACATTCAGCCTCAGACTGGTACACCTAGAGTAATTTAAGTACCTTTATCTGAAGAAGCATCTTCACAACAGAACAGAGACAGAAGAAATGAAAGCTGTATTTCAAGGATATCAGAACAGTTTTCGGTGCAAATGGGTTTGGCCTAAATTAAAAACTGTCAAGATATTACATTTTGCAGAAAGTATTTCAATGTCTTTACTGATAAATATGTTTCTTATCTAAAAGCTGATCTACAACAGAAGAAAAGCTCAGGCAAAAGCAATCAATGCAAAATAAACTGAAAACACCTTTGAAAGACAGTTTGCTGTCTTGAGATAACACAACATAAATTTTTTGCTTTGCTGAAAAGCTATTTCAACATCTGTCATCTGATTTTCGCACAGGAGACCTTAACTGGTACCTTTCCCCAGATTTCTTACTCTGTGATCATCACTTTCATAGGAAAAAAAAATGTAGGCAAGTAATAAAAAATTCCAAGAAAAACAGAACCCCACAAAAAAACCCTAAACACAAAAAAGACAACCAAAACCATGAAACCATCCCCACCCCCCAAAAAAAATCCCAAGCCAAACAACAAAAAACACTTCTACTTTTCTTCAGTAATATCTAGACTAAGCCCTAAAAGCTTCTCTGTTCACAAAAGGCCCGCAGGTGAGATTTTACAGGGGCTCAGACAGCTCCTTTCCCAGTGGAGTAGAGCAGAGGACAGGAACCATTTGCACGCTCCGTGCTTGAACTGCTTTGATCCATCAACACCACAGCTAAACACTTCACACCACCAGCCTCCTTGATAAGGACTCTCAGCATCTTCATCACTCTTCTACTGCTTTCAGCTCCACAGCCCACAGGTGTCACTTCTCAGAGTCTGCAATACTTTGCTTTACTCATTTGTCTTCACACACTGAAACAGTCTCTCTTCCTTTCATACTGAATATATAGATGTGAGGCTTGATGTACTATGCAAATTCATCACCATTCTGCTTTAAATTGCACTCGAGCTCCTCCAAGTCTCTTTCCCCCATTGCACAGCAGAAGAATATCCCAATACACTTGGAGACAATGCAGTGATACACACTCAAACACCTGAAAAGCCGAGAACTGAGATGTTAACTCTAAAACCCACTGGTGGTGATGTAAATATCCTCATGTAACAGGTTAAGATTATTTACTGCTAATCACTTGCACACAAACACCCAGGTAACACACTTGCCCTCCCCCTCCCCCCCAGCTGCATGATGACAATCTCAATTTTAGAATTGTGGACAACTACTCCCTACAGCTGACAAAGAAACTATGTTTTTCCATCATGGTACTACTTCAAAAGATTGAGAATTAAATATTTAGACAGAAAAATCATTATTGATTTGATAACAAGGGTTCAATGACTTATGTCAAGTACATAATGCAGCCCCAGGATGAGGAGGGAGGGGGATGCGGCCTCAGGATAGAAGAAGGATCAGAGCAGGGGTATCCAAAAGCCTCACATAGTTTAGGCTCAAAAGGGTTGGATCTCACAGGTTTACCTAACAAAATGGAAAATGAACCATATTCATTTCCAAACCTGGAACACCTTGATTCACAAGTTCCAGCCCCCAGTATCAGCAGTAAATAAGTTGTTTAGTTCAGGGTATACCAGGTACTCCTCAATGCTGCTAGCTGAAACAAGTTTCTGATCATCACACAAACTTGAGACTTTGATCCAAACAAAGAAACTAAACCAGCAGAAGAATGCCATATTCAGTCAGATCAGAGCTGGATGTATAGGGAGAGGGCACAAACAAAGAAGAGGATGGGGGGGGTGGTTGTTGTACATGGCATGTATGTACATTTCTGTTACAGCTATCTGTAATAGCTACTAACACGTGTGGTATCCCATGTGTTTATAATCATATTCTAAAGACATTTTGGTTTTAGGTCCCCTAATAAACTATGGAAAGAAAGCTGCAAATTAATTGTGAATTGTCAAGAAAAAATACTCTCTTGTTCATTTTTAAATGACGTATTATGATCATTTAAATGATCATATCTGCTGTGCTATAAATAGTCCTGATTACTTAATTAGTCCCCCTTTTTTTTTTTTTTGCCCATAATGTTCAGAATTATATCCAGTTCTACTGTACCCACCTCTCAATCACTTCTTCTCATGATCTAGGCAGTTTCTTCCTGCATGGAAGCAATCCATACACCTGAAACTTTTTGTGGTGCTTTTGGTGTTTTTACAGTTTGTATATACCTTTTGGGAATTGTTATGACAGAGTAGAGATCAAGAATATGATCAAAGTTCTTAATCCATTTTACAAGACAGAATACCTATGAAGAATAAAAAATGGACAGATGACCCCAGGAAACAGGTTCCCAAGTAACTGCCAGAAGGAAAAACCTCTCTAATTGCATAACTGAAGGTATTTTATCTATTTTTTAAATGGATGCAAAACTATCAACAAATCTCCAGTCATATCCTATTATAGCACAGAACAGACATCCTGCTATGGCACTTAAGGGAGGCTTAAAGCACAAACCCCAGCTCTGATTATAAATTTGCAGATGAAAATGCAGGCCCCTACAGGCTCAACTTTCCAGGTAGCCTTGCTCTACTCACATCAGCGGTGCTTAATGAATTATGTATGTTGAGTACCATCCCTATGCAAAAGGGCATGCAGGGCAGCATCACATTCAGGTAACTGTTTCTTTTATGGCAGGTTCTCTCTTCCAAATGCCAGGCTTTGCTTTACACTTTTATAAAATAATTCTAGGTTTTTCAGTTTTCTCTCTTAGGAGAAATGTATATGTAGGACAGCAAGTTAAAGTGAAGTCAAAATGGTCTCAACATGCACAATAAAGGAATATAGGAAAAGTTTCTGATATTCAATATCAACATGACAGTTATGATGACTAATGCACTCTCATGGGAGAAGTCAGACCTTCAATAAAAGTGGACAAAGAGAGGTAAAACATGTATAGCAGCTTATTCTTACATTTCAGACTCAGGAATTGCCTATCAGAATTTGATGACCTTCCCCAGGATACCAGTATCTTGGTGGTGGTGTGGTGGAGAAGGGAAACAAGACATTTCCTCATCAAATTTTTTTCCTTTGCTGTTTCTTTCCCGTTCCTGCAATGTACACGTACAGTGTGTTTCAGAGAATGGCAGTAGGATATCTGCATTTTAAGTCCTAGCACTCATGTCTTTGATCCTTGGGTGGCTATATTTAGGACCTCTGAACAGGCTGCTGCAACCAGTGTGAGAAAGAACCCTTTCTGGAGTCATCTTGTCTCCTTAGATCTTTTCTGATACAACAATATGAGTGAGAAGTACCTTAGCTAAGAATGTATCAGACTTTTCCTGTTTTGAAGCACATTGCAGAGGATGTCTTACTGTGCACTGAGAGTGCACGACAGACATGGTGCTGAGCACCAATCAATCTGCTATACCTGGACAAGGATCCTTTCTGAAGCCACTGCTCAGCTGCACCACCTTTCCTGAAACTGCACCCACAGCACTGCCACCGAAAGGACGGGCTGGATGAGAACAGCTAGCCTAAGCAATCATATCACAATAATCCACTGAGCAAGATAAGTGGGGTTAGAAACAGAAATTGCCCAACTTGCCTGTGTTCAGCTCCTGATTAAATTCAGCATTTTGCATTATTACCCAGTACTAGGCATTGTAAAAATTCTTCAGTCACCTGTAACACAACTTTTTGCACAAGATTACCTCTCTTGCACGCTGGGCAGCTCACCCTGGGTACCAAGGGTTGTGTGGCCCGGGATGGATCTGGGACTCCTGCCCAGTACTGACAGCTGTCCAAGCCTTTCTGTCCTGATGGAAAGGAGGCAGGTAAATTCTGCTAAGAGTCTGACTGGGTCAGAGAGAGCATCTCTGCAACTGATTCTTCTGAGATGGAGCCTTCTTACCTGCCACTTCTTCTGAACTGACTTTCAGGTCTTTCCTGGTGTCCTCTAAAGCACTACCTTTTCCCTCAGCACTTTCCTTACCAGATCTTGCCCCAGACTGATTTCCTAAGGGCCAGTGGGTAATTCCCAGTCTGGAACCTCTGGAGAGGTATCTGGCATTCAGCCCACTCCATCCAGGAGCCAACAGAAGAGAGCTAAGACTGGTGGTTGGACCTGCAGGGACTCACATGATACTTTTGACAATTACATTTCCTCATTTTGCTCTAATGACCTTGCACACATGACAGCATTTGCTGTGTGGACAGTCCTGCTCTGAACAGGAACATGGCTTTTGCCACAGCTCCCCAGATGCAAAACTGGGAAGAGGACAACTTATTTCTCTCTCATGTAACACAGCAGAGGCTCCACAACAATGAATGCTGGCTGTAAGCTGCAAAATCACTTAATAAGGCATGACTGATCTAGATCAGGCACAGACACAACCACATTTCTATCAAGTTAGGGAAAGCACACAATAGTTTATATCAGCTTTATGCCAGCTGCAGGAGGAAAGATACCTAATCCAACAAAACTGGAATGATAGAAGCAGGCCATACCTATAGAAGCAGACTATATCTGAGTAGAAATAAAGCATGGGAGTTTACAGCTTGGGGGGGATGTCTTTTCCTTTTTTTAAAAAAAATTGAAACATCAAAAAGAATTTATATCAGAACAGTACTTTGGATCTCATACCTACATCTTTGGTACTAACAGCTCCCAAATCACATTCAAGTTTTGAACAGCCTCAGACTGTCAACTCTTCAGTACATGTTAAATCTCTCCTCAAATATACACTGTATGAGGCTCTAGTCCCAGTTGTTCTTCAAGTTTTGTATCTAGATTTTTGTTTGCATCTCCATTTAGAGGTTTCCAACCTCTCTCCCCAGAGAATACATACTTTAATGTTTTATTTAGTGTTCAGATAATATCTTCATAGAGATCTGTAAATAGAAATATGTGAGTGTATGAAGATAGTACAAGTGTTGCAAACTGCAGTGACAGAAGTAGAACAAAGAATCCTAGATAGGTTGCAAAGATTAAAATAAACAACAGGAGATGAAAAAAAATGTATTACGTGAAAACAATGCATATACTATAGAAAAATGAATCCTGGCAACCACCACAGTTGACAGTGAATGGTTAACTACGAAGGAATT
Organism: Lanius collurio; assembly: GCA_020086605.1. Lineage (NCBI taxonomy): Eukaryota > Metazoa > Chordata > Aves > Passeriformes > Laniidae > Lanius > Lanius collurio. Next base: position 15,691,820 of record JACBWW010000010.1, read on the forward strand.
TGTATGTGATAAAAGCAGTGAAGAAGGCATTGTTTGGTCTGCAAAATAAGCAATCTCACATCATCAATCCTCTTCCAACATATCACATGGCTCTGTGAACTTAAGATGTTGTACAGTTACCTGCTGTATGCCTGCCCAGCTGAACACCTTCTCTGCCTCACAGACAGGATTCTTTCCCTGCTACTCTTGTTTGAATTAAGTGGTTTTACTAAAACTAAAACAAGTCTAGTTTCTGTGAAAATCAGACTTCTGTGAAAGTTTTAGTTTTCACCAAAACTACTAAGTGACCAAGCCATGAAAAAGCAAATTTAAGTAAAATGGTTACTGGCTGTTCAGTTACTGCACAGCCTACATACAAGCTGGTGTAAACAATTTGGCAAGGCTATCACAACTACTTATGTGATTCAGAACTAGTTTTACCTCTTCTCCCTGCACATGTACCATGTAGGGTTTTCTTATAAACTGCTATTGAGCATGCTGAGTTGCTATTCAACCAGCAAGGCAGTTTTGTAGCTGTCACCAGTAGGGATAAACCTTACTTTCTGTACTGACACACATTCCCTAATGCTGTCTGATGCTTCCCTGGGATTTTTTGTAAAGCTATCCATTTATACTTTAAGACTACATCTTCTGAAATGGGACCAGATATTGAACTTCAGCATTAGTGTCTACAATACTGTCCAGAAATAAGCCAGAGAACATGATGCAAACCTCAAACCACACAAGGAACAATTCAAGCTGACCCTCATCCTGAACAGGCAATCACTTCTGCTGGAATCATCTCCCCTACGGCACTCCATGGCTTCAAGACAAGAAAGTTGGTAGAAAAAAAGGTGATGCAGAACTTACTAAAAGGGATGTGAAAACATCACAAGGCCACGCTACTAAGTCAGAAAAAAATTCCAAAGCAGTCTGAAAGCCAACAACCTGGAGTACCAAAGGCCAAAGTGGTAGCAAGAGTGGGCTAGCTGGCCCTTCATGAGCCTGCTAGCACCTTCAGTTCCTGCAAGATCTTTCCCACCAAAAGCAGCTGAAGTGACACTTAAGGCTTAAAGGGGAACACAACGGGACAGAACAATAATGATACAACATGGAATCCATCTTTCCCCCCAACTCCCTGCTTTCCCCCTTCCTGCAGGGAGCCCTTACTAGAAGCCACTGAGCAGTTCCTTGTCTCTCTCTTCCCTCCAGCTGGATTGGTGTTAATAGCAGTGAAGTGCACACACTTTCTAATCAACTTGTTTAAAACTGTGCATTACAATATATACACACCACCTGCCTGTTTATGACAAAAAGTAATCTGAAAGGCTCAACTGCTACAATATTAATAAATCAGTGTGGTGCAACAAACAAAACTGGTTTTTCTAGCAATGTCTTTTAAGTCACAGTTAAAGAGACTGACTCACTATCTCATTACTGGTTTAAGATTGAATCTACTCTGGTCTCATGTTTTAGCAGTCTTACTCCATCTATACACCTCACTGCTTGGGAGTGGATTCTGCTCTCCCAATATCCTTGTACAGTAAACACAATGTAAATAAAATAATTGAATACTGATGTCTGCAGCTTCACTGAATGAGAGTTTTTTAACTTCTCCATCCACCAAAATTTTCGTTAATAGTATTTACTCCCAACCTTATGTGGCTGCTATTATGTCTAATTTCAGTCAAATACCTTTACAGTCAATTCCTTCCATTCTTCTCACTTACCTGTTTATATAAAGACGTGTATTTTTAACTCTATATAGAAATATATTTTGGTTTTAAGAGCTGTGTTGAATGCTGTACTACCCTGAGCCAGGAAGGAGTGGTCCTTCTAAGGACAATAACTAATATGTTTATGAGTAAGTGGTAACTACATGCTACCTACTCTCTGGTGATGATGGCCCACAAGCCAGCACTTTCACAGAAGCTAATGGGGCAGTTAACATTTCTGCCCAAATTGCACTGAAACTGAATTTGTTGTGAAGCTACAAATAGCAGGGAGTCTCTGGATCTTCTCTATTTAAAATATAAGTGGATGAATGTCAGGATTTGTGGAGAAGTAAATACATTATTTTATCCCAAAGTCTCTCTAGTGCTCAGATACATTTCAAAGGGGCTGACAAACCACCTTACCCACTCTGGGATTCTGTAAAAAAATCACCCATACAATTCATACAATTGCCCATACCCATTCAAAGAGATGTGGAAAATAACATTTTAAAAGAAAGTTTGGGCTCTCTCATTTTTTCTAACATAAATGAATCTCTGACTATGCAGCAATCTACAATCTTATCTCTTAATCTAACTCTGCTTTTAAAGTTCTTTTTGATGACAAGTTAAACCTAGAAAATATTTGGATGCATGGGGGAAATCCTAGCAATGAGATTTCACATATGTTGGATACCTCCTTGTCCCAACTCCCACACCCAACAGAATAGCTGCACTCAAAAGAACACCAGTTACATGGGCTGAGAATTTCACACTGATAACCCAAGGAAGAACAGATTGAGTCATCACTAACCACAATTGTTCCTATCAAGTCCCTAAAAGCTCCCCAAAGATATGGCAGGAGGATTAGTATTATAACCTGGCAAGTAAACATCTTTCAGAGACAGCAACCCAGCTTCTTTATTCAACCCAACTTCCTCACTTCCATCTCAGCTGTCTGAACTTCCTAAACCACTGAAAGTGGAGTGGGAATAGCCGAAAGAAAGATAATGAAAAATTAACTAAGTGATCTCTATTAATAACAGCTGAGGGAAATCAATGAGAGATTGGGAGAGTGAAACTCCCATGAGAGTGAGAAAGGACAGGCTGGACCTCAGCATGCCAACAAGGGCTCCATGTTCTGAGAAAGAAGCTTGGAAACAAGTGTACTTTAAAAATAAATCCCAATCATTTCTGAGTCTCTCTCATGGCTGCAGTTGTAATGCTGAATCTCTGCTCACAACGTTTCTGGCTTTCAGCCAAATATTTGAAAGTCGCTGTGATCTTTTTTCCCCTCCTCCTTAGCCATCCATAATTTTTAAGCATTCCCACAGCTGTGAAAGAAATGATAGCTGGGAGGGAACAGTGTTTGGGTACCCAGAGGCTGCTCTCTCACATTTGCTCACAGCTGGAACTCTTCATGGTCTTTGGCACAAACCCTTGCTACTGCCTTGGCTGCTAGGCTGCCCTTTGTATGGGTGCAGCTATCTAAACGGTTTCAGAATTATTTTTAATTGGAGAAATACTGCATTTTCCCATAAGCTCACATAAAAATAGGCAGCTGTTACCATATGAAAAAAAAAGAATAAAAAAGTAGCAAGTCTATCTGGACTAGAGGGTAATAATTCAAACAGATTTGTATTACAGAGATGAAGCACAGGCTGCATCTTAACCACCTCAAAGTTATTACACCATTTCCCTTATTCACATGGCCCTTACCTTGCAAAACTAACTCCACTGTAAAGTTCAGTTGGCAGCATTAGAGCTGCTAAGCAGGAGTGAGCACTTGGAGAGCAGGCAGCAGGCAGGAGCCACAAGTCAGCCTCCTGTCTGCCCAGTTCATGGGAGCTACCTCAGGCTCATGGCTTCCTGCCATTACTGTCTGTCATTATTCAAGTGTAAACAGGAAAAACACAGGAAATGGCAGCAGGGTCAGGCCACTTGGGGTGAATGTGGAGAGGTTGTCAGAATAAGTAGAAATGAAACAGGGAAGGCCAAGACCCATCTGGAATTCAGTCTGCCCAGGGATGTTACAGACAAGAAGAAGGGCTTTTTCAAGTACATCAACCACAAAGGGAAAATAAAGGATAATGTTCCTAAATGGAGGGGTACCCTGGAACAGAGGGTGCAGAGAAAGGAGAGTTACTGAACACCTTCTTACATCAGTCTTCATTAACAAGACCAGCCCTCAGGCATCTCTGACCCAAGAGAGAGTAAAGTAATGTTGGAAGGAAGACTTTTCCTTGGTCAAGGAAGACTGGGTTAGAGAACACATAAACAGATTTAACATCCAGAATTCCATGGGCGCTGATGCAACGCAGCCTCAAGTGCTCAGAGAGCTGGCAGACACCAAGGCAAGGTTGTTCATGATCATCTTTCAAAGGAAAGATGCCTGAGGACTGGAAGAAAGCAAATGTTACACTGGTCTGCAAAAAAGGCAAGGAGGAGGACTCGGGGAACTACCAGCCAGTCAAGCCTCAGCTCAGTCCCTGAGAAGATGATGAGTAGCTCCTTTGGGAGGCCAGCTCTATCCACATGGATGACAAGAAGGTGGTCAGGAGTAGTCAGCATAGATTCACCAAAGGTAACTCACACTTGACCAGTCTGATTGCCTTCTATGATGAAACAACTACCTGGCTGGATGAGAGCTGAGCAGTGGATATTGTTTTATCTACACTTCAGTGTGGCTTTCAACCCTGCCTCTCACAACATCCACATCAGCAAACTCAGGAAGTGTGGACTGGATGAGTAGTCAGTGAAATGGATTTGGAACAAGCTGAACAGCAGATCCTAGAATATCATAATTAGGGTCTAGTTGGAAGTCTGCCATTCATGGTGTCCCACAAGGTTCAACAACTCCAGATCATGGGGCAAATCAACTCTTCTAGAGGCTCTTAAGCACTAAGAGGCACCCCATCACATCATTAGAGAAATCCCATGACAGCTAAGTGCCACACAACAGAGACATGTGACATCTCGTTAATGGGATGTGCACATACAGAGTCAAATGCAGATGTTCCTGGCATTTTCTAACACATAGCCAGATGTGTTCTTATTGCATGCATAGGAGCTGTCAGAATTTCATTCACCTGAAATATTTACTTTTTTCATGTGCTAGGGAAAAATCTATGGAGCCTCAGGGTAGGAGCATAGCAGGGACAGGACTAACAGATTAAACCCTCCAGTCCTCAAACCACTTCCTGCCCAGCTGAAGAACCACCAACAAACAGGACAGAAGAGGAATGTTCTGGCCTGTGTTGGTGTATACTTGGCATCCTTGGATTAATGTTTTTGAAACCTCAGGCTGTCCTAACAGTTTTTAAAAGCTGTAAATACAGGATGAAATGTCCTAAATTAATATGGCTGCCTAAACTGAAGGTTTTACTTTGGCTAAAGGCAGTTGATTTCCCCCCGACCCCAGTTTTCAGGAAATTGAATTCAATGTGCTCATTTACATGCCACTGCTACTATGCAGCATGGCCCCTCAGTTTATGCCCTAACCTTTGCCTCTCTCAGTTTATGAACCTGATGCCTGAAATGCACTGAAGCAGCTGTGACAAGTGTCACAGCTAAAATGTAGGTGATACCAGAAATCCTTTGTGTCATACCACTAAAATATAGAGCTGTGATGGAAAGAGAGTGACAGTAGTGACTAAAGATGCTCATCAAGTCTGGGCTGCCAGGTGCTGGGTGCTGTCTAAGCATGCAGCTGGCAGTCTCTGCTGTCTGCACGATAGAAGTAACAACTGGTTGAGACAAACAATAACTAAAAATAGTCTAAGGAAGGAGCAGTAGCTAATGAGAATGTGCCTGGCTTTTTTAGACCATAACAAGAGTTGGTCCATGCCCTGCAGAGTTTATCATCATAGCAGACTAGAGAACAGACAGGCAGGGAATTGCAGGCAGACAAAGGGAGCAGTGTGTGTTCATAGCCTCACAACAGGCATCAACCAAGCAGGAGAAGGAACTCTTACTGCTCCGTTTCGTGTCATGCCTAATCCACAATGGAACCTGTCACACACAAATACACACATTCACAGCAGATCTGCTTTCTGCTTTATATTCCACTCACCTCAGATGAGCTGAGCAGTGTGTGCAATTAACTTCTCCAGACACCTTTCATGGAGTCTGCCAGTTCATCCCAATACTACAGTATTGGAAAGTATCTCAAAGCTATTATCAAAGGAGAAAGAAAAAAATAATTATATGAGTCAAAATAACTGACTGAGATGTCTGTTATTAGCACATCTGCAGCAAGGAGAAGAAAGCAAAACAAAAGGTAGATTTAGGTTATTTCTTGACTTGGAAGTGCTGATTCTTGTAGTGCTACTATTCGATCCCTCTTGTTCTGGATTTTATAAAATCAAATAAAAAATAAACCTAGAAAATGTTATCACCAAAGACCAAATGAAAAACAGAAGGTGGGGTAAAGCCTGACTTGATAGGAAAATGAGCTTACAATGAAAAATTCCATTAGGAAGCGTTTCAAGCTTGTCAATACTCGCTTTTATACAGATTTAACTAAATTGACACATACCCCAACACAGTTAAAATAGATGTAGCCCTTCAGCATAACTAAAGTCAGAGTACATTAAAAGTATATCAGCCTGACTTGGTTGGATAGTGAATTAACTAAAAATCAATATCCATTTAGTTAAGTGGGTTCAGTAACAGAGTACCAACCAGACACAAGCAGTGATGAATTCTAACAACTGCTGCTATTTCTTCTCTAGATTCCAAGTCCTAGCTTCAGTACTATGATGTGCTGAATAAATTAGTCCACAGGTTTGATTCATAAAACTATAGTGATATACATCTCAAGCTAAGATATAATCACAGTTAATGCAAGAACCACTAGGTAACACTGATTAGGCAAGGCTTTGCTAGATTTTGACCATCTCTAGCACCTCCATTTTTGAGTGAGTCTGGGCACAATAGTGGAGGAATTCAGCTCCAAACATCTCCGTATCCCTTCATGGGGTCTAAAATGAAGACATGAGCACAATCATCACAGTGCAGTTTCCTCTCTCTGGCTTTTCTCATGCTCTCCCTCTTGTGGCAAAGAGACTCCCTGTTTTCTTTCAAAAAAGCAAAACCTTCAATTCATTCACTGAACAACTTCATGCATGAGCCAGCACACATTGCTGAGTCAACACAGAAGAGAAAAACAAGGGCTGCTATGAAACAAAACAGAGGCTCTCTCCTACCTTGTCTTTTCATTTCTAATAGTGACACTTACATCAGATAAAGTGCTGATACCAGAAATCTGAGATCCTATCACTGTCCTCCTTTCTTTACAGCTGTGGTTTTAAACCACCTCCTTTGATTCTCATATTTGGCCCATTGTGACTCTGTTGTAAACTGCACTCTTTACCATATAAAGCTCATTTTCTTATAAGCTTCCATCTCTTTAGCAGGAGCAAGATTTGCTTTTAGGGAAAAACAGCAGCAGACCAGTGAAGGTGTTAGGAAGGGGGGGAGACAGAGGGACCAAAGGCCATTCTCTGCATGCAGATGCAGAGTACAAACATCAGTCCTGTTCACTCTGTTGCCAAGCAATTCAAAATGAGGATGGACAAGGCAAACCCAGCTTTAGTATCCATGAAGTCTCAGATAATGGGATATTAAGAATCATGGCATGTCAACACCTGTAATAACTGTCTTTCATGACATACATTTCCAAAGAAAAATTAGTATTTCCTCTCAAAGGTCACATTATTCCCACTCTATTTCCAACCCTATTTTGTATTAGCTATATTCAGTGTCAACTCCCCTCAGATGGACAAATTCATTATTCACACTAATCCAACATGCCCTTGAGAACTGGGATTAGGAAACAAGGATATCACTACTACAGGGACAGACATATCTTCAAACAACTGCAGCTTTGAACAGTCTACAGATGGTGGAGTCAGGCCAAAGGACTGAAAATAAAATTTACCCCTCAAATTCCAGATACAGAGTAATCTTAGTGTATCACATTTTCAGACTTACAAACAAGCCAACAACATATTCCTTGAAATTACAACCATTATATTCTACTGTCCACAGTGTACAGGCTCCATGCTACGTGTGTATTCTTTCTCCTAAAAGGTTTTATTGTAAGAGTCAATTTCCTTAAAATGTTTTTCAAATTAGTATCAAAGTGATAGCTGGTCAGCTGACATAAGTGACCCAGTGAGGACCATTAGCTGAGGACAAAATTTTGATTTAGCCATAAAGGTTTGCTGTAAGAATTAAATAAAGCAGACAAAAATTAGAGTACTGCAGGCATAACTACTTCATGCTTTCCTTCCCTTATTAAGTGTTTATGCACTAAATATTAAAATTGCTACTCTAGAAGTCTCCCCATGAGATTGGAATGTCATTACAGTAGTAGATCCTATAATCTGACACAGCACATAAGAAAGCTTCAATACAAGCAAACAGTGTAAGAATCACATGCAAATTAAAATACTTTGATGGTACTCTGAGGTCAGAAATTGCAAGCCCAGGTAGTCATGATACATCAAGAAAGATCTAGGTACTAGTTAAGGGTAAGAACTGTCCTTAAGGATGTGGAAAACAAGCCCACCACAACACTAAGAACTGTACTGCTGTAGCTGCTGACTTCCCAATACAGTGGGCAAGCAACACAGAAATATTTGCATGTGTCTTATCTAATATGCATATAAACTAAGAGGCCACCAGTCTGTTAGAAATAATATGAAGCCTAGGAAGATTTTAAACCAGTGCAGGAGGGAACCTCAGTGGTAACAGGAATTTAACACCATAGGAACCATAATCAGCTCTTCTTCCATTACACAAAGACATGTTAATTTGCAACTCTGAATTTACTAAATCTACCTACCCTTCAGCATATTTTTTTTTCTTCTTTGATTAGTTTAACCAGATTGATCTAGAGCTTCTAGTCAGCTTGGATACTGCGGTGAAAAGTTCATTCCTATGTACAACATACTTCTGCTTTCCCATGTGTCTTTTCTTCAACATTTCTTTTTGGTCTAACTTGGGCTAGGAAGACTTAACTCCTGCGCAGAGATTTTTATTTATTCACGCAGTTATTTTGTATTTAGTTTATAAACTGCATGTTTCCTCGGCATCTGTGCTAAGAATAATGAGGCTGTGGAAAATGTCTAGGGTCCTTAAGTAATGCTACATCTACCTTCTCCAAGAGCCCTTCTGATGAAGGTCCACTGGATTTGAAGCAAGTCTGGAAAGTCATTCTTTTCAAATGGTGCACAGTGTGCTGGTCTGATCCACCCACAAACCCAATATCAACTCCACAGCAGGAGAATGCATAGCCATTGACAAGTATTGCTAAGAAGGTTTGCCTGCTAGAATGGCTCCAGATAGAGCTTTAACTTGTATTTCAACATTTAATGCTTTCAGTAAATGCCATTCAACCCAACTTGATAACACTACAATAGACTTCAACTGCTTGAACATTTTCTAGGCAATAACAAGAACTAGGGTTTCATTACCAAAGTTTCACCTCCTCACTGTGGATGCTAAAATAAAGGAAATAGAAAAAATCACTATGAAAATCATTAGCCTCAACCGTCTGATTATAAAGCACTACCAGTCATAAACAATAAATCATGACAATGGCTATTTGCATGTACACAATTTAGCCAGTCCATCAGGATAACATGACTATTAGTGAGCACTCGCATGGCACTTAAAATCAACCAGATGCAATGACTGATTAAGAAGTTAGAGAAACTACAAAGTGAGAGCACTCCATGCATTTTAGATGGCCAGATACTAGGAACTGAGAATTTGTTGGTTTTGGTTCTGCCCCTCCCAAAATCAACTGTAAAGGCAAAGTGGGTTAGCAGTGTGGAGCAGAAAGGGACACACCTCTCCCATAGCAGGACAGCATAAAAGCTACCTCCTTCAGCACACTCTGACCAGGCTGATACACAACACCAAGGACCACCTTACAGTACCAGTCTGACTGCTCTGAAAGTCCTTTACAACACTGTCAGAACAGCAAGTTTGGTCCTTGGCAATAAAGTGCAAAACAACTTATCCTGTTCCTTCCAATAATCCCCATCCTGGGGGAACACTTTGGATGACAGCATTCATGTACCCTCCTTAAACAGAGCCTCATTTCAATAAGCAGCAGCTCTAGAGGAGCATCTAGTTAATTACCTTGGCTTCCCTGGAAACAAAGCAGTAAAAGCATAAAAAAAACCCCAGCAGACTAATGCTAGTCAAAGTAAACCAAACAAGCTCCTTACTTGAAAATTACTTTCAAATAAACCCGTAATACAGATTAGCACTAAGGATATTTAGCCTATTCAAAAGCAGTGTCTACTTTTTTGGAATACCTCCTGCATGTTTAGATTAGGCTGGAAAAACAGATAAATTATTTTAATCTCCCCTGGAATAATAACTGTTCCTTCATATTACTGAGCAATTACTATAAAACCAAAGCAAAGGTCGTTGCCCCAAAGAAACAGGTAAGAACAGAGGCAGCTCTTACAGTGCACACACAATGAGTAAGTAAAAATACTGAAGTTATGGTCAGACCATCTACTCAGCACATCTTCAGCATTTACCAGCCCTTATATCTATCAATCTCCATTTTTAAGGGAGATGCATAAAGACTGCACATTCTTCAGCTATGCATTTTACTTTGCATTTCCCACAGAGAGGTACACCATAAGTTGTCACCCTCTGAGAAGGATAAATGTTTAAGGTGCATTAACTTGCTAGTCAGTTGTTCACAGAGCTCCATCCTAATACTAAGAGCAGAACAATAAGCTTAGCTGAAAAGAGAATAATAGATTTTCTAATGATTATAACACCAGAACTCAGGAGGGATTATAGTTAATCACCTCATTTTCCTCTTTATTTTGAAGAGCGCTCATTACATCAAGAGAAGGAAGCAGAGGTGCTGCAAGCTTTGACAAAAGAGCTTGAACTATGCATAAGGAGCAAAAAAGCAGAAAGCTGCATGTGATTCACTGGAGAGAGAATGCAAGGGGGAGAATGGAAGTCACCAAGTAGCAGAAGACAAGTCTTCATAGGTGCAAGAGGGGGAAATCATGAGTAAGATTTTGATTCCACCTTCTCAACAAACACAATCTTCCTCACTACAGTGTCCTGTAGAGCAGAGCTTCCTCCAGAGGAGGAGGGCATCAGACACTTCACATATGATTCTATATATCCTGCTAGCACTCAGAAATCAGAGAGGGAAGATTTTTTTCTCTGTTTTGGACAAAACAATGCATAAATAGAGAGATGTTCTCTAATATTAAGCAGACACAGCCACTTGTAGAAATAGAATGATTGTTTTGAAGCTGCCACCCATGCATTGCAGTAGGTAGAGAAATGCCAGTACTGGGGGGAGAAAAAGACATTTGCATGTCTTATTTAGGATATAAATTGGTTCTCTGCTATTTTTGACATGCTGCACAAAATGAACCAGAGTATTAAACATAAACCTGACACTGATGGTGATGCAGTGTTAATGTCTAACACTCAGTGTAGGCTAAATAGCTGTAAGCATATCAGGTGTATTTCACAGATACGAATATACTTAAGAGTTGCAAAGGGAAAAATTATTGTATAAAATTGTGACTCCTCCCCAGTACATATTCTAAGCTGGACCTCCAATATTGTACATCTCAGGCTTCCAGTTCATTTGCATGGATTCAAATTGCTGTCCAACCCTACACAACCTTTTCTAGGCCCACAAGCAGAATTTGCCTTCCCTGTTTTTTTTCTGAGGATATCCCCTCCTGCATTTTCTGAGGGTCATTCTCTTTCAGAGATGCAGAAATCACAAGGACGCAATACAATGCAAAAGCATGTTTAATGCATTATTTAATGCATTATTTAGCAACTTCTGAAAGTTCTCATGGCTGCTGAATTCTGTGTGGCAACCTGGACTAGAGCTGCACACAACTCACAAAACATCAAGTTCATTCATGTGATAGTAATTATAAAACTCCCAGAGGAGTAGACCTTGATGGATGCTTCAGTTGAAAGCTATTATCTCATTCATATTGATTCCCAATAGCATTCACATTTTAGAACAGAACAGATCTGCCAGGACAGAAAACTACTGGGACTATTACCCAGATCTGACTGGACACAACATCCTAACACAGGCGAGGATGTCAGAACTGACTGATTCCCACCCCCCAAGACAAAATTACTCAAGAAAATCACCCTCCTCATCCCCACACACAGTCACAAATGGAGATTCTCCTTTCTATGATTATTTTCAACCCAGATTATGAGATTGTTTATCCCAGACTTTGATGACATTTATTCACATGAAGAGCATTCACTACAGAACCAGTATTAGACACTAAAGGGTGTACCTCTTAGGAAATTGCCACTAAAATATCACTGCCTCCCCTTCAGGTCAGACACTGGTTGCTGAGACTGGCATGCCCTCCCAACCCATCATCCGGTCACACAGTCTCACTGCAACCCAGGCAGTAAGAGCTGGCCTCTGCTGCCTTAAAGATGGCTTTCACTTAAAACTGACAGAGCTCATCTACCGTGCTGCTAAATGACACAGGTTTGGACCTATCTCCCAGGATGAAGATCATCCCAGCCTTCTGTGGTTTGCCTGGCCTGCTAACAGCAGCAGAGGTTTTGCCAAGAAGTCACGTGCAAAGATCATTTCCTGTCTTACACACAAGTTTTGCTGTTTCAAACCTGGAATTAAATTGAATCTAAATTGAAAGAAGCTAAAAGGAAAGGGTTAAGAGTAAAAACTCTGCTACAAGCCTCTAGATCTATTCTTCAGGTATAGTTAAATGTCTTACAGAGCTCACTGAGTGGCATTAGTTTCAAGGCCTGCCACCTACCCCAATGGTATTAAACCGTCATTCCTCAGAGCCATGTTACACCTGAGCCCAGAAAACATTTTTGTGCACAGTATGAAAAAATATTAAAATCAGATAAAAGCTAGCTATTTCAGGATGTCTTAAGTGCAAAACTTTCCCAGTGTTCCAGGACAAAAGGACACCAAGACCCTTGATAGAGCATTGCTGCTATTCATGGAGAATTGTCTCAGTACGTTTTATTTAATGAAAAAATATCCCAAATATTGACCCCATGAAAGAACAGTCTGTGCACCTTTTGATTCTTGAAGACAGCAAAGAGGCTTGTTTAGAATAGCCTACATAAGTCTTCATCCTCTCTCCTCTGGGCCTCTGCATTCCTTCCACAACTGAACAGACAGAAACAAACCTGCATTGTCACACAGCAAAGCATAAGGTTAAGACATCTATCAACATTGCATTTAAGCATGCATTTTTTTGGACAGACTACTGAATGCTAATCTATGCTGGGATACCAGAATCCCAAGTTTTCTCCTGCAGCCTGCCAGGATTTGCTTTTCAGAGCTGCCATGCCCTCCCATCTCCCACTGACGTCGGTGGGTGTTCTGTACTGCATTTCTGAAGGTCAGTCCCTCAAGTCCTCAGTGTCTCAGCAATCTCATCAGTAAAATAGGAGTAGATTAGACCTGTACTCCAGATAAATTACTCCCAAGAACTGTAGTAATTTGTGGCATCCTTTATTTTCTGCCTTTATTTTGCTCTGAACCATTGGAGCACTCAACAACTGCAGATTTACAGCTGCTGCAGGATGTCTCTTCAAGCAATACAGCTCTGAAAATTCAAGTTATTGTTCTAGCTATCTGTGCCAGGATATTCACAAGCAGCTCTAAGGTAACAATCACTGTTAAAATTTGCAACAAAATAGGTCCTGCTGGAACCTGAATCTGGACTACACTAGGTGATGATATTTGGGTGGTGCTCAGTGCTACTGAGGCTACGCTATTCTCAGAATTCAGGATTCTCACATTATACACTTCTTATTTAGCTGAACTAACAGATCAGCACCTCAAACTCAGATTTTTCCCTTCAGAAATAGTGCCCATTAGTGGACTTGAGATACCACACTCCCTGGCTCCAATTCCGGCTCATAAAAGTGCATTCTTGGTCTCTGCCTCAGTTTTCCTTCCTACAATACACAGAAAATACATCTACAGAAGTGGAGCTATTTTAACTGAACTCCGGCTAACAAAAGACTAGGGCAGCTAATATTGATTGTGCTTCCACATAATCCAGATGGCATCTAGGCAACAGCAGGTTAACACTGTTCAGCAGAGCAGCCTCCAAGAGCAGAAGATAGCAAAAAGCACTTTTATAATCACTGCAGCCGAGTTGGCTTCAACAAAGAAGAAAACTTTTTTTCTTATGAAAGAGGAGTTAACAACTTCACTGAGAAGTTATGAAGAAAAAGTAGAAAAACTGACAATGCAGTAAGTAGGAGCAGTACCACCATATAAAGGAAACACATCTTCTGAGGCATCAACCCAAAAAGAAAAGGGGGAAAAAAAAGAAAAAGACTAAGGAAAACTCCAAAAATTTGTGATTCAAAAATATCATATACTCCCTGTGCCAGCAAGATTATCCAGAAGGATCACTTCACTCTAACAACAGGCATTTAACAGAAATATTAAACCGCCTTTTCCAGAGCTTAAGTTACCTCTAGCTGTTAAAGACATGATGAAACCTAGTGTAGGGGTAGATTAACTCCCACCTGCTGTTCCAGAGCCCTATCACTTCAGAGGCATCTGGTGCTAGCCACTGCCAGAGACAGAATACCAGACCCTGGGTTAGACCCAGTCTAGCAACTGCTGCTTTCTTAGAAAAAGAAAACAACAGGCTTGATAATTTGATATTAACAGCGCAGCAAGAGTTCTGTCCAGGGAAACTGAACGGACAGTGAAAACAGACCTTGATCATGTTTTGGTTTAGCTATTATCAGAAAAAGGCTACTGCTGCAGAGTTCTCTGCAAGTATGATATTACTCCTGTTTCAGGTAATTCAGAAAGGAGTGTTGAGAGCAGATGAGAGGTGGATAAAACAGCTTCAAAACTAATGAAGTCAGAGTACACTTCACTTTTGTTGAGAAGAAACCACAAACTTCCAAAGTTTTATTTGTATTCCTTGACTCAAAATGTTCATTGCTCAGTTATACACTACCAACCACTCACCTACAGCATCAGAGAAACAAAAGAGAATGATTCTTCAACCCTTCCTGAACTAGCAAAATCTGTCAGTAACACTAGCTTGTCTCTTACAGGTTGAGTTACTCAGGATAGATAAATTATTGGGATGCTGTGAGCAAGAGGAATGACCTGATTTAATTAAGCCTACCATGAATTCATGTGAGATGCTCAGTAACGTAGAGCCAAGAAGATACAGAGTTGTGAGAAACTGGAGTGGGTGATGCCAACAGACTTGAAAGGCTATTGTCCTGTGAGGTAGTAAAGCAAATTTTAGAGCATTTTCCATAACACCAGTAAACACCCAGCTGTACAATACAAAACAAAGGTGCAAATTCTGCCTGCCTTATTCAGATATACTAAAATTCTGTGAAAGGACAAACTTCTTCATGTTAGATCAGGCACAGTCTACTTCCACAGGCATAAAGTTCCATCATGAAATGCTACTGTGGGCTCTACCTTATCCAATATGAACACTGATAAATTGATCACATGGATAAGAATCACATTTATACTGTCAGGTGATCTAGGAATACACATTGTGTATCAATAAACAGGGAACCAGGATGTTTAAAAGCAGTAATTCACAAAGCATCTCACCATCAGCATGTTCAGGGACCCTTTCCAGCTCCCTAAACAGCCTACAAGGCCTCTCAACTAATCTCCTTTGCTTCAAAAAATTAACTCAAGTACCACACTCCCTCGTGTGTTTCTCCTATACTGAAGTCTCTCTCTACCACGCAAGTAGCAATATTGAATCTTCAGAATCATAAGAAAATTTCAGCATAATACAGAAAGATACAGTAAGGCCGTAAGTCATTGCTCCCATCAGCAGGTATAAAACAGCCCAAGTCTGTCCCTGGCTGAGACTGGGTAAATCCCAGACAGCAAAGTCTAAGGGACCCTTTACATCACTGCTGTTTTCGAGCAGATTCCCCTCATTTCCTTGGAATCTAATTCTCCTTCCTCCAGTGATGGCTGAACTATATTTTGCCTCCCAAGGGAGAGCTGCATGCCAGTCACTTGAATTGCTTACAGCCAAGCTACTCAAAGCACGTGAGAATACGCCGGGGGGAACAATACTGCATATGGTTTCTCAGCATTCCTGAGAGCTACAGACAGAAAGGGATTGATGGAGTCAAAGCCCTCCCTCCCACCACCCTTCAGTGCAACTCTTTGCTCTGGAGGGGTGTCTGACCCAGTGGGCTAATCAGCAAGGCACACACATTGGCGCACACAGATTTTCCCACACAGAAAGCCAAAACACTGGTTTTTCAAAGCGTTACTTCAAGAGTTAGACACAAAAGGCCTACATGCCTTGGGCAATGGGAGTAAAGTCCCAGATTCCACCATTTTAGAGGTGCTTAAGTGGTTTAACTTCAGGAAGATGCTGCCCTCCATATGGAAAAGAAACCAGTCCTCACAGGGTATGAGGAGACAGTAGCAAAGTGGAAGTTTCATCCAAGAGTCTTCCTTTAAGGGACTGACTGCTCTCTCTCTTACCCTAGGCACCTGCCTTTGTATCCAGAGCAACTCAAGGCAAAATCATCTCGGGCAGCAGACTGTGGTGGGAAACAAACTGGACATACCCCACTCCCTACTGAGTTCCTAATGATGCCACGGAGCACCTTCCTGAATATTACTGGAGGCAGCCTGAGCTCTGTGAGACAGCAGCTGCTGCAGAACAAGGAAGGCTTCGTCCCAAATGCAAGAGCAGTTAGTGCTGACAGTACAGGTGACAAGTACAAAGACTCGAGATTTGAGTAAAAAGGACAACTTTCCTGAAAGTCAGGGGACAAACCTCACCCTAAAGAGCGCAAGGACAATATCATAAAGCTAAATAGGCAGACCTGAGTCTAGCAGTAAGACATAAGAGTTTTCATCAATCATACAGTTGTGGTCCTGGATGTTGGCAGCAGGCTGCATGCACTGGATGCTAAAGGAATAGGGATTACAAGCACAGAGACAGCTTCTTGAGCAAAAAAACATCCTAGAATGAAAGATTTAGAGCACTTTAGGGCAAAACAGAGCCCTTCTGTTGCCCATTGTCCCTATATTTAAGGAAATTACTTCAGGAGTTTGTTTTGGTTTTTTTTCAAAGAACACAAACAATTACTTAAACAACACACCCAATTTACATAATCAAAACTACCTTCCTAAGTCTTGGCTTTTGAGTTAGAAACTTTTCTAAATTAAGGATTTTAATTTTCTGCCATTATCAGATATTCAAA
This sequence comes from Lanius collurio, assembly GCA_020086605.1. Classification (NCBI taxonomy): domain Eukaryota; kingdom Metazoa; phylum Chordata; class Aves; order Passeriformes; family Laniidae; genus Lanius; species Lanius collurio. Next base: position 15,708,787 of record JACBWW010000010.1, read on the forward strand.
AAGTTCAAAAAACTATTGGTAACAAGGAAAATAAAGCTTTCATTCTTACTCTACTCTCAGTGTTTAGTCTGATTTGTTTTTTCCAAAGCCTTTCAATACTTAGTATAAAATTCCTTAGGAAAAGTTGCTAGAAAACTTCCCTCTCCATAGTAAATTTTACAGACAATCAAATGGTTGAAGATGGGGAGCAAAATATCATTATTACATTTACAACCACAACACTTTGCAGTAAAGAACGAGTCAAAAAATACACACTCTAGATTGCCTAGCACTGCTAGAATGATTAGTTACTGGTGTGTTACTGTATTTCTTCATGGTAACTCAACTGCCATGCCACCTCCTGGTTTCATCTGGGATGGAGTTCATTTTCTTCTTAGTAACTGGTACAGTGCTGTGTTTTTCTGAATGTAGTGTGAGAATAATGTTGATAACACACTGATGTTTTGGCTCATCTGAGCAATGTTTGTCTTAAGTCAAAGGCTTTTCAGTGTCTTGTGTTCTGCAAGCAAGAAGTTGCACAGAAAGCTGGGAGGGAGCACAGCCAGGATAGGTGACCCAAACTGGCCAAAGGGATATTCCACACCATAGAACATCATGATTGTTGCTGTGGACCCCCCTGAGCCCCCCACCCCGGCCAGGTCCCTGCCATGTGACTCTGAGATAGTCAGTTTTTCTAATGTTCCAGCAGCCCGGGCTCTGATGTGGTTGGTTGTTTATCCCAGCTCCGCCCCTGGTTGTTGCCTTCTGCTGAGAAGGCAGGCGACCTGGTTTCAAGATAACAGCACGGCACCCCAGCCTCCCCCAGGCCACTCGGGCCACGACGCACAGACACCAATTTGGTGGATGGTCAAATGGCGTTTATTATCTTATCTCATGGGGTTAAATAGTCAAGGGGGCTTCACTACGTCAGAGGGGGATGGTGGGACTAGCTAGGGTTAGTAAGGAGTGGAAAACTACTGGGGTTAGGAGGGGTTGCATACGTAGGGTGATTGCTTATCACAGGGGATGAGGGGGGAAGGATCCATGCTGCTTTCTGTCACATTGCGAGATCTTCCGTTCGCCTGTCCCTATCTGCCACACTTGGTATCCCCTTCCCCCTCTCTGTGACAAAACCAACTGGACACAAAGCCTCGGTCTCTTAGCCCGGACGATTCTTGCCCAGGTCGGTGCTCTGGCCCTCGGGACAGAGGGAATAAATGATCATAAGGGGGTTAAGATCATAAAGGGGGTTTAAGCTATATTTCTCTACTTCTGCTTCTGATGAGTAGCTCTCAAGTAGCACTGGCTTAAGTGGGGGCGCACAGTCGAGGAATATTTAGGGAAGAAGAGTCTAGGTTTTCCAAGCTTCCCCAGAAGGCAGTGGGGGATCCAGCAGTGCTGAAGAACCTTGCCCAGCCAGCCCACAACTGCTCCACAAGCAGGCTGAGGTACCTAGACACAGGCTCCATTACTGCCATTTCAGTCTGAGTATTGTGCCTAGCATACACATTATGGTTTGTGGCATTATTATTCAACTGTTATTAAAGAAAAAGAAAGGAAAAAGAAACCCTGCCACAGCAGCTTCTAACCACCAAGTTTATCCAAACACCACCTCTTTGCTCAGTTCTCACATACCACAGTAGAGGGTTTCTCTCCACATCATCCTCTGGTTAAAACACCCAGGCACCTGCTTTGCTTCACTTAGTTGAATTGAACAAGTTCTGTATCATGCCAATCAACAACAGCTAATTATTTGCCTCTATTTTCTTTCAAGAACACTTACTTATCCAAATAGCAACATAAATGCTCCGGACCAAACTAGATGCATGGGCTAGAAAAAGAGAATGGAAATCAAATATTCAACCTGCTTTAACCTCCAATTAGAAAGTCATTTTTAATGGAGCAGCAAAGACAGCAGACTTGCTGTGCTCACCACACCTCCACCCTTTGTTTCCAACAACTCTTTAAACCTCAAAAGTATTGTCTGGCAGATCTTTCTTTTAGCACTACAGGCTGAGGGCAGAGTGGCTGGAAAGCTGCCCAGGGGAAAAGGATCTGGTAGTGTTGGTCAACAGCATGTGAACATGAGCCAGCACGTGCCTTGGTGGCAGAGAAGGCCAGTGGCATCCTGACTTCTACCGAGAATAGCATGGCCAGCAGGACCAGGGAAGTGATTATCTCCTTGTACTCAGGACTGGTGAGGCTGCAGCTCAAGTCCTGTGTCTAGTTCTGGGGCCTTCACTTCAAAAAGGACATCGAGGTGCTGGAGCGTGTCCAGAGAAGAGGAACAGAGCCGGTGAAGAGTCTGGAACTTGAGTCCCATGAAGAGCATCCTGGGGAAAAGGAAGCTCAGGGGAGACCTTATTGCTCTTGGCCTGAAAGGAGGCTGTGGCAAGGGTCAGCCTCTTCTTCCAAGCAACCAGTGACAGACCAAGAGGAAAAGTTATGTCAGGAAGGTTCAGGGTGGATATTACTGAAAAAATAGTTAAGCTTTGGAAGGGACTGCCCAGGGAAGTTGTGAAGTCACCATCACTGGAAGATGTCTCCAAGAACAATGAATGCAAGCTCTGCCTGTGGTAGGATGCCAGGCTGACAGCCCTTATGTAGGCATGAACACTATTTAGGAAAAAAGAGAATAGAGGATACAAAACAAATTGGAGAAGAGAGAGTACATCCCATTTCATGCAGTTTAGAAAGCTTTCCTGTTACAAGTGAGTGATAGGGTAACAGAGAGCAGAAGCAATGTCACTGCAGGGGTTCATGCTGCATTTATGAACTCTCTCACTACAAAAAACCTGAATTTAGATCAACAAGTAACAAGACTGTTGACAGTAAATACAAGCCAGAGCTTATGTATACAGCAGATGTTAACCAAATCTTCAGGTGTTAGTTCAGGTGTGTACAGATTAAATGCAGCAGGCAGTTTAACATATAAATGGCAGTTCATTGAAGGGGCACAGACACTGCTCACAGCTTCCCACCTTATGTAGTTGTTACACATTAAAAATCTCTATGCACCTGCCCTCAACATAGCAGTATTCCACAGTTCCCCTGTTTCACATACAGGTAGTGTTTCACAGCTTTGCTGAACCTTGGCACCCCCATTTCTGGTTTTGGACTCATATTTCCTGTCCTACAAGGCTGTATCCCACTCCACTTAATATGCCATATGTTCTCATTTTCGAGGGACGTGGTGCAACATTGCACAAAGTAACACTTTCTTGGAAAAAAAGGACAACACAAAATATTTTGCACTTCTGCTAAATTATTAATAATATGTGAGGAAATAAACCTTTTTAATTGAAATGGATATTTTCAAGTTACAGTAATCAAGATCTGTAGAAATACAACTTTTTATTTAAGTGTTTTTCATGAAGTGTCTCAACAAAAGAATTGCAATTAGTTCTGCTTAGCAACCAGCCAACATCAAAAAACAGATGGTGAATTGGACAAGAGACCAATCATATGATCAAGCCTTTGAAATACTATCAGTTAATTCCTTTCCTCTTCAGAGCATAAGTAGTAGAGACCATAAAGGTAAATAGTATTTTTCCATCAACTAACACAGCAACAGCTCTGCTGGGTTAGGTCAAAGTTTACTCTTTGCTTTCATTGACAAAACCAGTCACAGAGAAATTTTCTAGGTAAGTAATAACTGACCAGATAACTTCTGGACAAAATTTCTTCCTAAAACAAATCTCTCAACTTTCTAAATTTCTAGGCAATTTTTGAATTTTGGCATAAATAAGTAAGGTGTCCCATATGCCCCAAGACACACCTTCCAAGTGCCACCCTTAGTAGCTATAGGCACATGGAAAAAGGAGAGGAAGCATACTTGGGTGCACACTAGGGAATGCCAGCTGGAGAGTCATGCAGGTGGCTTACTCTGCTGTACTCACTAAGAAAATCAGTTCATTCTTTCTTACATTTTGGAAGAGACTGTGAATTCCTCCTTTATCTCCTTTGTTATGTCTTGGGTTTTTAAAAAAATACAGAATGCAGAAGACTCTGAAGTATTTTTTGCTACTATAGTTATAATGTAAACTGACCACCCTGCTGAAATGAGGAATGAGTTCACATCCTAACTTAATACACATTCCCACCCAACATGGGCTGTTCTAACAGGTCGTAGGTCACAGAGAACTGTTTCTCACAGGAAGGAAAGTGTGCAACTTAATAAGCACACAAGTTTATTCATACACATGCTCTCCTATCTGGGGGCTTCATAACTCTAAAATGCTGCAGCTGTGCTACTGAGTGCTTCACATGACTGCACAGCCAATCAAACTGTCCCTGGGAGAACCAAATGTCTAAGAGTATGGTCAAAATCTACTCAGTACTTCAAGTGAGAGCTCATTCTAGACTTCTGTTAGAAAGTATTTAAAAATTTAGTTACTGTGGAGGCTCAAAATAATCTATAAAAAGAAGATAAAGGAAACAATTTAGCTGCCTTTTTTTTTTTTTTTTTCCTTGAACAGGAAAATTAGTTCCTTAGCTCTGAGGTAGTACTATGAATTCCAAGGCCACATTTCTAAAGTATTTCAGACTGGAAGATACCGAACAAATTTTTTTGCATTAAGAACTGCAGACTTCCAAAGTATGGTCTTCTCCTAAATCCTCACCCCTTTTGCTTCCACAATGGAAAGTATTAAGGTTGTCCAACAGATACAACCGACTTTTCCAAGACTTCCTTTTTTATTCCTTTTACACAAAGCACAACCATTATCAAAAAACCTAGCAAGCTTTGGCATCTCAGGCAAGCCCCATTTTCCCAGTGTTCCTGGTCTTGCAAGCCTGACATACACACTGCACCTTTTCAAACACAAAATTGTAACAAAAAGAACACCTTGGCAGCTGACACTAGACAAGACTGAAAGGGCAAATCCTGTTTGCCTGTGAACTAGAGTTCTCCTTCATCCTTTATGTTTGCATCAATTAGAAACTTTTTATCATGTTGAACACATGGTGGGTCTCCCCAGGAAACCTAAACTGAGCAGGACCAATTGATGACCAGATTAAAGAGAGGCAGAAGTCATAATCTTGGTTACACTGCATCACTGGAAAGCCAGCAGAAATCTTTGTAACACTAGAGTGCAAGGTTTTTTTGGATCATCTGGGGGGGGAACAGCTCTCAGTATAAAAAATGTCAAGAAAAGAACTACAATCACACTGAAACAAGCAAGCCCAGGAAACAGTAAAGTGTAAACAACCATAGCACATGGCAGACACTCCCACCAGCTTAAGGTTCCAGGCTGCTTGGGAGATAACAGCACTACAGGGTGAGGTGGAAGGAGGATTTTATTTCTAGTTCCCTTCAAATTCCTTCCAGCAGTCACGTCCTTCTCCCGCATTCTGATTTCAGCACACAGCAATCGACTGAATCTAACAGACAGGGTAAAGGCACAATTCAGTATTCATGCCCAGGAATCTGTTACTTTCCAGCCACTGGGGTAATTCTATTACAGGGACAGAAGTGGAGGTGAGTGGGGAAGGATGACAACTCAAGCTTTCCATTCTGGTCTTAAACAAATGCAAATATCCTTAAACACTCACCACCACCACCCTTATTAAGCTTGTCTCTGCTATCTGCAGATAAACCGATGCATTCAAGGAGCCACTTCAGCCTGCAACTTCCAAGTGGGAATCTATTCATCAGTCAGCCTTATCTGTGCCTGATGTGCTAAAAGGCTATCAGAAAAAGCTGATAGAGCAAATGCAATAACACAAAGCATTGTTATCAGTACCCAGGTCCCCAGCCACACCCTTCCCATATCTGCCAAAAGTACTTTCACAACTCCTTGAAGCTCATTATGAAAAGGCCAGTGCACCCCTAGCCTAAACCATTCCTTAAAGCCAAAAAACAAAGCAGCAGGGGCAATCTAAATCAGTGGCTTCTCTACATATCTTCTAAATTTAGAGGCATATGAGAAACACTGGAAAATAAGCTTACTGCTTTAAAGGGGCCCATGCCAAGCACCAAGGAACAAACACATTTCAGCAGCATCACAAAATGCCAAATTTGGTCCCCAATTAAGAATACAAATGGCAGCTTGGCACTTCGGGTCTTCCCTCACAGTGACAGATCAGCAAGACAGGGCATAGACTTTTCACCTCACTGATCATATTAGTACCAACAGCAAAGTTGTATTAAACTTGAGACTTAGTAAGTTGTATGCATGCAATCTTTGTGCAACAAGCTTCAGCCTCCTACATGGGTTAAGAGAGTCAGCTAAGAGATACATTTATTCTGTTACACAGGAATTATTTAAAATAACTTTTCAAAATAAGACAAAAAAATAATGGAGGACCTTTAATGGGCTAGCCTTGAATGAGGTCCTCAAAACATTTGGTAGTGTTACATACTCAATAGGGTTCCACAGGAAAAGTACAATTTAACACAAATATCTACCCCAACTGTACAAGTTCTCAGAGGATGGTGTGGCTTCACCAGTGTCTGCACGTTTACACAAATGTGCAATTCTAACACAAACATACTTTGTTCTTTCAAGCCTGAATGCAATATGCTAGCTGAAACACCCATTGTTTGTAGAAGCTCTTCCCGAAGAAGATAAATACAATTTCACCCAAGTGAATGAGGTGACTGGATTTATGCCAGGAACTAGGACAAATGTTTTTTGATAATACCCAATCTAAGCATCCCCTTCCTCAACAGATTAAAAAGAGAAGCATATGAAAAATCCCACAGTATTCCCAATCCAAAATTCAGAATATTTTGCTCAAAATTTTTTTCCTTTGCCTGTCTTTGGCAATTCAGATCCATTCACTGGGTGCACATGGAGAATCTGGGCACAGTCAACTCAATAATAACTGAAAGACTAGATATACCTTTACTTGGCCTTCTCTACTCCTGACAGGGAAAATTTATTTCAGTGTTTACGCTTCTAAGATAACTGATAGTTACTGTTTCTACTTCAGATCAGCATACTTTTCCTTTAGCTTTTATACTGACTTCTTTAGCTTTTTGAAGTTTACCTTTATTTATAAACTTTATCCTGATACAGCTGTGATGCAGATAGCAGCCTCATATACACCAAATTTCTCCCAATGTGTTTATTTTCCCTTTTGTCTCAGAACTAGAGTGTGGGTGCTAAATTTCTATCACTTTCTGAATCATACTTCCACCATAGTGACAAGTAAGGGTGTTTTTTCCAAAGTTTTGCACAAAAAGCAACTTTCTCCCTATTTTCTCAAGAATCCAAATTCAGGGGATTTTGATTATTAAAAGAGAATTATTTTCAGCTGTCAGAAAGTCAAAAAAGTTAAGTATTCACTTTACAAACTCCAAGCACAGTAATGTTTTTGAACACTGAGGAGACTGCTTTCTACTGAGGAAAACTACACTTCTCTTTGGGCTCACCCAACACTTATTCTTAGAGCTCCTAAGTATCAGCTACAAACCTTTCCCAAAACAGACAGGATATCAGACAGAGGCTGGTCCCAACACAAACCCATGCAGGGGCCACCCCAGAGGTAACTGAAAATCCTTAGATAAGAGAATTACAGTAGCTTTAAGTGGGTTGGAGATGGAGACACTGTCTCTGCTGCCTAAAGTGGTTTTTTCTAGACTACTGGGAGCTCGACCCTTCAGAAAGTATCCAAGTTCATCACTATGTAGAACAGATGAGGAAAGATTGTCAGCTAATGCTATTGCCACATTCGCAGCCTTTCTGAAGGGGAAAAGAAACAACCCGTTATCCCCCCAATCAAATCGTATTTGTTAGTGGAGAAAAAGAACGATGAATTGTGTTTAAAGCATAAGATCGCACCAAGACAGTTTTTAAGGGTTTGGTTTAGTTTGCCGAGTTTTTCGAACCACAGAAGAAGTGATGGCACCTCCCGAAGGACCAGACACCGAATACTGCAGACAGAGGGAAAACGACCTCGTTTCGCTCTCCCCCCCGTCCCCTTCCCGCAGAGGGCGGCGGAGCCCGCGGCCGGCGGGTCCGGAGCCGCGTTCTCGCCGCCGGGCTGTGCGCACCTCCCGCCGCCGCGCCGGGACACGCGGGGAAGGACAGCTTCTCGTCACACCTCAGGGGAAAGGTTAGTTACCTCTGGGCTCCTCACGGCAGCCTTTGCAGGAACACAGCCCCATGGCAGGTGGCAGCGTCCCTCGGGGCCCCGGCCAGCCCGCTCCCTGCCAGGCGGGGCCGCCTCCAGCATCCCTGGCAGCGGGGCGGGCAACGGCTCCGAGAGGCTACGCGGGGGCAGCGGCAGGTTGGTGCCCCGGAGCTGCCCGCCTCTGGCGCCCGTAGTCCCAGCCGGCCTCGAGGCAGAACTCAGCGCTTCACGGCTCCCTGCCCGATAAAATGTACCGTCTTATTAATTACAGTCGCCTCTTTGAAGGGGTGAGAGCCACCCGAGCCTGCTTTATGGGAGAGGCTCTCAGATGGCCAGAGGGCAACAGACGCTAAACGTAAACCCTCAGTGTGCATAAAAAAATACCAGAAAGACCACTTCACCTCTTGCAAAACTCTGTCAGCACAGGACAGGGTCATATGGTATCCCCCCACACCCCCACAAGAGTAAACAACTCCCCATATATCTCGAGTCTCCACAGAGATACCGAGTGTTACAGGGACCTCGCATTCTTGCTGAGGTCAGCACTGCTCCAGCAATATTCAGACGGCTTGTTTACGCACTCACTTTTAATTGCATTAACCTAACAAAATCAACAGCCACAAAGACAAGATAAGAGTCTTGCTTTGGAGTAAGGAAAGAACAACATCCCTAGAATAGATGTTTGCTGGTTCTCTGATCACTCAGGGCTTGTTTTCTAGACGCTGCAGCCCTTCACTGAGCCCAGCAGGGACCCTGCTTATTGAAGCCCCACTGCCCAATGCAATGCAATGCCCTAAGCACTGCATCAGAGTCAGAGTTCATTTTATACACCAACTCACAGGCAAACTGGCTGCCTTTGCAAAGTTTGGACCAAATGTTAAAGAGTTAGATGTCACAAAGAAGAAACTGAATGATATAAAATCTTTTCCAGGTTGGACACTGCAGAAAAATACACTCTTTAATAGCAGTATGCAATGCACAAAAATTACAGTGTGGGTGGGAGAGGAAAAAGCTACACAGGTAAGAGGTTTGGGGGTGGGGGAAGTAACAGGGAGCTACATCTTTTAATACAGCTAAAATATCAGAAACAGCCTGGACCCGAGACCTGATGACAATCTGCAGCTCCAGCTCCCAGTACATATCCCAGCCTCTTGAGACTGAACTATAGTTCTTCAGAAAGGACTTCCAAGAGAGAAAATGAATAACCTAGAGGATAGACATTTACCGGGTCTCCCACCATTTAAAAAAAAAAAAAAAAAAAAAAAAATCAACCCCCCCAAAAAACCAACAAAAATGAAAAAAAAAAAAAAAAAAATCAAAACCCACCAAAACAACCCTAAAACAAATTAAAAAAGACCCAAACCAAAAATTCCCCCCAAAACCAAAAAAACCCTGCATAATGTTCTACAGAGAGGTCCTCCTGCAGAGTATTCTGCTGTTAAGTGCACACTTGAGCAATTCCAGAGTATGAGCATTCATTAGTTAGCACAAAAAACCAAAACAAAACCAAATCCCACACAGCACAGAGGATGGACAGGGCAGGAAAACTTTCCCACCACTACCAAACATACTAGAGGGAATTCAAGGTATTCCTGCAAGAGAATTGAAGGAAATCCAGTATTCTGGCTTTGCTGGTACCAACTTGCTCCTCTGGAACAGATGTGTGAGAATTCATCTCAGTTGTTTTGTTGAGCGTCTAAAATCATCAGACAGTGCCAATAGCTGACAGCTGCTTGGAAATCCCATCTCTTGAGCAAAGTGCTACCTTACCCTTGTAAAGCAGCAGATACTTCCCCTTTTTCTCGAGGGTGATCTAATCTCAGGGAAGAGGCACATAAACCACCTGCTTGAGGGGCTGGACAATCTCCTGGCAACACTCCTGCATTTCTTTTACCTAAAGCAACTCCCGGCAGCCAGCAGTAGAGGTAGGTTTTCCAAGTTCTGGAAAAGCCAAAGTGCTTACTAATGGCACTGCCAGATCAGTGGTAGATAAGATGGATGGAGAAAGCACCCTGCTCTCCAGCTGTTCCAGCCTGGCAGCCAAGCCAGCTCCATGGGGAAAGGTGCTAGATGCTGTATTTCCGAGAACCCCCCCAGACCACCCAGAAGTTACTGAAATTTGAGTATTTAAGAAGTTTTAGGACTATTACATACATCACATGGGCAAATAGTGGCTGATGAGGGGTTAAGCACACATGCCTGGTTAGACAATCTGGCTACTTCAACAAAGCATTTCAAGAATTTTTTCATTTCTATTACTGAAACATTACAATTTTAAACTCTCACTACTTTCACTAAACATTTGGAAAACTGACAAAAAGTTTCTCTTACCTTTTGATTATGTGACGTTACCTAAAGAAATTAAATGGTCTCAGATGGAAATATCTGAGATTCATTTACTGCAATAACCATCACCATGTATTTAAAAGAACAATCTTCAGGTGCATTCATTGCAAGAGGAAGGCCAAGGCTCTGATATCCTTATGATGTGAACATAGCATGACATTACCTAAAAGCACCAGTTATACATAGTGGAGCTAAAGAACACTTAGTCCTTCCCTCACTTTTGCTCTGGATGGCAAAAATTACAGCGAAGGCCAGCAGTAAAATAAGCCAATGTCGACATCTTTCAGAAAGTCATCCAAAGCTTGCATATCAATGAACCATCCATGCTTTGAATTTCACAGCAAAATACAAATTTCACCCAAAACAAGCAGTTCTTCAACACTAGCTCATTAAGAAAAGATTAAGAAAAATCTTCAATGTATTGGCACCTTTGATACATATTTGTGTCAGTCTCGAATGTGAAAAAATGAGAAAAAAATACACTCAGAAAACCCTTAAGGGAAGAAAATCATAGCTAAAGAGTTGTTCACTGAAAATTCAGCCAAAGAAGTGAGAGTGAAAATGTGATTAAATAAAGAGCCTTAATCTCTAGTAAACTAAAATACTATAACCACTACTGCCTCTTTTATAACCTGAAAATTCTATATAAGTAATATAAACCAGGAGATTGATGCTCTACATACCTTCAATGCACTTTGAAGATCATTTGTCATTGTAACTTCAGAGGGCACTCGTTAAGTTTCCTAAAATTTAAGCCAATACGTGCCTGTTGTCAAACATACTGCCAGACAGAAGGAGCTAGCAAGGAACCAGGCCAGCAGAGCACATGCATACAAACCAGACACCATTTTTGTTTTTGAGGGGGAGGGGAATGGTACAGTCAAAATTAAAACAAAACAAAAACATTTTGAGATAACTGAGCAATGTTTGGGAGATGCAGAAGTCAGATGTCTAGATCTGTCATCCCATGGGAAATTCAAGATTCTTTCATGTCTAAACCACACTTAGCTTCTCTTCTGAATGCAGTCAGGCCCAGGCAGATCATCCCAGCAGTCAGCTAATGAAAGTAAGGGTGCAGAACTACCACTCAAATCTTTTGCCTAAATAAAGGCAACCCTAGAAACTCTCATCCTAGACCCTAACATATTGATTGATTGCTACAGATACAAGGTCTGACACAAGCTGAAGGGTTTGAAGGCTCAACACAAGATTATTATACTAAAGATAGCCAAACCTCTCTGGGTCAAATAAAATTGAGATCTTATATATAATTTTTAATGTTAAACAAAATGCATTTATATTTATACACAGCCAAAATTTCATGTAGGGATTAGTCTATTCCTGCCATAAGAAAGGTGAATATGCTTGCACTTTTCCAGCAATAAACCCCACTTATTCTGCAGTATGTTTCTTTTGAGACTCATTTCTGTTAATACACATAAGTCAGTCTGTATAGCAAGAGTTCAAGGTGGAATTTCTGTAAGTCTTCACAATGCGACCTTTTAGACCTATAGTTAACCATGCATGTCTTCTCTTTAAACAGCATGCACCACCTTTAGACTAGGGTTTACAAAATCAGGAGCCCAGAGTTCAGTGTCTAAATCTGGATTTCAAATACTAAACCATTTGGCTGATCTTTCAAAAACTCCAAGTACTTAACAGATCCCTGCAAAATGCACTGGTGCAGACTGAGTGTCCTAAGATTTTCCGAGTAGCTTGTCTACTTTGCACTTTTTTTCCCTCCAGCCTCAGCTCTCAGCTTCACCATCTGAAATTCTTGATCTGAAGTTTACATTCCCTCCACTTTCTCAAGAAATGCAGTAGTGTACTGGTGCCACTGAAAAGAAAAGCCAGCTGCTAAACACTGCTGTGTGAATAATGAACTTTGATATTTCCTGACAATGATAAATATCTGGAAGCCAGAGGTAAAGATTTCAGTTTTAGTTAAGCCAACCACTTATTGTCTGAGGGAAAAAAACCCTCCAACCAAGTGCATTTTAAAAAAACTGCAGAATGGCAGAGGAATGTTATTCCATTTCAATGATTCATTCCAGATATGACAGAGTACTAGTGGCTGAAGGTATTTATTAATCACTCCTTTACTAGGAGACAAATGTTTTTTGTGATTCCCAGCTATGTCAGAGTTGCATCTCTAGAGCTGGACAAACATTCAATCTGGAAGCTTTTCTAGACACAAGGCAAGGATTACATAGCTTTGGGGTTTTTACCCACCATTCCCTCCTCTGCAGAAGGCACAAATGAAGAAAACAAATGTTAACACCATCTTGCCTCATGACTATTAAAGAGGTGAACAGGGCATCATAGAGAATGAACTCAAGCCAGCCAGTATGAAATGTGCACTTGTAAAAAGCTCAATTTATACTAAAATCCATGCTCAAAATTCAGAGGAATGTGCTATAATTTTCAAACTTGGGCAATAAAAGCTTGTTTTGTCTGTTCTGTAAAATTATTTATTCTATGATCTTCTCCATATCAATCAAATAATGTGTAAGTCAGGGCAAATTAGACTTTCTTTTCAAAAAAAGTTAGAGCCTTTGTAAAATGAAAAGGTTACTTTCTAATTGAAGTTAGATTCAGCATGGATTATTCCCATGATTTCCAAAATACATGGTGAAACAAGTAGAAGTGATTGCCAGGCTACAGTGGGAACACCCTATGACACTCCACAGATTTCCCAATAGCCATTGGACTCAGAAGAAAGAAAAGACTATTCAGACAATGTAATAACACAGGGAGAACATTACATTACAACCAGTCTTAGTTCATAAAATCTCTAAATACTCTAACTCCAATAAAGGCCTACTACATTTCTTATAAGAGCCTGAAACTACAAAGTGAATTTTCTAGTCTAGTATTTATCAATAAAGTGATAGGCTACCTCTCCTAAGGCTTCTTTCCTGTGAGAGCTGAGCAATGGAAATCATCCTCACCCTTTCAAACCCCAGTCTTCATCATCCCCTGCCCTCTAAATACACACTGCTGCTATGTTTAATACAAATCACAAAGGAAATGTTTTTGAAAACTCCAGTTCTCTGGGCTTCCAAGACTCTGAAAAATAACCTGCTGAGAGAAGAATTAGACCTTCATCGTTTAAAAGAACAATTTATAGTTCATCTATTCTTCATAGGAGACATTAGGACAGAAAACATGAGTTCAGTGTAGATATATCATCAGAGTGTGTGTGAGGTAGGTACAGCATGAAAGGACACATTCTGTATTCACAGGCTGCCTTGCCCCAAGTGATATAAAATGCATTCTCATTAACCAGGTTAGGCTAAGTTTATAATGCAGCACAGCTCCATTAAGAAAAGCTTTATGGGTTTAAAAAAGAAAGGATCAAAATTCACCTGTTCTGTCAGAAATAACATTTCAAAACATCTGGCCTTGCCCTATTAAAGAATTTCTAGAGTCAAAAGATACTGAGTTTATAAAAAGTTCTTCTGATTTGACCAAGTCCATTGCTTTGTCTTTTTTTTTGTTGGTGGACAGGCAGTGTTGACTAGAGTGCTAGCACAGCTCTTAGTGCTGTGCTTTCATTTCTCTCAGCAGCGGGTAGGCCCACTGGCTGACATCAGCAATTCCTCCCTGGAACTGCCATGGATCCACAGCTGCTCTTGTACAGTTCACACCAGCTTAGAGCCCAAAGGGGAAGGTCAGCTGAACACACAGGTTATAAGAAGTGGTTTTGCTGCAAATACCTGAAGGCATCTTGCTGCCCATAGCACTTTAAACTGCTGTAAAAAGAACCCTTCCCTAAGAGATCCCAGCACATGGAGAGCAGACAGCCTACTATAAATGCATGCAGGCTTTTGAACTTACTAACTTCAAAGAATCCTTGCTTGTAGAAGAGAGGTGGATCTTCTTTGGCTCACTGAGAGACAACTCTCCACTAACTGCAGAATTTAAAGCTAATGGCAAAAAGGCCTGAGCTTGATAAAAAAATATCTGGACTCCTATAACCTAGGATGTCTTGTTGAAGGTGATTAAGAATTAATTCCTTATGTGTCACTTAATACTTTCATTGAAGTTACCAAGACCAAAGCAGAACCCTGTACTGATGTTGGCATTACAATCAAAGGCAAAACTGTGCTTTCCAAGAGGAAACACTGGTAACCTCAAAACAGTGCTAAGGGAGAACACTGAATTTATTCTCACTGGTCCTCTCCAATCCTTATGCATCTCTTTCTGTAAGACAGTCACCCTACAGGTCCACAACTATAATTATGACACCATCTACAGATCCACCAGCTTCAGAACAGGGGCTAAGGCCAAGCATGATCATAAGCATAACATTTCCCTTTGTTCTAACTTCCTCTTTTCTCTGCTACAATGTGTTTGGGTCACAGAGCTAACCAAAGGTAGGATGTTTCCTTTCCTATTCTAGAGTATTAGCAACATATGACACACACACAGCCCGTGTCCAAGAGCTATAAACGACACAGGGACAGAAACAGGTTGGTCTGTCCACTCAAAGTGGACCAGATGAAACTTAAACCAGAAAATATCCTCTGCTGAACCCTTCCAGAAGGCATTATTTTGACTTTCTGATTCATATACAAACCACATTTGATAGAAGCAGAGCCTTTATGGCCTCTGTAGAGCATAATCTCACACAATAGAGATCTTTGCAGACACTTCTCTGTGTTAATAAAAGTGATCTTTCTCCTCATTACACTCTTAAGCCAGTACAGGCTTTCTTTTGACACAATTACACTGGGACAGAATTACTAATGTAGACAAGACTCTTCATCTCTCAAGTCAGCAGTTGCCAGAGTGCTTATAAATCCTCATAGTAAAATACACAGCCCAAAATTCAGGGAAGCACTACAGTTTGCACAATTACCCTTCAATGCAAATAGTCCTTCCCTATTGCCTTACACACATTCCCTTTTAACACTGTCTACTTTTGATTTCATAGCTCTTTTCTTCATTATCTCAAATTCCTCCTGCTCCTTCCCCCAAGTTTTCACAACTGTCTGACAGTTAGTGATTAAAAACAAATCCCAGTACTAATAACAGTGCTTTACCAGTCCAAGATGATAAATAGCATCTTTGATACCACGTGAAAATATGGGGATCAACATCTTAAGTGGACTTCACTTAGACAAGCAACAGGCTCTGGCTGAGATTCAAAGGCAGACTTTGAAAGAATGTGTCTTTAAAGGCCTGTGCACCTGCCAGAACAGACAGAAGACACAAACTTTGGGAAAGTAAACATTTAGAGTCTGTCAAAACAAAAAGCTCTATAATTATGAACAACCTGAACTTTGGCTTCTTAATGGAAGAAATCACATTTGTTTCAATTAGAGTGCTTGAAAAAAGTTAGGAATATTAAACTCATCAGAATGTACTACACTATACAGACCATAGCCCTGATCCCAGCTGCCTCACTGCCTTTAGAGAACAGTACCTTGAGCAGAGCCCCTGCAATGAGTACTGGTGAGACACTGGGAAGCTTACAATGAACTTCCTTAAAAAAACCCAAAACACCCTGGGTGTTCTTAAGCTGAGTGCAAGGCTGAAGTGTTACACTATGGGCAATACATCCTTGTCATATTTCCTCCTCCATATGAGGTGCAGAAAGCCCAATGCAAGCTGGTTCTCACTGATAGCACACTAGTTATCCCTACAGCATTTCAGACAAATACAGAGGGAGTTTTGCCTGGGAATCTTCCCTCACAGGTGTCTGGCAGTGGGCCAGCTGCCACTTCAAACTGGCACTAGTGCATTCCTTAACACCCCAGATAGCAGTTTCTCATTGTTATACTCTTGGATCCTGGACCAGCACAATATCAGCAGTGCCTCCCTTTCCCCCATACACTTTTTGTGGGCTTTGCAAAAAGGCTGTGTGTTTTAGTTTTCTTACCTTTGCTTCCCAGAATGACGTGTACGTGGTATTTCCAAGTTGGTGTATTCTACGGAGCAGTTAAGGTACAGTGCTAACGGGTACCTCAAAAGCATGAGTGGTTCTGCCTTGCAGGGTTGTCAGTGTCATAGCACAGAATCACAGAATCATAAGGGTTAGAAAAGACTCCCAAGATCAAGTCCAATCTTTGACTGAACATCACCATGTCAACTAAACCATACCATTAAGTGCCACATCCAGACTTTTTTTGAACACTTCCAGGGATAGTGACTTCTCCACCTCCCTGGGCAGCCTCTTCCAGTGCTTGACAAACCTTTCAGTGAAGAAATTCTTCCTAATGTCTGCCCTGAAACTCCCCTGACACAGCTCGAGGCCTTTTCCTCTTCTCTTTATTTCACTACTGTTAGAATTCGGTGTGTGATGTGACATCACCATATATCACGTATCTTATTTTACTTCATCATGCTAACCTACTAGAGTACTTTATTAGCCTCAGGGATCCCAGACACTGCATAAATCTTGTGGAGAATTCACCCATTGCTATTGCAAATGGGAACACAGCTGTTTCTGGGGCTGAAAAAAGCTTAACCCATTAGAGCAGCAATAGAGCACACAAACTGCAAAACATCACAGAAGACTTGATTTCTGACAAACTAGCAAGAAATATGCAGATGGTACAACATAACTGATCATGTTGACAGTTTGATAAGCATATCTCTACATAACAAAGCTGTACTTGCACCAGAATACTTAAAAAAAAAAAAAATCCCTCTGCTGAATACACTTGCCTTAGGACTTTAATATATTATCCTCAAGGCAGAATATTCAATAGCAGACCACACTTTGGAAGGTCTTAGCAGGAAGTATTCAAAATCTTACCTAATTTGCACTGAAAAATCAACCTGAGGGGATCAAATGATGCCTTGTCCATTTCAGCTACAATGTGCCACCACACTACAAAGCCGTATTTCTATACCCAAAGGGCAACCCATATAAACTGCTGTATTTGTCTCTTAGGAATACAATGGGTTAAAGAAGACTGCTCAAAACCAGTCAGAGGTTACATTTTAATGATTTGCACTAGCAGAAAGCCCTATTCACAAAACTTCTTAAGTGCATGCTCCTTTCACAGCAGGCTTTATGCTATTGCAATTGAAGTTTTAAAACCTTCATTCTTGTTGAAAGCCAGCACGTGCATTAAAGACAGCTAGGTGCTACTGATCAGGGATCAAATGCAGAACTCCTCCTGGAATACAAATCCCAGGACAGCAGAACACATGTATGCTGTCACAGCCTATTTCCAGTTCTACTTTCAGCTGCCCAGGGCCCAAGAGCACTGAGGGATGGAGACAGCACAACTTGAAGGAGATCAAACACTTCTAATAAAACAAAGGCAGGATCTTGTTTATTTCATGAAGCAGGATCATTACCAGCCAAATGCAAACATAAGCCTTGGGCATTGCATATGCTAGGGGGAAGAAAGAAAACAAAGCAAAAAGCAATTTACAGGCTGCAGGTGCCTCCTGATGCCCTTCAAGATGTTTTAAACTGATAACATAAGGTGAGCCAAAACATTCTTAACTATCAGAGAGCCTCATAGGCCTCAGGGGAAAAGAGGAGCCTAATGACCTTTCTGCACAAAACTCTGGATGCAGTCCAAAGACCTTCACCTGCAATGAGTCATCACCTTAAGTAGGCAGAAGTGGATTGGTCAAGCTGCAGGGATACAGCGTTGGGCTGAACACAACACTGTTGAAATCAGTAAGGTTACATGAATTGAGAACAAAGTTCAGTCCGTTTTTTTCATGTTCTCTTTTTGTAAGAATTCAGTGACATGGTACAGTCAAGCATTCAGGGAAAGTACTGAGCAGGAAACCAGTAAGCAGAGAAGCCTTGCTTACAGAAGATTTGAGCTGCTAGTATGTATCTGCATGAGGAAAATGAGGGCCTCCATTAATTAAGAGCTCATCAACTTGAAACCATTTGTAAAACAAGCTTAGAAATAATGGCAGTTGATTGATATCTCTGTTGACAGTAAAGGAAGTTATCAAGGCCCGGACAGGCCACAGAAGCTATTTTTTCAGTCTAATAAAATAATATCAGTAGAATTAGGAAAGGAGTAAACCTGAGGAAGGCAATTAGTACTTTTTGGAAAATGCCAATTCATTAAAATTGTAAAATTTTGAAGATAGCTGTTTTGAAAAATAAGTTTATCAGGCTCAGAATGGGAGAAGAGGAAAACATGCCACTAAATAGCCCAAAAGCCCTGGGTCAGTATGTTACTCTGAAACAGTGAACACCTATGTCCAAGTTGCTTCCCCGCAGTCATTACTGTATGTGTCTATACAGAACATGTTCTACTCTTACATAACAATTTTAAGACCAAAACAAGATTTAAATACGTAAACAATTTGAACTTGGAGGATGTTTTCAAAGACTTGATTTTGGCATGTTTGACAGCAGTTGTATATAGTGAATACACAGAATATGTTCAATATAGAATATTAGAGAATCACAGAATATTCTGAGTTGGAAGGGACCCACAGGGATCATCGAGTCCAACTCATAAGGGAATGACCCATACAGGCATGAAACCCACAACCCTGGCATCATTAGCACTGCACTCTAACTAACTAAGCAAAGGTGCAGAAATATATTCAATACTGTATTCTGCCTACAGAGCACAGTATTGGCTTCGCAGGCTGGGCAAAAACATTGTTAGGGGACTCTTGCTTGCTGATTTGCTTTGAGGAGACACGAACAAAATAGAGTAGGTAGCTTTCCTCTGAGAGGGTGAACTCACACTCCAGTGATTGAAGACGTGTGCCACCACTGAGCAAGAGATCAAGCAGAAGCTGGAAAGAGCCAGCACCATCTAGTGCTCAAGAGAGATGGAGCAAGCAGAACAGACAAGAACACACCAACAATTTTCAAGCGCAGAAGTTGAGGATACACACTTTCAAGGAGACAGAAACTGCACTCGAACACAAAAAGAGACGGCAGCAGGGAAAAAGCAAGCAGATGTACCTGTCATCATCTTAGTGCTGAAACATTACTACCTTAAAGGACTTCAACCCAAGCTATAAGGTAATAATAAACAACTGTTTCCAGACTTGCAAAGAAAGCATGTGATTTTATCATTCTGGGCACTCCTTTGGAAAGACAGTTTAGAAAAGACATTTATTGTTTCTCACTCCTAAATGAATGGAAAAAGCTATCTCATGTTCCAAAAGACAGTTATCTATTTGATTGACATACAAGTAACTGCATGCTCTCAGCTACACTCCATACATCTAGAAGTAAACACAGATCTGACAGGGCCCTCCACTGCAAAACCAAGACCAGCAATCATCTTCTCCAGATCAATGCAATGCCACAGACATGGTAACATCGACAGTTCTCTCTTGCTAAGTGCTTCCTGAGTGCACTGCTGCAACTATACTGACAAACTTTCTAGTAGGACCAAAACTACTTTATTTTGTTACCATTTTCCTCATCAGTATGGTGGGTGCCAAATCACAGAAATCTAAATGTACCTCTCAAATATCAACATCATCACATATTCAGATATGCACAGTCAGTTTTCAGCGGTAGACTTCAGGAGAAAACTTAATTACCAATAGCAAACTCAGCATCCTGCTGTTAATTAGAATTGCAATTTGCATTGAATAATAGAGAGCATGGAATGATTTTCAATGTATAAATTTCTAATTTCTTCTCTAGGTATTTTAATTACACACCATCTCAACAGGAACCAAGATAAAAAGGCCACAAAAATAGCTTAATTGGTGTCAATCACCTGGGATGCAGAAGCGTACCACAGAGCAGACTGCTTTGTAGGCATCATTCCACCTACTAGCACAAGACAAACAAGCTGCCACTCCAACTTCTCTGTCAGATACTGTCAACACAAATGGACCCCTACAGAACAAGTAGGCAACAATTACTGTCCCTGTAAGAATTAGAACCCTCACCTTCTGATTCTGCCTTTCTTGATTTTTCTTCCTTTTATATAGCATAAGCAAGGCGGTGAAGTAGCTTCTAAATAAGCCCTGCACAAAGTTTCTGCATGAAGCATTTTATTTTGCCCCAGCCTAACTTCCAGCATAAAGCAATCACTACTCCATCTTTAAAGGATTCAGTATTAAATGAAAATCCCTTTTGCAAGGGCAAGTTGCCTATATTGAACTAAGTTTCTATAATAAGCTGAAAGTGCACACCATAGAGAACTGACTTCTAAAGTTTTGAGAATAACCTTTGACATATAAATCAAGTAGAGGCTGTGATCTTTGCTCTGGCTAAGTCTGCAAAAAGACCAAGGTAACAATTATAAAGAGCACTGAACTGCCTCACTAAGGAGAGAGCTAGTGCTAACTCAACTGGAGCACAAATAACAACCTGAAGGTGCAGGTTTCATCACCTCAGTTGAATTGACCTGAAGTCCAACTGGTTTGAGAACTCTTTTTCAGTCACAAGGGCTGAAAGGAAAGATATGATTAGATACATGGAAACAAGATAACCACTTCAGCAGCTGTTTCCAGTGAAAAAAATCAAACTCATTACAAAACTGCACTCTCACAGAAAGTCTCAGCTAAGAGCTGTCACTGTTCCTCTCGGCAGAAAGCACTGCAGCAAGAAACAGGAACTAGCTATCATCAGTGGTAAGGAGACACCAAGATGTGTACCATGAATATCTCCTAACTTCTGAACCTTTTCACCACTCCCTTCCTTGATTCTAAAAACCTTACCATATTAGGGAATTCTCTGGCTGCAGAGGAACTTGAATGTCTCAGTGCTGCAAACACTGGAGAATAAAACTAGGTAGACCACTTGCAACAAGACATTAAAACATCATTTTCCTAAAACATGAGATTTCAGGAGCACTTAAGTCATCAACATTCCTTAAAAGATTCTCAGACCTTAATCCCTGTGGTTTCTTACAAGCTGCATTACACCACTCCAAAATGCACTGTAACCCCAGGTCAACACTAAATTATTCTGTTGTCCCTAGCAACAGCAGATGCTGCTTCTGTTGCCAGATTTGGACTCCTCTCCCAGGCAACATAGATTATTCCCATCCATAAATACCAGCTGCTGTGGAATTATTGCCCCAAATGGTACAACTTTTGCACCTGACCTCGTACTACCCTCGTAATTTTACAAAAACACCCCCCACCACCTGCTAAATGTGCACTGAAATATGAGAGCAACTTGCACCCACAGTTTACCCCACCATTCCACTTTGAACTTCTAGCTATGATGAAGGGAAGCATGAATGGATTCAAAAGGGCACAGAAATTTACATAGTGTCCCCAGAAAGGAATATAGAGAATATATTTCAGGAAGTCCTGTCACCAGATCTAACACTGGTTTGACTGTAGAACTGTTCTGCAGTCTCTCATGTCCCTAGTTAACCCTTCTCCCAGCTGCTCTACACCGCTTAGAAATGAACTTGATGAAACATGAATAATACACAATGCCCATCATTAGTTCTTGTTACTCAGCAGAAAATCAATACATGCTCTGTTACAGCACAGGACATGCTGTTACTCCAGTCCAGGCACTCTGAGGGAACAGCTCCCACAGCCTGCAGCAGAGGAAAGGTGGCAAGACCTCAGCAATGGTTCCACAACAAGAATGCTGAGCTCCTTTGCTATTATGCACAAAATAGGGTTTTGGAGATAATTGGTACCGCAGACTTTAGAACTCTTTGGACATTTCTCAGATCTCAGCCTCTCCTCTTTGTCAGATAAGCTGGTATCAGCTATAGGTACATTTTAGGAATACTACACTCCATTTTTGATTTTGTTAGCTAAAGCTCTAATGTTTACTAGCACAGTAAAATCCCACATCTGTACATACAGCTATTGAATGTACCTGTGTCCAAAAAAATCTTCAACTTACGACAACTTAAAAAATATCTTACTATAGAAACTCTAGAGTCCTAGCTTATGGGGGATAAATGAAACACAATTAGGCAGATATGCGAGCATGGCCAGACATCCAACACAGGCAAAGATGGGCAGTGAAAGAAATAAAAGATCTGGGTCCTGAAGACCATTTGTGTTCCCCTTCCTATCTGGCATCTGTTTCAGAACTATCCACCATGTGGGTGTTCTGCAGGCTGGCAACGACACAGAACACGGTCATTTCAGAACACATGCAAAAAAAAAAAAAAAAAAAGAAAAGGCATTTATGCCAAAACCAGCACAGAATAAATGCACTGTGAACAAAATGGGGAATTCTTCAGGTCACATTCTCCAGTGACGTCTGTGTCCATGACATTCTGTATTGACTAGCTATTTATAGTGTTTTCCAATACTTACCATCCATGTAGCAACTAAGTTTGCTACAAATGGGACTGGATTTAGCTGCATAAGTTTGGGAACATATCTTCATTTTGCAGACAAGTCAGTAGTACAATAAGACTAAATGATTTTTCGAGGGAACACAGAAAAGTACAATGTTAAAACCCCGAAGTGAACACAAATATCCTAGGATCCACAACCATGTTGAACAGTGTCACTTTTTTCCACCCTTCTGAGCAGCCCCTTTCAGCTAGCCACAGGGCCCTGCTTTACCAACTCACCTGAAGCAACCTGCAGTTTCAGACAGTTCTTTTGCAGGCTACAGTAATATAACCTGACAGGTTGGACAAGCAGAGCAGTACTACTATTTTCTCATTTGGAATCAGAAGAAACTCAAACCTGCAGGAAGTTTAATCAAGCCAGTCTAAGGCTCAGTTAATGATTTCAGATCACTGCCAGATCACATGAGATCATTCACAATCACAACAAACCAAGTGCTTTCACACTGCAGGTCCACAGTCCTCCTGCATCAGTATGGGGCACAATCTTTGGAAAATGGTGCAGATGTGTCACATTCAGACCAACAATGAATGCCACTTCCTTTGAGATCCTCAAAGGATCTGCAAGCTGGGCCCAATGCCCTGCTCTTTGTGGGGCCCTGCCTATGAGGGCATGGTGCAGTTTAAGAAAAAAAGAAGGCATTAACAGATAGAGAAAAAATAAATCTCTTCTCCCCAAGTAGCTTCCTGCATGTCAAACAGAATTCTGTGACTAAGTCACTGCAAAACACTGCCTTCTGGTGTAGCTGAAAACCTTACAGTACTGCCTGTTCTTGCTCTGCCTAGTACTGTGTCAAGAGGGATGTGCAAAAAAGGCATTTTAAGCCAGCCCAACAGGGTGGTAAGACAAAGACCTCAAAGAGTAAAAACACACTTGACTCATTCAAATACAGGGGTAAGTGTTGTTTTAAAAAAAATTCCATTAAAAAACAAGAGGCAGCCAAATGCAATTGCTTTTATCAACCCTACTGACAGCACCAATACTGTTGGGAGAGACAATGCTAAGCAGCATGGACAGGCAGTCCATGCAGGACAAGCTGGCAGTGAAGTGCACCATGACCGAGTCAGTGCACTCACGTAACTTCTAGCAGAGGCACATTTGTCTCCCTCTTTGTTTCTAGGAACTCAGTCTTCAGGTACTGGAAGGTAGATGAACTGGCTGTGTTTTTCCACAGCTCTCACTTGTCTGCTGTTAAACTGTAGCAGTGCAACAGGTTTGGGTTTTTTTCCCCTCTCAAGATCCTGCCACTTGAAACTCTCACACAGGAATGATCCTCTCCCAAATACAAGCAGAACTAAATCAACTGAAGTCAGTTGCTCCTATGCTGCAAAAGGGAACTTAATTCTAAATCTACTCTAGAGATAGCAACTCTGTCCACAGGAAGCACTTATATGGGAGCTAAAATGACTGCAGAAGTTTTACACTAATACTACAGTGACAGATCATTAGATTTTCTACCTAGAAAAATTTCAACCTCTCTTCCCATGCTAGGCTATCTATTTTCTTAGACCTTTCATCCAAAAGGGAAATATTTTGAAGCTTTTTGTCTGCTTTCCCACCTGCTTCCCAAAATAGGGAGTATACATGAAAGAATTGCATCCAGGTACTGCATGACCCTTATCCACATGTTCTGTTTGCCATGTTCTGTGCCTGTCTCTCCTGTAACAACTGGAAGAACTCACCAGTTTGAGAGACCCCTCAACACTCCAAGCAAAGGGCCCTCTCCAAACAGAAAATTCAAGGAGCACAATGCATCTCAACTACTATGAAATGAAAATGAGGTACCACAGGAGCACTCATATCCAAAATGAAGAACACCATGTAGCCAAGTCCCATGTCTCAGTCTCACTAGATAATCCAGCCAGGGTATCAGAACACTCAGGAGTGATCAGTACAACTCAATTACCATTAATGATAACTGATAGGAATGAACTGATGTTACATTGAAAGCACAAAGAAAAGCTGGCCTACCTGGGGTAATTTCAAAGAGATGTTTCCCTGGTTCATCAGGATTAGGTGGCAGCTCATTCACCTGACTGCCTTGCAGTAGTATCAAACCCTGTAATGGACACAAACATTAGTGAAAAGGGAAAGGCCACTAAAAGGGTAAGGAAAAGATGATAAAATATATAGTAAATTCAAGTCCTACCCATCTACTGAGCCCAACATCTTTCCACAGTTCTGAGCAAGAAAAGATTTGAACGGGTCATGCACCTGCTTTACTGTCCTTTTTCTCACACTGGACCACTGGTGGTTAAAGGCTCTTTCCTCTGGAATAACACTACTCTGAGCATGCAGAAGTGATTCCCCTTGGTTTCCATAACTAATTATCCCTTGCACAAGTTTCATCTCACATAAGATCTGCTCTTCCTGCACCCTTGAATTTCTGATTGCAGCATGCATTTAAATAAAATGGCCAATTTTCCAGAGATCCTCAGTACACAAAAATTCCCAGGGAGCTACTGGAAGAGAGCAGCTAATTCAGGTTTGCAAGGCAATGGAGTCCCTTTTAACCCAAAAGACCATAGCTTCCCTAGAAAAAAACCTGAGCCTCTTTAGTTCCCAAGTTCAAAGGCTGCCAGTATTCAGCTTCATTTCCACTTTGAGCCTGAGCATAAATAACATAACGAATTCCAGCTTGGGAATTCTGGATACCTGTTGACATAGTATCTTCAAAGAGGGCAAAATCCTCTTCATGGAAAAGCTGAAAAAGACATCACAGGAAGCTCTTGTCCAGTAACAAGAGCAAAACAAGCATTTAACCTCTGATAGTTTGTTGCGGTGGACCCCCCCAGCTGGGTCCCTGCCATGTGACTGAGTCGGGTCTGTCTAATGTTCCAGCAGCCCGGGCTCTGATCTGGTTGGTCGTTTATCCCAGCTCCGTCCTGGTATCCCCTTTCCCCCTCTATTACAAAACTAGGTGGATGAGAAGCTCTGCCCTCTCACCTCACCGACTTTTGCTCAGGTCGGGTGCTCTGTCCCCCCCAGGGCAGAGGGAATAAATGACTTAACACCATAAAAGAGGTTTGAGCTGTATTTCTCTTGTCAACTTCTGCTTCTGGTGGTTGCTGTCAACAAACACTGGCTTAAAGTTGAGCTGTGCAGTCAAGGAATATTTAGGCTGTTTGTAAATGGTTTAAGATATTCCAAGACAAAGAGGCAAGCTCACCACAAAATTAAGCAGTGGACAAGCTCTAATCAACCACCAGAATAGTTTAAAGGGTTTCCAGCTAACATTCTTCAGGACATATGCACAATCAGACAGAAAATACAGTAAGAACTGGGACTCTCTCAAGAGTTAAACCACAAAGAGGGTAATCAGCAGTTCCCACTCCTGCACTAAACTGCCCTGGTTCCAAAGCATCTTTTCTTGCTGAACAGAAAATGAAGAAAGATGTTTCAGTCAGTTTTTTTCACACATGTCCCTGGTTGATGAAAATGTAGCTATGCATGTTTACTAATCTGGCAACAACCAAATCCAAGACGCACTTGACCATTATAACATTGGTAATAAAAACAAATTCTAGTTATGATATTTGTCAGCTTGCAGATCCACATATAATGGAGCAACATAATTAGCGTCTCATGAGACAGATGATACAGAATTTCAACTAACAGAAGACAACTCATCATACAACCTTTGCAATCTTCTCTATAAAATACTGAAGCCAGATATGTTACTTATTATTACTGCTATTCAGTATAACTTCCATAGCTTTGCTCCTTGGGAATACATCTTCCTACAGGTGCTTTGTTCAACAGTGTAAAGGCTCAGTTCCTGTCCCCTACTGGTATAAGGGTAAGATTGTGGAAGGACACAATGTAGGAGGGCACTTAGCAAAATCCATGCTGAGTGGTTTCTCAAGAATGGTTGTAAGATTTAAAATTGAGGTAAAATAAGTCAACACAACAGGATAAACCTTCAGCACCCTTCCCTCCCAATCCTGTTGCCCTGCAATTTGACTCTGAGGTTCACTGAAATTAGAAGATAAACTGATGACATTCCAAAGATAACAGGAAAACACTGGAAAGGCAACTTGACAAAAATGCGCTTGAATTTATTCCAAAAGGTATCAAAAAGTATTGTATAAATCACCATCTTCAGCCTCCAGTGGTCAGAACATATTCTAGAAAATATTGTTTCCTAAAGCAAAAAATTCAAGCCCACTGCAGATGCATTAAAGCTTTTTATCATGCCAAGCCAATACTGAAGGAAAGGTTAATGAATTAGTTGCAGCAGCTTCTGCTCCCCTGGAAACTGGGGAGGGGGGCATGCCCTCTCCTTTCCTGGGAATAGAAATGAGCCCAAAGCTACTTTAAAAACCCACACACATATTGACAGAGTCAGTAGCAGCATCAAAAGCTCTTTGCAAGTCAGTCCTCACTTCCTTCTGTCCTCATGGGGGCAAAAAAAAAAGAAAACTCTGAAGAGAAGCGATGGCTGCAAGTCCACCCTCTAACCTTTGGTCTCTGATGGAGTGGGCTGTGCAACTGCAACTGTCATGTGGCACACAAATATACACACCTTCAACAGTTCTCTGTCCATTAAAGACAAAAGAATAATTCCTCTTTGCTCCAGAAAGCCTATGTGATTCTCCTGCCATTAGATTACAGCTCCACCTTTTCAGCAATATTATTAAAGGAAGAGTATCTACAGTTTTTACTAAGAATCTGAAAGAACAGGTTTTCATAAAAATAGGCAATGCAACATCCATAAACAAAAAGATGTTGTTTCATGTTTCTCTTTTGAAACATTATGTCATAAATCTCATTTGACTTTATCAAGTAAACAACAAGAATACAACTCTCTTCCCAAGTATGCATAAATAATCAAATAGGCAGAAGATCAATGGGAACTTTAGTGAAAGTATTGATTTAGTTTTTACACACAAGCTTAAAGGCCATACTTAATAAATAAACCCAAAAGATTTAAATTAAGCATGAGTACCTTTAGGCTTGAAGGAAATTAGGGATTATTATAAATAACAGCTGATGAAAATATCTCTGTGGCCGATAACAAAGAAGTCCCTACAATAAAGAGTCTCAGTTACCCTCCTAAGCTGCATGGGCACACCTGTGCCATTGTCCATTCATTCCACAGAGTCCCAAGCAACAGCTATCGACAAATCCCAAAAGTACACCTCACCTGTGGGATGCATACAGTCCTAGCTGAAGTCAGATGCATATCCAATTTGCAACTCCTACAAGAACAGTCAGGACAAAGTCCTGTATCATCCTATACAAAATGGCTTCCCATGGTGATAAATGTATGGCAACCCTGTGCCCAAAAAAGGCCAGGGTTAAAGAAATCCTTTACAACATGACTACCTGAGGCAATTTCTTCTTCATCACTGACACAGTTCAGAAGTGCCCAGCTCTCCACATGCATTGCATATGAAGAATAAGGTGCTTGGCTTGAAAATGCAAAATCCAGCTGCTGCTGGCAGCATCCTGAGTAATCAGGTTACATCATCAAGTTGAAATCTCTCTACCCTTTACACAGCAGACTATCCATAATTATAGACCAAACCCCTGATCAGGAGAGTACAATATATAAATGCAGTCAACATCCTCATTCATCTACCATATTTATGTCAGGCCCACTGGGAAATATTAATTTCCATTCTCACTGTACAATGAAATTTATGTGTGACAGTCAAGCAGGCAGCTGCATCAAGCAGTTTAATAATTGTCTATAATGAGTGTGTGGATGGTGATGATATTACACAGGCTGACTGTCACTCTGTAATGCCTGTACTGACTCATCAGGAGCCAGCAGTACAGGGACACTGTCTGGCTCATTCAATTATGTTCCCTCTGTTCAATGACTCTGGTTAAAGGCCTGACAGTCAAAACAATGACTACGTGAATTATGATGCATAATCTACTACAGCAGCTAGGAAAGACCTTAGCACAAATGCTGCAAGAGAATTTTAAGCCCGTTTGAAAAGTATGAGTAAGAAATTCTCCTCTGTAAGCTTTAGCCCATAGCACAGCATCCAC
The DNA here is from genome assembly GCA_020086605.1 of Lanius collurio. NCBI lineage: Eukaryota > Metazoa > Chordata > Aves > Passeriformes > Laniidae > Lanius > Lanius collurio. The sequence goes on from JACBWW010000010.1 coordinate 15,737,449, forward strand.
TTCCTCTCCCCCCACACTAAAACTCACTGCAGCCCATTCTCAGCATGTAACAAAACCTATGCACTCCACACACACAAGCCAGCCCTAAGCAGCTGGTTCACCTCATGGCTAACAATGGATTAACTGGGAAATAACGAGTCCCAGCTGAGCAAGCAAGGCTAATCACTCCTGCCTCAGTAATCTGTAACTCCATTGCTCTTCCTGTCAAACTTCAGTCTCATAGATGGCCATATTAGGATTTAGAGGTCAGCATGCTCTAGTGGGTAAGTAAACATCATCCAACCTTTTCCCAAGCTCTATGACTTGTCTGGTAGCAGAGAAGCCCCCCCATGACATCCCTTGCCTTTGAACCTCCTTAAGTGTGTATGGTTTTGGTGATGATGGAAAACAACTGAAATGAGCTGTCAAAGCAGGACTGTAATCACAGAAGTCACAACCATTAAGTTCTACAGTTCTCTAGTCATACCTGAGGTTTAGTTTCCTCTTCATCTTTATAATAGAAGAGCTGATCCCCACGTAGCACAAACCACCGCTGCTGCCAGTTCTTCATAATGCTCCTTTGTTTCTTTAGCCAGCCACACTTCAGCACACGTTCTTGAGGATTTGGAGAAGATGGTCTGGAGGGAGGCCCAATCTGTTCACCCATCACCAGACTCCTTGACCGGGCTGAAAAGAGAGTTATAGAGTAAGTGAAACAAAGAAGTAACAGTAAGAACACTCAGAGAGGCTAAATAACTGTTCCACACTTTCTTCTCAGAAATGAAGAGACAATTACATGTTCCCTCTTTGAACAGGAACTCATTTTTCAGGGTGTACTTTCAAGTTCATGACAGCCAAACATCACATTTTCAGTACTGCTCACTCCAGGGTGTCAAAAAGACACAATACTGCCACTAAGGCTTTGTTGCTGTTGTACTGAGAACAGCGAGAAATGACAAGAGTCCAAGTTCAGAAAAAATGGCTCGATTTAATTAATTATAAATTGGCTTATATAACGTGCTGAAAAAGACCAGTAGGAGGTCATTGGTCCTTTAACTAACCACCCCTTAGAAGGATTGGCTGAACTTCACTAGCACCCATTCAAAATACTTTTTCTCATTTACCAAAACAAGACTGGAAAACAAACCCAGGTGCATAGACAGAGAATTAGTTTACAAAACAGTCTTCACTGTTTCTCAGCTATGCTGTATGAGAAAGGAAAACTTAGAATTCTGCAGCAGCTAGAAAATTCCTCTGCCCCTAGCTTTTTAGCATCCACAAGGCTTCACTGCTCATACTACCTTTCTTTGTGGCAAATCATTGCTGCCTTCCAGCTCTACATGGGAATAGTGATATTGCTCTCTCCTAATGGGATATTTGCCCAATGAGGATGCACAAACATGTAGTGAAGGGGCACAAAGAAAAGGAGAGAGTATAAAAAAATATTCTCACTCCCCACACTACCAGTCTGGGGTGATTAGTCAGTGAAACCAGCTGCCAGAGGAGAGAGAAAAAAAATTAAAAACTGGGCAAGATTCAAAAAGAGAATTGTCAATCAAAGGAGTGACTGTGATCCACACAAAAGGCACAGAGATAACAGCTATCCAGAATTAGTGAAGTCATCTCACTCTTCAGGACATTCTGACACTGGAGCAGAAAAACAAAATGTAAAACTTAATTTAAAAAATAAAAGGACAAAATAGAGGAAAGAAACAACATGCAAATTTGAGGAAGAGTTTCAGAAACAGAAAAGTGAGGAAAAGTTTAAGCAATAGAAGAAAAGTCTATCACCCTTTCTTTCCTCCTGTCTTGCAGTAAAGCTTGGGGCATTTAGAACTAGTCTGGAGTAGCATACAATAATTATATATTGCAGGCAGCAAGCCAGTCCTCTGGAATAGATAGGTTAGGTGACCTCATAGGTCTTTTCCACGTCTACTTCCTTTGGATTTATGAAGTGTCTTATAATCACAGTTATTTAATATTTCATGCCATTTTTTCCTCATTAGAGCTAATATGATCCTGCTCCATCCCATCTTGTGCATTCAGCTAACTTAAAGCACAATTTATAACTGCCCACTTGGAACAAGGCATGAGTTTACAGGCAAATACCAGTAAATCTGCATCACTGATGTCTCACATTAACACTGAACTGTTGCAGCTAAAAACCAGGGAAGGTCCTTATTCAGGTATCCCTGACACACCACAGCTAATTCAAACTATCACAAGAAAGGGCAACCCCCTGCTGCTCAGAGTACTGTCTAGTTTTATCTCTTTCAGGTTCAGACAACTAAAACATGGCCTTGATATTACCACTTGGTTTCTGCTCCTGGTGCCTCAGCAAACAGTGATGACACTGCCAGCATTTACCAAAGAAAGAAAAATAGTGTGGATGTTGTGATATTCAGGGAACAAAAAAAAAAAAAGAAAAAAATTAAAAATAATCACAATTGCAACATTAAACTTGATTGTATTTCTTCACTTCCAAGAAGCAAACTGCAAAATTAGGAGAGGCAGATAAGGGACTTTGGTCAGATCTTTAGAGAGCCTCCTCCATGTAATCCAGTGAAGGAAATCACATTAGTGTCTGTGATAAAATCTGTTTTGACCTTCCTCGTGACCTGGCAGCCAGGTCATCATGTTCTGCTCTTTAAAGAGCTATAAACCAGCACATCTACACACTAAACATTTTCGTCAGCAGAGGGCAGATCTGAACGGTATCACATCCTCCTATTATCAAAAAGTCTCAGTGACAATCTCCACTTGTAGAGCTTCACATCCTTTCTCCTTCCACTCTGGCTTAAGAGCCCACTCACCTCTCCTGTAACCATCCAGAAGGCACCCAGTCTGACCCTAAAAAATTCCCAGTTTTATGGACAGAAGATGGCATCACTTTGTTAGTCTTAAATTGCAGACTTGGTGAAAGCTCTAACAGGCAGGATTTTTTTACATTTCTCTAAACTGCTAAGGTAAATACCACTACTCTCAACAGAGCTGTGAATAACAGGTTTTATCTTGCAGCTCAGTCAAGAGTCAAATTAGGTTTCAAATTATAACTATTTGATGCAGTAAGAAATTAAGTTTTTATTTTGTTTTTAGTTTCGCTTAAAAATTAATTTAAAAGTTGAAATGTTGTAAAAAGTGCTGCAGCAACATCATAGCTTTTTCAGATTTACTCTTTCCTTAATTTGTGCCTGAAATACATTGCTGAATTCAATGTGAGCTAATATATGGCATTAGTCCTACATTAGTAAAGTTTACCAGTGACTTTCAGAATCTCCTAAGTAACCCAGTACTCCTTCATTCTGATTATTTTTGTATGCCAAAAAAATAGTAAAAAAAAACCTCAAAAAACTTAATACAGAATTCACTCAAAATCAGGCTTTGATGTATCCAGGCATATTCTCTAAACTCACTCACTGTGGTCTGAGCTCTCTCAGACAGGTATTTTGATTCCCATAAATACATCAAGAACCACCTTCCCCCATGCAGCCAGAATCCTCAGGCTTTAATATTGGCCCTTCTGGCAGCTTAGCAACCCTCTGATGGTTACAGAGGTACCAGAACACCTGGCCCCATCCCCATCAGGATGTGGGGGACCCCATCTCACACACAGGCTGTAAGAAAACTCACTGGTCACCTTTAAATCTGTTGCAGAGGTCAATAGTTACTGAATTGAATTAAACTTCTCTTCCTCATTCCAGGCCACACTTTACAACTATTACCAAACTGTAATCTGGTTTAGACTATCCAAATTCCATTCCACATTCACATTACAAACTGTGTCATTACAAAAATAAATATACCAAACATTTGCTTTTATCAAAGGCACTATAATGGTTCTTAGGCAACATCTTGGTTATTAAAGTAACCAATTAGTCTAATATTACCAAAATCCATCTTTCAGAAAGCACCTATCTCCACACTGAAGTACCTTAGCACTCTCCAATTTAAGCATGAAAATGCCATCAGCCCCTAGTTTTCCTGACTTTCATGTGGTATATACATCCTCTGCTACTTTACCTCTCCCTCTAAGAAATTAGTTTTATTTAACTGGAAACCTACCATCTATATTGACACACACCTCACAAAAGACATCAAACATCTTGCTTTGAAATAACCCCAAAAACGTTACCTCACATGTTTCCTCAATCCCACTTTGGTACTACTTGTACAGCTCACCTAGTAAGTATTTATTTTAGCCAAGGGTTAAAGCTTTCACGATCAGTCTCTGGAGAATACAGATCTTTTTCTTATTTTATTTTATGCAGCACCACATCTCAGTCAATTGCTATGATTGCTAATTCTTCATGTTGTCTTAGCTTTCCATTTCCTTAGTTTCTGGTCATGACTGTAATAGTTAATTTCATTAGGGAGATACTTAGCAACTTCATCTGCAAGTCAACAACATGGATCAGACAGAAATTTTTAGAAAGAGGAATTATTTATGGCTATTAACAACATTGATGCTTATATTGCATGCTTCACAGAATACAATAATTGCATAGAGGTCAGAAGAAGACTTTTACAGATGAGCACAGCCTGCCATCTCAGACTACTGGGATCAAAATATCTACTTTGATAATCTGATGCAGTACATCAAGACCCTGATTCTTAATGGTAGAAATATATTATTTGTGCTCATCTATTTAACGGAATTATGGAATCAGCAGAACATAAGGAAGAAAACAAATCAATAAATCAGACTCACAACTCAGCAAATACTTTACATGCTCTGGAGATCTGATCCAGTAATGCGTTTTCAATAACACCACACAGGTTGGTTTCACTCTTCACATTGTCACTAATTGATTATTGATTCAGCCATACACCTAAGTTCTAAACAGAAATCAGTGTAGAAAGGATTAAAACTCTCCACAGATAAAGGTTCAGGATTTATTTGCACAGCATGGCAGTACTGAAATGCCAACCACATACTCACACCATACCCACTTAAGGGAATTGTGGCACAGCAAGGTAACACACAACAGGCAGACACATAGGTGGCACCAACAAGTCAAGCCATTTTGGGATAGTAAATCATTGTGCAAGGCAAAAATCAGAATTACAGACCCTGAAAATACTCCTGTGACTGGAAGTGACATTGGCTTATGGAAGCTCTCATATCCAGATGAATATGGGAGGAAGAATACAAGCAAAGGCAGTGAAGGGATGCTCAACACTCAGTGTGCAAATGCCTGAGACCACACTAAATAAACTCCCCTCCAAAACCCCACACTTGGTTGTCATGCCTCTAATGGTAAAATCCAAGATTATCCTAACGAGTGGATGGGTCAAATTGGATGGAGCCACACTTCCATTCCTTACAGAGGCAGTGATTCCTATCCAGAGGGCCATACGCCAGTACAAAAGTTCCTCTACAACACAGACCTGCCTCCAAGCAAAATCCACATTTCTGTTTTCTCATCACATCTATTTTCTACCCTGAACATACACATAACAGAGACAACACCTGCCCTTCCCTATCCATACCATCCCCCCTTCCTGAGTTCAATCCTGCCTGGCAACATTATACAATCTCTTCTGCTCTCCTTCTCCCACTCCCAGCTCTGAACACCACCAGAGATTTGAGCACTCAGTAAGTACTTACTTAAACCAGACATGGAAATCAATCAAGTCAATGCAATTCAATATCAATTAAAGTTGTAATATTTTGAAATTTCATAGGCAGTTAGCTAAAATCAATATAGTCATTATAATTGATTCTGGCCAACAAACTGTCCTACAATAAAGGCACTTTGCTCTGGTGTTCCTTCAGTCTGATGACACAGTGACACTACATATTATTTCTAATATAGTCTTTGTTTAAAGTACTGGCCACAAAGGGAAGTGGTTTCTCATACCATAAAAAATATTCTCAGTTGGTTTATTCAATTCAAATTTGGCCTCATAAAAAAGATTCACTGGAAACACAAGTAATATGCCTGAATTTCCTTTCACTGAATTGTAGGCAATAAAATACTTGGTTTAGATTTTACTGTGTCCATCACACAACTGTATCTGTGTTTGAATTTGATTGCTAAGATACCAGAGTCAGTAAGCACAAACAAAACCAAGATACTTCCTCAGCACAATCTGAGAATTAAGCATCTTGAAACACAGTAAGTGAAGAAATTGAAGTCAGAATATTTAATATTTCTAAGGAATTGGCAAGGGTTTTTAGTTCCCTCAACACAGAGTAGCAATCTCTATAGAAACAAAAAGCTGATACACAGTCACATACCTGCTCCCATTTTGTGATTGGGATGACAACTGCCCCACTCAGAAACAGTGCCATAAGAGCCAGCTTGTGCTCCATCACTTCTACTCAATAAAGCTGCACCTGTCTACTCAGACCATCTTATAGAGCAAAGTGACGTGCTGTGTTCTACTTCCTTCCCTTTATTTGTTCTTCTTTCAGCCAAAATAAAAATAGGAAAGGAAAAAATAAAAGGGTCTGAAAACCTGTTTTTGTATTTTTTTCCCCCCAAAATCCTATACATGCATTACACTGGAAGCAGTTCTGTAACATTACTGTCCAACCATAGGAAAAGCAGGGAGACAGTTAGCTTTACATATGTTTGTCTACTAACTTGTGTTTTCTGCAGTGGTTGGAAAACCAGACAAAGCACCAAATCAGGTTTAAAAAAAAAAAAAAAAAAAAGAAAAAAGTATGAAGGATCTGTGGATCTGTTTGTATAAATATTTACTTGTTATTAAATTCCTGCAAGAAAAAAATGCATTCCCAAAAACCAGTTCATAAATGTAAAATCCGACATAAACTAGTACAATATGCTATACTAGAAACCACTGTAATTTCACTCTCAGACTAGGGATGACTGCTATTAGAAATTGGCTATACTTACAGTCTGAAATACCTTTCAGCCCTTAACTGAAGAGCAGAAACTTTGGTCATACATTATCTACCTGCAGGTAAGCACATTCTGTTTAAAAACAATCCCCAAACCCAAAAAAACACCCTGCCCCCTCAACCACATAGACAGCCTTTTGAGCAGAAAAATACCAGGGTGGGTGGGGGATGGAATAAGAGAAGGTCTGAATAGAAAGGAGATGACCAAAAAGTTATTTCAGCTATGGCCAAAGAATCTGAGCCAGCATGAAGGACTCTGTCAAGGAAAGATGAATGCCCAAAAAGGAGCCCAAATGGCTTGGGAAACGAGAGGGTTCTGCTTTTAGGGATGTGTGCTATTTTATAAAGGTTGTTCTCTCATGTCTTGCACTGCCAGATCAGTCAGTGTTTTTTCACTGGCAAACTTCATGTGCACCAAGGAGTTCTGAAGAATAACACTGGACTATATAAATGCTTCATATCAGCATGTTTTAAGGGTGGACATGCTGACAGTACCTGGCAGAAAGGGAGGTAAGATTTCCTGCCAGTAAGCAGGTCAGGCACACCCAAACAACACTTGGAATACACATAACTGCATCTGCTTCTGAAAGCTGTGTAGCCCCACCCTGCCATAAGCTCAGGCACAGCAACACACATTGCAAGTTGCCTATAGCCTTTTTAGGGTCATCACAGCTGGCTCAGGTTCTCCATCAATCTTCAATAAGATTGCAGTATTTCCTTTGCAGAATATGTAGAAAAACTACACCTCTGTTCCACTGGCACAGCATTTATGGAACACAGTCAGAAACAAGGCAAAGACATACTAGTTTGAGGGAAGTTACTTCCTGGCTAGAATGAAGAAATTAATCTTGGACTTCTTTGTAGTGTTCAACAGCCATGACTTTTCACCACCTTACAAATGGCATAGTCAGCTCTGTATAAGGCACATCCTAAATCAGAAAAATAATTTTATACTCCAGTGACCTGGGTGATGTGACCATAAAAGCCACTTCACTGAGCAGAGTTACTTTCAAAAGTATGCAGGTAGTTTATCTAAACATGGCAGCAGGTGGATAAGACTGAAGAAAGAAAAGAATCATCTTCAATTTTAGTCCTCTTTTCAAGTGACATGAAGTTCAAGGCTTCCATGAGATATAGTAACCAATGACCTGGCAATGCCTTGTCTTTATTACATCAGAGAACACACATGTAGTAGCACAATCAGATACACATTGATGCAGGACCTTTCCACAAGTCAAGGAAAACCCAAGTATATTTGATAATCAATGCAATCCACCCCATACAATACAAAAATACCCAACCCAAAACATAAAGACGGGGATAATTTAATCCTTTTCTCCTGAAGAACAGCTGACACTCATCTTCAAACTATTGTTACAAATTGATGGCATGCTGGACTTCAGGAAAAGCTAAGTACTTTGGCAATACATTACTATCATAAAGGGCATTGGATTGTTGGTTGACACTTCACACTGGAGACCTTTCAGCTTTATACAAAGCAGTCCCAAACTTGATTTGCTGTCACTGTCAACAAGACCAGCAGGTCTCAACTCCACAGAATAGTTATTTAAAGAGTTTAACCTTGTATTTGCAAAATAATTTGAATTTCTGCTTCAAGTTGTAGGAATAGGTAGTAATTATGCCAACTGTAAAAGAACAAACCTTAAATACTGCAGGTAACCTGCCACCAGCTGTTCTCAAAAGCACCCTACAAATACACAAAGCCATGCCAGTCTTTTCAAACCATCAGCATTAGATCATGGATAAGTGCCAAGATGGAAAGATGATAGCTTGATTCCTTCTACTACAACAGACTGACCTACCAATTTACTATCTAGTAAAGTGAAATAGCCCATGTCCTTCATAACTGCAAAACCAGAGTTACAGACGATATTGACAGCATAAGAACAAGTGCAGAAACTGCTCCCAGCAAAAGACCTTATTTTCAAGTCCCTTTATCTGCACCATCCTCTGAGATCTCCCATCTGGATCCACTGCAGACTATTCAGAGGACAGATCAGCATTTGGGTCATAGCTAATTGATGTGTTACTCTAAAGCACAGGCACTTGTTGCACACTGGGGACTACAAAGCTATCTAGCAAACCCAAACACCAGCTCTCCACTCCCACTGAAGTCTGGCACAATCTCTTGCAAGCTGTACATCTTCTCCATCTGACTGGTTAGAACCACACACCTGACAAACACTTCTGAAGGCATCTGTGTTGCATCTCGTGTAGTCCCATGGACAACCACTCTGAGCTACAGTTCACCACTGCCAGAAGAAAAAAATTCTATTCCTTTCTTTCTATTTCCACTCTGCTCTTTCCATCTGCCAATACACCCAGCCTTACATTCCTACACTACACTAACAAGGTGAGACCTTTTTGTAAGAGTACCACCTACCTACTGTAATGGTAAGAAGTTCTCAGATTTTTTTTTCTTGCTGCTATTTTAGTGAGTCAAATCAGGTCACAGAAGGAAGGCTGAATGAATACCTTGTACTCCCTCTGCAAGCAGCAGCAGTCCCTTGTAATCCTCTCTATGGCTATTACTATTAAAAATTAATAATCTTTCCAGCCACAATAGATGAAGGAGCAAACAAAAAAATGCCGACCACAGTAACACCATTTGGAGCTGGAACTGTGGCCTGAGTTTTTACAGCATCAAATACTGTAGAATCCTGACCAAGATTGTAGTTCTCCAGCACGACAGATGCAGCATAAACATAGGTCCACTGCCATGTAACAACTCAGGCTCCTCAGAGGCATTCCAGCCACCCACGTGCTTTGGCTAAATACTGTCTGTGCCATGCCAAGTGCAGGACATATTCTACAGACACTGCAGTGGCTGCTAGCATCAATGATTCCTAAAATTGATGTTATGAGAACCAAACACATTTGTTCACCCTGTTCCATGAGATATCACTTCCCGAAATTAATCTGGGCTGAAAAAAATAATCTAGAGTAGAGAAAACACTCTCAAGGCCTTTTGCCAGAAACTGGCTATAAGATGAAGTGATACCATAACCCAGCCACTGTCAGCAACAAACTTCCCTAAATTCAGCCATAACATTGTACTTCTTTCAGCCATCCAAAGATCAGGAGGATATTCATTCCTGCCTGCTTTTTAGGGCATAACACTGAACCAAGAGCTCACTGTGCCTATTTCACCACTGCTGTACCTGTTTTCAATGTGCAAATTCTGCTTCCTTATGTATGCAACAGCTGACTGACTTGCTGCACTGCCAGCATTGATCTGGGGGACAAAAGCAGAAGAAACATAGGAATTCTTACTCCTACATTAATTTATATTCTGAATCTAAGTACTCAGATTATTGAGCCATAATTATTTGTGACATCACTTGTTAATAAAACAAAGATGGCTCCTCCTAAACTGGAAGTCTGCAAAGGAATAAGTATTAACCCAGAGCCTACAGTTCTTCCAAAGAGATCATAAAGAGGCCAGGGCCTTTCCATGCAACACAAGCAGTTCTCACCTTAGAAACAACATATGCAACTTCTTTGTCATTTATTTCCTATACCACAGGTTGTTTTTTTTTAATATCAGTGTACAAAATGACAATCTTAGTGAACCATAACATTTCTGAACACCTGTTTTTAAGAGGAAGCATATTTCAAGTAACGTTTTTCAACCACAGCAAAAATCTAGTATCTCATCTCTTTAACTCTTCATAAAGACTAATTTACAGCTCATTGGGCACAAAGGATGCACAGAAAACCTCCGTGGAAGGAATAAATATTAGAAAGACTGTCAGTAGGAGCTTACCTCCCCCATATTAGTTTTAAATACCTAAATATGTGCAGGCCTGGGCAGAGTCCAGGCACAGAGCCTTTCCTCTTCCATCTCAGCAGATATTTCTCACTGCAGCCTCATGAACGAGTTTCCCCTTCCCACCAGTGAGCCTTTGTTGTTGCATCAACTACCCCTGCCCATACTGCAGAGAGCTGAAGAAAATAAATTGTTTATGCTGCTGTGCTTGCCTATAATTTACCATAAATGCAAAGGGAAATTCAGCAAGGAAAGAAAGTCATTCTGGCAGTAATCTTACAATTAAAAGTGATACGTTTATACAGGTAGTAAAAGTAGCAGGTGGCTGTCCTCTCAGGAGAGAGGTGGTAGCATTTGTAGTGCTTTCACTGTGCTATTTACAGTTTCACCCTGTACTCACTCAGTGATTTTCTACTAGTAATTAGAGAGCCTATGGCTTTGTGATTTTCTAATATATAATTCCTCCCCACAAGTGGTCTCTCCAACAGTCCAGCTGCCCTCAGAGCTGAATTACTACTCTTTTTCAAGGCCTCTTTCCCTCCCCAGGAGGTGAGGCTATGGTTCGTTACTTCAAATTCAGATTGCCTGTGCTTAATAAGCTAGTGCCTGCCTGAAAACTTTTCAGGGCTTTTTCTAAGGAGAATGACTGCCTGCCTGTGCCTTCAGGCAGGGACAGAAAGCTGCTATTGCCAATAGCAGCAATTACTCCAGCACCCACCATGAATCCAATTCAAGAGCAGTATCCTTACAGAGATTAGAGGGTTACACCTTTGACCAACTCATGTCCTTCTTCATGGGACATGCCACAAAGTAAGAGTGAGAATGCAAACCTGTCTCTTGAAGAATCCCACAAACATCACTTCTTTGACCCTGTCTCTATATGTCCATTACCACTAAATCAGGACAACAGAGACAAAGAAATCAGAGCCCAGATCTTATAACACAGCTCCTTGCCACACACCCCTACACCAGGGCAGCATGGTACTAGGAGCCTGACCCTGTACTAAAGAACACAAGTAACTCCATACTTCATTCACCTCCCTAGGGCTGCCCATTGTGAGACGGGACCTTCACAATTTACTTGTCCCCTACACTTTACCCTTTAGTCTGCTCACATTTCTTCAGGCTGCTTTCAGGGCAGTTAATCCAGCAATGCACCAGGTCCAGCCCAATGCCTCTTTCCACAGCCCCTGTACCCCTGCCTTAGGATTTAGACTTGGCAGCTTCATCTTAAATTCCTCTAAAGCAAAATAACAAAACCCAGGCAGCCCTAGTGCTGCCGCCGCCACCACCTCCTCCTCCTCCCCGCTCTCTCAGAGACGCCCTCCTCCACCAAATTGAGCTATAAACCAAATTATTATTATAGACCAAATTACCAACACCTCATCCTTACCTTTTACCCACATACCTTCCAGAGAAGAGCTCCTGAACTGCCCTCTCCTGCCTTAAAGAATCACTTATTTAAGGATGAGAGGTAGTGAACCGCCCCCTCACAGGTGGGCTCCTCGTTAATGGTGCCTCCACTCTGCCAGCTGCACAGTCACTCTGATTGCTCCCACCTCAGGGCCTCCTGTGCTCCCAGCAATGTTGGTGGGCTCTGAGGGATGAAGGAAGTGTTTGGAGGAGTTCACAGCTTCAGGGCTGTTTATCTTGGTTCTGGAAGTAAGAAACTGGGTGTTACCTGTTTGCCTGGTAGGCAGGAGGTACCAAGGCACTGGCCTCCCAAGTGCTCTGGGATAGCTGTGCACAGCACCAGCCCCTGGAACCAGAGCTGAGGCTGGGGCTGTGGAGGCACTGGTGCTGCCCTGTGCAGAGCTGAGGCTGCAGGTGCTAAGCTGGCATTTGGTGAGGGGCACTAGACACATGAGAGCTCCCCTTTTCCATCTTTCACTGGCTGGTGAAAGGATGATTCTTCAGCACAGCATGAGGGAAGTAACTCGCTTCTATGACAGGCATGTGAAGGATACCAGTACATTTGCAGCAGCATAACTAACCAAAATGTTTCTCATCACTTTTCCCAGGCTCTATGTTTTAATTAAAACAGACAAACGAAAGTTTAATTATTATGACTGTAAAGAAAACTTTTAACACACTGTAGCATATGTAAGAGCATGTCACAAACAGAAATAATAGGTCAGAGTGTCACCCAAAAGTACAAAGTCCTACTAAGGAGACAAGGGTTATCCTTGGTGCCTCTACAACTGAGACTGACTGTGCTGAAGACAGGACTACTGTAAATGATATATCATGGCAGCAGGCTAACTCTCTTTCTATAGAGGGCAATCACATGACTCATTAAAATACAAATGCATAAGCCTGTAGTCAATCCAGCTTCCATTTTCTAGCACATTTAAATGCAACTGGGGAGGTGTAACAATTTTGGGACTTTTTAAGCCAAGGAACAAATGCTCTGTTTCATTTTTTTAATCTCTTAAAAACAATGAAACAAAAATGCATTCCTTGGGACTGAGGGATGATGCCTTCCCTCCAATCCATATGGAAAGTTCTCTTGCCTCCACTCTGCAAGGCTGTATTTTTATACCCCATCCGATTAAAAAAGAATGTGAAAATAGATGTTTTCCATTGCAGTCACTTATTTTGGGATTCTGGACTCCGCCAATTGCTGTGCATGAACCCCTATGGATGAAAAAATAATGCAAAATCCATTCAGGCCCAGCCAGAATGAATGATTTTCCAGAAATCCCACTAGTGCACAATAAGATTTTCAGTCTGTAGGATTTTGCACCTTCCTAGATCTTACAAAAGAACACGTACCTCTGAATGCTGATTTCTGAGTCATAGATGTGAGGTTGCTGGTGGAGTAGCAAGGACTGCCTTATACTCGATAGTTACTTTTAATAAGGCAAATTATCTTTGTTCTCTACTGTCCTTTTCACAGACATTAAGAACTACACCCTGGATCTCAGGCTCAAATCCAGACTCCACATTTTCAAAAGCTTGAATGTCTTTAAACCCAGGAGCTTTCTTAAGGACGATCTACAACTCAACCAAAAATGACACCATCAGATGTCACAATTCAATGTTTAAAGGTACATTCTCAGCAGAGAACTGGAAATAAAAGAGAAGTTTCTGAAGCATTCCTCTTTGCACAAATTCTGGGAGCCTGAAGCAAAGAGCCCACTAGCCACACGCACATAGAGGTTTGAATCTCAAGAACTCTACAAATACATGAACATCCCCAGGTTCAGCCACATTACTGCCTTCTGTCACACTCAAGTAAAACTACAGGCTGTACCCTGAGTATCCTTCCTTGCCCCTTCTCTTCAATCAATCTGTCTGCTCAGAGAAGTCACATTGCCTCCCTTACACAACTCAGTCCTCAATCGCAGAGTTAACAGTTACTACTCTGAAAAGTCAGCCAAACTCATGCAGCAGCTTGCAGCAGATCAACAGCCCTTGTTGATGCTCACTGCAAGCAGAACATTCTCACAGCCTTCCAAATATTTTTTGTCCACTATTTATCACCTGAATCTTCATTAGCAATCCCAACTGAGACTCCAAGGGGCATGAACTACCATTTCTCTTTCAGCTCTGTCTTGCAAGGTGGTACACCCACCTTCAAGAAGCATTCAGCACCTTCAGAATGGCCTGTTTACAGTTCCTGTGAACAAGAGCTATAGAAGAACCTTGCAGGATTAGGTCCTACTTGGTAGGCTTAGCAAAACATTACCAGTGCTTTGCCACAGCATTGCAAAAGCAGGAAAATTCCTGAAGTTTCCAAACCCAGCATTCCAACTCTTTTTGTGAGTTCTAAATTCATCGAGAAATAAACTTACCACTGCACAGTTAATGAACCAAACATAACAAACCCAGAGGATGACATGTACTGCTATAAATAGAAATTTAATCACAAAGGTACACTATAGTTTGTCCCCTAAGTATCAGTAGCCCCTAGAAATCTACAGCATGTCTGTTCCATAACTAGACTTCAATATATATGAGTGCACAAATTAGTCTCTTCCAGGTGATTTGAAGAAAACAGAAGAATGGTAGGCATGACACAGCCTTCCTGTACAACCTTAGTAGCATCATCCAGCTTGTCTCATCAGAGCTGTAACAGCTACTAGGAATGCTGGATAACATATATTAAAAGATTCCCTTAGAAGGGGGATGGCAAAGAGGCAGCATCAACAACAGGCTTGCTGAACTTCTACAACATTGTGTAACTAAAAAATAAGTACTTATGACTTTACTGTGGGTGTGGGAGTAAATACCTGATCCTGACACCTCCAGATGGCAGGAAGCTTCTTCCTTCCAAGATGCTAACAGCTACTTAATGGGCTGATGGTATTTTAAGGACTGTTCATCACGTAATATGGCTTCAATATATGATGCAGTGACATTTGGCTGAAAGTACCTGTCTCAGAATCACAGTAGCTAGAAGCAGTGGCACTTTCCCTTTTTTATGATGCTGGCATGGCTGAAGAAAACCCTAATCTTTACATACTCTTCTGTGTTTGCTTTAGCTCCTAAATGACATTAATCTAATCTGTTTCCAATGGGCAGGAAGATATCCCTCTGACAATGTCATTAGTTTGTGAGTGGCAATGATGATTTACAAATGCTATGTCAAACGAGGAACTGATGCTGCCCCTGAAGATCACAGAATACATCCCCTGCCAGAACATCTCTTCCAGGTGACTTGACATCGAGACAACAGCTGTGCCCAGCCCTAACTCACTGCTTTACAAACATGGCACACTACACCTCGCAGCTCTGAATGACTGCTCAAAGCAGCTGTTGCAAACCCAGGGCAAATCCTCTTTTGTCTTACCCACAGCTCACAGAAATGACATCTCCACCTCCTGCTTCCAGCCCTGCAAGGATAACGTGCTACAGAAAACTGCTCCCCCAAGATGCCGCAGGTAAACCAGACACACCTGTCTCCAGCCGTTAAAATTAATTCAGCCTTAGAAACACAGCATTAGCAACCAGTACGGGGGTTGAAAGGCTATGTACTCTCCCAGGACAGAGTGCATTTTTTTTATTTATCCCTGCTGCTCAGCCCAGACACTGCACACCACGTTGGTGAGGACCAGCACAGGTCTCCTCCTCCTCGGCTTCATTCTCCCCGACCAGTCCCTCCGCTGCCCTCCCCAGGGCTGGCTTCAGCCAGCGGGGCAGCAGCCGGGGCGGGGGACACTCCCGGGCAGCGGCACAGGCTGTCTGCCACGGCCGGGAAGTTTCCCCTGCCAGCCGATGGTCGCCGTCCGCCCCCGCGAGGTGCCCGGCTCGCACACTCACCTCTCCTGGCCTGCCTGATCTTGGGGCTCAGCATGCTCCCGGCTGGGCGCTGCCCGCAGCCTCAGCGCCTGGCTCCGGCCGCCGCCCCGCTCATCGCCGCCGCCGCTCCCCGCTCCAGCCCTGGCTCGGGGGCGACGCTTCACGCGGGGCTGAATAAGCCTTAATGCATTATTTATCCGGCCTCGAATTAATTCCCATCCAAACTAGGCATTAAGGGCCTCGGTAATTACTGCCGATGGACCTCCAGCGCGCGGACACGAGGGCTGGCCCTGGCTCCTGCCGCTAATTGGCCACGCGGCCGTGTGATCAATGTGCCAGGGAGCAGCCTCAGCCCGCTCCGAGCTGCCGCTTCCTCCGGTGCCGTGCGCTCAACAGATGCTTTGACTCGACAAGGATCACACCAGGAGCTGAGCCTAATTCAGCGGGATTTCTTCTGCGCTGGAAGAAATACCAAGAGCTGTGGTCCTGAGGGCAGCGGCGTGCTGGGCCACCTGCTGTGCCCTGCATCCATCCCGGGGAGGCATCCCGGTGAGAGCTGGCGAGCCGAGGGAGAAAACACCCACTGCTCTCTGTGACAGAGAAAAATATTTCTTGCCTGCACTGACAGCCTGGCAGGATGGGCACAAGGGGATGTCTTCATTACATTTTACATTACGTGACATTTTAGCACCCATCATTTTTATTTGTACTGTTTGCTAAGCTCACCCTCACCCCTCCCCGGGAGGGAGGCAAAGACTGCAGTTCTGCAGACAGTAATGAAGAGGAAAGGAGAAACGTTTTTTGAAATAGATAGAAACTATTAAGTAGTGTCTATAAAACATAAATAGATAATTGGATGATAATTGCATCTCAGTAATGGACATATCCTGACCCTGGGCTGCTCTTAGCTTCATCTGCCTAGCAGTTCCTTCTGTGAGTGCCAAAAAGGGGGTAAATACTTCCTTAGCAGTGTACATGCCCTGCAGTATCATCCTGCAGGTTTCTATTGCTGAGTTATACTGACAAAAGATATCTGAGATTGGCAGTTTTCTCCTCTACCAGATCTATCATATCTTGGATACTTAAAGCTGGCTATCAAGTTGTATCTTCAATACTGGAAGAAGTTCTCTGGCTTTTCACAGAGGTTGTACTTCTCACTGTGTAGACTGCAGCAATGGCTAAGATATTTTGGACTTTTTGCTGCTGGTGGAATAAGTAATTGTAAATTTTTGAGTTCATGGTGGCATGAACTCACACTTACACACTTGTATGTGAGAATAGAAGTGAGATCTGAACTACCATCTCAGTTCTGAACACACAGCCTCCTGCAGTTATCTCCCCACTAATCATCTGTTTTTGCTGGGTTTCAGCACAATGAAGAATAGCTAACTGGCGATCTCTTGGGCAGCAAACTTAGCAAGCATCCTGATACTGTGGATAAGCAGAAGGAGCATCAGCAGAGGGATGTTACACTTCTGCCTTTCTGTCCAACCTGAGTGTTGTAAGGTGTTTTGAATCATGATAGTGTGCCCCAGCCAAACCATCTGTAGTTATGCCTATTGGAGCCCTCAGAATGAAACCAGGCTGTAATTAGCCTCACCAGCTTCACCTGGCCATCCACCTTCAGCTGCAGCAGATCAGCTCCTGGAGGGTTTTTAAGCCCAGCCAGAAGGCTGAGTCAGGAAAGAAGAGGGACAGGCTTATATCTTCTCCTGTTCTTTTGCTGTCTTGTTGTTTGGCTTTCCTGGACTAATTTGGTTTCTGATCGCTGGATGGGTTTTGTTGCTGCCATTATTTTGACTCTACTTGCCTGGATCTGGAGTATCAAGGACTAAAAGGTAAACTGTACTAAACTGTAAAAGACTTAGGAAAGAAGAAGCTGAAAAACTAAGTACCAAGAGAGCAAGGAATAGATAAAGAGGGCTGTGATGCATGAGACTAAAACCAATCCTCTTATCTGAAAAGTGTGTGCAGAGCTCTTGGGCAAAGTAGAGGGACTATTCAAGCAAGGGTGTCATCTCATGCACTGCAGTTTCAAAATAGATACATGGCATATTATGGATAAGTTAGTAAAATATATATGTACTGTGTTAGGTAGAAGTACTGTGTTAAGTAAGCAAAAATGAGTAAAATGTGTAGGTACTGTAACATGTAAAAATAGAGTAAGATGTACAAGTAGTGAGTTATGTATAAGTAAGTGAACTGTGTAAGTTATGTATAAGTATGTAAAAGTAGGTAAAATGCGTAAGTATAAAATAAGTAAGCAACATACACAAAAGAGATAAGTAGGCATTAAGTAAAAATTGGAAGATGTGTGAGTTCCTGCATGATGCCCAAAGAGGTGATGCACATTTTAGAGTATTTTAAAGCTTCTGCGTAATCACAATGATTTGTTGTGCAGAAGTGCTGAGTTCCTGCACCTGACACTCAGGATCAAAAAGTCATTCTGACCAACCACTTACTTGAATTCTTTTTCTCTCCATATTTTTAGCAATTCTTGTCTGTTTTGGTGCTGTTCATGCACACTATTTTGTAGTTTGAGCAGGAAGTCAAAAGGTGTGTACAGTAAACATAACAAGGGATAAAGTTGACTGAACTTTTAACCTCATGAGAAGTAGAGAACACTTCATCCTCCTAAGTCACTTCCCATGAAAACTTGATTTCCCCTCTGGGAAAAAAATAATATACTATGACTTATATAAATAAATATCATGTTTAAGAGTAAAATGAAAACATTCAAGCAAATAACAGCCAAACACTAAATGTTAACTTCTTAGTTTTTCTTGTTAAGTAAAATAAATACTCAGTGCAAATGGAAATATTCAATTTGGCGCTGTTTAAAATGTTTGACTTAAACATTTTCAGCCTTTCTTAAAACCATTTCCCCACCCCCCCCCCCCCCATTTAAGTATTGGTCTGAAGTCCAGGTCTGAAATTCTCAGACACTACTTGGGGAAAGTAAACTGCTTGTCAGGGAAGAAAAAAAAAAAAAAAAAAAAAAAAACCCAAAACAAACCACTACCAAACCAAATTAAAACAAACAAGCCAGCTGAGAGAGGAAAAAAAAACAAAACCTCACAACAAAACCAGCACCTCCAGCAAGTGGTTCCATGCTGGTTGCAATGCTTTGGTCTGATAATTTAGAGAAATAGCTCCTTAAAGAAACACTAAGAGAGATGCAGTGGAAAGGTAGCACAAGTTTCTAGAAGGAACCAGGACCCGTGGGAATGTTTAATTCCTAAAGTTTGTGTACTGCACTGTTTAAAGTGAGGAAGATAATTGGGACGAGTTATCTCAACAGTTTGTATTTACCTTAATTCTCCTGTGTGAGTTTAACAGCTCCTTTCCATCCCAGCAGCAGAGATATTCTCAATGTAAGCACACTCTGAAAATATGAGAGAAACCTGGATTGTGAACCTGAAGTGCATTAATGGCCTTAACACACTTCACATGGTCACCATCTGCACCTTCTGCCCTTAGGTCCAGGATCTCTATTTAAGCCCAGGCTTGGGCTTCACATCCAGCTTAAACTATCTGGTAGGAATATTAGTCTTCAATGCAGCTGTAGTGATAGACTGGTTTTTCAGCTTGACCTTGCCTCTCCCTCGCTGCTGTGGACCTGCCTAGTAATAGGAAGATTTTGTCTGCCATTGGTAATCTTTACATAAGTCTCACTCTTAGCCATGGGTGTTTTCCTAGCTTGACCCTAGACCTGCTTCTTCATCACTGAAATTGTGTTTGATGAGCTTGATTTCTGATTGAACCTGGCCACTTCTAAATCTTCCCTCCTTACTTCATTCAAGCACTGTGGGGAGCATGACCTGCCCTGCTGTGCTCTCCCTCTTTCCCTTAGGGAGGAAAGGTGTTTTGCTGCTCACTTTATTCCAGAGCTGGGCTCTAAGGGTGGTCCTGTTTAGCAGGCTTCTCAGAGTGACTTAGGAAGCTGCTGGGCTGTAGGCAATAGGGCTTTTATGACTGGTCTGAGTCAAGAGGGGACTGATGACTTGGAACAGTCAAGTGATGATGTGTACCAGTTGCTGCAACACTGCCTGTGTGTTCATATCCCTCTGCTTGGTCAAATCCAGAGTGGTAGTCAATTGCCGAGCCCATAGCATGTAGTGGGCTAGAACATAGAAATCAGTTGACAAACCACATACTGCAGAAGTGCTACTATGACTTGTATGTGAATCCAAAAATAAATGTGGTCATTAATTACCTGCTGCCTTTTTGGAATGTGGAAAAGCTCTTCTGTCTATCACAAGTGTTCACCCCTGATTGTTAAGCACACATAATGAAGGCAGGTGATGTGACCTAGGGATTATAAAACTTAAGGAGAGTGAGGAGATGGGGTCTCTTGTCTTGATGACAGCTGATTTCCCATGGTGACAAGCAAGATATTAAATCCCAGGTCACATGGATATTAATGCAGCGTTTTGAGATCTGGGATTGGCAAGTGCTATCTAACTGCAGAGGATGATAATAAGTTACTGCAGCAGGGACACTCACAGAAGATATGATTCATCTGTTGGCGCCAAGGCTGATGACTGGAGGCTATGAAACATGGTGGGGGCTTGAGACGGAAGAGTGCGTGGGCCAGTGAAGTTGCTGAAGCTGTTGTGAGGTGGATTGAATGGATTTCTGTTTCCTCAGGCTGCACACACAGCATGCTGTCACCTACCAATTATCACACGGTATATCCTTATTTCCTCCTCCTCATCTTCTGCTTCCATCTGCAGGCCAAGGACTTGTTGTAACTAGCTGACTGATAATGTTTTCTTTGCTCATCAGCATGATGCACCTGGATCAAAGCCCAAGCTCAAATCACCCTGGACTTTGGCCCCATGGAACTCTAGATCCGTTTTATTTAGACTGTAACCAAATTGTGATCTGTTCTAATATGTTATAAAATGGAGTTGATAGAAAAGGGTTCAAAAAAACAAGGATAGGCTGTGGCATGTATTTTGAGATCAATAACTGCAGCAGCATTTCTTCTGCAAGGCAAGTTTGAATGGTTATGTATACAGGAACTGTGAAATTCTGCTGAAGAAGTTTGTGCATAAAGCAACAACTTTTCAAGTATCTAATGACCAGAAGAAATTTCAGTTTGACATAACTCTTGTTTGCAGGCTAAGTGATCACCACTTGAAAACCCTTGATGCTGATGATGTCAGATGGATTTCCAGGTGAAAAAGGGCACTGGTCTCTCAGTTGTAACCAGTGATTTTACTGGCAGTCTTGGGAGTTATAGCAAGAAACACTTAAACCTTGAAAAGAGAATTACCCTGTTCTTCTTTGGAGATGGCCTGTCTAGTACTGCTTAAACTGATGATGCAGAATGGAAAAAGCTGTGTTGATGTCCTAGACCAGCTCGGGTAACAACTGGAAGTTTAAAGGTATCTTTGAGGGGTAAAAAAGGTAATTCAGGAAAAACTTTAGTTCAGGGATTATCTAATGCCAAAGGACAAAGAATGGAACAATTTCTTTGTTTGGCTGAAAAGTAAGAAAATGCATAAGCCTAATGACATCTTGGGCTTCCCAGTGGTTCTGCTTACTGCAGGAGGCAGTGAATGTGCCAAACACATCATGACTACTGGGAAAGGACAGAAGTATGATCTTACAGGATTACATTCAGGAATGAGGGCTAAGGGGTGACTAAACAAGATTGATGTTTAATGTTTTTCAGAGTGAAACTAGGGAATTCTGTCTGTCTTTATTGTTCCGTTACAGTCAATTTAAAAAGCACTTTTTTTCTCCTCTGCCTGCAGTGGTGAACATATATCAAGTGTACCGATATCCCTGCAAGATCTCACCTACTACTATTGGAAAGACCTTAATGTAATCCAAATTTATTCAAAAGAGTGCCCTGTAAGAAAAATAGCTATTTTACATAGGTGACCTGCAAAAGCACTTTGAGAACTGTATGTTATTTTTCATAATAGATGAAGTATGACTTGGATTTCTTTCCTTTTTTTTTGTTTATACTTAACAAACATTAGAGATGTTAAAGTGGCCTTTTTGATTTTATTATAATCAGTGATCTCTGACCATGTCAAGGTGCACTATTCTAATGATAAGCAAAACCTTTGGCAGAAATTTTCAGCTATTAGGCACTTCAATTGAAGAGGTGGTAAAGAAAAGGATAGACAATTCTGAATGATCTGATAAAGACTTCCAAATGTGTTTTGTGATGCACCTTCATGTATTACAGGAAAGCAAGACTTAGATTGTGAATGCAAAAATGTTCTTAAAAGCTACAAGTGTCTTATAAATCCAGATATCCTGGATTTCATAAACTGGGAGACAAAGTATGCTCCGAGTCTTTATTTAATTTTTAATATTTCCTGTTGTATCTTTGTGGTATCATCCTTATTATACCAAGGGCAAAACCAGGATCAGAAATTATATATCCCCTTTAGTACTAGAAACCCTTGCTTTTGCCTTATTCCTAAACATGGCTTCAAGTAAAGTTTCCTTTGTTAATTAAAGCAATCATAAGGATAGTGAGACAGGATGGCTCCAAGTATTGCATCTCATCTGCTTTTCACAGGATAAGGAGATAAATTAAATATAAAATGGGTGCTAGTTGTATGGACAACCAGTGCCCATCTTAATTTTGTGTCTAGAAAATAGCTTTATCAGTGAGGCAGAGAGAGTTCTTTAAGCCATTGCAATATCTGCTGGGGACATGTCAGGGCAGATGAGAGACTTTGAATTATTTATTTCTGCTCCATACTAGATCTAGTGGATATTTCCAGTCTGAAATAGAATGGCAATGACACTGCAGCTTGTGTCTCACAGCCAGATAAAATAGAGAGTTAACACAATTAAGGTACACACAAATAAATTGTTCCCAAATTACACTTGGCTTGAAATCTGTTTCACATCTGAATAAGAGCTACTCAGACTATTGAGGACTAGGGCCCATCTCCTACAAGGAATAGCTGAGGGAGACAGACTTGCTTGATCTGGCAAAGAGGTTAATGAGGGACTCTAATATCAAACCACAATTAGTTAAAGGATGTTTTCAGAGTACAAAATCAAGCACCTGCTAGTACAGATGCTGAAACAAAACAGCAATGCCCCCAAATTTGGACCTTAGAAACTCAGACTAGAGCCCAGAAAACCTTTTTGAGCAGGAGGATGATGGTGCAGCACTGGGACAGATAGCTGCAGAGTAGGGGAGATGTCAGCCTTTGGAGGTTTAAGATTATTAAATTAGTCTGGTTTTGGTGCTACCTCTGTTCCAAGCAGAAGGCTGGACTAAGTAACCTCCAGAGGTCCCTTCTGTCACCATTTTTGTGAGTCTGTCCAAAAGCCTCTTTTCTGCTGCTACATCTTTTGATCTAACAAAATGCTACTTCTCTCTCCAGCCCTTGCCTCTCTATCACCTTCAGATCATCACAGAGGGCTGCAACTGCTGTCAAATCAGGGAAATCACAGCTGAAGGTCTTCACTTCATCATTGCCTCTTTTTCTCACAGAAATTATCTGTGAAATGTTTTCTGATCTTTCTGAACTTAATTTCCTGATTCCTATAGAGAAAAGCATTTGAAGTCTTTATGTAAATCATTTAAATGAGAGAGTGCTCACAAGCTTCACATTGAAATATATGCTTAACTGACCTGCTGGATCAGAATTTATTGGAGTAGTTCACATTGTTTGGATTTTGCATTATGTAAGCAAAGTATCTCAGACTTCAAAATGAAGTTTCTTAACATGACCAAACCCCAGTTAACTGTGCTGTTGTGCTCACATCTCTGATTCTAATGGTATTACCTACAGAGTTTTGCTTCCATTTGTGTCTTAAGATCCGTCTGATCCAATTGCCCAACAAAATTTGCCAGTTTGAGTTTCTCTGATATTCCTGAGACAGGTAGGATGTGAAAGCCTGAAGACATTACTGATTTCTCACTTGTTCATCTGTTTCTGTATATCCTCAGACCTTCCCTGCACCTTTGACAGGAGTGATATCCATCTATCCTTAGGAAGGAGCTGCAGGACCTCATGAATCATCTGCACAGAATGCAGTAACCTGGGCAATTGCTTAGCCTACCTGTCACCTATGGGCCTGGAAGAAATGAGGTCCTTGGTTTGGAGAGGAGATACAGAAATGCATTATTTAAAACTTGAATGCTATCTCTGCAGAATGAATGTTACTTTTTTTTCTTTTAGTGGCAGGAATCAAAGAGCAGTGCATGCATATTTTAGACACCAGGGACTGAAACTGGCATCCTCAGGAATGTATCTCCTCCTGCTGCCTCAGGGAAAAATAGTCATTTAGGCAGATCTGATTCAAAATGAAACTAGGGTGAAAACTGGAGGCTAGGTGAAAAATGGAGGGAGCTAAAAATTTCAAATGTGCTGTTATTTTAACACTGACCCATTTGTCTTCTGTTTCAAATCATTTTAAGGAGAGAAGAGGAAAATAATGAAATTAAAATAGAGTTGCTAATGACTTCCAGACTTGGATTTTGGAGGCCTGGGTACTATTTTTGGCTCTGCCACTGGCTGTCATTTCAATTCTTAATGTCACTGTTTCCAGCCTGTGAAATGGAGTTTGTAATACTGACGTCTCTGATAAACTTTTCAAGATGTATGGAGGAAAAATCCCTAATCAAATGGGTTTAATGTAAGCAATATTACTTACTATGCAAAAACATGATCTGAAAATATGTTCCCATGAATATTTTTGGATCAAAATGTTATGTTAAAATGTGATATTATTTTTTAAAAAGGCTTGTCAGCTTTCTATGGGTGAAAACAATGTAAGAATCATAGTATTTTAAAGCATCATTCATTTTAAAGCAGATACTATCTTCTTAAAGGTTGTCTAAACTTGCATCTTGTTTGCAAGGACACCAGTTTCCTGGAAGATGACAAATGCTTCTTCTCTTTGCTTACTCCAATATTCATTTGTGGAGCAGACTTATTTGGATTGTCCAACTGTTTATTTATACAGATGTCTTCTCAGATATGCCCTGCTGTAGAAGTTGCCCACTCACAGCTGCAGTATAAGAATCTGCATAGAGACACTTAATCTGAAAAGTCAGAAATCTGTAGGACCAAAAAAATCCCATGGTTCTAAATCCTTAGCAAGATTCCTAAGTTTGTGTTCCTGCAGGGAATTTCAACATGGAAAAAATAAGGTACTGAAAAGTTCTATGTTACTGGATTTACAGAGAGAACTGAACTACTCATTAAAGTCGTATGAATGGGATTTTTGTTTTGTTTAAAGGTAACCAAATAATCCTCAAAAAACCATGAACTTCCCATCAATGTAATTTGTCTCGGTATATTCTTGTTTATGTTATCCTTCATTGAGCCTTACTAATATTTTTGTTCAAGGTTTAAATGAAAAAATGCCTTTCCAAAACAAAATGTCAACTAGTTTAGCTTTGAAAGTACCAAAACCCACTTTTTAACTAAATATCCCCTATGTTTGTTGTTTTTTTTTTTTTTTTTTTGCCAATGCTGACACAATTTACAAATAATTTGCTTCCCTCCAGAGTTCCATTCTTCATCCACAATCTTTTATCTGCTCTGCTACCTGGTGACACCTTTATTAACTGTGTCCCTAAAGTGGGAAGGTTGAAGTGCACCACTGTTTTGAGTGGCTTCTCTGCTGGGTGCACGGCTAAGACTTCTCCCTTCCAGAGGCTAGTGGGAGTATGAACATGCAATCCTAGAAGTGCTCAAATAGCTGAAAGCACATAAACAGGCAAGTAAGCAGTTATATTTTGTGCTATCACACTCTGCTGTCTTGTTTTTTAAGATGGTCTGAGGAAAAGAAATGGAAGCTGCGACTCTAGGATGAAAATGAGCTGTGTGCTTGCAGGTATGTGAGATTTTGGCCGCCTGATGGGGAGCAGCCCTCGCAAGCCCTTCTGTTGTGCTGCCACCTCGTGACGCTCAGGGAGGACGGTGCCGACACAAAAGATGCTCAGAATTAAGACTGCCCATGTTCCTGCTGAGAACCACAAAGCAAGTCATGATCTTTGGAACTCAGAGGCTAAAAGGCTGTAAGGTACAGTTTACAGTACATAGATTTAAGATCTATATGGACAAAATCGGTCTGTGGAAATGGAAGAGCTCTGAATATCTCTGGTGGGAATGCCTGCATTGGGCAAAGGCCAGCTGTCAGAATTTTTCATCTTTATTCTCATCTCATTTGAGGGGAAAAAAAAAAGAAATAAAAATATAAAATAAAAGTATAGTGGCAATGAAAAAGGATAAGACATTAACTAGAAATAAAAATACCACCAGAGCCTGGCCTATCTAAGCATTTAGTCATACTTGTCATCTGTGCATTTCAGATGTCTTTTAAGATGGATCCCCCTCTGAGCTATTCTTCCACTTGTACCTAACAAAGTACAAGCCATGTGCCTGATTTTGACTTTTTTTTGTCTTTTTTTATTCTTTTTTCCTGTTAACTGTCAATGTTCTGAGCACAGGTTCTGGTACTAGTTTGTTGCTACGTAGTTGGATGAAGGGGGACCTTGCAGGTTGCATTCTGAATGCATATGGGTCCCAGACTTTGACAAGGTAGGTTTCTGCTTCCTTCAAGTTAGAGGCATCTGTATTGTGACTGATGTATGAAACAATTATTTAAGTTTCACCTTATGACAGGTGTCTGTTTTTTAGGTAGCTTAACAACTTTTATCACTGAATAAGCCTTTGTAGACCTCCATGTGAAGCCTGCTGTTCACATTTCCCTGCCTACAGCCAGGAAATTCTTGAAGGCTGTGACAGTTGTGGAGACCCTGTGTCTGAACTGGCATCTTAACGTGCAGCCTTGCAGAAGGAATTTGCTGGTTTGTCAGATCTGAGCCACTACTCTGCAGCCTTGCAGTGGCTCAGCAGCAAAAGGGACTTGGACACAGCTGCTGAGGTGCTTGTTGCACTTCCCTCTTGTGGTGGGCCCCTCTGCAAGGTAAGGACTGCACTCTTTTACCAGTTCCTCCTTTACTCCATGTGGTAGCTGCCTCTGCTGTGAATGTGCAAGCTCTGATTTCAAGTTCTGCTGAATGCTCTGAGCTCCAAATGATCACACAGCCAATGACTAGTTCCTTGTTGCTCTAATTTGCCTCCTTAACAAAGTATTTTCTACTTGTGCAGTGTTTGGGTTTAATTTCAGAACTAAAGTCACCTCTGTGATGAGGAGCAGCAATTTAGTGTATCCTTATTGGTCCAGCTCCTAGAGCAAAAGCAAACACTAATGGAGAATCTGGCTATAAATTAAGTAGTCGTTAAGGAGATTTTCTTATTATTATTTACTAGCCTAGAACAGTGTCATTTGAACAACCTAAAAGCAATCCTTTCCTAGGGAAAAAAAAAAGCCCCACAGCCCCTAGGGAAGATACTTAGTTTAAAGAATTGGTTTTTTAAATCAGAGCATAGCAGATAAAAATACCACTGTTTTCATCCTCATTCCTTTTGTCCAGAATTTCGTATGACATGGCAAACCAAATGCAATTGGAGTATTAGTTCTGTATATAAAGAATTGAAGAAAAGGGAAGATACATGGGTCTAGTTAGCAGAGCTAGAAGAATATCTGTAGAAAAACCAGGCTAATTCATGAACAGAGTGTGGCAGCTTATCAAGCCTGGCTTATTAGGCATTTGAAGTTCCCTGAGCAGTTAGGACTGTGGCAGAGCAGCCTGCCTGGATACATGCAGGGTCTCTCTGGGAGCACAGCTTTTTGGAGAACAAGGTCACAAGAGCTGGAGTTTATCAATAGGCTTGGGAGTTGCAAAAAACCAAAAAGCCAAACCAACCAATTAAAAAAGTTATCAGGGGACATATCAACGCTAGAAAAATATCTGCTCTCACACTTGTGTTGGAAGGATCTTGCTTAATTTGTTTAGCCTGGACTTCAGGCTCCCTATTTCCTCTAAAATGACGATGAGTGTTGCTGTAGGCTGCGCAAGCTACACAACATCCTTGCAGAAAGCAAAGGGGGTGTAAAACAGGAACTAGAACCCCTTTCTGGAACTTAAGAAAGTGATTTTGTCTGCAGAGATTTTGATGATTCTTCTACACAGAGAATAAGAGTAAATCTTCCAAGAAAACAGCTCTTGGTCAATATGTGTTTTGTAATTACATCTTGTGCTCTTTTGTCTGCAGCTGTGAGTGCTATTTTCTGATAAGCACAAGGTGTCAAAGTCCAGCTTTGCTTTGTAAATATTTTTTTTTAAATCCTGCAGAACTGCTGTATCATGGTGTTTTAGTCCAACAGCTTTTAAGTTGATATGTAAACAGTGAATTCCTGTGATATCCCGTAGTGGAGAGGTAATCTGAAGTACAGGAGGGGGCATGTCATTGCTATGCCAATTACATTTTTTGCATCAGCCATTCAACTTCCTCACTCTCATTAGACTTAAACGGGTTCTAGTGTGGAGATCAGGTGTTAAATTGCCTTAAAATTTTCCTGCACAACATTTTTCTAGTCAGTGGATGATGCTTAATCAAAATATCAGCTTCCCAGAGGAGCTTTTCTTAGTTGATACTTTTTTCTTCCAGGGGAAAAAATATTCTATTTATTTGGTTGTCTGGGTCTGAAAACTTCAAACAAAAATGTTTTCACTTTTGTTACATACCCATTTTCAAATGAGGCTTCTTTTTTTTTCTTGTGTTTTTAAAAAGTGATGTTTTTTCCTGACTCTGGAATAATTTTGGGATTTATTTATGCACAGAATTTTTAAGAAGTGTAGCTTAAAAATTATTCAGTGTACTTCTGCAGTTATATAATCCAGTGAGTCCCCCGACTAATTTTGGCAGAGGCAAAAAAAAAAGAAATGACCAAAGGGTGAAGCTCTCAAGCAGCAGGTTTACATGTGCTGCATAAGGGTTTGTAGGAAACTACCTCAGGATTGCATAGCTTTTGAAAGACTGAAACCCACTTTTGCAGCCCAAAAAGTAAGATGCAGTCTATTGGATTAATTTCTGTTAGTTCCTGTTTAAACAAAAACTTTGGAAAAAAAATCATTTTGATTTACAGATTTGTGTTGATGAAGGGAATTTGTTTCCAATGAAACATTTTGAAATGGCAAAATTCAATTAGCAAATTATCCTTACTACATAACATTGCTACTGCTGATGGAAGGTGATGGCTGGTGCCAAGAGGCACAGAGGGCCAGCTGCAGAACCCTTGACCTTACACAGGTGGAAACACTGGGGAAGGAAATGGACCATTTTCCTGAGACAAGTTAGGAGTTTGACTGCAGGACCAAGGCTGAAAACTGCCTTGTCCTTTTATACCCCACAGTCATGGGGTCAGAGTAGTTTGGGACATCTGGGTGTCCTGATCCAGACTGAGAGTGCTCAGGTGCAAGGTATGCTAGCAGGCAGGAAATATTCTCCTGGATACACTCTATGTCTTTACCAACTACCCCTCATGGTTTCATCATCATGAGCTGCATTTAACTTAAAGCTGAAGTGTGGTTACCTGTGCAGGTGCACAGATCCATGAGTTACCTGGCCATCTGCACAGTGTGGCTGTGCTCTGGCACATGTCACTGCCTTTCCCTCAGCTGGTGGCACTGCCCGGGGCAGGAAGGGCCCTGGCTCAGTTGGGGCTGCCCAACAGCACCAACAGCAGCTGTCTTTTCCTTCCCACCTCCCCAGGGCTTTGACATCCAGAGGAGACCCAGACAGAGATGGGGTGGCCTCTGTACACTGGCTGCCCCAGGCACCTCCTGTGTGTGCTCGAGCGAGAGCAGCTTTGCTGCTCAGGCCCACAGTCCTGTGGCTTCTTCATAGCCTGCTGCTTTTGCTTCTCTGAGAGGATGTGCTGAAGGAGCTGAATGCCTCCTTCATTGCAAATTTCAAGGTTTGCTGAGAAAAAATGATGACTGAAAATGATGGTTAAAGCAGATGGTTTAAATTTCTACATTGCCTTTCTCTGTGGTTTCTCTGTCAGCTTCTGTTCTGCCACTGAAAAGAGGGGAGGAAAATGAAACACAGCCGCTTCCCTAAAGAAATGAAAAATGATTCTATGAACATTTTTTAATCAGCTTTCTTTTCATCATGAAAAGATGATGGATTTTAGCAAGAAAAGCAAAGAGTGAAAAAAAAGGCTACAGCGAGTTCAACTTTTGGACACCAAAATGCTGAAAGGAACACGTGTTTAACTGGCTTTTTTCTCTAGATTGAAGGATATAAGTGTGCAGCACAAAAATTTATTGTCTCAGCAAATTCAGCCGATTTTTTTTTTTTATGTCTATAAGGAGACAAACCTGCTGAAGGGAGAAATACAGGCTTTTCAGCAAAGCCCCATCCTATCTGAGTTTGCAGTTGGGATAAACTATTAGCTCCTTGGGCAATGGCAACTGCACAGCAGTAGCCAGAGGACAGGTCTGCTCTTCATTTGGTGAATGTAATGCAACTGGAACATACTGCAAGTTGGGTTTTTGGGGAAACCTGCAGTCACTGACCTCCATCCTCATGCTGAGGAAATACTGTGCTTCTCTGCATCCTGAACCACTAAGATACATTGGTGTGGCTGGTATCATAAATGTAAAGGCATGAATCTGTTTTTTTCCACTTGTATGTGGAAATGGGAGTGGTAAAGAAGAAGGAAGTTTGACAAGAATATACATGAGGAACAGTATTTGATGCTGTGTAACAGGTGGACCTCGTAGTTAGAGTTATCTCTGGATCCTTGCCTCAGAGAGCCAGCTGTATGTCTGGCTCAGGCAGGGTACCGTCTCCACTGGGCCATGCATGATCTGCATCAAGTGCTGCCTTATCAGATGGCAGTTTCTAGCTGGTGTTGGTAGAGCTGGCTCCTGAGACCAGGAGATTTGGTGCCCTTTCTAGATGTGGCAGAAAAAGTGAAGGTTCCTTTGAACTAGGTGCCCTGACACAGATGCAAGTATGTAGGAGACATGTCTTTTTGTTTGGTTGTTTTTTTTTTTTTTTTTCTAGACTAGGGGGAAGAGGACAAAGAAGGAATTTTCTTCCTGTTTTTGTAGGTAGAGGCACAGTGCAAAGTGTCTTTTAGTATAAACAACCCAGGCTGACAAAGAGTGTTGTGGCACTGTTTCTAACTATGTTAACTGTATGCTTGTCTTTACCCCTTGAGTTATTTTTACTACAGATAATTTGGTTACGTCTGTTTTGCTCCAGTGAAGCAGAGATTTAGTGGGTGGGTGTCTTGAAACTGGACTTTCAGACTTATCAGCAGTTAGTGAAGAATGAAAAGAAATGGTGCTTCCTCTGCTGTGACTCTCCTAACAGCTGTGTGTCTGCTTGAGTCCTGACATCATCTAGTGAGGAGGTACTACTGGATTGGGAAGATTCCTGGGAAATAAACCTCTCTGATCAAACAGCATGGGGAGGCTGCTGTAAATGAACTTTTGTGCTTTTAAAGTGGCAGTAAAAGGGTGGAAATAGAGCACATTTAGGCTTGGTTTGGAGTTAGGAAGTCGAAGATATTCTCTCTGAGTTGGTATTAATATTCGTTTCTGGGTCTCTGTGCTTCTGCCATTCATCTCACCAGTGTGGGTTTGGCTGGATTGCAGCTGGAAGTGTATCAGCTGGTATGTGAATGACCTACGTAGTGGATGTGTTGGTACAGAATTTCACAGGCTGTGTGAGCTTGCTCAGCCTGTGCTGAGAGCTCCCAGAGGCCCCACAGCCACACCAGTGCAGCACTGAGCTGGAAGTGGCTCTGGGACTCGCTGAAGTGGCCAAATACAGCGTTCACTGGAGCTGCCCTGAATGTGCACAGCTCAGTGTGACCTTGCATCTTTTTGGAAAATATCCTGTAAACTATACTTAGTTTAGCTAATGCTTTCCAAAACCTGGTCAGTCTAGACGCTACTGGATGTATAGACTGGAGCAGACTATTTTCCTTGAGATCTAAGGCATGTTTCTGTTTGCAGCAAAGCTAGAGTTCTGCTTAAATCCTGGTATAATGTGTAAAGGGATAAACTAAACCCACGATATTGCTGCTGCCTATATTTCAATACAATATATTTCTACTGTAAGGGATGAGAACAGTCCTCTGTGTGCCAGGAACACCATTGCATCAAGAGAGGTCTCTGTGGTGTACAGGCAATTGCTGTCCCATCTTATGACTTATTGGGAGTCTTCAGCTTGGATTAGCTGTACTTTATCCAGCAAAGCTGTAGCTTAGTTAGAAGAGAAACTTCTTCTGGATGCTTTTTCAAGCATTTGAGTAAAGCAGATGTTAACAGAAAGCAGATGGCTTTAACCACCTACGTTAGAGTCCCCTCAGGTTTCAGTCACTGTAAGGCCATGATCCTGTTGATTCTCAAGATCACCATAAAATTGCTGGGGAGAAGCAGTTGGAAACACTTGAATTTAATGTGTAAAAATGTTTAAACTCCACTACAAAAAAAAAAAACCAAAACCAAAGAAACTAAAACAAACAAGAACATTTTAAAGCCTTTCAGATGTGTTAAGGAGAACAAAAAACCAACTAGACAACTGAGAAGTAATCTTCCCCCAAGCCCATAGCTAATCAAGGTTCATTTATGTTGTCAGTGAGCTTATAGTGCTTGTTTGCCTCTTAATCTGAGTAGTTGCCTTGACCATTTTAGTAGAGAGGTCAGAGACACAGCATTCCCCTCACCATTCAAATGTGTTTATTTTAAGGGTGCAGCATTTGAGCAAGGACTACAACTGTTGCCTGACTTTGGCCATAGATTGTTGCACAGACATCATGAGCTTTGTGGTGCTGTATTCCTGTAGTAGTTTTGTAAACCTTAAATTTAAAACCAAAATGAAATAAATCCCACTCCCCTTCCCCCTTGTGAATATGGTACAGAGGGGGGAAATACCTGGCTACTCTTGATGCAGGGAGAAGAATGCTATGCCTTCCAGGTTTGTGTGTTAGCTGAGCTGTTCTAAATTGCTTTGGGAGCTTGATGGGTCCTGAGCTGTGGTTCATTTGCTTTTCACTTCTGCTTTCTTCAGGAAGTAAGTGCAGCAGCTAATCAGGTGATTCACAGTGGAAAGTTTAAAGAGCAGAGTGGAAGCTGCTGCATACACCAACATGCCTAGTAGGACAGAAGCAGCAACACCCATTCCTCTGGAAGTGGTTATTGACTGTAACAGCAGCTGCCAGATCTAGGAGCCCAGGTATGTCAAGAGATTTTCTGTGAAAGCAGAAGGAGCAGACTCTTAAATGCTGAAGGAACCTGCAATATTGGTTGCAACTGGTGCGTTATAGGATTGCTTTCAATTAGTGAAGGTTTCAGTCAAATTTCAACCTAAACTGCTGTATGAAGACAGCTTTCCTTAGGAAGTAGTGGAATCTGTTTTTAGCATTTACAATTATGAGCTGTCATAACTGTGCTCATTGAACTGTCATCTTGGCTGCCAAAGAAAGGGAGTATAAAGGAGTATCACACTGTATTTCTGTGATGATCTGAGCTGTGTGTTTCTGACAGTCCACAGAATCCTGGTATTTAATAGTCAAGAAAAGTAGATTAGGATAAAAAATACTTAAAGCAGATAGCCCTAGAACTAGGGGTCTGAACAGTTGGGTTAAATAAGGAGGCAAATTGTAATCTTTATTTTATGTTCATGTACTTCTGGAGATTAAAGATTTCCATGTACACTCAACTAACTTTTTAAAAGATACTTACTGTAAAAAGTGAACCAATTTTGGCCTGAATTTTGGTATGAAACTTGTTTGTTTTTTTTTTTTCTAGTGTTGGTGTAAATTAGGATTTTTTTTACCTTAATTGGATCCTTCTATGAACTGTTGAGGGAGGTGATCACAGATAAATATAATTAAAATGTCATTGAAAAATCATGTTGGCTCAATGAGTAAGCTGTTGGTAACAGTATTGTGCTGGTCCTTCTGCCAGTTTTGGTTAAGCCTTTCTTCCCTTCTGTCTTTTCAGTCTGGAAAGATGTAGCCACATTGCAGTGTGATTTCATACAAGCTTTTTTAGAACAAAGGGAAAATACATTATTAATTCCATTTTCTCTCTGTAGCCTGACACTACTTTCTAAATGATAGTATCAGATTTACTTGATAAATTTTCACTTTTAATTCTTTTAAAATATTTATTATTTAACATTTACTTTTTGTATCATTGTGATACTTATCAAAAAGTATCTTATCAAATTTAACCAAGAATCAAGCAAAAAACTTATCAGAACTGAAATAAGCTCACACTAAAGATCATAGCAAGTGGTGGAGTCTAGAAGAGAGACAACATAGAAGACCTTTTCAAAATACCTAAATTATCCTTAACACCAAAGACATTTGAATGCTGAACTCTGTGATTTTGTGGTTGGTCTAGAAGAACAATTGTCCTCCAAGATGAATAGAAAATTGAAAGGATTTAAAAGTCCTAGTCAAATTGTAAATGCAAGAAAAGGCTACTAGAAGTAATATTTGAAGCATATAGTGCAAGTGGAGTGACCTGACTAATATTGGAGGACTGATATTTAGTCTAATATGTCTTTTGTAGTCTAGATAGTTGGAATAAATAATGAGGAATATCATAATCATCACTTTGCTTTCATTTTTTTCTGGAGATTGAGTTCCATGTAGACTTTAAATGTCTTACATAGCCTGTTACAATCTGATCTTCACTAATGAAGTTGTTTGTGAGTATCTGGTTGTAAGAGTTTCTGTGGAGATGAGAGCTCTTTCATTACATGCATTCATAGTGAATGCTTTTTGAGAGGTTATCCCTGCTTGCTTTAGCTGTGCCACCAACAAGAAAGGCCTTCTCAGTCAAGTATAAATAGAAAGAGAGAAAACTGGTTAACACATTTGCCGGCCCATGCAGTGCAGCTCAGGGAATTGACCACCTTCTGAGAGGCCAGTGTAACAACTTCATTTCACCTCTCCATGATTTAGTGTCACCATTTGCAGAATGCTTCTGTAAAGAACTTTGGCGTTCTTCTCTGTGCAGAAGACCAACATGAACATAGGCACTGGAGTGAGTTACTTGCTAGCATTGATTTAGGCTTAGCAGAGTAGTTTCCAAGATCAGATCTCCTTCAGGAAGAGAATGGCTTTGCTATTTGGGATGCAAGTTGAGCCTCACTGAAAACATAACTGAACTATGCTCACCCCAGTCCCTAGAACAGCACCCAGACTTTCTCAGCCAACACACTTACAGCTTCAGGATGACTCAAGTGGGTCAAAATCCCACACCAGAGTTAAGTATAACATATGACAAATGTAACTCCCACACAGTCATGAGGAACAGAGTCTTCCTCTTTACACAGTGCAGTCATCACACTTTTCCTTCTCATAGGGCTTGTTGTCTTAGTACAGATAATTAAGGAAAACAATAGCAGCAAAACAGAACATGTTGTTGAGATAGGAAATTCTAGACTGACTGCTCCTTGGAGACTGATCAAAATTACATAGGCCTCCATCTCCTAGCAAAGGATAGAGTATGGGCTGTGGTAAAATGTTAGCCTGTGGTGTAGTGTGAAGGACCAGCATTTGTACCTAAGCATAGGTGTCTGCTGGGGACCACCACCTTGCTGCAGGTGGTGTGGTGCACAGTCACAGGATAAACACCATGCCCTTCATCTCTGTGGTACGGAGCCGCTGTGGGAGTGTGGAAGTGAAACTGGTTCATCTGGCATGGGGTGGGCAGACTGCAAGCAGTAAGCTAACTGTGTAACTGATGGATGATGAAGGAAGAGAATCCCAAGTGCAGTTTTAGTGTTGGCTCATAATTCAAAACCAGGCCCATAATACTGTATTTTAAAATTTATTTTTATGTATGTATTGGTAGTGCAGCTCTGACTCCATTTTTTAGTTATGTTTGCATTTTTGGTATTTTTATTGAAATGGTGGAATGGCAATCAAAGAGACACTGTAAAGAAAGAATCCATTTCCTAGAAATGAAGGTAGATTGGTGTTTTTCTTTGAGGGGTAATGATTTGTTAAAGATTCTTCTGGGCTCTTAAAAAATGATGTATTTGTTAAATGAAGTGAACTATATTCATGTTGGTGACAACTCCCATCTGCCCAGCCACACCGTCATAATTTGTCCTGTTGTAGACTTGGGAGCAGTCCTAGACTCCAATGAGCATATGGATGACTATGATGGAAACTGGAGAAGCCTGATCTCTGTTGGTGTAATTGTCGTCATGATGTAGATTTGGCATAGCAGGGTGAGCTCACAGAAGGCTGTGGCAAAGAAGTGGGGCTGAGTGACCCCACAGAACACTATGGAGGAAAACAGGGCTGTAAAGTAGATGAGAGGACTTGGGGTTGAGATAAGGGTATCAGAAGGATTCCTCAATATGTACTGTAAGATGGATCCATTTCATATTTGAAGGAAATGAGGCTGCCAGAAGCACCATGCTCCTTCATTGAGGCATATCCACTTCAGTTTACAGGATCAGCAAAACAAGCAATGTTGTTGTGAAAATACCTATTGTCCAGAGCTGTACCTCTGGCACAAAGAACTGAATGTTGCTGCCTCTTTGGGCCAGCACAGCCCTGTGGGGAATCCTTGACTTCTCTACATGGCTACTATTCCAGACAGGGCTTTAGCCCGACTCTAGGTGGGGAATGCATCAGTGATGTGCAGCTAGATTTAGCATCCACACTCAGTGAAATGTGTAACCTGGCTCTTGGCTAGTGCTCATCTGTTGCAGATCTACTGATGGTAATAGTTACAACTTGTTTTATAGTTGGATGACTGAACTCCAGTGGGGAGAGGATCTGGCTCAGTGGCAAAGCTGGGGCTGGAATCCAGATTTGCTGTGTGCTTTACTGCCTTGTTCTGCCAAAGCCCAGATGAGTTGTGTTGCACCATGCACATGTCTCATGGAAGAGAGCTTGTCATGTAATTGCAGAGTGATATTGTTCTTGTCCAGGAACAGGGTGCTTTGCCATTAAAGGTGGAAAGGAGTCACTGACTAAGAGCATTTCCATATTTCTAAACTCTAACTCTGACAGTTAAAACTGTCAGTGTCTAATTTCTTGGGAGAGTTGACTGGTAAGAGCTGTCAATAACACAGAATATTTTTCTGGTCTCATCTCAGCATGGACAAAGCAGCTGAACTTGTGTGGCAGCTGGAGGATTCATCTGACAAAGCAGGACAGCAAGAGCAGAGCCCTGATGATGGAGACACTGCAGAAGCAGTGGAGCATCCTGCACACAGCAAGGATGAGCTAACCCAGAGCCATGCCCTCCAGTGGGAGACTCTAGGCAAACAGTTTGTAGAATATGAGCAAGTGGCTCCATTTCTCATCCCAGAGGATCAACAAAGAAGGCTGCTGGAATTTCTTCCCCTCTTCTTAAAGGTTTGTTCTCTTTGTTGCCTTTGGTGCAGATTCTAATTTGAGTCTTTTGCCCTATGCGTTCTGTGGTCACCCAAAGAGCCAGTGTAGTTAATTAAAGCAGGATCCTTTTAGGTGATAAATTATTTTACTCCATTGGGAGCCTGGAGAAGTCTCTTGTCCTCCTTTCATCTACCTAACCTGCTAGGTTAACATGAAAAAAGTATATGGGGGAGCACTTCTTCACTTTCCTGAGTGGCTAAATTCTATTCTTGAAATCAAGGAGTGAGACAGGCATCTTACAAAGTGAGTACCCTGTGAAGACATCTGCCTCATCTATGTTATTATTTAGTGGAGGCTGAACACAGTTTCAGTCTGGGTAAATGTGGTTGTGGCATGCAGCTAGTTAGGGGAAATGCAGGTGTACAGTCTTAAGATGGAATTTTGGGGTTAATGACAATACTGATGTCTAATTTTAGTGCTTGAGAGAGGAGCTGGGTGAGAGATGAGGAAGCCATGGAGTGAGAAGAGGAAGGTCATATTGTGGGTGAGGGACACAGCTGAGAACATTTTAATTAGCAGCCTGCCCTACAGCTGCCATCAGCCAACGATTCTGAGATGAACATATTGAAAGGTGAAACTAGACAAGCCTTATGGGTTGGTTTTCTTTGCTGGAGTCTGTGGAATACACAGGAAACTGTTTGTGTGGACTGAACAAAGACAGAATGGCAGAACATATGCTGAGTGAAGCAGAAAACCTGGCTTATCTTTAAATGTACTGTAGTGATGTACTAGTACATAAGTGCTTTTCTTTTGGATTACCTTGGGGGTATTTATGGGTATTGAATCTGCACTCTCACCATGCCTTTCAGAGAGAAAATAAAAACACCGCTTTGGTGAAACCATATTTTACTGATGGCATATTTCAGGTGTCTGTACTTTTGAGTTCTCAGTGCTCTTGAGTGACCGAACTCAGATCCATCTGTACCCTACCTAGCTGAATTGGATTTCTAAAATAGAAGTCAGTGGGTAGAAGAGGGGGGGGAAAGAATTAATGTATGGTCGCTGTTTATATGGAAGCACTGTGAGACATAAAAGGGGATACTCTGCATTTTGAGCTGAGTGTGTAGGAAATCACTGTTCTCAGGGCTGTGAAATCTTTGGTATTCATGACAGTAAAGCAGGAATAACTTCCAGTCATAAACATTTCACTCAGCTGGATGGAGCATGAATCTTGGAAGCCTGTATGTCCTGGTGCACTGTGAAATCAATGTAGGTGCTTGTCAATGAACAGCACTGAAACTGGTGCAAACAGTTGAGTTGTGGGTGGGAAGCGCCTATGGTGTAGAGTTTGCTGTGTTTGAGTACAAGCTTGCCCTGGTCCAAGGCAGTGCAGACAAAATGAGTGGAGGGTATGAAAAGATAGTGAATTTATAGCCTGGACTCTCAGAAATTGCCTTCTCATTAAATCTAAATGGTCCTACAGATAATTTATGTTTACTGAACAAAGCTTTAACTTTTCACCGCTTTCTCTCAACTTCTGGATTTGTTAGCATAGAAGAGTGTCCCTCCCAAACCTAAGGCTATGTTTGAAAAGAAGAACTGTTGCTCTCTGCACGAGCCTGTAACTAGAAATAAATCTCTTTCCAAATGGTGTTATGTGTGCTGTGGTGGTGTTTTCTGTCTTGGGAGCTCACCACTGCTTTATCAGGTCACCAAATTACCACCTTTACAAAGGAGTAGCGTTTCTTTCTCAGCCTCTAAAGAATGCATGTCAAAGTCAGATAGGGGCTGATAATCTGACAGTTTTCTGTAAAGGAGCACCTCCATTTTTCTGTGGATCTGCTTTTAAAATGGCATGCTGAAAATTTCACTGTTGGGTTTTGGTTTTTTTTCTGACACATCACCTCTAAAAGTTACAGCCCTTATGTTTGGAGTGAGAGCCATCTATTCTCAGGGTGTGTTTTTTTGGTTTGGTTTTATTTTCTTTTGGTTGTTTTTTTTTTTTTTTTTTCTCCATAGAGCTGTTTTCAGATCTCTTATTTTTCCTGACATGGTTTAACCTCAGCCAGCAACCAAGTACCACACAGCCACTCACTCACCCCCTCATCAGTGAGATCAGGGAGAAAATCAGAAGAGTGAAAGAGAAACACCATCACTCCAAACATCCCTCTCTTCTTTCTTCCTTCCCCCACTTTATGTACTGAGTGTGATGCCATCTGGTCTGGAATACCCTCTTGGTTAGTTGGGGTTACCTGTCCTGGCTGTGTCTCCCCCCAGCCTCCTCGCCAGCGTGGCAGCACTAAAAGGCCTTGGCTCTGTGTAAGCCCTGCTCAGCAATGACAGCAACATCTCTGTGTTATCAGCCCTGTGTGCAGCACAGTTCCAAAACACAGCCCCATACCAGCCACTGTGAAGAAAATTAACTCTCCCCCAGCTGAAATCAGTGCACTTCCTCTTGAAGGTCCATTGAAAACATACATACATTCATGTTTCTAGGCTATTAATTCATCCCAATGAACAGGCTTTGTTACAGAAGATAGTCTCCCTAAACTGCTTCCTGCTGTTTTTGTAAGCACCATATTGCAGGGTTTATGAGAAATTCTTCTATTGAGGTTTTCCTGCTTCTAACTTACAATTAAAATGAAATTCTAAGATCTAAAGTTTCTGAATTCAGTTGCAGCTTTAGTTTTTAAATACTACGTAGTGAGCATGAAGTAAACAAGTTGTGGTGAGATGTGATTATACACAACATCTTTAGAGTTACTGATCATTAACAAAGTCTGAAAAGCAAGAATGCCTTTAATGTGGTGATGATATTTTGGAGTGAAACTTTCAAAGGACTAAGAAAGTTGATACTGAACAAGGGTGAGAAAACTTATAAAATCTAGAAGTCTTAGGAATTAAGAATTGGACAGCAAAGCAGTAAATTCTGACATGTCACAATAAATAAGCAAATAAATTTTAGTACCAGTACTTCAGGGTTGAAGGACAGTTGCTCCCAGGAGGCAAGATGAATATTGCTGAGGGACTGGTAATGTTGTATATGTGCGCATCCATGGTGAGTTTCCTTTCTTTAAGACTAAACTTCACAAGCCTTAGGGTTGTAGAAACTGATTTAATGAATTGCAGTAATGTTTGCAAAAAGGGGATTTTTGAATTCTCAAAGGAAACTTTGCTACTGAATGTATTCATAATGGATAAATGAATTTTTTGTTAGCTTAACACTTGATTTTTTTGCCCTAAGAGTGAGATTCTTCCCCTCCACTTTTCTTAGATATGCCACTGGAGCTTTGCACTGCTTTGTAGGCATTTAGGTCCAGAAGCGTGACTAGAGAGAGCATTTTGGCTTTGCATCATTGATTTAAGAGTACATTGTGGAGAATTTGGCCCTTAGCTTTTAGTCATCATGTCCTTCCCCATATGACTTTTACTCCTGTCATATACCAGCCTTCTGCTGGCTTGGGGAAACACATCTCAGTTTGAGTTGCACATGTTGTGAAGTTCTTACAGAAACTACCTCATTTCCTCCTGTTTAACAATGGGCTCTGTGTGAGCCCTCTCCCTCCTTGGAAGATTGTTTCTCTTGCTTTTCTTTCCCTGTTTCAATCACACAGATGCCAGTGCATCCCTGCCTTTTTGTTTTGGAGTGCTTTAGCTCTTACTCGGTTGGCTGGAGAGAGGGGTCACCAAGCAGGAGACACCTGTGATGTGGAGGCTCGTTACTCACTGATGCTCCTTGACGTAGAAGGAAAAGGTGTGGGAGGGAAATGTCAGCCATCTGCTCATGATTCAGGCCTGGGCTGGGAGTCATTTTAATGTGCCTTCTGTGTCTTCCCTCTTGGTGCCTCTGAAAGTATCAGAATGTTCTGTTACGTGGCTGGCTTTTGAGCTAGCATCTCTCCATGAACCATGGAATAGGACAGGCAGATGGTAACAGCAGACGCAGGGATCTTGCAGCAGAATCGTAAACATGTAGAAACAGGTTTAAGAGGAAGAAAGAAAATAAGATTACACTGATACTGTATAATTTGGGTTTCCCCTGAAGGCAGATATCCTGCAATGTAGTAGGTTGATATGCTTCAAGACATAGATCTTCTATAGGCTCAGACATGAATATGAAATTAATGAGGTCTGTTCCTAAAGGACAGCATATTCTGAGGACTGGTGTCTGTCCCTCAGGAAGAGCACCTACAAAATCAAATCAGAACATTACTGGCCTGCTTTGCAGGGAGATGGACTGGTAGCATTGCTATGAACATTTGATTCCTGGTCTCTGCTGTGTATGCTCTGAACTCCTAAAATTTATCCTGCTCTGTTAGCAGAAGAGTGAATATCACGAGGCCTTTCTGAAGTGTTAAGAGGGATGATCCTCTTGGAGGAAGAGGGGCAGAAATCTGTCACTACTTCCTTCTGAAAAAGCTTAATGACAAACACTGTATATTCTTAAGTGGCTGTGGGTTTCTTGTCACTGTGTTTGCTGAGCTTGTTTCTGTTCTTTACAGATCTTCTCTCCCTTCTGCATCAGAGGTGGAGGAATTGGGGGATCTTGCTTCTGCAACTGAGTGTCTCTGAAAGTAACTTACAGTCAAAATCTGAAAAAACTAGTTTGTTTTTATTGTTACTGGTTTATGAAAATTATTAATAGATGCATTGTGCTGTTGCATTTCACTCATGTAGCACAGAAAGAAGAGTTGTGTGTGTTCTGCTTATTGACTGCAGTAAAATTAAGTAAAAAGTAGGTGTTTGCCTGATTACCGAGAGATGACTGATGCTGTGTCCCCAAGCTACCATCTGTGATAAAAGAAATTGAAAGCAATGGTAGGGAAGGAAATAATATTTATGGAGGATCTTCATTTACAAAGAGTTGTGCTGATTTCTTGGCAGAAAGTATTATGGGGTGTCTGATCCAATTTTTTCAAGAAAACGTATGTCATTTTTCTTTCATCATTGGGGCTCACAGCATGATTTTTTAGAGCTTCTAAAAGGAGGAGACTTTTGTAAAGAAAATTTTTTAAAGTTTCTGAGGACAGAGGTGTCTCAGACTGGTTTTTAGAGGTGAATGCTGAACTATTACAAAGATATAAATGTCATCAGATGTTTTATATAAAAAAAATGGCACTTGATTCTCAGAGGTCCTTTGGGTGCAACAATATTAGTCTTCTGGAAAATTTTCTTTATTACTCTTTAATTTTTTTCCCTCAAAGGCAGGGCTAAGAAACATTTAAGAGGGGCTTCTTTGTCAAACTCGGGGACACTACCAGCCTTACTGTTGTTTATCTAATAAGTTTTGCACTTAATTGCTTGCCCATTCTTGAACAAGTAAATTATAAACATATTTATAATTTTTTTTATAAACTTATCTATAATTTTGTGTTTCTTCAGGCTGTTTGTCATGTTTTGAAAGGGGATAGTATAACTTTTGACTCAAATAATTAGTGACACAGGGTATGACCAACGTTTACATTGTTTGGATTGTTTTCAATGTAGAAAATACTGCAAAAGCTCTCTGGTGGATGCATTACATGATTCAAAAGGTAGTTCCAGTTTGAATTCTCTGTCTGTAGTGTCTTACTCCTGCCTGTCTGGGAAGTACTGTTCAATGGACTATACTGACTAGGTGGGGAATTTTGTAGGGGAATGTCAGCCTTATGCTCATTTATTTATGTTTATTAGATTTTTGACAATCTACCAAAGTTATGATCTGTCAGAAAGACTTAACAGTTACCCTTGGATTTCAGGCCTGGGAACAGTCTGCTGGAGTAATTGTGTTCCCCAACATTCAGCTATTAGCCAGTGAGGTTTCCAAGCTTCTGACTAAAGAAATTAAGAGGAACCTCAATGGCAAACCTGCAGGTAATGATCCCATACCATATCCACTGGATCCAGTTTTTCAGGAAATGTCTTTCAGCTGTCCTCTGTGCTGGAAATAAAGGGGGAACAGGAAAATGTTCTGTAGAAAGACAGATATTTTAGTGGGTGCAAGCTGGCACTGGTTTGAGGTGATTGCACTGAAGATTTGGCCTTGTATGCCATGCTGATCTTGGGTTTGGAACTTTTGTAGCTAGAAGTGTGTAATGTATAATGCATGTAATAGTTAAAGAGCAAGTTATACTCTATTCTGAGGACCTTTCTTAAATGAGAAAAATATTGCTGGCCACACATGTCTTTCCTGGTGGCTGTTGTAAATTCTTTGTGCTGACAGGCTTCATGAACTGAGCTGGTATTATCAGTGAAATTTCAGTTTGAAATGGGTAGTTTACATGAACTGAGCTTGATGGTGAATCAAAATAATTTTGTTTTTCTGTTCCCTTTAGTGGACTCCTGCTACTGTAATTTTGTTAAATTTGTTAGATCTGTTAAGAAAGCATAAATGTAGCACTTTCATCTTTCACAAAGGAATTAAAGTTTAATGTTTTTGTGATAACAGAAGAAGCTCTTCTGGCTTTGGAGCAATTGCTGCAACAGAAAGGGGAAGGAGGAGATGGCTATTTGCTCCTGAAATCTGTGTATCTGCTCTCACAGACTGACTTGGTAAGAGAAGTTACTATAAAGTGTATTTTCCTTTTTATTTCAGAGAAACTGTGTAGGCATCTAAGTGGAACACCCAAGTCTCAGTATTTGCATTATCTCTAATATTTTGAGCTGCAGCATGCCCAAGGTATACAGTTAGAGGACACACCACCAGGTTTGTAGGGCAGGCTTTTCTAAAAGAGGGAAGTAAGCATTTCATGCTTTCAGATACTGTTTTAATTTTGATCATCAGACAGCTGGTTTTTCTAATGCTTCTCTGCTTCCCCCAACACCACTGTGTATCTTTTTGTGGATTCTTTGTCACTCCAGCTTACATACCAAAAAGATGACCAGTACAAATCTGTCTGGTAAAACAGTGGTTGGCTTTTCCATCCTGATAGCCTCTCACTTTGAAGCACCAAGTTTAACAAACTCTACTTGTACAGCCATCTCAAATACAGACTGGCATCAGGAGTACAGCCTGCTAATGGGCACCTGTGGTGTGTTTATCTGTCACGTTTAGTTAAACAGTTTGTCTTAGTCTTTCTTATTAAAAGACACAAAAAATTAAAATCTTACTCTCAGATTATAATGAATATGTTCTGTGTCATAAGGAGATCTATAAAATTATACACATATCTAGTCACAACATGAAGTTTCTGATGAGGTTTTGTGTTTTTCACAGATGTAAGATGATGTCATTTTTTGTAGCCCACATACTCACAAAACTTCATATCACAAATATAATTTTTCTATTATTTTGGTGCTGATTTTTGTTATGATGACAGCATGCCAAGCACACAGACCAGGACTTCTCTGGAAGTTCTATGCAGCCATAATGAAGATGGGAAGAAACTAAGTGTTGAGAAATTGTGAAGAAACTGTCACTTGCATTTATAAAACCTGCAATCAGAAGTGTGTGTGCAGTTATTGAATATGTTTAATAAGTGAGGGCATTATAGCTAAATTGCCACTATGCTGAGTCAGGGAGGGAATGGAGAATCCATGC
Organism: Lanius collurio; assembly: GCA_020086605.1. Lineage (NCBI taxonomy): Eukaryota > Metazoa > Chordata > Aves > Passeriformes > Laniidae > Lanius > Lanius collurio. Next base: position 15,782,092 of record JACBWW010000010.1, read on the forward strand.
TTTAAACATACCAGGCCCCTATAGCAGCAGGGTGTCCTGGAAATTAATGGTAAGGGGAACACTCTGCCCCTGGCCTTACTCCTGGTTCAGCTGCTAGTTAGTTTGCAGGTTGTGTGCTCCACTGACTGTAGGTCTCCATATACAGGGCATAGTATTTCTGCCAAAGCTGTAGCTCAGCTGGAGCAGGAAGTCCTGGGAGTAGCTGCAGCAACACACAGTGCATTTACTTTTGCCAAGTGGATTTTACAGCTGTGCTGGGTGACTGCCAGTCTTGTGTGTCCTGCAGCACTCGTGAGGATAAAATGCTCAAGTAGGTCTTTCATCTGCTGTGATTATTCTCAGTGTGTAGAAACACAAGGAAACTGGTCAGCTTCTGAAGGGACTGATCTTTATTTTGCCTGCTTAGAGGACTATATGGAACATCATTGGATCTGGACTTCCAGCTGCTCTGATGCAGTGCCTGTACCTTTTCTTTACTGTCCCTCTGAAGAAAACTAGTGATGATGGAGAGACAAGGGAGGATGATGCCCAAACTCAGGAGATGCTTGTTAAGGTGAGATGTGCATTTGGGGGTTCATTTGCCCTGGGTACTCGGATGTTCATGTAGGCTCTTAGCTGTTCATTTCATTCAAACTGCCAAAACCCTGTATGTTTGGACTGAAAACCATTGAATAAGCATCAGGAACCATAAGCTATATCTTATTTTTGTTATTAAACAAACCAGCATGACTTTAGGTGGAAAAAATCCTTTAAGAATATTTTAGTGGTAGTTTTCCTTGTTCATTTCACTGCATCCTTTCTCCTGGCATTAGAATCAAACTTAACTCCTTTGAGAAAGGAAACTATTTCTTCCTCTTCTGCATGTCTCTAAAAGAGTTGATTGTAGCTGATGCTTGTTTGCTTTTCAGATAATGCTTAACATGTACAAAGAAGAACAAGGTGTAGAGGAGCTTCTGGCAGCTGATAAGCTTCAGTCATTAATTATTGCAGCTTCTTCTCTCTGGGACCAGTGCAGCCACTCGTGGAAAGTACCTACAGGCTGTGTGCTAAGAACAATTTCAAAGGCTCAGACCAAAAACAGCATTGTGTACCTACAAGGTTTGGTTTAGTAAATTTGCTTCTCCTTTCCTTATAGCTTCACTGAGAATAAATTTTATCAAAAAGAGTCTCCTCAGGATGGATTTTTATTCCTACATCATTCAGTAGTCAACTGCAAAGCATGGGCTCTTGTCTTAGTAGAGAGGAGCTTTATTTAGCTGAAGGGTTTTTTACACTGAAAACTCCCAAATTGCCAGCAGTAGCCAATCCCACTTGATCGTACTGATATAGGCAAGAGGAAGATGTATTGTGCTTTCCTTAGGTTATGTGGCTCAGTCTGTGGGCCTGAGACTCATGAACACTAAATACAAGGCTGGGGGCACAGTCAGAGTAACGGTATCTTTTGGGACAACATCACGATTGGTTAAGTCCTCAATTCTTTCTAGGCTTTATTAGTTTAAGCATTTTTTTGTTTCTAATTAAGAAGTGCAAAGGCCAGAAGTCTCAATTTCTTAGAAGTGAAAAAATAGTTTTATAATGCACAAAATACTAGCAGTACTCCATGTCATGGAGTTAACGCATATAGATAATTTAATTTTTTAAAATGAAAATTTGGCTTCCTGTGTGAGATGGAAAGAACTATTTGGACATTTTGAAGCTGCCCTGGAAGGACTGGCCATGAGATTAGACAAGAAAATAGGCTTCATTCCTCAGAGCAAAATGCGTGTACCCCATTACACACACTTCATTGAGCAACTTGCTCTGTGAACTCTGTGCAGAATGTGTGATTGACTTAGTAGGAGACAATTAGATCTGTTAGTCTCTGCTTACCTGGTACTCAGACAGCTGGATTCACTGTCTATGAATTTTGGTGAGTTGGGGATTGAAAGCTTATACTGCTGAGATTAAATTGGTTTCTGGGAGTTAAGCAAGGAAATGCACATATGTTGTAAAGCCAGCATTGCTCTTCCTGTAGCTTCTGAAATGAGTGTGATATTCATACACCCTTTTTTTCTTTTCTTTGTAGAAAAAGAGTTAACTGACTCCTATTTTACTGGGAAATAACTTGTCAAATTAGTTTCATTTTTGTTAGTAAATTTAAACTTGGGTGTTAGTTCTTAAATACCTGCTGTATTTCTTTTTTCCACAGCTGTGGACTGCATTAAAATAGCTGTTCAGAATCTCTTTACACTGGCTGATACTCTACCTGCTTGTGATGTGTGTGAAGCTGCTAGTATTGTGTTGTGCTTTGTGAAAGATTCTTATCCTGTATCATCAGCTTTATTAACAGAATTTGAAAATAATGATGGCTACCAGCTCCTGCTAAAAATTTTACTCAGGTAAGAGAGGCTTTTAGTGGGCTTGTAGAGGATTATAAAACTTAATTTCCAGAATGTATAGTGGTCTCTTATTTTAAGAATCATATAGGTAATCCTGGGGGCATGCAAGGCATTTCTGTATTAGGAAGGGAAGCAATACATAATTTTTCTACTTAAACCATTACAGAAGGAGAACAGTACAGGAGAAGTTAGTTTGCAGGTGGGATAGGGACTTTTTGAACACAAGACAAAGGTTCTTCATTAATTAATATTACGGAGGATGTAGGTCAGAGATATTTGTCTCAGTTAAAGTGAGTTTTTAATCCAGGAACGCAGTCAGCTAGAGAGGGAAACACTCTCTCCTTGCTGTGCAAAAACAACCAAACAAAACCCACCCAAACTTAAATCTAAAATGTTTACATTCTTTGAAACTGAGATGAGCATAAACATATCAGGAAAAATCTCCACTAGTTATCCTAATCCAAAGTACAAAGAAGAATCTGTTGCTCTATGTGTCAGCTTGTGTTGTCTCACCAGGCTGAGTTCCTTAAATATCATTTGAAGAGAGCATTTCCAGATCTTTGTTTCCCTTCTGGCTTTGACTATTCTTGTACTTTCTCCAATATTTGTTCCCTGAACAAAGACTGGGTATTTTGTAATTTGGATCTAGAGGATTGTAAATTCTATCTTGAAGTCAAAAATATCTGTGACTATGACTGCTCATGATTTTTGAATGGCAAAAAATTACTAATTTATGATTGGAAAAAAAAATTGTTTTTTTTTTCTTTTCTGGCGATGTTTCTTTAGTTACCCAAGACTGACTAGATTTCCCTTATAAATAAACTGTGCTGAGATGCATATTTCTGATTAAATTCTAGCCATATAAGGGCAGAAAACATGGGATCTTTTTCAGTAAGGGCTGTGAATGTCCCCATCTTTTTCAACTGATATAACTAGGCAGAAGATACAGAAATAACAGATGCTCAGGGCTTCAGATTAGTCTTCATTCACAGCATACACTGGCATGAAGGGATAGATGGAGATCTTCCTCCTGGAATGTTCTGTGTGAGCAGGCACCTTCTTCTCTGATGTTTAGAACTTTTTATTCAAGTAGAAGAACCTTTCCAATAGCATTCTTTGAAAGAGAGCATTTGCTCTTTTTGTATCTTTCTTGTTTACATGAAACCAGAACACTTTGTTTTGTTTTCTTCTGAGATTTTTCTAGCCTAACAGTATCAGTCTATTTCTCTGCCACTAACCCATGCCCAGATGATGCAGTTTTCCTTAATAACTGACCCATCTGAGCAGTACAGAATAAGATGATGTGACAAGCAGCTCTCTGTCCTTTGACAGACTCTCACTTCGGTCTATGAGCTTTGGCAAATCTCGGTTACATTTCAAATCAGTACAAATCTTGGTTGAGTATTTCCTTATGTAGGAGAGACATGCCATCTTCATGTCTGGTTCACAAAGTGTAGGCAATGTGATGTTTTTCCCTTCCTCAGAGCTGAAATTTTTCTGTTATTTTTTTCAGATAGCAAGTCGCTTATCTTGCCAACCATTTAATGTGAAGTGTCTGTTTTAATTATTTAAATTCTCACAAAGTTTAAATTTTTATTCCCCAAACCAAGCTTTTTTTAATTAGTGTTGTTTTTTTTTTTAAGGACAAACAATGGGACTAAGTTAAAACATTTGTCTTTCTTTTGTTCAGAAGACTGTCAGTGTCACTTCAGTCTGTAGGTTTTGTCCTGATTCAGAGTGTGTCACCATGGTATGGATTATCCTGTGTAAGGCATATGTGCTCTGTACCTGATGATGTATCCAAAGAGTCTGTGTAACTAAGACATGAACATATGACTGTCCCAAGTTTTGTTCCTAGATGTGAGGGTTCTCAGCAAAATGAAGGAGATCCCTATCTGGATGAGATCTTGGACATACTGACTTGCCTCACAACCTGTGGGAAAACTGAACTGAAAGTTTCTGGCAATGTTGTACACCCGCAATTGCCACACTTTGATTTTGCACGGACACAGTCTTCTGGTATAGTATATATCTATGTACATGTGGTGGGTAGGTGGGTCATAGAAAAATAAACATCTATTTGTTTTGTGTCTTAAGATGGAGGAAGCAGTATGATGTGGCATCTTCAGATCTATGTGCTAGTGCCTGCAGGAGCGTGAATGCCACCTATCTCAAACTGAAATGCCCACATCAGCTCTAGTGTCTGATCCAAGCTCAAGAATTTGCCTCTTAATCACATCCCTCACGCTTTTATTTCCGCTTTCAGACATGAGCTAACATTATAGTTATAGTGCTTGCAGGCTTAAATAGCACTCATGTAAAATTGTTTTTTTTCCCCACAGGAATGACAGTGAAAAACCTCCAGCCTTTTCAGGTGTTGCAATCCATTTTCCAGAGAAGTAATGATCAGCACCTGTGTGGAAGAATCTTGGCAGCAATTGGTACCATATGGGCGTGGGACAGAGTGAACTTCTTTCTTCTGGAATGGACACTGCAACCTATCAACCAATTTACTGACATAATTCATTTCAAACCACATCCAGTCCAAGTCCAGTTCTTCAGACTGGTGGAGTCCATAGTCCTAGACCTGTCCTATGTGCCCCATGAGATTTTGAAGAAGGTTCAGTATTTGATAAAGGAAAACTTAGTGCCATTCTGCACCTTAACAGCTCTCCAGTGCCTTCTCAGCATGACCCAGAAGGACCTGTTATTCAGTGATATTTTCCGTGACTCTGGGCTCTTAGGCCTACTGCTGGCACTTTTGAGGAAGGAAGCCAAGATCCTGAGGAAGTCAGGTACAACTTACTGCCACTCACAATGACCATTGAAGTAGGCAGATCAACAGGAATGAATAATCTCTATGATAAACTTATATATTTTATATACTCAGTAGCTAGATTTTATCTTCAAACCAACTGGCCTAAATTTGACACATTAAGCTGCGTCCTCTCTGAAATCTGTGCTATTTATTGTTCTCTTCACTAGCCTAAACAGCTCTGGGCTCTTCTTCAGTAGTGTATGATGAATTATTAGGGTGGTACCCTTCAACCCACACTTTTAAACAGGTCTTAATTTGGCGTTCTTTAGAATGCCTGCTTGAGGTTGGAGCAAGAAAAGTTTTCCGAAGTGCTTCGTTCCTCTGACAGTAACACCTTAATCCTGAAGACTGGTGATAGAAAACAGTTTAATGAATTATATGTTCCCCACAATTACTACCACTCATTATGATGTGGTAGCATTATCTCCTGGTATAGAAATAGGAAGGTGATAATCCCAGTTTGGTAACTGTGGAGTACAGATAATTTAGGAGACAGACTCACAATATGGTTTATAACTACTATTTTAGTGAAAGAAGTTAAAGGTTTATAACTACTGTTTTAATGAAAGAAAAAGACATGATAGCATTTTCTGTGCTATATGATTTGGGAAACAGCTTTAAATTTCAGTGCAAGGGTCATTTAATGAAGGAGGAGAGACACAAGATACTAGCAATAACTTCTGATGCAGTAAGCATGCTTGAATTATTTATACACAACAGAAGGAATATGAATTACAACAGAAATTCTAGAATGCTGACATCCATCACCTGCAAGGACACTTAGATTTGGGTTCTTGATGTCACAGAACCAGGATTTTGTGCAAGAGTGCTTAGATAAGGATTGCCAGATAAATACCAAGGTTCTTGGGAACTTGCCTTCTGGTTGTGAGCTTTTGTCTTTGCCTTTATTTCACTGCTTTAGATAACTTGATGATAAAAATTTGACAGAATGAGTGATTGAATGGCTATGTAATTTGTAAATTTAGACACACAAGTGAAGAGGGACAAGTGAGAAGACGTTATTGCTACTTCCCTCTCTTGGTTTCCAGAAATTTAGCCTGCAAGCTCTGACTTTTAGATCTTACAATAACTTACTATAAGCTGTCTGATCCTGTTTGCCTTTGAACATGCAGGATATTTTTGTGCTTGGCTTTTAGATTAGGTATTTAAATTCTCCCTGTTGCTATAATAATCTATCCTGTTCTTTTGTTTGAGTGTTCCTACTAGATACCACTAAAAAGGTGAATCTACATGATTTTGGAAGTGAAAACACTCCTATTAGCAGTACTGCCTATAGTTATGAAGGAGATATGGGCTGCAGAGCAAGAATCAAGCCTGTGTTTCCCAAACCCAGCCTAGACCCTGACGAATATGCAATGACATGTCTGTATTTGGTTGCTTCTTTTTAGGTTTCAAGTAGCATGTGAGTAATACTTGAGAGAAGCTAGAATTTGCTAGAGAACTGTTTTTCCGTTTTGGCTAAATATAGCTACAGGGGTCCATTTTGTGTATATTGTAACATTACTTTTAACATACTGACAGCTGGAACTCATCTGCCTGGTCTGAAAGAAGGCACTGAGAAGGAATTAAATGTTGTGATGCTGAAAATGGTGGCTGCCCTTACAGCAAGGTCTGTGAGGAACACAGGTAAGGAAAACAAGTATGACTGCATTACCCTTGTGATATTTGGTGGTAGGTGGCCATGGTTTTAAGGAGCACCAACACATTTTCTGACTTTTGTGTTTCAGTCAAAAATGGAAAAAAGCTAGAAGTGTAGGAAAAACTGTGTTACACTAGGAAGAAATGTGACAAAGGTATTCTCATCCTGCATAATGTGCTTTGTCCCAATAGTCCACTTGTTTCCTTGATCCATGTGCACACTCCTGAAGTGTTTATATAGGATGTACAAACTTAGCTTCTGGAGAAAATTGTGCATGCACTTGACTCTTGTGTATTGTTTGTTCATACAGATTTTCTTCCATCATTTCTGTTACTTGGAATCTTGATTGGAGCAGGTGCATGCTGAGTAACCCTCTTACATTACTGTTATACCTAAGAAGTCTGTGTGTAGGGAATCTTGTGGAACATAGTAGTACAGGAGTGAACTCTAATAAATACTGGAATCCCCTCAATTAACTCTGAAATCCTAGAATCATTGTCTTTGTAGCATCTTGTACAGTGTAAATGTGGTTTCAGAAACCATCAAAAAGTTCCTTTCTGAAATGAAAGAGATGCTTAAGCTGAAAACCAAGGTGTCTTTTCCTTTTCATTTATTATTGTATTGGGAAATTGTCATCTCTGGTGATTAGAAACCATGGCCAGCCAGTCATTTTATCCCTAGTTCTTCTTATGCCATTCACTTTGTGTCATCTTTAGCTTAACCAGCTGTTCTTCTTACCTATCTTGCTGTATTTGTAGACATGTGGCACTTCACAGCAACACTGAAAATCTGCCTGTAAAAACTACAAAGGACAGTTTAACTAACAAGTGATAATATATTTGTTCCTAGTTGTTCTGAAGGACTATGGAATGGTGCCATATATCAAGATATTTTTGGATGATGAGGGCTACAGGAGTGCTACTCTCAGCATCCTGGAGCAGCTATCAGTCATCAATTATGAAGAATATATGAGCATTATTATTGGGGCCCTCTGTTCTTCCACTCAATGGGAACTGCATCTGAAACTAGATCTGCTGAAGGTAATTAATGTGGCTCTCACTTTGGGCATTGTTTTCTTGGGAACTCTCTTTTTTTCAAGATGGTAGGAGCAGAAGGAAAAAGAGCCATAGGCAAACTCTTGATTATGGTAACTTGAGCACTTTGATTTTTAGCAATGCATATGTGGTCAATACCTTCACTCAGTATCAGATTGTAAAATATTTGGAAGCATTAAATAGTAATGAAGGAGGGAAAAATGGAAATGCTAAAGGCAGAATTTTATGGGCAGTTCTGTGTAATGTGACAGGGAAAGGAGAAACAAATGGAGTGAAAGTGGATATGTGGAAGAGAGGATGTAAGATGTGAAGGAGTGAGATGAACAGCTTCATTCTGATAAGTTTCCACGGTTGAAACCGTGCTGTCTTTAATTTTGTCATTTCTCACAAACACAAGTATCACGTAAAAAGAAATGAGGCAATGGAAAGGAAGAAGTGTATGAATGTCTGGAGGAATAAATTGGAACTAGTCATAGCCTCTATTGACCCCAGTGTCTGATCCCTAAGCAATGAAACAGAGGAAAGAATTGCTGTGCTTTTTATTTTGGTTTCAGTCATAGGCATCCACTTGAAAAGCAGCAGTGTTGTAAGCACTGATTTTAAAATTTCATTCTACCTTCTCTATCAAGTGTGATCAGAATTAACTTTTCTGTACAATACAGCAACTGCTGCCATGATAAAAGAACGATATTACTTAAAAAAACCCCCAAAGTTTATAGCTTTGATTTGACAATTTGAAACAGTAAACATTAACAGTACCTGTGGAAAAGTTGAGTATGGTTCCCAAACTAATATGAAAATAAATGCAACTTCAGTGTCTAATTTTGACAAATGATAACTGTATTAAAGCATAATGTAAGCAAATGAATTTATTTTGTTTATCTGTTGGGACTGTGATTGTGTTACCCTCAAATTCAGATTGATTTGCTAATGTATATTTAGCTGTTAATGCCTGAGCCCAAATGCAATTAGCACTGCTGTATTCCAGTGTGGCACGTGGACAATTATGAGGAATAACAAATAATGGAATGTGCAAAATAAATTCTGTTAGCAGTAACTGAGTTAGGGGGTTTCCAACAGACATCAGTTTTATAGATTCAAGACAGAGGAATACTAACTCATAGGCTATTAAATTCTAACTGAGTTAAAGCTGGAGGAAATGTGTTTACTGTTGACCTTCTCTGGAATGTGTTAAAGCCATCCTGATAACTTCAACTCTAAGTTATTAAATTTACTCCCTGTTCAGAAGTCTCTGCCTGGTTTGATACATTATCATACAAAATTGAATGACAGTAATAGAGTTCCTCCTCCCCCTTCAGTTCTGGCAACCCTTTCTCACAGTCCTAGATCCTGTTACAGACAGGTATATTTCTGCTAGAAACTGTTGCTCTTAAGGAGGTTGTGAAGTAAAGCTCTTTCATTGGATATCTCTCGGGAAGGTCTATATGTAAAATTAACCCTTTCCAATGTGCAAAGGTGCAGTACCAAATTTGAAAACTCCCTGTACAAAATTAATTGTGTGACATCTGAAAAACTTGGGATCAATTATATTCAAATGCAGTAGACTGTTTCCTTGCAAGCTCCTTTTTCTCATCAATCTTACTTCCACAGCTCTTAACTTTTTGAGATCTGTTTGAAAATGGCAAGGCCATAGTACTAAAAATCAGCGAATGATTTGTTTTTATGCATGTGTAATACTGCCAAGTGGCATTCATTATAACCTGCATTAAGCCTATTGAGGTTAGATAAAATCTAATGGCTTCATTGTCTTGAGATCGTACTTTTTATGGCTTTTTTTCCTCTGAAGTGTTCTGCAAACTTTAAAAATACCTCAGCTGAAAAAAGGTATTCTTGTCTTTCTTATTGCAAGCAGCAGGCTCTCCTCATTATTCTTTGTGCCATCCCTAGTCACTGGTTTTTGGAAAGGGCCTTCTCAGTCACATGAGCAAAAGTCTAGTGTGGGTTCTCATGTGCATTCAGGGCTGCAGGAAGACTTGCCTGTAGAGAGCTGTGTCTTCCTGCCAGTTTCTATACGAGAGTATTTACAATTGAATCTTTGCTTCCATTTATCTAGGGTAAAGGCAGGTTTCTTGAGAGAGTCTGAGAAGACTGATGAAAGAATAGCCAAGGATGTGAAACTACCTCTGGCCAAACTGACTAGGAGATATAATGCAGGAAATTTGCTTTCTTTGCTTCTTCTTGTGAGCACTGTTCCCTACCTGTTAGGCTGACTGCTTCAGCTGCTCCTAAGGGTACTTTCAAATCTTAGTTGTAAGATTCATTGAGTCTATGGGGGCAGAGAGGAAGAGAAGTTGTGTGGTGATGACATTTGACCACCTTCCCCACTCCCCTCCCCCACACCAAAGAGTGAAATTTCAGTGAAAAAAATTTGGTGCAAACTTGGAATTTTAAAATATTCTAAAGCTTCTTTTTCACTTGATTTAAGTGCTTCTTTTGTTTCCTTTCTTCCCAATGTTGGTAGTCACTTTTGAGAATATTGGAGAGTCCCAAGAGCCATTCAGCTTTCAGAACCTGCAGTGGATTCAATGGGCTCCTGTCCCTCCTCTCAGACATGGAAGGTGCCTTGCAGGACCCTCCATCTGGGCAGTGGACAGCAGTTGGACAGAATTGTATATTGGAGCTTGTTTTCTACACACTTCAGGGGATAACTGCAGCCCTGCACCTAGACCCTGTCAACAGCAACTTCTTCCAGAGGAATGGTCTCTTTGAAAAGATGGCAGAGGATCTCGGATCTCTTGGGTGCTTCTGGACACAAGGGGGAAGGCAAGTTCCTGTGAGCCTTGAGAAGAAAAGGACATTTGCAGAATTCTTGGATGCAGCTTTCTGTTCTTCAGAACCTTTCCCAGCATGGCTAAAGAACAGCATTTGGATTCTGAATTTTCTTGATCATATGGTCAAAGGAACCCTTCACCAGGAAAGCTACTTTAAGGAGAGGAAGCCAGAGATGGGAGAAGAATCAAGAGATGATCAGGAGGCACCTCAAACTCAAGAAGAGCATCCTGTTGCTGTCAAAAGACCAGGCAACAAATTACCTGCCCCTGCCTATATGCTATGGGGAAACCCTGAAGAGAAGTAAGCTTTTATTTACTACAGAAAATATAGGATGAAGTCTGGTATGTGCATTTTATATGGTAGTCTGCTGAGGTAAGGTGTGATATAACCTGCCAGTAGCAAACAAATCAGTTCTGTCCCAACTCCCAGGCTTCCAGGCAGCGTAAGTCTATGCTTTTAGAAAGGTAAATAATGGTAAAAGTGGGGCGTAAAGATTTAGTGCTGCACTGGGACACACAGCCCCAAAACCTGCAGAGATTGTTGGAGATTCTGACACCCAAAATGTGAGAACAGGAATGGAGTCTAAGAACAAGGTTGCTGGGACTTAAAGCTTGTGCTTAGTCCCTGCTTGAACCTGCCCTGATCAATTTTGATTTATTCAATTATGTGGAAAGCTGTTTCCAGTCACTCAATACATTAAAAATAAAAGTTACTCTAAGCTATTTTAAATGCTGTCTCATGTATGTGTCCAAGCATATGTATGCAGACACACTCATTTTTTCATGCTGAAACAGTGAAAACTGGAAAAGGGACATGCTGCCTGCCTCATTGAAGGTTTATATCAAAATATATATCCTTTGTGAGAAGGGAAGGCTATATGAGAAATCAGCTTTGCTGTCAACTGTGAATCAGTTCTGAATAACCTGCATTTCATAACTGAGATCTTCTGTCCCTTCATTTGTCTGTAGCTTTACCTTGAATCTCTGTCCTTTTACCAAATTTGGTTTTGGTTGAAGTTATGCTTAAAAAGGCAAAATTGATAAGTGAGATTTCTTCAACCCTTACTGTAGATTATTGCAAAGTCATCTTCTAAGTTAAAGACTAAGACATGATGTCTGCCACTTGTAGCAGCAGTCACTGAAGTCAGCAGAACTTTTTCCCTGAGTACTGAGGCAGGTTAAATAAGCATTTCTGGTTATATTTAAACTTGTTTGAAGAAAGTAGAAAAACTTGTGGTGGATTTCTTTGTTCATTGTGCAGCAGCAGATTTTAAAGTTGTCACGGAGATGTTTGCTCCCTGCCACCACTCTTTAAATTATACTGGAAATTTCTGGTTAGGTACTCAGTGCTGGGGAGAGGACTTGGTAGCTTGGGAGGAATGAATGCTCTTTTCCAAGCAGATATTCCTAGCCTGGTTTGGGACAACATTGTGTCCATATGGGAAGATTATGTAGATGGGTGGTAGCTACGGGAAGTAGACTGTCTGTTGCTTAAGTTTGCATATAAGGGAGGCCTGGGGATGGTAAGGGAGAAAGAATAGGTTGGAGCAGTGCTGGGAGAGGTGTGGCTCTGTCTTCTGATTGGCCTTCTGAGGTCACTAGGTCTGAAACGAGCAAGGCCTCCTATGTCCTTGTGTTGTTCTGCCTGCTGAGATGTGATGCTGTACAGTAACTGAATACCACTTGTGGAGAAATTAATCCTGTAAACTGGGACCCTTTCAGTTCAAGTGTCTGATTTGGGACTGTTTGTCTTGATTCTGGGATGTGAAGGCATGAAAGGAAGCCAGATTAGTTAGGGGTGGTTGGAGACTGTCCATGACAAGTGTGTGCAAACACAAAAGAGGAACATGTGCTGGAAAGCTGACAATCGTCAAGCCATAGAGCCTCTATGCTTTTCCAGCAGTACATTTTTTTTAAATAAAAAAATCCCATAGTTTCTGCAAGCCTGTTGTTCCCCTGATGCAGCTTCCTCTTAGCTGTACTCCACACTCACACTTCCCCCAAAAAGGTTTCAGGCAGTAGCTATGCAGCTTGAAAGGAGGAACTTGAATGCAGTCAGTGTAGGTGGCCTGTGATGCCCCATCTTGCAACATACATTTAACATTCCCAAAGAGGCAGGGAAAGGAGGCGACTCTGCAGGAGCCTGTGACTAATACACAGGAAAGTTAACATTTTAATGCTGGATCATATTGTAGCCCCTTCCACTGTCCTGTGGTCAATGATGCTGCAAGCTTCTGGGACACAGGGGAATTGACCCTGTCATTCCCATCTCAAAACCAGCCCTCTGTGTTCCTGCTCCTGCAGTAATGTTTGAAACACCTTTTGTGACAGATGGGGTTTCTGGTTTCCTTTTGTTCCTGGTGATTAGATATAGCTTGCTGCAAGCTGTGTTAACTGAGGCTGATCTCTTTGGGAGGGAAGCCCTTCTTTGTGCCCACCCAAGCATCGTGGCTGCTGCAGCTGCTGTTACCACAGACAACTCACTGTGCTAATGGCTCTTCAGGTTCTTTGTGACATCTCATTTTGTCCCCAAACCCTCTCATTTGTCTTATTTTTAAGTAGTGCCAGTGCAGAGCAGATTTGTGATTCTCAGCATGATACTGGTGAGATAGATGGAATGGAATCAGGGGCTGACTGGATGGCCCTGGGGAAGGAGTGAGAGGTGGTGTATTTGCAGGGGGGGGAGCTGGTACAGGAAGACTTTTGTACTAAGCTTTTGTACTAAGACAGGCCATAAAATGAGGAACTTGTAGAAAACCACAGAGAAGGCTGGAGAAAAGGCTTGCATAATGGTCTCAAAAACCCTTCCTGAGCCTTGTTGCCCTTTTCTGCACACACTCCACCAATGTCCTTGTAGTGAGGAACCCAGAATAGGGCCTCACCAGTGCCAAATACAGAGGGATGATCACTTCCCTTGTCCTGCTGGCCACACTACTGTTGATACAGGCCACGATGCTGTTGGCCACCTTGGGCACACTCGTGCTCATGTTCACCTGGGCATTGACCAGCACACCAAGTTTGCTTCCAGCTATAATTTTGTTCCTACTGATTTTAGAGAGTCTGGATTTTTCTCTTTTAAAATGGTGTGGGTTTTCGCGGGGAGATGTAAGTAGAGCATATTTTTAGTGTACTTTTTTCTTTGACATTTAAAAACTTGCCCACATTCATGTTAAGCAGAGGTTTACGTATCCACACTGAAATCACTGCTGTGATAACTCTTTATACCAGACCTGATTTTGACTTACTGGACAGAACATGTTGTATATGAGCAATTTACTTGAAATTATCTTTCTTGAGGATGCAGTAAGACTTGTTGTCACAGTGTGGCAGTGTGCTACACATTACGCCTTGTTCTGCTGTATCAGATCAGCCTTTTTGGGAGTGGCTAACACGTTTAATTGCAGTCTTTTTATCCTCCTTTATGTCCCTTGTAAAACTTTTTTTTTATGTTTACTCTTGTACCTTGTGTTTTGTAAAGCACAATATGGCTTTATGGAAGTTATTTTGTCAGTCTAATAACAGCCATTAGATGTTGCCTTTGCTTTTCTTGTGGGATCTGCTTGAGAGACAGATGTTTCTGACAGTGTACATCTCAACTCCAGTTCAGAGGTGCACCCAGAAACGTGGTGATACTCTGAACAGGACAAGCCTGTAGTGCCTAAACTAGAGATTTTGCTATGCTGTGGGTTTGTCTTTGAGATATATCTGACCTCTAGCCTGCATCATGGCATAAGCAAATCTTCTCTGTCATGTCTCTGATTCCTCAGTTCCTTCCTGTGCCTGAACATAAAAATGTCATAAGTGGCAAAAATGAAAACTGGTGGGAAAGTAGATATTCAACTTTAGCTTATTACTTTAGGCAAATTCTGGTGTTGGAAGGGGGGAGGAAGACATACTGATTTTTATCAAGACACTCTCACCTGTGCTTATTTCTATTATGTTTTAAAGTACTGAAGTTACTGTATAACTGAAGTTATAAAATCCTAGAAAGTAAAAGGATAACACTAGTTGTGGACTGATGCATCAGCGATTCCTCTGGTTGTCTGTTTTCTGTTCTGAAAATACCTTCAAAAGCCAAGTTTGTTTAAAGAGGCTGCTGCACATCTTTGAATGTGCGGGTCCCTGGGATGAGCAGGTGATGTCCTGTCTTTGTTACTCAAAGGAGGCTTTTGGTTGTTCTGGGTCATTTGTATTGTTTGCTTAGTTTCCAGTGCTGAGCCTGGTTGCTGCTAGGAGGATTTAATGCTGTGCTCTGCTGGAGTATTTTTAGACTCTTTGCTGTTGTTAATGATAATTAGGATGTGTCTTTTTACTGCAGGTTGGAAACGAGAGACTGCACCATTGTACATCCAGGTGCTGTCTGTGTCATGGTGAGGTTGTTGCCAAAACTGTACAAAGAAGGACATGCTCAGGTGAGTCTGAACATATTGAAATGTCATCTAAACAGAGTCTTCTACTTTACTGTAGCTTCATTTCCAGGAATTGCTTACTCTTTGCATATGTGGCAGTACTAAAATTTACCTAAAATACTGTCTGGTGGAACAGCACAAATTTCACTGAGTCAACAGATGCGAGAACAACAAAGACTCTTGGCTGTCAGTTTGCCTAAGCATTTCTATACCTGTCTGATGCAGTACATGGATTTTGGTCCCAGAATACTTATTGCAAGGGCATAATGTAGGATTGCCTTGAAAATTGTTTAAAGTATTGCTAACAGGCCTGGCAACCACAGCAGTCTGTCTCTTCAGACTTAATGGTCCATAAACTTTTAATGCAGCTCAGAATGTATTTTTCTTTGTTAAATCTTCCATATATATACACACCCACTCTGAATAAAGATATTTCCTATATTGTGTTGGCTATTTGGTCAAAAATACTTGAATGCAGTCAAAGTATGTATGGAGGGACCGAAATAAAACCAGATTGTTCATCCAGAGCTATGAAAGGGGCAAATAACTGCTGGCACTTTCCAGTTCTGTTTGTTGGAATCAAGCCATCAGCTAGTGAAATTTTGTTAATTACAGTAATTAATTTCTGAAAAACAAGTAGAATAGTTAATTGGATGAAAGTGTCATTAAGAAACTGGAGTTGATTGTAGGACTTGAGCTCTGTAAGAGAGAGCACCTCTCAGATCCTCAGTAGATGGCAGTGTTCTTAAAAGTATGAAGGATTAGAGCACAAATTCCAGCAATTTCAGTTACGTATTTAATTATGCTCATATTTTATTTTTTTTCTCTCACTCCTTCTTAGTCAATAAGAAATTATTACTGGTAGTGGGGTTTTTTTAGCATTGCTATTGTGAATATGATTGCCTCAGGTAAAATGGGACCACTATTATGCAAGATCCTGAGTCAAACTCTAGCTAGGAGTGAAAAAATATCTTAAAGAGTTCTCATAAAATAACCCACAAGAAGGATAGAGGAAAAATAGAATTTTCCTGGCTATTTCTATTAAAAAAAAAAATCATTGAGAGAATGAATAGAATATTTCAGAGCTTGGGAAGCTCACTGATGCTGCCAGGTAGAGACATACAAGGCTGGCCTTTAATACCATTAATCATAACATAAACTGCTGCATGAATCCTTGTGCAAGGAGATTTTACTTGGAGCACAGAAGTCTGGTAAGATTTGATGCAAAAGGTTTAACCTCAGTGGCTAGTGAGGGGGAGTTACTTGGTAGAAGAAAAATAACTGAAGGAATTACTCTTTGGGTAGATATATCCTGTCCAAAACAGGGTACCATTTCTTTTTTTAGTGCCCCAGTGTTTGATAGCTAGATGGGAGATGAAATAATGGCTTTGTGGATGTACCTCACACTTTCATAAAAAAGTCTTAAGGGGCTGCTTGCTCTGAATTTAAGACTGAATTAAATAATACATTTTTTAGGAGCAAATATGGAGAAGAGACAATAACTCATCTTTCTCTCTTATCTCTTTTAGTGCTGTGATAGATACTTTAGGCCTGAGCATCTAGGAGTAATCTGGAAAAATCTTTAGAATCAGTTCAGGTTGTGTGTGGTTCCTTTGCTTTCACAGAATTGGCAATGACAAAGCACTGCTTTTACAGAAACATTAATGGAACTCAATAAAATTAATGTACTTTTGATTCTGACCCTCAGAAATAACATCAATTTCCTGCCAATTTTGCAACTTCTCAGTGACCTTTGTCAGACCCAAGAAATGATGGGCTGAAGGAATGTTGAGCCTGTCAGCATAGAAAACCCAGAAACAGACAGTAAAACAAGTGATTTTGCACTTCAGCCATTTCTTATACTTTCTGGAATTAAAGTTAAAAGCTGAGGAAAATAGATTTGTGGATGTATGTTCCTGTCATTTCTAGGTATGATAAAAAACTATTTGAATGTCATGGGTACAAAAACTTGCTTAAATCTTTAAAACTGACCAAGAGTTTTGAGTCAGTAAACTGTATCTAGAGGATACTACTCATGTTCATGCCTATGACTGGAACTAAACCAGTTTAAATGTTGTTTGACCAAATACAAGGTAGGTTTTCCTTTTAATAATATGTTGTCTGTTTAGTGATGAAAGACAGCATTGGACACATTTCAAACACTTAATCAAGTGAGTCATGTTAGCATCCACTTTAGATATGTGTCCCAGGATATTCATAGAGTTTTTTCTACCTTAAAGAAAGAAGTTTCCTCTGAGACACATCTCATCCTTGGAATTTTAAGATTCCAGAGTGTGATGACAGATCTTTCCCATTTATAATGTCAGCTACTGAGATTGCCTAGCTCTGACAAGGCTGAGTAAGGGAAAGGAAGGAACTTTTGAGAATAAAAGAATTACTCAGTTCTGTCTCATCATCCTGGCAGGTTTCTTGTAAATACAGACAAAAAAAACCCCTCTCACAATTCATCATGTAAATTATTTATACTTTTGCTAAATAATATTTCTGCTTACACAGCTGGATTTTTCCTTTTTGTTTTCATCCATGCCTCTTGTATGATGAACTGCTGTCATGGTCAGTGTTGTGGAAGTAAAACATTGTCCATCAATAAGGATTTTTCACCTTTTAAAAAGACCCTTTTCCCTGTTTTAAATTTAGGTTAAATGACTTGTTCTCCTTGTAGGTGTTAACAAGGTAATGTTTTTCAAGGATTTCGCACACATAATTATTGCTATTTTATTCTTAAATCCAAGGCAATTGTGTCCTTTTGAAGTGAATGCACAGTGATAAATGTTCATCATTTTTGCTTACCTTGAATATAGTAAAATAACCTTGAAGATGAATAATCGTAAGTTAAATTCAGATACCAAGTTTTGAAACTATGGGCTCTTAGGAGAAAAAAATCTGGGAACTACTTAAGCAGATTGGGCAAATTGCTAGGTGACATTTTGCCCTTAAAACTCTAATCTAAGGCAGAGCTCAGTTACATTCTAACTGCACCTTCAATATCCTGATTCATGGTGCATGTAATAAGTGTTAAGGAAAATCAATCTGTGCATAGAAACACACAGCATGGTTTCCTGGCCACCTTTAATATTTCCACTAAAATCTCATTTTACTGGAACAAAGATCCATGAAAACAGCACATTTTATTCAGAACAAGGCAATATTGGTATTGACAGAGCTGCTAGGGTAATGACAACAATCAAATTTTTTTGTACACCATTATGCTTTTATTGGATTTATTTTGGAGTAAATCAGTTGCTTCACTTAGTCAAGATGGATGTCATTCTTTGTTTAGTGGTATTTACACATACTTTCCTGCATATAGTCAGAAATGGAGTAAAATATTAATTAAAATATTTATAAAGTTGTGAGACTTTTCAATAGTGTTGTTTAGTCTAGTGGATGAATTTTATATGTAATGTGATGCATAGTGAAATTTATGTCCAATAATTTTTGGAAATAAATAGTCCTTCAGAGAGAAGAAAATATTACCCAAAGAACTCACTCTTCAGATATGAAAAATGGTAATTAGGTTTGCAAAAACAGTATGTTGCAATGAATGTATTATCTTCTAAGTGTTTGGGATGCTTTGAAAACAAATTGCTTGTTGGCTTTGAAATTGTGTTCTGTATTTGCTTTGTTTGGTTGAATGAAAAAGAGCTCATTTCCTCTTTACACTCAATAAGCTTATTCTAAATCCAGTTGCTTCTCATTCATGTTACAAAATCAAATCCCATTGCCTTCATTTGCATTTCTGTCACCATTGTTGTCCTCTTCTTTAAAAGTTTGCATACCTATTTCCTAGAAGAGCACATGAGGAAGCTTGAAAGCTCTTGGAAATGTGGAATAATGCATCTCTGTAAGATTTGTGTTTAAATATATTACCCAGTTACTTTTACATGAAGTCTAGTTAGGTCAATGGGGTACAATCCATTCCTAAATGGGAACAAATTTCTCTAAAAATAGTTTATGAGAATTGAGAGACTTTAAGGTCATTAAGAAGCAATATTGAAGTAAAGCTTCAATTCAGCAAAACACAGAGAAGTGTGTAATATTGTTTCACTACATTGCTTGATACAGTTTTGTTTGAGAACAGGGCATTTAGAATGAAGAGTAGGTTGTGTCAATATGGCTCTCCACAGGCTCACTCTCGAATATATTCTGAGTTCTTGTATTGGTCTTGGAGCTTATGCCTGGTAACCTGCCCTCGGTGGTGGTCCCTTGTTTCTGACAGCTGGTTGCTTTCTTCCTTCACCACCAGTGTTGAGGCAGCAAAGCTGAGCCGTGGTTGGCCAAGCAGTTGCTTGGATGAACATACTCACACTGTTTAAGTGCAGAGCTTGATAGAACAGCCATGCAGTTCTGCTTGAGCCTCTTGCCTAAGGGGCTTCTTTTCTGGACCAGATGTTTATACTCAGGGATTTGACAACTGAAAAACAAAATAAAATAAATTATTTGCCATATACAGTTTTGCTCCAGCCCTCTAACTTTACTTCTGTGTCGTCCATTTCAGCTTTCCCAGGAAATTCAATGTGCTCTGGTTGATCATATCCAGTCCCTGGTGAAGTCAGAGAAGAGTCGTCAGGTGATGTGTGCATCTGGCCTGCTGAGCACCATCATAACCTCCTGCCAAGATGCTTTCTGCACTGACAGCCATCCCCTGCATCTGCCCCTCACCAGAGTGTTCGAGAAGCTTGCATCACAGGCTATCGAGCCACTTGTGTTAAGGTACCAGATTGTATCCAATGGAACCAATTTGCTTTAGTGATGCCACTTTTTGCAAAGCTTATATAATAATTAGAAGCTTCCCATAGTGCTCTAATTCAGCAAGACTCAGCCTTTTGTTTCAAGTCCCAGTAAATCCTCCTTTCTCACTGAATGCAGGATATTTGCTTAAATGACTCTTGAAGATGGTATGAGTCTGCAGTGTTCTGCTGTGTCATCTCTGCAGGGATTGTAAAGACATTTATGAATGAACTAATTAAATCATTGCAAAACCACTGGGGTTATTCTCTCCTGGTATTTATATGGAGAAGCTGTTTTTGGCAGAGTAAAAATTACTTTTTCATATCTCACATCCATGTCAATGACAGATACAGAAATAAAAAGTGTAGTCTTCTTCCTCAGTCACTGTTTCTAGTTTGAGGTTGCACTTTCTTAATTAATGCTAACAAGTGCTAGACATTACAGTACCTAGCAGGTATCAGAGTGCAGATAAATTGAAATATTAGTTTGAAGACTGTATTTCTTTCACTCAAATATAGAATAGGATTTCTAAAAAAAAAAAAAATCTCAATAAAAAAACCCAACCCATAGTTTTTGGGTTTTTTCTGAATAATTAGGGCTATTCAAGAATATTGATGAAGAAAATAAATCTCTGATGTTTTTCAACGGGAAAACCTTGCAAGGAAACGTGAAGCAAACTAAATATTTGTGATGCTACAATGGAAAACAGTTCTTCTGTTCTGTTTGGGATGTCTTTAAAATTTGGTGTTAAATATGAAAGTTGTTCTCTAGATCTAAGCTCTATTTGCATGGTTGCTGTGACTCTAAAAGGTCTGGCTTCATTGGTTTTTTTTTTAAGTTGCTTTCTTAATTTTTTTTTCTGTGTTAGGCAATTTCTGTGGTTGGGAGGTTCTCCATTGCTACCTTCCAGGCCCAGCACAAACAAGACCAAGGCCCTTTCATGTCAGGGGAGTGAATCAGCTAATGCAGGTAAGCATGCAATGAACAGCCTGTTGCTGATAGAGTGGCTGAGTTAGGGATGTCTCTGAAATGACAGAAACAGCTATTGAGTAGGTCACTCCAAGATGCTCACAGTGAAAGTGGAGTATGCCTAGAAGTTTTTCACTGGGTATTTCCCGGATTGGGTGGCAGAGATCAAATTGTGATATCTTTGTTCAAGTTAGATGCTGAGTATAGACTCAGGCTTTGCTGGATCAGACATGGAAGTGATCTATAAAAAAAAAATAATACTCTACAAACCAAGTGGAGTGTCTCCTTGGTTTGCAGCATGTTGTTCCTGTGATTTATAGATAGGAATGGAATAAAGAGTACTGCTTTTTGTAGTCCTGAGGATATTCTAGTAGCCTGCCTTGCTTATACAGGCTCTTTTCCATCCAAGACCTTTCTCTGCTATAATAAATGAGAGGCTACAGTATAGCAGTATTTGGTGCCTAAAGTATTCTCATGTCTGAGACACCTGACACAGCATGATCCATGTTTGGGTCTTAAGTTCTTTACAGTCTTTCTTCAAACCTTCTCCCATGTGTTCCTTTTAACTATTGTTTTAGAGCAAAGTTGAATGGTCTATGGATAAGGAAAACCGAACCAATGGGTTGCCAACACTTTTTAGTAGGGTGAGTTCTGGAGCTGCCTGAAGATGTGTGGGAGGAAAATATGGCTGGAATATGGCTATGCCTGTCCTGCCAGCCTCCCATTTTGAAATGCCTTCAGTGCAATTTTTTTGTATTACTGAGAATTTCTGTAAGCTGCTGAGGATGTGTTATTTCAATGAGCGCTGTTTTGAGCAGTGATGAAAAGAATATGGGCAATACCTGTGACTGGAAAAAGACTTGCAGACATTGATCTGGTTAGACACTGTGTCCTCTTACAGGCTCAGAAGAGAGTGTGGTGGATAGTAAAACAGATCCTCAGACAGTTGTACCTGTCAGGACCTCTCCTTGGCTGTCGAAGGGATCTGCACTGGCACTCCAGACTGCCATGAGTCTCATCTCCATGACATCCCCTCGAAACTTTCAGCTACACAGCACGGCTTTAGCTCCATCGTTTGTGGAGTTTGATATGTCCATGGAAGGCTATGGGTATGGCTGCTGTTGCTTTTATTTTAGCTGCTCTGGGGTCTCCAAGCCCTTACTCTGAACACAGTAACTTTTTACTTCTCTCTTTGTCTTAATCTATGTACCCTATGGCTGTTGTCCTTGCAGCAATGTTGCCAACATATTTTCTTACTGTCTTACTGCTGACAGCCTACTCTCTGCCTTGCTAGCATGATTCTGCAATGCCAGAAGTCACTGGTGCCCTCAGGGATGAATTTGTTTCTGATGAATGGGTGCTTGCTTGCTTTTGTAGGTGTTTATACCTCCCTACCTTGGCCACTGTCATGGGATCCAATGCAGACCAATCTGTCTCAGGAGGGACTGGCATGGGTAAGCACTTTGACTCACCCTCAGCTTGCTGGGAGCACTGGCTTCTCAGCCCCAATGAAAGCATTCAAGAGCTGTAAGAAATAAGCTGTGTGTTTCAACATTTCTGTCTCTGTGCCTCAGACCAGCTCTGAACTGTATAACTTGTACTGCTCAGCAAAATGCAGCACTGGGTACAGCTTCATAGTGTGATGAATTAACATTAGCAATACATTTTTAAAGCAGGCTTCTAAGAAAACAGCCTTAACAAGAGCAAGCCACCAGATTTTAGGGTAATAGCCTATGGAAGGAATAGGAACTGTCACTTAAAGGGATTCTCCTATGCAACAAAATCTTCCTTTGGGTGGACTGGGAAATGGCTGTACTTTTTGCTTGCTGAATTTGTGTGAAATTTGAGAACTTGTTTCTGGCTCAGAGATTGCTGATTCATGAGCTCCATAGCATGGAGATCTAGTAGTCATTTCTCATTGGTCAGCTTTAGATCATTTATACAGGTGCACAGACTCATATGTGCAATCTCTGTGATATTGAATATAAGTAGTGAAATCTAACAGAATGTAAATTAAATACCATAATCTAATGTTGGTTCTTCCATGGTAGGGACTACAAATGAAACACAAAGCAGTTTGCTAATGGCTGCCCAAGGAAAACAACTTCCTTAATGCATTTTCTTTTGCTGTCTACAGGCACCAGAATGTTCCCTCCCTCAAGTGGACTGACACTCTCCTGCTGGTTCCTGGTTAGTAAGTTTGGTTTGGTGCACGACAACCACCCACTCCGTTTCCTTACCATTGTGAGGCACATGTCAAGAACAGAGCAAGAATTTGTTTGCTTTTCTGTAAGCTTCTTCCCACAGGACCTTTCTTTGGTCATTTCTACAGAAGAAGTAGAATTTCAGCCACTTGGTAAGGCTCTTTTTAGTCAAGCTGTAGTGCTGTGTCCTCTTATTATCTGGAATTTTTAATTAATACAGTTCCTCTTCTTTGAAGTACCCAGGATACTAATGAGATTTCTCTTCAGTTTTCCTCTTGCATCCAGTTGTGATTGTAGTTCTTGGCCATGTTTAATTTAGAAGTTTGTTTAGGTGTTGTGAATTGCTGAAGTATTTTATGGAAAATTGAGTGTCACTTATACTATGGTGTGCAGTTGTGGAGACTGGGCTTGAACCAGTCTGTTCTCTGTGACACTAGGCAGGTTTGGAGAGTAGGACTGAGAATTTGGGGAGTGATTTAGCTTCCTAATGAAACAACTCATTTCCTCTCTTCTTTTTCAGAATGTTTTCTATTATGCCAATCTGTTAATATTTTTTCCTGCTGATATTTATCCCCTTTTCCTTATTGAGTAGAGTAGGTACTGCACATATAAATGTGACTGAATATTCCAGAGGAGGTTGGAAATGGAGTGGAAATAGTAGCTGGGACTTTTTCATGCCCATCTGACATTGTTAGATAATGATAAAAAAATCCATCTTACCTTTTTTCATACAAGCTACAAATTATTATAGAGACTTTTATACTCTCATGAATTTGCTAGGAATTTCTGTGTCAGGTATTACTGTCTCTGTCTGGCTCTGTGGGGTGACATGCACACACACACACAATTGCATGGCTAGCTTCAGTGTAAAGTCGGTCACAAAGAGATGGGAAAGGCCTTTGCATGTGTTCCAACAGGAGCATTATCACTGATACACTGCCAAAGGCTCCAGAGGCAAAGGCAAGAACAATTCCAGACTCAGAGGATTTATTTGGGGGTGGGAAAAAGGTGGGACTAGGTAACAGGACCAATGGAGAAGCTCTGGGGGAGTGACAAGGGGTGGAGGCTGACAGCCCACTGGGGGAGCCAAATGGGATTACCTTGGGAGTGACTTCTTTCCTTCATGCTGACCGCTAAGTCTCTGGCACCAGAGACTGTCTTACCAAGAGGCCTTTCTGACCTTTGTGCCACAGGCTAATTGGCCACCACAGTCAGCTAACTGTGACTATCCTGAGGGGTTCTCCTCTGAGTGAATAGTTGGGTTTGTCCTAGTTCAGGGTAGTTTTGCAGTGTCATGGCAGATAGCAGGTGTTATTTGGGAGGGTGACATTGTATGCTGGAGGGAGCTTGAGAGTTGTGCAAGTTGTAAGTGCTGATAATAGACCTTGGGCAATGTTTTAAAGACTATACCATAGCATCAAATCACACTCTACCCACAGAATGTCATGTTTTTTCTGTCACATTTGAAAGTTGTGTTCAAGTAGAGGTAGGTGAAGGTAAGAAACTTTCTGTTGACTTATCCCTGGTTTTGCTGTTACAGATATTATGGAACCTGAGGGTGAGGTCCTAAATCCCTCCCCATTTCCAGGGCAAGTACAATTTGGCTGTGGTAAACTAATAGTCACTGGCCAGTGGCATCATCTCACAGTGAGAGTTGCTAAGGAAGCAAAGAAGAACTGCATCGTGTCTGCTTATATAAATGGTCAGATGCTTGGCTCTGCAAAGGTAAAGGCTCTCTGCATAGATCTTGTGCCTGAATTTTGCCTTGCGTTGCTTCTAATTTTCATCTCCCAATGGACCTACCATGACTTTTCAGTATTAATCTGAGAAACTCAAAGCATTTAAGTTTACATGTAACACATGCCACTGTGCTGGGTGTGAGTGGAGTCAGAAATCTGTACTAAAGATTTAGTGTCTTTGTGCTGCTTTTCAGAAGTATGTTCTCAGCTTTTACTGATGCTTTGAACCAATTCCCTTCTCCCCCTTCAGCATGTAGATAACCATGTGGTGGTTCTCTTCTGGAGCTGAGGTTACCTAGGTTGCAGGTAGCTCAGGGCAATGTTGCTGAAATTCAGTTAAACCATTAGGTCAAAATTTTCTGAGTTTACTGGTGATTCAGAGGACCTGTCAGTTTAAGCCCAAGATTTGCAGAAGTTGCCAGCTATAAAAAGGAACATCAAGGTGTGACCAGAGAGCCCTAAACCAAAGATAACTTGGATTTAGGCTAAAACCTGCAAAGGTGATGAGTTATGCAGGGAGTCTTCGCTTTTTCTTTTGAAGAAAGCTCTTGAAAGTGGAAAAGTCTCAGAGAAATAAGCTGCTGTGACTGGCCAGCTCTTTGCAAGAATCCAAAGATGGGAGGAATTTCCTCAAGCATTCGGTCATGTTTCAAGCTGTCCTCTTTCTCTTACACCCTTTGAAGAATCAGTCAGTGGTGTTTTCTCACTAGCACAGGAAGCATTCAGGAGCAGATAGGTGTTCCTCTGGGTTAGTTGTACAGTGTGTGAGAGGATATCAATTCATGAGTTCATTGCAAATATTGGTGTACTGGTATTTCCCCTAATGTGCAATTTCTTGTGATTTTTGTTGCACAGAAATCTGTTCTCACATTACATGAGATATCAGGCAAAAGTAATCGAAATGCACCTGAAGGGTTCGTAATCTACAGGAATGGCCCCTGGTTTATATTATTAATATCATCATGCTCCTGGTTTGGCAGTTAAATTCATACTATTTCAGAGATCTGGGTTTTTTGTTTTAAATGCAGTGTAGAAAAGGCAGCCTGCTCTTTCTAATTATGTCTCTGATTGGTGTGGTGTTTTTTGGTTTTGCTTTTGAATAGAATACTATTATTAATTGAAACTTGTAGCCTTCGTCTCTTCCTTTTTGTTCCCATGTTTCAATTCAATCTCAGCACATGCAAAGCTCACTTATGTGTTTTATACTTCCCCTGTAAATGCAACCTGTTTAATTCCAAATATTCTCTTTCCTGTACTTGAGAAAAATGATCTGTCTACAGGCCTTTTGGGACCTATATCTATTTCAAGAATGAAAATTTAATTTAATTTGACTTCCTTCAATTGAGACTGAAAGTCATCAATAAAACTAGGCCTAAACATTGCAACTGATTAAAGAATTCACAGCAAGCCTGTTTAACGTTCAATGAAACAGCTCATATAAATAAAAGAATCCTTTAATAAACAAAAGATTGTCCCAATGTTGGGGGTCACTGACTTGATGCAAGCCTTCATCTTGATATGTACAGTGAAAAAAGTGTCTAAAAAGTTAGAAAGGGACAAAGGCTGTTACCAATACCAAAGGCTATATTTAGTTGGTGGTGATGGAGCAGCTATGTATGTGTGTGTGTTACTGTGTTTCATCAAGTCAAAATTTATTCACTCATGTATCAGCTCCTGTCTCTTAATATTGACCAGCCCTGCCTTCTAAATCTCAGTATTCAGAGATTAGTAAATGCTAGGAATCTCCAATCCTAACAGCCAGTTGTTAAAGACTGGGCTAAGCCCCAAAGTACAATATCGTTTCTCTCCACCAAAAAATTCCAACTACTTCCTGTTAGAGCTCTCTACAATTAAATAAAATAGACTGTATTTAGGAAGCCAGATCATTATTTTGGTACCAAGAAAAAATGGCCCTGTTTCCTAAACAATGTTAGTTCCACTGAAGCTTACTGATACAATTAGACAATCTACACTCTTTAAAAACTGTTTATTCTCTGTTTGTGCCAGTACAAAGTGTGATTTGTAACTTTTCTTTCTGTATTGAATGTCACAGTCAAAGTTATGAAGTTTAGAAAAGGAAAAATATTTCTAGAGTCAAGACAGGGTTTTTCTTTGCCAATACTTGAAGTTCTTTTTGGAATAAAATTTTTGGAATAAAAATTAGGCTTAAACATTCCAAAATGGTTATGTTTACAGTACTTCTCAAAGTCCAATTTCTGAACAGTAGTTGATAATTATTGTTTGGGTTGACCTTGGCTGGATGCCAGGTGCCCACCAAGCAGCTGTATCATTCCCCATACCAGCTGGACAGAGGAGAGAAAATAAGATGGAAAACAACTTGTAAGTTGAGACAAGGCAGTTTATTAAAGCAGAAGTGAGTTTTCAAGTTCACAAACAAAGAGAAAAAAAAAAAAAAAGATTTTTTCTGTACTTCCCATCAGTGAGTGCTGTTCAGCTACTTCCTGGGAAGCAGAGCCATCAGCACATGGAGCAGTTGCCATAGGAGGCAAGTATTGTAAATAATTAATTCCTCTGCTTCCTCCTCCTTTCCTTAGCTTTTATGTCTGAGTTGATGCTATATGGTATGGAATATCCCTGTTGTTAATTTGGGTCAGCTGGCCTGGTTGTGTCCCTGCCCAGGATCTTACCCACTCCTGCCCCTTGATGGGGGATGTTGGAGAGACAGTGCTGATGCTGTGCCAGCTCTGCTGAGTAATAACCAGAACTCTGGTGTGCTATCAACACCTTTCTAGCTCCCAGGGCAAAGCACAGCACTGTGAGAGCTGCTGTGGGAAAATGAGCTCCAGCTCAGCCAGACCCAATATAATTTTGTTGCCCAACTGACTGAGACTTCAATGAGCAAAGAGGTGGCAGGCAGTCCTACAGGGACAAGACCCCAGGGTGTATTGTATTGGATGCCCTCAGTGAATTCCTTCTCTGTTGCAGATGCAGTATCTCCAGCCTTTACCAGGTAGCTGTATTTCCATGGAGCCCTCTTCCTTTATTGATGTCTGTGGGTACATAGCTACTCCTCGAATTTGGAAACAGAAGTCCTCTTTGACCTGGCGACTTGGTCCGACCTACTTGTTTGAAGAAGCCATTTCTGTGGAAACAATAGAAGTTATTATTAAGCTTGGCCCTCAGTATTGTAGCAATTTTCAAGCAGTACAACTTCAAGGTATGTGTTAATTCTCATGTCTGCCACTATTTGTCAGGACAGTGTTCTTTTTATTTTTAAATCTGCTATTAATGTTCCACCTGTGTCTAGAGCTCATTCTAAAAGTCTGGAAAACTGCATTACTGAATCTTGTACAAGACTGTAGTAAGACACAGGAGGATCTTGTAACATACTGTGAATAAGAAAGAAGGGCAGGAGTCAAGCAGCAGAGAGAGATGAAGTGTAAGGAGGTATAACATGTCCTGAGTTGCAAGATGGTGATTTCTGTTGGGCAAACATTAAAGCAGAAGCTTTAACTGAGATATTCTTTGTTGGCAGTGCTAACAGGGGGGGAAAAAAAGGCAGAAAAAGAAGTATGGAGTTTAATTGCAAATGCCTGCAGTGTTGGAGAGAGGGGTAGGGGAGTAAGACATTCCATTTAATGAAGAGACTTTTTAACTGAAGTATGTTGTTAGCTTCAGTTATTAAACAGACACATTTCAGTTATTGATTACTGTTTGTTCAACAAGTAGTGCATTCACCTCTGTGCTAGAGCTTGGGATGAAATGTGATGGTCATTTCTCATTTGAAAAGAGCAAAATAATCTTTCTTGGTCATGCTCCAGACTAAAACAATATGAAAAGACTGGCTAAGAGTACTCCTTCAGAAGGCTGTCTACCTACACACAAAAATCTGCAAGTCAAGCATGGGGAAGGGGTTGTTCAAAGATAAATGGTGTCGAAGTACAGCTCTGAAATTAAAACATTACCTGTAGAAGTCAAAAGGATTTGACTTTTTTGAATCGTAGAGTTTTTATGAAGTCTGGGGGGCTTATTTTCTGCCAAGTTCTTCCCAGATGAGAAGAGCTAGTACTAATTATAGATTGGGGCCATATGACTCTAGTTATGCCCTGCTGCAGGGAAATCAGAGCAACATACAAGATGTGATCTCATAATTGTGAAATAATCTCCCTCTTTCTCCCTGCACTCTCCCTATTTCATCAAAACACCCAAAGGGGCTTGGTCAAATGGAAATTCTGACTTTAAAAAAATTTTATCACAATCCCTCCAAATACATTTTTTTCCTTAAAATGATTTATGACCTTATTGCAAAAAGCAGTGGGAATTTTTGGCAGTGTTGTGTCCTGTCTCCCCACTATCTCATTGCTTCTCACTAATCAGCTGCAGTTGTGCAGAGGCTTTTTTCTGGTTATAGCTAAGACAAAGTAAAATTATTTCCTAAATATCAGTTTCCTCCAGTTATTTTTCACCTGCCTCTCTCCAGTCTTGCATATTGAACAAATGAAATTCCTTCAGACAGTCACAGTCTCTCTTGTTTTAGGAGAGGACCAGCACAGTGATCACAATATTGCACCTCTGGTGACAGAAGAGAAGATTTCTTTTGGAATCAATGCAGTGTGCTCATCTCTCACTACAGTTCAAGATATAAAGAGCTCTTACAACGAAGTGGATGGTCGGCTGATTGCCAAAGAGGTCACAAATTCCCCTTGTCTTAAACAAGTTTTCTCTTGCTTCTAATTGGTTTCCTAGAGCCAAGTTTCTGACTTTGTCTTGTCTGTGTACCTTCAGTGATTTTTTTGGGCTTCTTTTCCCATTCCTTAACTTTGTTCTACTCATAGGTTAATTTTCATCTATGGAGAGGAATAGATTGGACAGTGTGAGCACAATGTTAAAAGCATTTTTAGAAACGGGAACGGAAGTCATAACTTTCAGGTTTTGGGATAACTTATTTCATATTGTATTTTCTTAATGCCTTCACAAGGACTTTTCCTATGCTATTCTATCATACTTGCTAATACCAGATCTACTGACATGTGAAAGAAGTGGAGTTGTGGGATGTTGTAGGTGAATGTTTGACATTGCAATCAACTTGTGAAGAAAAATGGCTTTCATAATATAAAAGTAATAAAATAAGCTGAAGTGTCAGAGCATGCATTTGTTGCTTTTAGTGTCCCCAATACTACCAAGGTTTTTCTTAAAATGTCTTTTCTCTGTTTTAGATTGGGATAAATTCTCGGGACAGTTCAACTCCAATATTCCTAGCTAAGAATATTGCTGGACACCTCTCAGGTTCCTTGCGGACTATTGGGTCAGTTGCTGTGGGCCAATATGGTAAATGCACTTGTCTTAATGCTTAATATTTTTTTAAGACTGGAGCCTTTGTCTATCTAATAGCAATAGATTTCGTCTATGTAACTTCTTGGTAGAGTAACACTGCAATTTCCTAGGGGTAAGAGTGTTCCAGTCCTCTCCAGCAGCTACTAGTCTGAACTTTATTGGAGGCCCTGCCATTCTCCTGGGTCTCATTGCTATGGCCCGTGATGACCACACCATGTATGCAGCTGTCAAAGTCCTGAACTCCATCCTCAACAATAGCCCATTGAGTGGAAAACTGATGAGGCACATCCATGGATACCAGGTAGACACTCTTGTTCATTAATTCTGGTTATAGTCTCTTCCTTGTAGATATTTATCCTGAAATCCATCAATGGGAATGAACCAAACATATCTTGGCTATGGGCACTTGTTGGAACTTTGTAAGTTACGAGGGGAATATAGGCTAGTGCTCTATATGCTGTTTTTATAACTCCTGGGAACCTCTGTAATAGTTTGTCTATTGAAGGGAAAGTGAAGACAGATGCCTCTTGGTCACACGTGATGTAATAAACTAAATAAATCAGTGCAGCGGGTTTGTGACTGAACCATGCTTCACCTTTTACCAACACACTTCATCCCTACACAAAAGACCACTTCTCAGGCAGGTTTTCTTCCTTCCCTTGGCCTAAGATTTCTCTTTACAGACTGCCCAGTGTAGGGCTGACAGTGAATTTCCACAGTTCAGTCTTTCCTGTGTATGAGGAGTTGTGCTGATATAAGTAGGTGCTGTCTGAATTCACTGATTAGGTCTATCCCAAGTTCATCTTTAAACCTGAAAGCTATGCAGACTGAAGGTTTTGGTTATATGTAAGTCTATATATGTAATATTGGATGGATTGAGGCTCAAGTATGAGGTTTCAGTTTAGTATAATTTACTTCATGCTGTGTAGGTGAAGCAGAGAACTCTGAAGGAACAAAGACTCTTTAATATAGAAGGTTTCAAACAAGACTCTCAACATTAGGGTTTCATGAATGATTTATTATAAACTTTCCATTTTCCTAACATGCAAATTATTCACAAATTGATCACAATTTATTCTAATAGATTTTTCCTACTTAGATGTGGCTTGCCCTTTCTTTCTTGTAGATGAATGCCAGTCTTTGTATTGTGTATGAGCTGTTCCTTTTGATTTTTTTGCTAAATATTGTTCTTTCCATGTGACTGATCATCATATTGCAATGGAGTGAAGCATTTTTTTAACAACTAAGTAATAAATGTGTCTTGATATGTATTTTCAAATTAATTTCTAGTCTTCCCAACCTGTTAAAAATGTAATGGCTTTCTGAACATTCTTTTTATAGTATTAGGAAATTGTTGGATAATCAAAGGCCCAGTTGAGAAACTGGCAACATTTCACAAATGTCTTTTACTTGGAGAGGTGAAAATTAATATTTTTTTAAATTAATATGATTTGTAAGCAATTAAGAATACATCCATGAAGAGCAGCATAGAACACCTACTGTGGTTATTTACAGTTACATTTGTTGCTTTTTGTGAATTCTATTCAACATAATATGGCAGATATTTTCCTGCTGTTTAATGCCACAGAGTCGTCAAGCTCCTTCAAAAATTTACCCTTTCACTTCCTGCATGAAATTTTATGTCTGGACTGAAATCCTCATTTTCTTCATGATACTTATGGAAAATGTATGCATGCCTGACTACTACAGCTGAATAAACAGTGTATTGGTCTTGAATTAAAGAGAAGTGTTATATATTATTTTATAAATATATTTATACTTGGCAGGTACTTATTCAGTCTTCTTTTTTCAGTTGCTGAGCTATCTATTGAAGAAGAAAACCCAGCTGTTAAACAACAGGATTTTACAGTTAATGTTCTCCCTGGTGGGCACAGCTGAGCTGGGCTTTGAGTCTTCAGTCATCAAGAATTATAGTGCATTCCAGTATGTTCTCTGCAACTTTGAGGTAAAACTGTTCATGTTACTCTGTGGGTTTGACAGTATTAAAGATGGCTTTACAATATGAGGCTTGGTTTGTTCACAGCCCCTCCTGTATCCAGTATGGGATGGGGTTGTGTGTTGTGCATTATCACACAGTGGCTCCCCAGGTCTGCAGGAGCACTCCTGGAGGGCTTGCTCCTCAGGGCTAGCTCTGGAGCTACAATTCCTTACACTAGCAGGGACTTCCCAGTGCCTGGAGGTTGCATTACAGAAATGCTGTATGTTTACGATGTTCTCACTAAACTAGATTTAACTGTTTCTCTGCTGCAGGTACTGTTCTCTCAGCTCAGCAGAGCAGTAAAACCTCTGTTTTCCTTTGTCTTTCAGCTTTGGATGAAAGCACCAGAAAATCTTGACCTTGTTCTTCTTTCCCATCTTGTGGAGATCTTGCAGTCCTCCAGGTATACACAGGTGTTTGAATCAGAAACCTGTGGGACAAGTGCATCTGTAACCTGAAACTGGAACTGTGAGGTGGCTATGAAGGGTCTAGTCCCAGCTGGAATCTGTGGATTCTGGGAGTGAATCATTGCTGTATTGCTCTTTCAAGCCTAGACTTAGTGATTTGATCAGCCCCTGAGATGACTTTGGGACCACACTGGGCAAAGATATCTGGTTACCTGGTTCACTTGGAACTACTGCTGTGCAGTGAAAGTTTAAATGTCTGCTGGGGAGGGGAAAATTGGATGTCTGAATTCACTATGAAATAATTAAAAAAAAATAGTTGAAATTGTGTTTAAAATCAAAACACAACCTCTTTTATCAGTATTGTTAGTCATCTGGGCTGGAGTTAAATGTATCTAAAGCGACAAAACATGGCAGGGGAGCTGAGGAAAGCTAGATTCCTTCTTTTTGGTAGCAGAAAGCTCTGTGCAGAGCTGTCTGGTGTCCCTGGCTGAGTTTTCCAGGAATAGAATTTTTTACTACCAACTTGCTGCTTGAAAATTCAGTAGTGTTTTCTTTGAACTTGTTGGAATGCAGCAGTTTCTAGGGGAGAGGGCAGAGGAGAAGAGTAGAACACAGAGTAATCTTCAGATCTGTCACTGACACATGTTCAATTTGTCTGACAATGTTTGAAATGTTATAAGGACAATATTAGAAGCCAAAAGTGCCAAGTATCAGTGAACCTGAGAATCTTTTTAGCTGAAACTCAGCAAATTTGGTTATTTCCAGTAGAAGCTTTTAATAGTCCCTGTGCTTTTTTTTTTCAGAGATGCATGTCAGAATGCTGTAATTGCCTACCAGGTGCAAGTGGTGCCTAAGCTTGTTTTCCTTTTCAATGATCCTGAAATCAGTAGCTCCAAGATCACCGTGGCCTGCACTATTCTGTCCCATCTCTTGCAAGGATACTTTAATATAAGGGATGTTCTCAGGTAACCTTCAAGGTCTATTGCTTTTCCTAGTATTGTAGATGAGCTGTACTTCTGCTGGTGTTGAAGAGAGCTCGACAATAGAGCTTCTCTCACCTTGTCTTTGGTAGAACACCAGATCTTTGGCAACTGCAGGATCCCCTGGTGAAAAACTGATGAAAATGTTTTTCATGCACTCCAGCCTTACAGCTGTGTAAAGGTGATGACCCTTATAATAGTGGCACAGACAGTTCTATAGGCATGACTGAGATTACTCAAAGCCTGTAGTTAATGTTTGGTTTCATTAAAGCCTTGTCCCTAAAGTATCACTACAGTATTACAATTTGGCCTCAAAGAGCTGTGTGCCTAACCCTGTTGATTTGGTTTATATCCCAGTAACAGTCCTTTTTGTTCTTGAATTTCAATCAGTTATGTTAGTCAGGATTTCATAAAGCACAGCATTTAAATCATTGTTTGCTCTTCACAGAATGTAAGCACTGCTTCATTTTATATTTCCAGCCTGTAGCCTATCACCTGAGGAAGGTCCAGGTAGTGCTACCTACAGCCACCTAATTCCAAAGGAAATGCACTGCACAGATGGCAGCTCTGTTTCTAAAGCTCTGTTATAATAAAATGTAGAAACAGAGTTGCATGTCGAACCTGTGGTCTCTGCCTTTTTCTCTGTTAGAGAATATGAGCACCTCTAATAATTAAATGTGGAGTAAGCTGTTATGTGAACTTGGTGTTTGCCAACTCTTCTGTCAATGTGTGTTCCTGGATATATGTTACCTGAATGCATGTTCCTGCCCTGAGCTTGTAGGAATCAGTCTGTTCTTTTTTTTCATATGGTTGGTGAGACAGGTGAGAGTAGTGGATTTAGTACATCAAATTTGTTGTGATGTGTGCGAAAGAGCACTTTTTCTTAAATAATCATCATTTGTTATCCCATGGGTTGTCAGGCCCATGAGTGCTGAGAGAGTGGACAGAGACAGTTCCTATCCTTCTAGCTCCCAGGCAGCAGAGCCTGTAACAGCCTCTCAGCAGTACTGGGAGGTGCTGGAGTTTCTGCTGGTCCCAAATTTGGACTTCTAGTGGGAATTGCTGTGTGGGCCATTCATGCAGAACAATGGGTGTTATGTCCCTTAAGAAATGTCCTTCCTGTGGGCAGGAGGAGATTGTGCACTTTCACTAAGTGTGTCCATGTAACATTAATCTTTCTATCCTTAGAACCAGGTAATGTGTTAAAGCAAACTACAAGTGAAAAAAAGGTGACAGTCGTCCTCACAAAAGACCTGTTAAGGCTTCTCTGTTCTCCTCTTTATGCTTAGAAACCAAGTGGTGATAACAGTGATATCTGAATGCCACAGGCTGCTCAGACTTTCATGTGAATGGAGTGCTTTACTCAGTATTCCTTTCTTCTTGTTGAAAGAACTTTAAAGTAGATAGAGAAAACGTTTCCATAGAAGAATGTATTTTACTTCAATTTGTGGATAGTTTTGGTCATCACAATCTAAGAAAGATATTAAGCTAGAGAGCATCCAAAGAAGGGCCATGAAGAGGAAGGGTCTTTAGGGAGAGCCGTATGAGGAACAGCTGAGGTCACTTGGTCTGTTCAACCTGGAGCAGAGGAGACTGAGGGGAGACCTCACTGCAGTTACAACTTCCTTGTGAGGGGAAGAGGAGGGGCAGGCATTGATCTCTGCTCTGTAGTGACAGTGACAGGACCCAAGGGAATGGCCTGAAATTGTGTCAGGGGAGGTTGAGGTTGGATATTAGAAAAAGGCTCTTCACCCAGAGAGTGGCTGGGCACTGGAAGAGGCTCTCCAGGGCAGTGGTCAAACCACCAAGGCTGACAGAGATAGAGGCATTTGGACAATACTCTCAGACACGTGGTGTGACTCTTGAGGTGTTCTCTGCAGGGCCAGGAGTTCAGCTTTGATGATCCTTGTGGGTGCCTCCCAGCGCAGTGTATTCTGTGACCTTTTAATTTGCTTCCTTAGTTTATGAAGTTTTCATCCTATTTCTCAAGTGACTGGAATTTCCAATGGTTGTTGTTAAGTCATTAACCAGTATTTGGCTTTGTATATAATCTCTAAGTAAATGAATGTCTTTCTGTTGACCACAACTGCTTTACTCTTTCTCTGCAAGGATTGGATTGTTCCTTGTTTACACCTTGAAACCTTCTTCTGTGGATGAAAATCAGATTTACCTGGATAGTGTGACTGAGAGGCCCACTGAAGGTGAGGGGCTGCCTTTGTTCCATGAGTTGTGATAGGTAGCTACAGTACTTCCCTCCTTCCTCAGGGCCTGATGAACCCTAAATGCAACATTAGTGCTTCTGTCTCCTGTGGCAGGAAGAGGCACAATTCAAATTACTTCATATGGAAAGGCCAGGCTGCACTGAGGTGACCCTTTTGTTCTCTCTCTGCTAATAAGTCAGTAATACTTTGGCAGCATTGTCCAGAGCTGACACAATGTTGGATTTCAGATATACCCAGAGAGGAAGGACATTGAATTGAAATTGTCCCCATACTAACCTACTGGGCTGTTACAATGAGTAAAATTTCAATGGCCATCCTGGATTTTCTGTGAAGACTTTGCTACACCTACAATTGTAGCAAATAATAATGTGGAGCTCTGCACCTCTTAAAGTATCTGCATGTTTGTCAGGTTCACGTGGGGGAACATCCAATTATTTGGCCCTTTCACTGTGATCACTCAGTGGAGGCTTTATTGTTATTGCCCCTCTTAACAATAGATCATATTAAGGAGGCACTGGTAGCTGTGGTTTGTATATAGACATCACAGCTAGGCAATACAAGTCAGATTGCCTGTTTACACTTCCCTCTCTAGTTAGCCTGAGATTGCCTCCTGTGAGATAGTGTTCAACATGTAGTCTGAATGAGTTTTAAATAATTCTAAAGAGAGGATCTTGATAATGTAAGCAGAAGTTATTTCTTATGTTAGCAGGACTCTTTATGTCTAAAATTTGATGTCTGCTTCTTTTTACTCTGCAAAAAACCCTGATGTAAGTACTTCTACTGGGCTGATTTGGTGCAAACCAAGTTGTTCATCAAAGCAATGGAACGTGTGCTTTGTTTCTTCATTACTCTTTATTACTTTCTGATATTTGTAGCCTTAAGCCAAACATCTGGAAAGACAATCTGGCTTCGAAACC
Organism: Lanius collurio; assembly: GCA_020086605.1. Taxonomy (NCBI): domain Eukaryota; kingdom Metazoa; phylum Chordata; class Aves; order Passeriformes; family Laniidae; genus Lanius; species Lanius collurio. The sequence continues at coordinate 15,818,688 of JACBWW010000010.1, forward strand.
AGCTACTGAAGATGCTGTTAGATGTAATACGCTCAGACAAACTTCACCTGTCCTCTGAGTAAGTAGAAACATTTAGGAAGTTGAATGTCTTTGTCTTCCAGGTTTTTAATCTTCCTGGTGCTTGACCAGGACTAAATGCACTAATATTTGAATTTCAACAAATACTGAGTAAGAGCGGATTGGATTCACAGAGTACTTTTTGTCAGTGATTTACTGGCATTCACACAGCTGTGTGGTCTGAGCACACATCTGATAACCATTTTGAAAAAAGTTTTATGTTTTCAGAAAATACTGTGAAAGGGCAACTTGGATATTGATGTTTCTTCTGTATACCAGGAGTTGAAGAAATCCCATCTCTATTTGAAATTCTAGTCAATATAATGTGGGATTATTTGCATCCTTCGATCATAACCATGAGAATGCCACTATTTTAATTCTACCTTTCATAACTGAAAGGCAGATTTCATGGTGCTGGGTGCTGTAACTGTGCATTTTCATTAGATAGTACATCTTGGACTTCAACATTTAAACCGGAATTCCGAATTTCATAGCTTGAAAGATCTAGTCTGTGATGTAGCTTGCCTCAGTTATTGATACACACTCTCAAAAGGAGCTTCATATTAATGAATTGCGTTGTCTGACAGTAATACAAGGCTAGATTTAGCAGGAATTGAGTGGATAAGTCTGTTGTTAAATCTTCATGATTCTCTGTTGTAGTACATCTTGAATGAGATTTTTTTTTTTTTAGAGAAACATGAGCTTCTAAATCACTTGGAGGTAATTTTAAATAATATCTCCTTTCTGTCTTCTATCATGTTTCCTTCTGTGTGTCTTCATTTACCTGTTTGTCCTAGGGAAAAAGAGAAGACCTTTTTGGCACTAGGGCCGGACTGGTTTCTGCTGTTCACACAGAGCTACCTGCACTTCAGCACAGTTGTCCTGGGAATCAAGCTGCTTCTGTGCTTCCTGCACAATCGTTTGCTGCTGAACAAATTCAAGGAGGGGATAGTGGCTGGGCGTTGGCTGGAAAACAGCTCTACAGGGTTGAGTATTCTAATGGGTATGTGTTGGTTTAATGTTCCCAAAACACTGCCTTGATCCAGCTCAGAAGTAGAAGATCACTGTGTACGTGATAGGAGAATCCCCACTGATCTCAGTAGACCAAGAGTTTAAATTATTTTCTAGGGCAATCTTGTCCTGATACTTTTTGTATTACACAAAATCAGGCTAGTTGATAAGCCTGTGAGGTGTTCAGGTGTCAACTTGTGCTCTAAAACCTTTTGTTTCTTTAAGATTTGTTCAGCTTGCTTTTTGATAATTAGACCTGTGCATCTGAGAAAGGGGGAGAAAGGAAGAAGAATGATTCAGGGAGAATGCCCTAAAACCAAAGGAATAGTGAGAAAAATTATCTGTTAGTCCAGGGATGTTTTTTATGCTGTTGATACTCCAGCCTAGCAGACTACTGAGTGTCCTGGGACAGAGACAAATGAGGACAAAGTTGTCAGTAATCCTTCTGCTGATATGACATTTATTTTAGGCACTTTCCTTTTCTTTTCCTTTAAAGATAATTTAAAAAGTCCTCCTCCAGTGCCTGACAATGGCTACTTCTTGATTTTTGGATTTTCTGTGTTACAAAGATGTCTGACTGATCATGTTCACATCCCTGAGATCTACTTGGTTGTGGCAGAGCTCTTTCTGGCAACTCCACAGTCTGAACCACCTGAAGCAGTCAAGGTATGAAAAAAATAGCTGCTATTGCATTACTATTTTGAAATTTTGCATCCTTTTCCAGGACAATTCAGGAAAGTTTACCCTACTTGGGTTTTGTGATGATAATTATTCATATTTTAAAAGTTAAGTTAGTTAACTTTAGGAAGATTTTTGTTCAGAACAACCTTGTTTGGGTAGGTGTTAAATGTTACAAATTTAACAGGAGAGGAAGGAGCTGCTGGAAGTGCAGATGTGTTGATTTTGTTCTGATTTGGAGAGAGCAGGCACTGTTCTTGATGTATGGTATATAATTCCCATCTCCAAGTTCATTATCTCTCTTCCTGTGTAGAAAGACCTTGAGTCTATGTTGCAGTGGATCTGGCAGCACCACCTTACAGAGAACGTCCTCAGATTCGGGTTGTGTGCAGAGGCAGCTGTGTTACTGCTGGAAATGGTTAGATTCACTGTGGACAAGGTAAGTGGTTTGTTGCAAGGACAATGCAGTGTGAATGGCCGAATGAAGTGCCCAGGTGTGACATGGCAGTGGCAGCCTTTACCTGTAATCCCTAGTCCTGCTCTGCCCTTAGAAGGCAATACTGAATGGGACAGTGAGCAGGGACTTCCAAGGGTCAGAACAGCTACTGCCCTGGTTATGTAGCACAGGATGTGGTGGGCTCATGTTTAAGAACTTCTCAGACCAGAGACAGGTCTTGCCCACAACAGTACTCATTTTTTTCCATTCCTGATGATGATAATACATTACCTTTCTGGTTGGGTATATGTTGTAGCGTGGGGAATCCTTACAACAATATATAAGACAGCGATGGGCTTGGAAGGAAAGATGAAGCGATATTTTTGTAGATGTTCAGGGATTATTTTATTCCTCCAGCCGCATGGCTGGAGTTCCCAGGCAGACTCATCATGGGACCCTGCTCTCTCCCTCCAGGCACCCAAACCACCTAATCAGGATCAGGTATGGGGCACATGTGACATGGGGACAGGGACAGACCTGTACCCTGCAGGGCCCTTCTCCCAGGGATTTCAGGGAGAGGCACCTCCACAGGTATATCTTCAGTCTGCAGGTTGGCTGTTGGTGCCTTGTCTGACTTCTTTGTGGCTGCGTCATGTTTGCTTAGGAATACTTAGAGGAACAAAAATGAGCTTTTATGAATGAGAGGAATCCTGCCTTGACCAGATGCACATTTGTCTGTGTTCAGCCTATTGCAGATGCAGAAGCCTCCTGGGCGATTGCCTATCCAGGGAACGTTATCGAGTTTCTGTGCTTGATCTATCACAGTTATATGCAGGACCCCGTATGGCACTGTCCTGACTTCTTGAAAACTTTGGCTATGGTTGCTTTTCATTCAGGACCACCCAAGGTATGTGTATGTGAGCCAGCACAAGCCCTTCAGATCAGAGATGGGTCATTAGGAGAAAAAAAATCAATTTACAGGAGACAGAGTTAAAATGTATTGCTGTCTGCTTTCACAGGGTGGGTCTGAAGGCCTTTTGACTCCTGATGGTCCAGCCATTGCTGAAGGGAAAGGCTGTGCTGATCCCTCCTCTCTCCAACTCCTACCACACCCTGTCAAGAAACAAGTGTGGGATTTTGTGCGAGTCCTCCTGATGGACAGTCTTCTCAACATCCCAGCAAACAAACAAGGACATCCCCTTGAGCTGCTTCTTGAGGTTTCTCTTATCTATCTTTGCTATTCTACCTTGCACTGGGGGTGGAAGGACAGGACAGACCCTGCTAGCAACCCAGTAAAAGAAAGTGCTAACAGTGACAAAAAGAAAGGACTTTTCTAATTCCTCTGCACTAATGTGAACTAAGAAAATGTTGCCCCTGGAAAACAGAAAATATATTTTTCAGGCAATGTTTAATATTGAAGAAAGGTGTGGGAAAAAAAAAATCCCTTTTCCTTAGTAATATCTGCTTGTCATTAGAGCAGCCGTTGAATTTGTTGAGAACAGAAAATTTCACATGGAGCATCCTGTGTACTGATTTTTGAGATAACAAAATCTCAGTTCTCAAATAAGCAAAAACACCCCATCTCCACTTTAAGTACATGTTGTAGTGCTGGGTTTAGTTTAGCAAGCTGCAGCTTTCCCTGAGAGCTCAGCAGGGCTGCCTGTGGCAGAGCGACCACTGTCGCCCTCCCGCAGTCCATTTTGGACAGCCCCACACTTCTGCTCCGGCAGCTGTCAGCTCTGCAACACAGCCATGGTGAGGTGAGAGGGGTCTCTCCATAAGGGTTTAAGAGGATCTTTAATCTTGCATCTTGTCCCAGCAACCCCCAGAAGCAGAGAGACCTCGTGGTCCAGACACAGGGGGTTTTGTCAGATCACAGGGGTGGTACATGGGCAGAGTTGGGGTACAGGAATCAATAGGGAGGGCCCGAGAGAGTGGCCAGGACTAGGGGCAGGGGAACGGGGTGGGGGAACAATGTGAAAGGCATTTCATAAATGAATCAGTGGGAAATACAACACCACAACTACAGATTAATTTAAGCTGTAGCAGCTGAGTCTGGATTATAGATTTCAATCACTCTAAGCACTCGAGAGAATCAGAGTGGTCTGAAGAAAGGGGAAGATGAAAAATTTAGGCTTCAACTCCACATTGTCAATAATCCAGGTGTCCCAGATGTGAGTTCTGATGCAGACTTAGCTTAGTAATATGAATAGTAATGAACATAAACTTGACTAAAATTGTAATGAGTTAAATCATCTTGTGGAGGAACAGCTCCCTAAAGATTTATACAGTACAATCCCAAGGTTTGGTATAGTTAAAATAGAGTATGGATTTCTGACTGTCTGAATCCTGAGCCTGATAATGGAGCTGAATTTCCTGAGGACAAGACCTCTTGGGAACCACCTGCAAGCCACATTCTGGCCCTTTGCAAAATCTTGTCTCTGTTTAGTGTGCAGAGGGGTGACTGTGCTGGCTGTTAGCTAGATGGTGTAGTCCTATGTAAGATTTTGTGGTTTTCCAGCTAGGGAATGGAGTTCTGCAAACTCCTCTGCTGTCCACATATGCACTCTTGCTGAAAGTGAACTTGAGTCAGATTTCCTGTTTTCCTGATGTACTAATATGTATGCCATCACTATATAGGCTTCTCCAGAAGATGCCACCAGTGAGCAGAAGAGACTTTTTCAGACAAAAGTTCTGCTGTCTGCTATGGATGTCTTTCATGTTACCAGCCAAGGTGAGGGGAAAACAAGACCGAGAGGTGAGTGGTGAGAATCAGATGGTTTAACTAGCTGATATTTAGCATGTAGGTGTAATTGCTAGAAAGGTTTGGAAACAATAGCTAGAACAGTCCAGCTCAGCAGGCTGCACTGTCCATTCTATCTTTCTGTAAGGCAGTTTGCATAAATTATTGTAATTTTATAATTTTTTTTGGAGGGACTCTTTATTTTTGTCTTTCTGAGAACAGATCTTAAATATATCTGAATATTAAAAAGGGAGTGTGTACAAAGAAGCCTAGGTTTATCCTTGAAGGCTACTGGAAACAGCCCCACTAACTTACTTGTTGCAGCTCTCTTTTCTGAGTTGTTAGTTGAACCAGTTCTTCATGACAGCATTTTAGAGTGCTTCCATTCTTAATATGGAGCTGTTATTTCCAGTCTGAGTAAGGTGCTTCTGCTATACCTAGAGTCTTTTCAGACATGTGCCAGCTCTGACATATTGTGGTATGAGACTGTTCCTACTCAGCTCTGGTAGTCTCACATTGTCCTTTTTTTAAATTTCAGGTTGTTATGGAATAATCCATCCTTTTGTATCCTCTCCAGGGAGCAGTGATCCTCACGGTGCTTCAGAATCAGCTGCACCCCTATCCATGATGAATATTGCTTATTTTGTTCAGAAGTTGGTTGAGAAGCTGAACAGCAGAATGTTTTCTGCTGACCCTAAGCAAATCCTGATCTTCATTGCCAAACAGATTATGTGGGTGAGTCACTTTGTTTTTTCCCAGCTTTTGTCAACATGTTGTAACACGCTGTTTTACACCGGGGTTGTGATACTGCAGTTCTGAAGAGGATGGCTGTAATCGGCTTGGTGATTGTTATTCCTGTTTTCTTGAGTGAGAACATAACAGCTCTAAATTATAACTAGAGATAGATGGTGCAACATAAAGCAAGGGTAGTTAACTCTTTTGTGAGACTGTCTGTCAGCTATGTACACATTGCTGAACAGGAATAAATTAATCTCTTCCACAGTTCTGGGGACTTGAGCAGAAATACAGAAAAATATAATTTTTATGTAACGGGTAATTTGGGGGAATTTTGCTGAAATAAGTTTCCAACAGGTTAAATGAAGTGGGAGGAGTGGATCCTTGGGAAGAAAGCTTTTTAAGCAAGCCAAGTGCTCTGCTGTTTTGTGTGTTCACAGGTCTTAGAAAGCTCTGTCTCTCAAAAGGAAGTTTTCCTCAGTGGCCTGTACAGCTGCTTAAACAGAGCCATCTTATACTGCCTATCCAGACCACAACAATCACTGCCTGAACAGTTTAATGTCCTGAACACTCTCATTGTTCTGCAAGAGCAGTGGGACATTATTTTTGCAACTTACAACTCAAATAGTAATTTTGTCATCTGCCTGATGTACTGCCTCTGCCAACTGAACTCAGGAAGGTACAAATGTTCATCTCATAATGGTTGTTTGTATCTCTGTGCTGTACCTATGGAAGTGGCTGCAGAGGGGGAGATAACTCAGAACTTAGGCAATAACCGGTTTGGGGAATCATTAGAAGCTGAGATTGAGCTAGGTCCAGCATTTCCAGCAGCCTGCACACTTCAGAGTAGTAAATGCAGTTAACAGGCTTGAACTGATTTCAGTGGAGCTGCCCATAAGGAAAATGAGCATCTGGAAATCTTCTTGAGACATGAGCTAGAATCACTCCACAGTCATGCAGGTGTCCATTCTTTGAGACATCTGCAGGGGGAATTTTAGTGAGATGTCTTTTCTAATCCAGCGGTCATTTATGTGTGGGTACATTTAAAACATATGTAAAAGTGTGCATGGATTTTGTGATCTTTGTTTTGTTACTTGGATCTGAGTTGCAAAGTTCTGGTTCTTCTGACATTGGGAGTTCTGCTATTTGCCATTGAGTAGAGCTAGAACATCTATATCCGTTACTTGCTGTTCTTACAGATGTCGATATAATAGATATACTCTTGCTAATGTAAGCTGGGGAGTTACTTTGGTATCTTAGTTTTGTGAAAAAAAGCCAGTGTTGGCCAGTGCTTTATTCACTATAATGATGTTTCTTGTTTCAATGATAGCCTTCTGTACTGCTTTGATGGTTTGAATTGAATCCATTAATACAGTGTCACACCAAAAGTAAGCTACACTTCCTGAGATCTTTCCTGGACTGTTCTTATTCCAGTCAGATAAAAACTTGTAGGCCAAAACTGTTGAGATGGAGTAAGGATTGCTTTATGTAGTAAGAGCAAAAACATTTAAAAAAAATGAAATTAGAGAAGGGTTTGTGTTATCCAGAAGCCAAACATAGCAAACCCAGGGAATCAGAACTGTTGTATTTTAAAGAAATCAGAAATAAAAATGGCAGCTTTGCATACCCCAGGATTTGACTCTCCCAGATAATAGGGCCTGTTTAGACTTGAAAGAACATGGTATGTTACTTGAGGCTATATATGCCAATTTTGGCAGCTGTTCTGTGACCAAGTCCAGATTGTGTGGATATCTTAACCAAGCCTGTCTGATTTTTTTTTTTTTCTCTGAAGTGTTAGTGCTGTACTGAAGTTCCTAATGTCTTTTACCTACTGACTGGTAAATTGTGGCACAGCCACCAGTCCCAAGGCAGAACTCTTCTTGGCCATGGTGATGTTCTCAATAATTACATCTATGTGATAATAGTATAAAAGTACTAAGTTTTCAATGTTTTCATGCTGAGGGCTTTAGAAACGGGATGAATAAATCATTGTTACAAAAAACAGACTAAGCAGTTGAAGGGTAGGCTACAGCAAGACACTACTTTCAGCATAGTGGCAGATACCTCTTGCAGAGGAATTCAGAGCAAAGAGATCATGTACAAGATGCCCAGGGGAGGTGCAAGAAGGCTGGATGCAGACTGGTTACATCAGTACAGCCCTGTGTTCTAATTGGGGTGAATGGTACCTACAAGTGCAGTAGGAAGTGTAGAGATTAGGCATGTACAAGAGGGATCCATAGGGTCGTGATGACTGCTCCTTGACTTTGAAAACCATTCTGGTAGTGGTTAAGTTCCCACTTCCTGGAAATTCTGTGGTATTACATGACTGGTATAAGTTCTCAAGCCTGTAAATACTGATCTACTAAATTATTCAGTGGAGTGGATATGCAGAAATGCCTGTGGCTCTTTCCCTGTCCTCAGTTTGTTCTGATTTCCTCACTTGTCCTCCTTTTTTTTTTTCTTTGTCACAGCTGTTTGGAAGGTTTTGGGTTGGATGCAAAACCAAAGCTGGCTTCTTATCACCAAATTTTCCTTGAACCTAGTGAAGAGGAAAAGGGCGGCCTGCCTACTCCAGATGATGGTAATTCATGGCACATGTTTCCTGTGGCTTAGAGAGAAGGAAAATACCTGTCCTAAGCAGTTATCAGAGCAGCTTGTGCAAGTGCCACTTACTTCCTCTTTGGTGTACGGGCACTGCAGGCACAGCAAAGAGAAAGCGAAGTTGTGCTAAAAAATTATTTGTGTTTGCATCAAACCTTTTGATTCAAAAGTCACACCCTACATCCTCGGGAGTAATGGATATCAGTTTGGAGATGTCTCCTCCATGTTATGGCCAGTATAAGGGACCAGATACATATTTGTAGCTCTGTTTCTTTTTATCAAGGCCATGCAGAGTGTCTGTCTGTTATATGCAGAAAGAAGCATTTTGAGCATTTAAGAGAAACGTGGGAAAAATTTTGGGTTGGATTCAGTGTGGTTAGCTGAACCCTGAAGCAGAGCAGTGTTCCTTTTTTATTTTTTAATATATATTGGCTTGGTTATGACGCAACAAAATCGGTGTGGTTTGCAGGGAAATAGAGCAAAACAACTCAGCACTTCCTTGTACAGTAGTACCCTCCTGCTGCATCAAACTTTCACAACTTGGTTACCTTTGCCTCCCCATCTCCAATGATGTTTGGCAACATAAAAGAATGTCCTTTATGTGCTTAGTGTTCTATGTATGATAATAAGATCATCACAATTCTGATTAAATGGTTTTCCAAATCAGAAACCTGTTAAAACTACATGTCACTCCTACTCGTTTCTTTCAACAAGTTGAAATGTAAAAGAAATGTCCTGCTGTTTTCTGTATTATATTAACTAGCCTGGCTTAGAATCTGTGGAGGCAGTAGACAAAAAGGAACAACTCTACTGACTCCAGCCATTACTCTGAAGCTGTGCTTTTCCAAATGAAATGTTTTTGCTTTACTTGTTACTTGACTTGAAAATGCAAATGAAGAATCATTTTTTTTGTTGTTACTTTTATTTTCTAGTCCGCCAGGAGATTCTGAGAACAGTAGAAATCATCTGGAAGCAGCTCATTTCTCAGAGGCAGCAGGCTCTGGAGGACACTTACAAGATGGATCTTTCTGTAAAAGGAAATGACAAACAAAGGGACATGAAGATAACAGAGATCACTCCTTTATGGGAAGAAATTATGACAAAAGCTTGGCAGCACTTGCTAGGTCTCTGATCTTTTATGGAACATTCCTTGTAGTAGGCGAAGATAGTGTGGTAAATGGGGTGCCTGGTGGAAAGCTTCTGTTCCTTGGTTATACTCTGCACATCCCCAGCTGAGAAAGCAGATTCTCAGTTTCTCTGATTCAGGGTTGTGATTGCTTGCTGTGTCATAACCCAGCCCTTCTCTAATCACCTGGTGGTGTCATAGGGTTCATGCTGTGCTGCAAGAAAATCTCCTTAGATTGGGTTGTATCCCATAGGGAGATTTAAAAGGAAGGATATATTTTTCAAGAATGATATTGCAATGTGTGTAATGCTGCAGTGATTCAAAGTTCATATCTGTGTAATAAAACTGATCTATGGCAGACCTCTGTGAGGCTTTTAAATAAAAGATTAAGAATTCTCAAAAAAATAGAAAATAATTCATCTGGGGTGACATGCCGCCATGTTGTTTAGTCTTGTGTAACGGGGATAGACCCCCTCTATCTTCTGACAGGCTCAACTTCAAGTCTTAAAAGCTTTCTTGTCTGTTTTGGCCTGCAGTATCTGAAAAGAAGCTTCTCCAGAATAAAACAGGGCCAAGCCAGTCCCAGAGCAAACACAATTCCTGGAGTGAAAGCCTCTCTTCAGCTATTAGGTTCATACCTGGCCGAAACACAAAGGAAATGCCATGCAAATCAGAGGTAAATTTTGCTCTTTGTTTTTTTTCTGGGTCTGTCACCAGTTCAACTTTTATATAGTGCTGGAGAGTTTTTCTAAATTGGGGAGGCTTCTGAATGTGTCTGTTGGTTGACATGTTCCATTGCAAACTAGGCAACTATTGCAGCTGAGGTTCCTTTTCTAGGCTGCTAGAAATAATCGCAAGGAAATAGTGACCTGAAGAACTTCTCTTGGCAGCCTGTTCATATAGTCTAATATAATATAGTCTAATGCATACTTTCTGCATAGGGTGCAATTATGGCACTTGAAAGGAAAAAGCATTCCAGATATGTGTTTACAGGGCTCTGCTTCAAGCAAGGTGAGGAGATGTCAGCTTTGCTGCTGCTTTTGACTTGCATCACCTATGTAAACCTTGTCCTTCAGGCACTGAATTAATAGAATTATTAGAAAGGCTCAGGTATCATCACAGTGCTATTATCATGGTACTGTTCTTACATTTTCTACTGAAATATGAAGTATTAAATCTCCAAATTTTAGTTTAGTCTCTAGAGATAAGGAAACAAGTCTTGGTATATAAATCCAGGCATGGGTTTGGAGGGTCTGCATAATTCCTACTGTCAGGAATGAAGGTGAACTAGCTTTTCCATGTGTAAGCTCCTCCTTTGCTGAAAGAGAGGGCTGTTTCCATGTTTTTACTGAGCATTTGTCAAAATAGAAATAAAAAGCCCTAGATAGATATTACTTTTCAAGTATACTAAAGGTAGAGTAACTAGCTGTTAGAGTAACTAACTTGCCCTAGAGTAGGGTAAAAGTGCACTGACAATATTCAGAGTTTTAAACCAAGCTTGTGCAACTGTGGTGTTCAACATGTTAGTGTTTTTCTTCTCCTGAGGAGGCAATGAGTCTGTTATTAGCATCACTTTAGGGAGCCTTAACCCTCAAGCCATGTGAGATTGCAGCTTGATGCCTGGTGCTGCCTGGTTCACTTCCAGGTGTGTTGATCAGGAAGACTGTGATAGCCAGCTAATGTGTCTGATGGTACATTACTGAGCTGCAAGGTTTTTTTCAGAATTCTTCTCAGTCCCTAAAATCACTTTGCTGCTTACAGAGTGAGCAAGCTCTTCCCAGGTACATATGTATACTGTGATGTCATACTACAAGAGTGTCGACTATTTGCCCTGGGGTCTGTTTAATTATTTTTTAAAATTAATTTTGATTATTACAGCTGATTACACCTCAGTGAGCAATGTAATTGATATTTGTAAATGTATCCCAAGGAACATTTTGTACAACATGCTTTTTGCTGTTGAAGGTTAAAGACTCTGTTATTGGTTTTTCCCTAAATATGCCCACATCATTAGTTCCTCCAGTGAAAAGGTTGCCATCTGGAAAAGGCAGCACGGAGACATTATTCAGGCACAAATGCATGAAATTGGTGTTTCTACATCTTCTGTCTCTCTTCTGCAAGGAAGCTGCTTGTAATTAAAGGAGCTGGGTTTGGAAGAAACATTACTCACTTGGTGTTATTCCTTATCATGTCAAGTACTGACAGCTCCACAGCTCTGATAAATTGTTCTTCTCAATGAGATACAAAGCTACAGTTCCAAATGTTCCTCTCCACCCTCCCTCTCCGCCCTTCTCCCTCCAGCCTGTCTTTCAGAGCTTGATGCACTTTTTAGAGAGGTGAAATCTAAGAGGAAGAAAATTTAGTTACCCCTCAACAGCTCTCTTCCTTCATAGACTTACATTAAAAATCTTACATTAAAAGTAAATGGTATTTTTGCTTCTACCTCATATTTTTGACCACTTTGGTAGTCACTCAAAAATGTGCTGTAATTTAAATTTGTATCACTTTCTGTGTCAGGTGACTTCTATGTTCACTACTGGCCTGTCTGCGTTACTGCAAGTTATGAACTTATGTCCTATAGCAATAGGCACCTGGTTGTAACATGGAGATTAAAGGAAAAATAGCACTATGAACTTCATAGGGAGAAATGGAGAATTTAAATCCGGGAGTAAAATAAAAATATTTGCTCCTGACTGAGCAAAGTTTACTGAGAGAAGTGCAGAAATTTACCCAGGATTTCAGAGGTGTGCCCAGTAGAAAAAAGAAATGGGTTGTTTGCTGGGTTGTTAATGATTACTTTATTGACTGAAAAATAAACAAAGATGTTGAAGTAGTAGTAGTATTTGCTGCAGATCAAAACAAACAGAAAACAAGCAGCAAACACAGCTCTTAAATTTTTCCCTGTGATTATTTAACAAGATAGGAAGAGTGCTTTTAAGACCCAATCCTCAATCTGGAAAAAACAGCAAAATTCAAACTATTCACTCAAGCAAAGGATCAGGCCCCATGGTTCTGCTGTGCTTTTACTCATGATCTCCATCATCAGCAAAGCCAATTTCCTGTTATTTGGTGGCAAGTATGAGAATTAGCCATTAAATGCAGCTGTGTTTTCTGCATATTTCTGAATCCACTGTGCTATCTTATGCTTTGCTTGTGTCTTTGTCTGGGAGGCGTGATCATGTGGAAAAGAGTGTAATTACATTTCTGGTAGTAGAATGGCAATGATCTGCTCTAGCAATTGCTGTTTTGTACTTTCTTGGGAGTCATGCAGAAGCATGAGGAGCATTGTTCAAAGTTGCATTTTTTGATGCTTACAGGTGACAGACTTGGGTAAATTTGTAAGCAGGAAGATCTGTAAGACTGAATACAGTACCAAAGGTTTCCAAATCCCTGGCTTTCCTGTTTCAAAGTGAGCCTTTTGATCTCTTGCTCTTTCTCTTCCTTTCTCCCTGCCCACTTTTGCTGTCAAAATCTAGTATATGTATTTAATTTTTAGGTTAGTCGTGTCTGTGATTGTTTTTGATATCGTCAAAAAGCTACAAGAGCAGCAGAGGACCTCTGTAACAGCTGTATTTCAGTCAACAGCTTCTTCATTCCCTGTCCTGAGGTTCTTTAGGATTAGTGCCTGAGCAATGTTACAAGCACCATCCTTCTAACTCCTGTAAGACACACTGCCTTAGGGCTGTAGATATAGCTGTTATTCTTTATGAGAAATGCAGAGCCTCTCCTCAGTGTTACAGGAGGCCTGATCATGCCTGTCCTCTACTGTTTTCATTGGTTAACTGCATTCCTCTATGCCAAAGGCCCATATAACTTAATAGAAAAGGTTTTTTTAATCCCAGTCTTCAGAATGAAGAGGTTAAGAGACCTCCTAACTTGTAATTGCAAATCCAGGAACTTTACTTAAATCTTTTTCTTACCAATCACTCAGCTGGTCTTTTATCAGCTTTTCAAGTTAACTGAGTTAAAACAAGCAAACATTTAATGATATTTCTTTGAAAAGAGCATCATTTGTGTAACATGTTTATCTTCATAATAGAAGGATAATTAACATCACTAATTATCTAATTAAGTTCATTAACTATCCACCAACAGTGCACTGTGAAGTTGACATTATGTTCTTCTGTCAACAAATGCTTTGATTTCTTAGGAAGTAATTAAAATGTAAATTAGCATGTCATTAAATGCACAAGGGAACTTTGAAATCAAATATTCATTTCAAAACTGCTCAAAGCACACATTTTTTTTACTTCAATGAAAGCAGGCACTTTACTATTAATGATGTATATTAAACAATTTCCATTATAATATTATTGTCTTGTTTAATAACTGGCTCAAAGCTAAATTACAGCATGCTGTAGCAAGCTGAAAAAAGTTTCTTTAACTTTGAAGAAATTTTCATGTCCTCTTACACGCATATCTGACACACTACTCATTCTTCATTTTCAGATTGTTTACAAGATCATAAAGAGGTAATTCAACAGGTCAGTGTTAGATAAGAATTGCATGAAATAGTTCTATATTTTACAATTTCATATGATGTGATACAAATCACTGAACTTTCTGAAACCTAAGGGAATCATTTCCCCATTCATTGAAGATAACTCCTTAGCTGAGAATTGGAATAGAAACGTTGTATGATGACTCTGAGGCAGACTAGAGACCTGTATTCAGATCCCTCAGTCTGTCCCCTAAAAATCCATTTGAGGTTGCTGCAGGAGATGGTATGTGATAGCACAGTGCACAATAGAAACTTATCCTAGCAAGATTGCTTCTTTCTAGATTTATATCATCTTAAAACCTGAAACACAAGAGATATTGCTTACAATTTTTTTGTGGGTAGCTCTTCAGAGGCCATTTTCCTGTGTTTTTAAACTCAGTGGTACTCTGTAGGAGTGAAGTCCCTTCATTGAATTGCACATTGTATGAAAATGTTGCCCGTTATTTCTCCTGCATTTTGTTTTAAAATACACATTTGCCTTTCAAGCTAGAGATTGTCTGGGTCAGGCTTAAACTTGGATATAGGATTTCAGCAAGTGGAATTTAATGTTCAAAGCTGTTGGCACCAAAGTCTCATCTTTCAAGAGCTGCTTGTTGCAGAGTTTTATTTTCACATAATGGAGCTGATGCCAAATGAGTTGAATGGTGTTGACATGGATGAAAGAGGAGTTTTATTTGCTTTCAGAAAAACCCTAGAAACTAGTGCTAACCACTGAAACAGACCATTCTTTTCTTTGCTAAATACATAGGCAAATAATTTTTCGTATTTCTTGGTTCAAATATGTCTGTTTTCTTCCAGTTTTTTGATTCAACATTTTTTAATAATAATTTTAGAAAAATATAGTTTGAATTCAAAAGACTGAAGTGTCAATTTAAACTGAAAAGTAAAGAACAGAAAATCAAGGGAGGTCCTAGAAATCTGTGAGATTGACTTAAATGTTTCTTCTAAGTGTGACTATAGGTATACAACTGTGCTGAAGCCTGTGACCATTCATTTCTTGCTGCTCTCATGTTTGCTAGTCAAATTAAAGTTTGCTTGTGTTCTATTTATGCTTTCTGCTGCAGGGTAGCTTGAACTATATGCACTAAAAAAACTCCAAAATAATTTTGTCACCTTTAAATGTAAGTAATTTTTGGACAACTGATGTTTTTTTGAGTCAGGAGAGAGATGTTTGTTTTAGTATTTTTTTTTTTTTGTATTCTAACCTCTAAGCATACACTGGTGTTCACAGAATTCTTTCATCAGGTAAAGGACTAGAAGAGCATGTTTTTCTTACATAAAAGCCATGATTCAAATGTAATCAGAAATGCCAGTGCATGACACTGTTGGACAAATGCATTTAGATAATAGTGTGTAATAAAGCCCTAAGTTAAATACACCTGTAGGACTTCTACATTTTAAATAGAAATAGGAAAACAGTGAGTAAGAGCAAGTGAAAGATAGAAGAGACTCCACTACTATTCCCTGTACTGCCAAAGTCTGACCTTCACCTTTCACTTTAGAGGTCAAAGTTAATGCCTCTGCTGTAATAGGATGGAAACTGAGTCCTCAAGAGGTTAAGTGAATTATCCCACAGTCACAGAAAGATTGAAGAACAAACATACCTTGACTCTCATTGTGCTTTTTTGCTATTAGGAGACAAGTTATCTGTTCTCTGAGGAAATAATCTGTTCAGTTGCATCATCTGTTGAAGGGCTATGTGCATGCACACACACAGACATATGGTTCCTATAGAAGTAGATTGGCTTCTGTACTGCCTGGGTTTAGCTGATAAATAGTCACATGTACACACCACACTTTAGGTTTACCCTTTGAAACCCACCCCTGTGTGTGGGTACATTTATGATGCACTGAAATATGGAGGATTTTCTCATTAGGTCTGCTATTCCCCAACCACCTGGCAATGCCAGGAATCCATCCATGATCCTTAGGAGCAGTTGGCACACTGCATTAGCCTCCTAGCGGGCTGAGGCACGAAGCTCCCATGCAACACTTAACTGCTGGAACTCAGTCTGTTGAAAAGCTAAATGAATTTTGGCAAAGCAACAATAAAATCCACACAGCAATAACAATTTTGTAATTCAAAAGAGCCTGCAAACAGCCCTCAGTGTGGAGAGTGTATGAAGGACTAGGATAAACTGCTCTTTAATCTGCTAAGGAAAACATTGTCTGCCTTAGCTTAATGGTTGTTACCTGGTGAGTAATGGAACAACTTTTTCTCTTGTGAAATGAACTTACGGGCTGCCTTGTGCATAGTCACTTACTTGGAAAAGTAATCTGGTCTCAAGATGGGTGGCTTATTGTTTGCACAGGGTAGCAGTGTACCTGGTTACTTTGTCAGATTTAGTAGCAGGAGAAGATTTGGAGGTGTGATGCACTTTGTCTCTATCTGAATAGAACAGGGTTAGTGCCTTGGAGATTTTACCCAGCTCTAATAGTTTACTAGAGCACTCAGATGCTCTCTGTAAAGCTGCCATGGTAGCTATAATCCTGTCCTCTGTAGCAAGCTTGATGAGCAAGGGATTGATTGATTTAGCAAGAAAGGACCACAAGTATTGAGCTTTAATTGCATATCCTGGTTAGACGTGTGGAAACAGAAGGAGCATGGGAACTGCCATGAATACAAGATAGTTTTCAGATCTCCAAAGAGTTTAGGCTCAAAACTTTACTGAAAATCTGGCCCTATGCCCACGTAAGTCATGGCTGTTCAGAAATGTTCTATGAAAAAATTAATGGCTCTAGATGATGCCTGCAAAAATTATTTGCTTTTGTGAGAAACTCTCTTCTTCCTGACTAGGTCACATCCTTATCCACACTGGTTAGGGCATGCAGTCCAGTGGACAGAGGTGGCATACGGGTCTGCTGAGAAGAGCAATGCTGCACCACAAGTGGATGCAATTTAATGTTGAGCTGCTGGGAAATATATAGTTAAGAAAAACTGAACAATTTGCACTTTATAAAATGGCATTTCCTTAGTGTTCTGTTTTATCTGCTTTTCTGTTTGTTTCAAAATGTGAAGTATATCACATTGGTATAGTGTAATTTTTCTTATTCTAATGATGCTAATTTCCTATTTTCTTCTTTTGGAGTGATCATCCATAGAGATTTTAAGTATTTTTAATTGTCACTTTTGAGGTTCCACTGCTGCATATGTGTTATCTGTGTGTTGATATCTTTAATACCTGGATTAAAGGTGAGTCTGCCCCCTTCATTAGCAGACAACCTGTACATAAAACCTGTGAAATGCATGCCTAAGCACATCCCTAAACACTGCAATTTTTTGAATCAGAGTCATCAGATCTGTTTCTGTCATGAAGAAACTCTTTGCCACTGTCACATATGCTATTTACATGCAGTGTCTGGCATCCCTAAGAGCTCACTACCTGCTGTGCTGTTTTTCTACACCTGTGAAATACTTTCTAAAAACTTAGTGATTGATTGAATAGCCATAATTAGATTTAAAAAAAAAAAAAAAAAAACTTCCTTGTAGAATTGTGAAAGCCCAAGTTAGACTAATACAGCATATGGGACTCTTCCTGGGAGAGCACTATCTGCCACTGGGAACATAGGAGTAGAAAGGATTTCCAAACTCATTCATCAGATGGTTTCTCCCTCCCACTACTGCATGTTCTCACCATATGCATCCTCTCTGTGGGCTTATCACGCTGTTTCAAATTAATTCAGGGTGAGTTTGCCCCATCACCATTCCCCCTTTCCCTGCAACCATGTCCTAATGACAGGAGGCTGTGGACCCTCCACCCCGGAGTTGTTCAAGACCAGGCTGGATGGGCTCTGAGTATCCTGTTCTAGTGGAAAATGTCCCTGCCCATAGCAGAGGGGTTGTAACTGGGTGATCTTTAAGGTCCTGTCCAACCCAAACCATTCTATGATTCTGTGATGTTCTAGAAACTCACTTCTAAGTTTCCCTATCTGCAAACTAAAGACTTTGACTTCTTTCATAAAGATCTCTGAGTGGTACCGATCAAAGCTACTGTACAAGAGTTATGGCTGTGTTGCTACATAAATGCTCTTACTATGTATGTTTATATGCTTACAATATTTATTTTGCTCAGAAGAGCTAAAGTAGTAGATTATATCACTAATTCTAGCCCTTGCCGAGAGATGACTAAAAACATATACTTCAAAACAAGTATGTGAGTATTGTCACTGTCATCCATGGGATAATTTGCTTGGCACAATGAGCGATTTGAACATTAAGGCTTTCCTTGTGTCTTGTAAAAGTCCAAAAATAATTTTTCTTAATGTTTATTTTATTTATTGATATTTTTGGCACCTGCTTTTGTGTGCATGTGTGTTCTGTAACACAACATATATAGAGAAAGTCTCCAAGTGCAGAGCCCTAATGACATAATGTTTCTTTAGGAAAGAGCTGTGCTATATGTGGTGTCTTTATCATGCAATATGAGTTTATTATGGCAAGCCTGAATATTTATGAACTGCAGGAGTTTTAAGTGATCTATATATATTAAAAAAAAAATCAGACATAAAGCATTCCAAAGCTCAGTAGATTTTTGTTAATTTATAAGTCACACCTCAATCTTTTATGTTTTTCTTTTCAACTGTTTCTCATAAACAGTCTCTCAATTTCTTTAGTTGAAAGAAATTATAGAAGATTCACACTCTGGATTTCCTCAGTGCTAATAATTTTCTCTCCTATTTGTGAGGACTCCAGCAAGAGAAGAAATGGGTTTTGAGTCTATGATTTGTTTTGGTATTTTAACAGGAAAATAACTTGTAAATTCCATCACCTTTTCAAGCTCTAAATATTGGCTGGGGAATATGTGGCAGCAAAATTATCTGATTCTACTTACAATGTGGTTGCCTAAGGCAGCAAAATAGAGAAATCTGTATATAAAAGACTTAAATTATGGTTTCATACTCAGATTTTTAGGAAAGGATTGATCCATAAAGGCCCTTTAATAGACTCTTCCCTAAAATGTGCATTATAGTTCTTACATTTACATCTGCTTTTCTGTATATGGAACTCAAATCTTATGTTACACTACACTAACAATTATCAAAGCTGGCATATTTTTGTTTAAGATAGATTTACTGGGGCACTGTTGAAGTTAAGCTACTCCATAAAGAGGAGGTCTTTTAAAGGATAAATACAATTTTAATGGAATCTGTTTATTTGTTAGAAACTTGTTTGCACTAGTTGTTCATTAAACATTACAGTATAACTGTTTTGACGGACTTATTAAATAATAGCCTGGTCTATATTCTCCATGTTCATTGGATATCTTTTTCAGGTTTTGTGGATGTGCATTGGTTTGGTTTGTGTGGACTTTTTTTCTTCCGGACAAAGTTATCTCCAATTTTGTTAACTGTTCCTTTCACTTTATGACCAGATAGTTTTCCCATGGGATCAAGAGGGACATTTTCATCTGGTTGAAGCTGGCTAGCTATAGCTCATTTGGAAGCCAAAGTGCTTAGTCTTTGGTTGACCAGATGTGGCTAGCAGACTTTCCTCCTTAGGACCCTTCATCTGTTTCAAGGATCTGGCTCAGTGAGAGTCTTTGCCATGTGGGCTTTGACCCTAGGGGTCTCACTGGGTGACCATGAGTGAAATACAGACCGTGAGTGACTTGGAAACAGCTGCCAGTAGAGCGCTGACTTGGTTTAAATAGCCTGTGAATACCTAAAATGGAGGAATTGGTTTTCTACTCTGAATGGTTTTGCCCTAAGTCCACATAGAGCCGGGATGTCAGCTCTTCTCCTACACTGAGACTGGTTTAACACCACAGAGATGCTGTTGCTTTCTAGGTCAGCCTTTATGGGAGTTTTATATGAATTATGGAATAGTTTTGTGAGGCTGCAACTGTGATTACAGGTTTAATGATGCTTTAAACAAACAAAAATATAATGACTTTCATCAGTGTAAAACAGGAGCTTCCTGCAGGGAAACACCAATAAATGTGACTTCGCAGCAGGGTTACAGACCTGGCTGGCAGCCAGTAGTAATCGGCACAACACCCAGGCCTTGTATGTTAACCTAATTAGAGCCCAGTGCAAGCAGCAGCCAGACAGTTTGCTGTGAGGGATCACTGACAGTGTGGCAGAGAGTCCCTGCACTTAAAAGTTACCTACCTGATGCATGGCTTTAGGTAGTAAGAGGCTGGGACTTTCACAGGAGGATTAGCCTCGTGCTGTGACTCACAACAGTCTCACATTTGTTGGGGAAGCTCACCTGCATGTGACAGTGTTCATACAGCCCTGCAGGCACTCACCTCTCCTGTATTATCTCACTATAGATCCTTGCCTCTGTTGGGGTCTCTACAACAGATAATTTCATTTATGCTATCTGCAGCACTAATTCGGGTCCAAAAAGAGGAGCCTTAAATTGTGTTTGATGTTTTCTTTCTCCTTCTGAGAAAGTTCTGAGTAGTTCCAATAATGACCTTTGTTAAGATCATGTCTATGTTTATATTTCCAGTTTAAGTGTGCAACTTTCTCTCAGGTAATTGACTCATCAGTACCCTGCCTCCAGAGCCATCAAACTTGCAGACACAGGCCATATTCCCTAACTGTCCTTGTAAAAGACAGGGCAGCTAATGCCTGCTTCTGCCCCTCACAGGATTTGCACCTGCAGCACCTTGGCATAACATGTTCTGATGTTTCTTTTAGGGATTCGTGTCGTGTATGGAACGGTACCGAAGAGTTGGGCAGGAGCTGTATGCCTCTCTGTACAAGGACCACGTACAGGTAAAGGACGAATATTGGGCAACAGCTTTCTGTTGGACTACCCTGAGAAACTGAGCATTTTAAAAGTGAGATGAATATTGTGCCTAAAGAATTGCTGAGAGTTGATGGGTCAACACTCCTTTCCTGGCATTACTACTGAAGTGTGATACAGCATCATTCAGCAATCAAATGCCCCACTTTATTTTCAGGAGCCTTTTTTCCTTTGTTTAAATGAATTTTCCACTCTTCCAGTGGCAGAAATGGAAGTGAGGACTGACTTTTTTTTCCCCTCAGTAGCCAGTAAAACTTTTGAAATAGGTCTCAAGCTCACAGACAGTAAAACATCACAGGTTCAGGTTTGGCCATCAGAGACCAACAGACATTTGCCTCTTTGAAGTTTGCACCTCTTCGCTCCTTTAAATTAACATTTTAATGCTCCCCAACTCCTTGCACACAACACCTAAGCAGAAATAATTAAATGTATGCCTTGCTCAGAGGGAGCATAGTACATTTATATTTGAGACATTCAGACTGTTTTCAGTGAACATGATTGTTGCCATTTGTCACACACATTTGCCAGGAAAAACAATGGAATTAATATAAGCCTCTGTGATGTGGTTTTCCTGGCTCACTGCTTTTGAGTTGGAAATTTAATGAAAGCAGCCATTTTCAGTTTTGTGATGTGTTTGTATTTGTCACTGTATCGTCTAGTCAGACTATCACTAGTTTATCCCTAATAACATCTCCTGCAGCATGCTTCCAGTGGTCAGTTGGACTTGTTTGCTAGGTCTGCAGTGGTCCCATCTGGTGGGTTGGGTAGATCTCTCTGAATCACTGGGGCAGTGCCACTGGTGGCCGAGAGGAGGGAAGTGTCCAGAAGCCAGCACAAAGTGTTTCTGTCCCACAGATGCAGCAGTGTGCTTACAGCAAAGCTGCCAAAGACTGGATGATACTTGAGGAGCAACTTTTCCATGGAAGGGGCCCGTGGAGAGATGCTTCGTGTTCCTTAGAGCCACGATGGATTCTTGATTGTTTCGAGGGGCCTTCGCGAATGAGGAGGAGGATTCAATGCATGAACACCCGAAAGGCAACAACGCAAACGAAGAGTGAGGTAGAAAGCTTTAGAAAGCTTTTGCAGGAGGTGCCCAATTTCTGTAACAGTTGCTGGTGGCTTTAAAGAATTAGAGAAACATTAAGGTTGGAAAAGACCTTCAAAATGATAGAGTCCAACCTTTGATGAATACGTGCATCTCTTTCCTCTGGTTCTCGTCACCTGACTCCTCAGTATGCTGTTCCATGCATAGAGAACCCATTGAAGGGATCTGGTTTTGGGGGTAAGAAAGGCTGAAATGTATTTAACAGCAACAGAATGGATTTTCCTCTTTTTTTCTACAAAGTCTCCCCAGACAGGTGACAATATAACCTGTCCATACTTTTCTGCTAGTAGTATCTCAAGGATATAGTGCTTCCCAATGTATGCAGGGGAGTCTGGTTAGAAGGCTGCACTGCCCTCTTAGTCATATGCTTACAAGTACTGCTAGAAGTGGTGAATGGCCAAAAGGAAAAGTAGGGTGGTTTAAACTAAGATTGAACTGTGTATGTGGGGAATTTAGTACTGTTTCTCTAATGTCAAAATGCCAAATCCTATCAATGAAAGGCTGAAGCACTTTTATATCAGGTTCCTATATCTAAGGCGTTTTCAACTTTCATGTGCTGCTTGGATTCTGGCAGTTTTCTATAGACTGAGTAGTATGGTTTTTATCCTATAACTGGCCTTCATGCACAGTGGGTTTTGAAAAGATAATAGTTCTTTTGTTTAGTTGTTGACACTTGTTCCTTTGGGTTCCTTTCTGAGGATGCTTATTTGTTCCTTTCTAATGAGTTTATTTGAATTTCCAAGGCATTTATTTGCACTATAGTTCTAAAGCTGTAGTTTTCTCTGCCACCTAGGTTCTGACTTATGTTTACCTGTCTGCATGTTCCACTCTAGTCACACATGGTCTCTTTTCAGGTTCTCCTAGCAAACAGGAAGGAAACAACGTCTCCTACTGAAGTGAATCCAGGTAACCTTTTTAGAGCTTCATTGCATCATCAAGAAAGTAGACATAAACAGTCAAAGATAATTAGAATTAGTATAGGGAGTTCCAGGTCAGAATTCAATCCAGCAAAAAAAAAAAAAACTTAATGTTGATGCTCTGGGCTAAAATGTCACTGTAACACTGTAACTAGGACAAAACTGATGTAAATTTTATAGGTGATGTATTAGCTGTCTTCAGAATTTACTGCTCTGTTGTTGCCACCTGAAAGATCTGAGAAAAGCTATTTTGAAATGAAAGCTTGGGATCCTTTTGGGAACTTGAAAAGCTCCCGATTGCTTAAACTCAGAAGCAGTGAGGTTGGAAATATGTAGTGTTTTATGCTTTTTTACTGTGATAGGGGTCTAGCAAACATGTGAGTGGAGCTCATGGTTTTAGACTCTAAACAAGATGGAAGCTCTATGTAGTTCCTGCATGAAGTGGTTACGGTCAGCCTCAATAAGAAAACTGACTGTGCCTTTTCTATCTGTGTGCACTGCATGAGTGGGCAAAACTTGGGACACAGCTTGGGATAGACAAAAGTGGGTTGTCTCTCTTTGGGTTTTATTAAGATCCTGCTCAGTCCACCTCCCCAAAGTCCACATTAAATTTTTCCTACTTTCCTAATCTTCTGTGATTATAGGGACTTATTTTGAATTATGACTGACTGCATCTATCTGTCTTTGGTTCCCTGAAATAAGCATCCTTCTTCAGCAGTCACAGATTTTAATTTTCTTGCCTGTTTTTTGCACATAAACAATGCTATTTCCCAAGGTAGAATAGATTGAGTGAAAATCTAAATTGCAAATGTTTTTGGTGTCATCCAGCTGCCACTAAAACCACAACCTCTTTTATACTGATACAGGAGAGCTGATATTAAATGGAGCAGAGAGGGAGATGGATCAGAAGGGATTGGATTGTAACCAGCTAACATTCTTCCCAGCTCTACATGAAAGTTTCCATTCAGAAGACCTCTTGGAACTATGTGTGGAGAGACAAGTTATATTGCAGGAGTTTGCAGAGAGTGAAAAGGTAGGAAAGATGAACTAGAAAATTTTCTCTTGCAACATGGCATTTTAGAGGGTGAATTGGATGTGGAGGCCTATGTATTCCTTTCAGTTTGGGGTTCACAGGTGGATCCAGTCTACAATACACATCATTACTCTGTTTCCCTAGTGTGGAGGTGCCTTCCCCTGAAATCCCAGGGGGAGGGACCCTGCAGGGTACGGGTCTGCCTCGGTCCCTGCTCCCAAACCTGGTCCTGATTGGTTGGGTTTGGGTGCCCAGGGCCTGGGAGAAGAGAGCAGTCCAGCCTCTGTATGAACTCCTACACAGACTGTTCTTGAAGAGCAATTAACATTAATTTCTTGAAGTAAGAGAAAAAAATTTGGGCATAGAAACCAAGATATTCTCTTATGAGAATATGTCTGAATTTGCCTAAGACATGGCAAATTATGAGACTCTGAGAATTCCTATGCTGCTCCACAACCTTTACTCATGCTCAGAACAGTGTCTAGATCAAATTTATTTATTACCTCTATGGAAGAATTGCCAGTTTGTATAGGTTGCTAGTTCAGTGGTGTTTACATGTCTTCCTGAATACCAGACAATTCTTTCTTCCTCCCTTCACATGTTTTTCCTTTCTGTCTCCCCATGACTACTGGACAGTTTCTTCTCTCTAAGGCCACAGAAACTTTCCACGCTTCCTCTTTGATGCTTGCATCATGTGTTACCAAGTCATAACATTGATGTTCCTTCTTTGCTCTGGTACAGAACTGGATGCCCCTTCACCAAGGTTTCTTCCCAATATAAGGAAGAGGCAGGTTCAGGAACATTGTGTGAGGAGATGAGTTGCGGAGAAAGGAAGGGTGACTGTTAGGAATGTGGTAACTTTGATGTTGTCAATTTAATTGAGGCATAGACATGGCCTGACCTTTTGCAGTGTACCTGTTTTTTTTCAGGGGCATCACTCCCCCAGTGGCCCAGGAATTAACATCCCTTGGTGGAAGCCAAAAACTTTTAGTATTTAAACTCAGTCATTACAGTGCAGTGATAGTTGTACATAGATATAGAAATAGCTCTTTTATTTTAATATCTCAATACCATCACTAGATTTTCTTGATGCTTTGCCAGTGGCTGGGGGTCACACCCGTGTTCTCTAATATGACTTCCTCAGAGCTCTTGGTGCAATCTGTTTATGTAACAGAATTCATTTCTCTGCCCCTCCTCCTTTTGCCCCTTCCTCCACATATTCTCCCCAGCAGAAGGAGACAGGCATGAAAATGCGAGGCATGTTTTCCATGCACTGATCTCATTTTGAGCCTTCAGGCTGTCTGTCTCTTCTCCATGTAACTCTGCAGGAAGCCATCAGAAATGCCAGGCATGTTTTTTTCCAGCAGCAGTCACTGCCTCGCCAAGCTGACAGAAGTATTAACAAAAGCAGCGGGGGGTGACATTAGCTGTCCTGTGCTCACTTAGCGCACCGCGGTCCTGCCTTGCCAGTGGCTGCCTCCTGAGCTGTTTGCACTTTAAGCAGGCAACTGGAGCCACGTTATCTCCTGCACTGCACAGACAAGTCAGTGACTGTGCCTAGCATGTGCGAGGTTGTGTGTAACTGTGGGTGTGACTGTTGTATTTTTCCCTGGAGGGACCGTGCTAACACTACTCTAGAGCCTTCAGGAGTAGCTGGCTAATCCCCATAGTGTTTTTGAAAACTATATGGAGACTGTTTGCATCTTCACATATGGAGTTCTTTTGGAAATCTGGTTTTTGAACTTTAGAGCAGATACGCTTTTATTGCTGTTTGTTTAAATGCAACTGGAACATTTAGAAACAGCTCTTCTGAAAAATAAGGAAAAGAAAAAAACTTATGCCTTTAGCTTAATTCCCTTGCATATCTGAATGAACAGAGCCATCAAGAGATGTAGGGCTTTGGGCAATACCTTAGAAGGTAATTATTCAATTATTTTATGTCATGTTTGCTTCATTGATTAATGATTCCAGTAGCTTGTGAACTGGGTTTTGATCTGTTTTGGCAGAAAATGAAAGTTTTTATTTAATTTATGGTAATTTCAAGCTGCTTGGTGTTTCAATGCAAGACTGAAGGTACAAGACTTGCAGGTACAGCACTGTCCTGGTGGAGATTCTGTAGTACAACTCTGTAAGATCTTTGCTACTCATCAGCAATAAAAGTCGCACTCTTCAAATGAAAAAAATTTACTCAGCTCAAAGGCTCTTGTATTTCAAATAATGCAGATGTATTTAATAATAGTATAAATTTGAAGAAATAATATGAAATTAAAGAAAGGGATTGACTCTATAGACTATTTCTGGTTGGATAGTACAGAATATTCAGTTTGAGATTTGTGAAAGAGAGGTACATGCTCTTTCCTCCCCACCAAGGTCTGCTAATGTGCCCTGGTCCAGACTTAAGCAGAATGGCAAAGTGTTTATTTGTGCCAAACCATATTAGTGATCATGAGCAGGCCTCCTTCATGATCCACATGCCTCCTAAAAACAGACGTTTTTAGGAACGCCTGGATTTGAGGTGGATTTCTTGGAAGTCTGGATCTCAACTTTGTGTCTGTGGAGCTGCTTTATGCAACTGCCTGATGTTTCAATATTCAGTTACCTTCCTTGTGGGAAGAAGAAATCTTTTTCCTATTTAATTACTTCAGGAAACCATGTGGTTTGCTAATGTGAGCAGATTTCCCCAGTATTCTCAGTGCAAGCCTACATGTCTCTAACCACGTAATGGCAGGCACTCCAGTTCAGAGTTCTGTGGTTGGCATTTCCCTGCAGAGACAGGCATTCCTGTGGGAGAGGTGATGAAAAAATGCTGCCTTCCTTTTAGAAATCATTTAGAGGGGAAAGAGATTGAAGAGATTTTCATGAAAAAATATCCACAGAAATCTCCCAGGGCTGTTTTGTTTTTTTTTTTCCTTAAACCTAGATTGAAGAAAAAAACCTTTTGTGCCCACTAAGTGATTTCAAAATGAAGCACCCCATTTGTTGGTAAAATAATGGGTTTTCAGTAGAAGTATTTAAACGTGGAAATTTTATTTCGTTTACTTATGAATTTAATATTTATGTTATCCTGATGTCAAACACTAAAAGCTTGTGAAGCAGTGCAGGTCTCTTTCAGCTGACCTGAGCTAGACTGTGTATATTTTGGGATGGCAAGGAAGGTTGTAGATTTGACTCCAGAAACAGTGAGGTTAGGAACAAAGGGCAAAGAGCAAAGGAGAGCCGTACTTACCCTACCATTGATCATGTAGACTTTACATGATCTAGTAAAACCAAAGCTATTTCTGGGTCAATTTTGCCTGCCCCAGAAAATAATACAGCTCCCTAGTTCTTACAAAGCTTGGTAGAGGTAAGATCATTAAGATCTTAAGAGACAAACAGACTATGATACTTCTCATACCTGTCAATCTGTTCTTTTAAGAGCCCTGCCTTACATTTCTGAATCAGGAAACTTCTCCTGTTATGTAAATACTCTCTAATCCCTTTGTATGTAGCCTACTGGTCCTTGCAGCTTCAGATGGACTCAGTTTGCAAAATTTTGCACTCATTTCTGGATTGTATGCAATTCAGGGTTGTGTTAATTTACAGGGGGAGCTCAGCAGTGCAATTTTCTTAGCATGTAAGATAGCAGTGTTTTTAAGCTTTTGGGAGGAAGATTTTTGAGGCTGGGCTAATAGATGAGTAGCTACTGCCTCCTCCCCTAGGAACAGAGGAGGTTCTGGTTGAAAGTTCTGGTTAAAACTGGGCACAACGCTGAGTTGACCTTGATCCTCCCAGCTGACTCTGCTAACCAGTGGACTGCTTTTGGAGCTGAGTATATTAGAATATTTTATGAGCAGACAAAAATAACACATTCATGCTTCTAAATGTAAGAGAAATTCTTTGCAATGAACTACTGCTTGATTTAAAACCAGAACTTGCAGTTTTCCTGCAGGCCACATGATTTTCCAGTCCCTATATTGGTTTATTTACTTTCTGTGCCATCTCTTAGCCATAGAAAATGTTCCAGAAAAAAAGGCTTTCTTTTCTTTATCAAAACTGGTCAGTTCCCAAGCAGACTTTCTATGAACTGGCACATATGATAAACAAAATACTGTGTTGAAAAATTCCCCATGTTTTTAAATTGTGTTTTAGAAATTCCTCTACAAGAAATTAATTCTTAGGATGTGAAGGCAAATTTTAAAAAATATTCTAGTATGTTTATCTAAATCTTTAAGACAATTAGATTGACAGATTTATATATTCTGATTGGACCTTTGTAAGTCATATTGTGATTTTTGTGGCTTTGTTCCCATGAACCTGCTCATCAATATGGCACAAACATTGTTTTTTGGTACAAATATATGTTCTTCTGCATCACTGGGTCTGGCTCCCTGCTGCCCCTATCACCTGTGTTACCAGCTCCTGGCCTTACTATGCTTGCCCCCATACTAGGTGACATTCAAGTGCTCCGTGGCAGTTGTGCAGGGTCATACAGCACTGGAAGGGGTGCTGCTCTTTGGCAGAGAGCACTTCTACATCTGCGAGTGCTTTGTGCTATCCCCTCTGGAGGAAGTCTACTGTACTCGTCACTGCTTGTCCAGGTGAGTCATTCTTCCCTTTCTTCCAGAGATCTGCTTGGTCAACTCCAGTACTGGCACATGGATGCCTTCAATTTGCACAGATTTTGAGGGCATTTCAGGCAGAATAACAGCACAGCAAGAACTTTTCCATCCTTTCCATTTGTTCAAAAAACTGTTTAACATAACTAACAGAGGTGCTTGTTCACAGGCTTTGGAGGTGCCATGAGAACACCCATCTTCAACAGATGGAGGCAGTAGACAGTCTCACATACATTGCTGGTTTTCAGTTATGTTACAGTGTTGTTAAAGTTTCTTTCTGAGTAACTCACATCTTTTATTCATATGCAACAGTTAGTACAAGACCCTTTAGCTTCACTGTCTCATAAGTTTTTTGTTTGTTTCTCCAAGACAGAATCGTAATTAATATTTGGCACATTGCTATCATCTCTGGCTCATGATTTATTGAAAGCAATCAATATTGAAAATGAGTCTGTTAGACCAAGCTCTTTGTGCATACTGTGTGTTCATTTGCAAAACCCAGTGGGACAGTGAGTAGCTCAGCATTTTTACTCCCTGTCTGCTCTGCATCCAAACCTTACCAAGTCTAATATCAGTCATTCTGATCAGGTGACTTAAGGATCGTTTAGACTGGATCTGATAAAAGCTTAGGTTGATTTTCTAAGGGATTTTCTGTGGGCTAGACTGTAGATAGCAATTTCAATGCATATACACAACTAAAATAATAATTAATTGCTTAATTACTAATTCCAAGTAATTGCTGTTTACAATAGCTGTATGTCCATATGATGTTTACCCTTGACTTGGGCTTTCAGGTTCTCCCCACAAGTTTCTTCCCTTGCTGATTCTCAGACAATGTGTGCAAAACATTGCTGTCTGCCTATTTGTATGCACTAAAATAACTCCAAACCTACCCTTAGCCTTCACAGGCTCTTTATTTGGTTAACTAGTAGAAAATCTGCCTTTAGTATTTAGCTTTGTTTTCAGTTTATATATGCCCCAGTTGATCTTGATATCTCCTGGTATTGTTGTTTTTCCTTAGGGGAGGATATGCATGTTCAAGAGGGTTCTCCAGATCTTTTTTGTTTCAAATTAATTTTTTTTTATTTATTTTTCTCCTCCAGAATCAGTGATCCATTTATTTTCAATTTATGTCATAAAGATCACGCTGTGGGAGACCAGATGTGTTCCCGTTATTCGTATCATGATATCAAAGAGATTCATCTGATGCGCTTTCTCCTGCAGGTAGGAATCAACATGCTCAGTCATTGGGGGAAAGCTGCAACAGCAGCAATGACATGTGACTGAAAACTGCTTGCTCAGTTTTCACTAAGACTGCTGATATTTGTTTGCTTGGGTATGAAAATGCTTTTGGTCTCGTCATTGCTTCATTAGCCTTTGCTATTACAAACTCCTTTCTATACTCACCAGTGTTTAAACACCCTGACTGGAGTGGCTGGCTTATTAATTGTTGGGCTAATAGTGATGCTCACACGACGTGTTTGAAAATTAAACTTGAAGTTAATTTTCTTTATTTTTATGGAAGCTACCAGAAAGTGGCTGGCTTTCAGTAATACTCAGCTCCCAAAGACTGCAGTAGTTATGGCATCAGTGTGCTATGGGTTACTCACACACTTATCCTGGGCCTCTTGGAGTAACATTCAAGTTGTGCATGTGGTTCAATAAAAGAACCATAAGCCAAAACAGAAGATTATGTGCCTATAGCTGCAATACCCAGGAGCTACTCCTCACCAGGGTCCTTGGTACCCTTTCAGTTTTGTCTCGCTTAGCTGAATCTGTGAGGAGAATCACAGAAGAGTTGTAACTAAAACTTCTTGCAACACCAGAGCTTGCACTTGCTTTAGAGGGTTTTCGTACAGTCTAAGGATTAATTCAAAGATTTGACCAAAATATGGAATTTTGAAGCAGCTATAACTAGTTATTTGTTACTTTGAATACATTTTTTGGAAGGTTGAGATTCAGCAGGGAACTAAGAAATAATTTAGAAAATTTAGAAGCTGGAGAAAATAGGGCTGATAATTGTCTTATATAATGTAGTATGGTACTCATCCGTGAGTCAGCCCTGTTTTATTTTATATTTAATTATATATGCAAACTGGGTAATTTTGGTGGGTGACACTCGCTTTGGGATACAGCATATTGCAGTGGTTAGGTCACTCACCAAGCATGTACAGGAATGGTAAGTCATGCTTTGAGTAACTGTACAAAGCTTATTTTCTTAGATCACTGGTGATCAGCCTGAGTAGCAGAACTGTCACCTTTTCTGTTCGGGGGATAGCATCAAAGTTGCCAGTGGAAGACTTCCAACTACTCCTATATTCACACTTGTGTATGCCATGGAATTTTTTAAACCTGAAAAATTGAAGTGTTTAGTGTGACCCAATGTGAAAAGTGGAGATGTGTAGAAACAGGGTTTGGATGGGCCTGGGGCAGAGCTTGCTGGTTGAGGGGTTTTCTAGATTGGGGGTTCTGTTGTTGTTCCAGGGTTGTTTTGTTCAGTTAATGAACTGAATACTCGGGTATCTGTATCAGGCTTGTGCTGGGACTCTATGCCACAAACTTTGAAAATATATTGTGGAAAAGAGGAAACCTGATTCCTTGTGCTTTCCCTGAAGGACAGGTAGATCAGTTGTTTAGTCAGTGACCATGCCTCAGCTGGTCTCCTCTTGTCCCTGCACATAGCCCAGCCCAGAGCAAAGCACTGGCCCCATTCTGTAATGGCAAGACTTGAGCAGACCTCATTTGGAAACCTGAGCTTCAGAGCAAATGCTGCAAGCTGTTTATTGTCATAGCTGCTCTCATATTACATTTATGCTTTATATTTTATCTATGAATCATGTATGGGCCACCTGCCATCATAGCATTTCTCTAGGTTTATATTGCACCTGCCACATTTGGATTGGAACTCATGTCTGTGTTCCCAGACACTACATGTTATTTATAGTTTTACTTGAAAGACTTGGGGTGAAAACGGACTACTCACTAAGTAAATAATAGGATCATAGTCAAATGCCCAGCATAACAATGTGTGGAGACATTCTGGGGAGGTGAAAAGGGAGTGAAGTTTTCTTTCAACTTTAATTCTTCAAGTTTTGGTGAGAAATGTCATAAACTCCCCTTCCTCCTTTGCTGCTTCTAGTCAGGAGAAATTATTTTGGTAGTTTTGTTGAGCTCTGTCTTAATTTAGAAAGCAGATGCTCTCTAAAATAAATTCTTATTTAGAATCCCCTCTTTGTGTCATCTTTATCACCTAGTTGGAAGTTAATGCTACTGTTGTCTTATTAATCACCCTGAGATTTCACGATAAAAATGTTTCAGAAGCAGCAGGAAAAGGTGAGTGATGGAACCAATATCTGGAGTTTGGTTTGGCTTCAAAGAAGAGTTTGGACTCCTAGTCACCCAGTAGGACCATTCCTACTGTTGGAGAAATTTAGAATGTTAGATGAATTTTGTTTTACTTCTGCATATTTGTCAAAAAAGTCAAGGTCGTGTTTTTAAAGCCCTGAAGAATTTGACAGGCCTTGATGGACCCTTGCAGCACTAGGCTTTGCTCTGTGGCTCCTCACACTGTAAATTATTTACCTTTCCAGGAGATCGCCTTGGAAATATTCTTCAAAAATGGTTACTCCAGATTTCTTGTCTTCCATGACAGTGACCGAAGTAAGATATTTAAAAGGTAATGACTAGTTCATAATGACATGGGAATGCTCCTGGTGATGCTTCTTGTATACCACTCCTATTTATCCTGGTATCACGTGTCTGTGTTGTGCTGCCACAGGAACCTTATTTTCCATTTTTTCCTTGAGCTTTAATGGGCTACACTTTAGCTATGAAATTTTCTTTTTCTGACCTGTGAAATTTTTAAGCATTATATAGCCATTGACTTATCAAGGGATCTAATGTGTAGGACTTTTCTAGCACCTAGTGGTGTGTTGTGTGTCCCTGCATCCCAGGAAATTTTGACTGTAGCTGTTTTCCTTCTTCCCACTGAGATGAGAGCCACTTCCACCTCACCTCACTGTACTGGGTGAAAGAAGGTTTCTTCCTGCTGTCTTCCAACCCACATAGATTCTTTAAGAATAACATATTTTTGTATCTCCAGCTTTATCTTTGTAGAGTTAACTTTTAACAATAGCATTTTAAAAAAGATTTGCCTCATGTTTAATGGAACTTGAATGTAAGACTATGAAGTGATTAATCTGCACTTTGCTGTCTTGTTTTTGTGTACTGCAGTTCTGGCTGTTATATCAGGATTACATTCACTGGCCTTTACACAAGAAAATCCACTTTAATATTAGTGCTTCCTGTAGTAAATTCTGCAGCCTGAACTAAGCATTGGTACTATTAATTTCTAAAGAATCATAGCAATTCCTTCTACTCCTGAAATCTCAGAACAGTTCCTATTCCAGTATTGCATTAAGAATTCAGTGCAGATTTATCTGTTCTTCCTTTCCAAGCTGGCTGCACAGTATGGCTACTTAAGAGTTACCAGGATCTGCCCCAGAGCCCGCCCCTATCTTTGCTGTCTTTGGGTTCTGACAAGTATCTCTTGGCGGAATCTTTCAAAGGCAGTTCAAGACAAGGTTTCGATCCTCAGCTGAAGGTCACCAAACTTATATATTTCAAGGGTATAGTTTGTCTGATATCATAAACCCACAGCAAATGTAAATATAAATGGCTGAGATGAGGGTTGATGTTCTTTCTGCCATTTTTGCTAAATAAATATCTGAGTGAGTTCTTATTCTCTGACTTTAATAGTACCTTAAATCAAAAGTCCATAACCCTATATATAAATTCAAAGTCTATTGGGGAAAGAAAATGCTTTTATCCGGCCCATAGCAACTCCTTTATAGTAGATGTATGCTTTTGCCTGTTGTCTTGCAGCTTTGTTCCAAGTTAGAGTCTCAGGGAAATGCTGCGGCTTCCTGAAGAAAGTCTTGATGCTATAGCATTTTTATAGATATGTAATATAATAACCATTTGAATAATTGTAATGTGACCTTTCATATCTCCTTTAGATTTTGCTCTTTCCAACCTGCTTTGAAGTCGAAGGGTATAACAGAAGAATCCCTAAATATAAGGTAAAAACACAGGAAACCTTGGATAACTGCACCAAGTGCAAACATGTGAATTAGTTGCACCTTAAAAAAAGCATATAGAAACACACCTATTTATGTCCTCCCTTTTAAAGATTCAGAGATGTTGCCAGAACTTCAAAAAGCATTCTAGCATACATCAACACAGCATAAAGATGAGTATTGAAAAGCTGACTGTGCAGAGATGATTAATAATTATCTCCTTAATATCACTTTATTAGTAAACTCTACACAGATGGTTACTGTAGGAAGAGACAGTGAGGTGAGGACAGAACTAATCCATAATGCTTTTGCATAAAAACCTCTTCATTGTTTGCTTAGGGTGGACAGTGAGAGATGTACACATGGATGTTTTGGCATGTTGTATTAGCTGCACTCTGGAGATCTTAATATGTCCCTCAGATTTACCATTGCAGGAAAAAAGTTTTCTGCTAGTGGGAGGTGCTTGAGAGAATGTTTCATGCATGCCATGAGTTACTGTAACTTTTCTCAATTTGGATATCTGGGGAGCACAGCCCTAATTGTCTAATTGGTGTCCTCTGAAATGATTGCTGAGGCCAGAATTCTATTGAGACCTGAGGTGCACATTGCCCCTGAACTGCTGTAGCCTGTGTCAGCTGTACCCATTTTAATTTTCAGTCTGCCTGTTGCAGATCATCACCTAGCTTGTAAGTGAGCATTTGCACCCCTGAGCACCAGTCATCAACTGGTTAAAAGTATCCGTGCAGTATGGAACCAGCTCTGGCTAGAGCCTAACCTGTGCCAGAGGTGATGGCTGACTGTGGAGCATGATGTTAGTTCTCTGTAAACAATAACTCACCCTAGGATTTCCTTTCCCCCTGTTTGCTGGAGCTCAGTAGGTGTGAATGTCTTGAGAAAAGATGTATTATAGCATCAAGAAATGTGAGCATTAACTGGGCTGGTGGTCATTGGGAGAAACACTTGATTCATGTTTAATCTGAGAATTTGAGACTGAGGCTGCATGCCTAGGTCTAAAGTAGCCTGTCCTGAATGCCAGTAAGGCTCTGCCTTCAGTTTTACTCCACTGGCTGAGAGAAGCCCCTGTGCAGCTTATTCACTCTGAGAACATAAAGAGACTTTGGCGGGACCATGTTAGAGCATGAACTGAAATAAATAAATGTAATATAGTACCATTGCCTAAGTACTGAAGCCAGAAAACTTGTGCTTAGAGAAAATTACCTCAATTGGTGTGCTTCCCTTTACCAAGCTCAGAACTAACAGACTGAGGACTCGATCAGTTTACTTTTCCCTTGTCTGAGTTGTGGAGCTGCTTCAGAGTTAGAAAATTTCTCAAAGTAGCACTTGAGAACTCCTTCCCCATCTAGGAGGACAATGGCCAACTATCACTGCATTCCAGCTTTTCCTGCCATACCTGAGACAAGGAAACAGACTAAATTCTTTGCCCAGACACACTATTAATAACTGCACAGTTGAAGCATGGAAAGAAGAAATTACTAGTTTGCTATATCATCTGACATTTTGGTAATAGAATTTCTGGTAAATCCCTTATCAGTTTTTCCACCTAGTCCATAGGAAATACACAAGTTCTGATTCCCAGGCTCTACTGTAGTCATTTAAAAACTGAAGTGCTCCTGGCACTTTATTCTTCATTCAAATATACTTAAATGTTTGCTATCACCATGGGTTATTACAGCCACTGCCAGCCCTTCTCATGTCATGCTTGAGTGCTTTTATTATCTGCTCGTTGCTTGTCCCTGTGTATTGGTGTTTGCAGGATGTCAGCACTCTCTGCCCTAAGGATGTAATTTGAGCAAGTGAATGTGTGTGCTCAGGTGCACATGTGCATACATACATGTCAACAGAAAGCTAAAAGTGCTATGGGGGTATCAGACCTGACTTCATCAATTCACGAGCTGATTCTTGGTTCATGGAAGACAGTGACTCTTCTTCTCTTAATCACTTTATTCACTGCTTAAGTGGTAAGCCTGGGACCCTTATAAAGAGAACTGGGACCCTTATAAAGAGAAATATTTTTCCTACCTGTTCTCCCTTCTACATCTTTCTTGGAGAGACACTCAGAGGCGGAGAAAACACTATGAATATGGGATGCCATGCTGATCATGTTGTGCAACTTGGAGATTGCTGCGCCTAGCTATAGCACTCAAAATCCCAAAGAACTTGCAGAATCTGGCCCCTTGATGGCAACCAGGATCGCTGGTTGTCTCTCTCTAAGCACAGTGTTTGCACTGCTTACTTAGTCCTCAGCACACTTCTGTTTGCTGCCTCTGCTGAATTAGCAGGCTCGCTGTTCCTACACTGTTTGAGACTCCGGGACCTTGGTGGCAGCCACCAGCAGCAGAAGGTTCCCAGGTCTGTGCCTTTTCCTCCAAATGGTATTTACTGAGACTGGTTCAACTGTGTCTTGCCCCATAAAAATGAACAGAATTAATATCTGGGGCTTAGTGGTGGGAATGGATTTACTAGAAAAACTTATTTTTTTAAAAGATCTCTTCACTGAACACTGCACACGCAAAAGACCCCAAAAAAACAAAACATGGAGAACATGTTGTAGGGAGAGGCCCAGATGGAAATAGTCTTTTCTAAATATATGTGTAGTTTAGTTGTTCTGGTTTTCATTTCAGAGACTACAGAGATCTGCTTCTAAAATGAAGTCCATCTTTAATGAAGCAGAACTGCAGGAAAATGGAAGTGTAGGGAGGCCAGCTTTTTCTTAGCTTGGGCTGGACTTCATGGAACACAGTCTGTTGAGCGCCTATATTTCAAGTGTATCTTGAGTGTATGTTTCAAGGGTTGGTGTCTTTCATTCTCCATTCTTCTTGGTTATCTCTTGCAGAGGAATTGGGTGTAATGAGTGAAGGGAAACTTGGCTTATTTGAGGGATCAGGTGTCATGTCGTTTAACTTCTGCAGCTCTTCCCTCTCAGCCTGACATTTCTGCAGGCAGGAACTGCACAGGTCTTTCTTTTCTACTAAGCAAAGTGATTCTATGCGTTTGATGGTGTCAATTGGCTCTTCTTCCTCTGCAAATTCTGGTAAAGGGTTTCTCTTTACGTTCAGTTTCTTAAGCTTGGGGAGTTTTTTTACACTCTTCGGGATGATGGTCAAGGCATTGTCAAAGAGACCCAGCTCAGTAAGTTCGCTTAGCCTCCCAAGAGTGGTGGGAATAGTCTCAAGACAGTTCAAGCCAAGGTTGAGAGTGCGCAAATTCCTGAGAAGGGTCAACTCTTCTGGTAGATGTTTCAACTTGTTGTTGCATAAATTCAGGTAGGTAAGGTTGTGAAGTGTGCCTATTGCTGCAGGCAGCTCATCAAGCTGGTTACTATGCAGGTCCAGCCACCTCAGATTCTGGAACTTCTCAATGATGTTTGGAATCTTTTTTAACATGTTTCTGCTCAAATCAAGTTCCTCCACATCGGCCAACTCCAGAATGCACTCAGGGAAGGTGGCAATGCCCATTTTGCTTAAGTCAAGACGGCGCCTTCCATTAAGAGCTACCCGGACTGCATTTTTGGCCACTTTGAAGGTGATCCTTTTCCCTCGTGGCTCTTTTCCCTTGGGCGGCATCTCTGCTGACAGACAGACTCTGTGGATAAAATGTGAGAACTGCAATAAAACCTTTGAAAGCCATGGCTGTTAATCACAGTTATAAGTTAATATTACTGCTAGACTCTTCAGAAGTTTTTTTGTTTTGCAGTCAGAACTTTTCAACTGCAAAGCTGCAAGTCTGAAAATTCTTCCTGAAAGTATTTTGAGTAGGTGAAATGCTAATAATTTACAATATTATTTCATTGAAGTGTAACAGCTACAGTACAAGGTGAAATTACAAGTGGGAGACATTTGCTCTTTCATTCCTAAAAACTGATTTGAGCTTAGGATATAATGCAACTGAATTAAATATTTTATTATCCATCAGCTGGCTGAGGAGTAGTAGGAGTTGTGGATGTCAATGCAGTCCTTAGAGACTGCATTAAAAGAAGCTACCCAAAATTGTTTCATTACACCAGATCAACAGTTGCCATCTTTACAGACTTGGTATTTGCTAACATGTTGGTTAAATTTCCTTGTGTAATGGACTTGAGATTTTGGCTCTGGTTGTCACTGAAAGATTAAATGTTTAAAGGAAATTATTAAGAATTTTGTTTTGACCAGGAACATGGTGGGCTCCCAGACTTGCCAGAACTGTTGGCAATTCCTGTATCACCTACAGGGCAAACTTCAACAGGGATTGGTGTCAGTGTTGCTCAATGACATGTTAAACTGAGCCTTGCTAACTGTCTTCTCCTCTGGATACTCTAACCTTGTTATTTTATTCATGCTGTGGGATAGAGGGTCTCCCACTGCAAAGGTGCCCTGCCCTCAGAAAAATGCAAGTAGGTGTAGTAGTCAGACTTGACTCATACTGATTGTGAGCATGTGTTACATGCTTCCTGGAGGTGAGGCCTGTGAAAGTATAGTCCACTTATTCTCAGGTTTGGTGAACTCTTTCTAATCAAAGGTCATCATACACAGCTGCTAATTATGACTAGTGGCAAAGGAAATAGGCTGATTCCCTGGAAATGGATGACAATGTCCTTCTCAGTGCGGGTTCAGAGAGGAGCACGGGTTACAGCTGAGTAATCTCAGGTCTGGGTGCTCTGGCATTTAATTGTGAAGAGTCAAATTGCAGCTTTGATGAATGATTGTTTAGGACAAAATACGAATTTGTCTACAATACATGTTCATTAAAAACCCTTCAGGCTTTTTGGCTACTCATTAATCATGTGTGAATACTTGAAGGGGAAGCTCAAGTCACAACTGAGGCATTTCAGCTTCTTTTCAATTACATGTCATAGCCCAAAATAATGCAAAAGCATTAACTCAGCGACCACCCACTCTCCCAAGAGCTCTGTAATGAGGCAGATGCTTCAGAAAATACTGGAAGCGGTGCAGTGGATTCAATCTTGCCCTGGGGGCATGTTCCAAAATAGGGTTTTGTTGTTTTGTATGAAAATATTTAAACACAGTTAAATCTTTCTGTGTGTCACTCCCATGTTTGTCTCTCATGAGTACTTACAGGACCGTATTACCAAGGGACAATGTTGATGCTATTCTATCTATATGTTGACTGGTAACTGAAGCAAAGTGCAAGAAAGTACTCTTTCCACATTTGTTGATTTTAGCATAAACGATTTCCTCAGGAGTGAGTAGAAAGTTCTGGAGATCAAAACAGCAGGGTTTTCTAATCACAGCTCACTCATTTTAATGACTTTATGCAATATCCTTATTGGCAATTCTGTGAAGATGAAGTTGAGCAGCATGGGGAGTGCTGGGGCCCCACTGCTGGTCCTTTCTGGTGCACAGAAGTGGGGTGACTACCATGCTTCAGAAAAGAGATCTATAGGGGAGCTTTCTTACGTGTTGGCAGGATGGAAAGAGACTTTCTGCTTCCTGTAATTGACATGAACCAGGTGACCTTTGGGTCCAACTTTTTCTTTGTTTGAATTTTGTGTTGGACGAGTTAACAGAGACATTCAGTGCTTTTTGATAAGTGAAGCTTTTCAACCAAGCTTCTATACCTTTTAAAAAATGAATGGGACCCTCAAGGAGAAATATGTATTTTTTTCCTAATTTCTATATTATAATTTCTTTTAAAATACTTTTTAAAAACATGTTTAAAACTCAGAAAATATTTTATTCAGTTCCTATTAATTTTTTTGTATTACTTTTCATTTAAATTCCAAGAGGAAAGCATTGAACCAAAACAGTTTCCTTCTTTATTTTAAAAAATACCATCTCGGCAAAGAATCATTGGGTTTTGCTGCTGTTCTGGTAACTGTTTCCCAGTGCCGGGGTCCCTCTGCGCTGTGCGTGCCTGGCAGCACTAGAGGGAGCCTGGCGTACAAGGTTGAGGTGCTGGAGGCTTGGCCGGACTAATGCTGCAGCTGAGCCTGCCAGGTTTGCATATTTCTCTGTCGGTAACCCCTTCCAACCTGTTAGAAAATTTGAACCTGGACCTTTCAGGTTTTTAAGAATTCCAAACAAACAGATCAGTGTGATTTTTATGAAGACAGATCTCTTTGTGTGATGCACTGCATAATGTCCCGACTCCAAAGAAGTTTCTTCTGTCTGCTTCTTTAGTTGGATTTTTTTAAAATCCAGCTGTGAACCTCTCAGATGCACTGGTCAAGTACCTAGGGAGTGCTCACTCTAAGTGCTATTTAGTTTGAGTTAAAAGTTGGAGCCACTTTTCAAGCTTGGAAAACTATGATTTGCAATTCTAAAAATAGGGATTAGTACTAAAGGACTGCAGAAACATTTTAGTGGACTGAACAACTTGAAGGGGATGAATAGCTTGCCTGCCTCTGCATGCTTGGAAACTAATTATCAGTGTTTTACAGGGCTGCAGCTGGGGATAATGGAGCTTACTTAGCCACGTCTCATTGTCTGTGTAAGAGGGCCTCAGTTCTGTAGCCACTGATATTAAAAATTCAGGAATCACAAGAGCCCTCCTTGCTTAAATGTTAATTATGGCTGCTCAATCTTAGGCTCACTGTGCATCTCCTGGAATGGCAGAGGGAGAGGTATGTGTGCTGCCCTACCACCTAAGAAATGATGAGGCTTTCCACCTGTTTTCTCTAAACCTGCACCCCACTGCTAGGTTTGTCCCCTGAGTTGTTGACAAGACTTTTGCTGTGGTGGAGAGTGATGTGTTTCTGTGATAAGGTCTCACTAAAACAGATCTTGGCTAGAAAACCCTTTCCTTTTCTATCCACATTTGGTAGAATCTTTAGCCTGGATGGAGTTTTGAAAGCCCAAAGCTTTAGGAATGTTTAATAGGCTCAGAGTTTGCAAGTTGACCTGATACAGAAATTAACTGAAAATATGTGTCAAGGGCATCCTGGTATCTGGGGGGCTCAGTGTTGCTGGGAGCTGCACAGAAGGAACAGACCCCTGAGCGTCAGTACTGTCAGTGTCTCTCTGAGGCAAGGAAGGATTTGGGGATTATTCCTTATTTGCATTTAAGCCCTTGCACAGGGGTCAGTCATGACCCATTGTATCTTAAGCCTGCCCTAAGAAGGACATCTAATCCTAAAAGACTGCACCTTTGGACCCTGAACATTTCTTCTTCCTTTCCCAGCACAGGTGAGAACAGAACTGGCCTTCTGCCTGTAGCACTGCCTGGTGTTTCAGCACCTCCTTCTCTGTGGTTCTACCTGCGCAGAACCATCTTGAGCCCATCTTGAACTACTCTGTGAGAAACTTCCTCTGTCTGTCCTCTTGGAATTCTGCATGCTGCAGAACAGGCAGGGCAAGCCCAGTGGACCTGTGCAGTCCCCGCACCTCTCTGGTGACAGGAAGGCTGTGAGGTGGCATGTGCTAATTCACCTGTGGAATAGGTGGTACTATCATCTATAGTGAATTACTTGCAGAGCTTAAAACCAGCACTCGTCCAGCAAATGATTTGGCATGAAGCCAAGCAGTTCTGCTTCCCTGCTTACAAGCCTGTTACCATTTCTTGTTGGATACGATCTGTTGTGGAAGAGATTCATTTCACTGACTGTCTTAAATGCAGTCTCTTGCTAACAGGCAGGTTTGGACTAAATTCCCCCATGAGTATGTAGTTTGAGAGAAGCTTCCTTCCTTAATTCTCTTACTTTTCCAAGCGACTTCAGGGCCACCATGCTATCACAGTGCAAGGTCACTTGCAAAACCAAGGACCACCAAGAACAGGCAAAAATATTGTTTAATCTTAACAATTCTGCCAGGCTGCCCCCCTGCATACGATCTTACCGGCTAGCAGCTAGAAGGTTACTAGAGGGCGACGTGCGGATGCCACAAGCTGCTCTGTTTTTCTCAGTAGTGTGGGCTGAGCGTGCGTAGTCTGTTACTGGGCAGTTGTCCTCTGTCTGCTCTTCTTTGAATAATGAATTAGTCTTTCAGTCTGTTAATAGACCTATGAGCAGGAAGCACAGGAGAGTTTCCTTTCCACAGTGCTGTGAATTCTGAGTTGTACTTCCTTGACAGAAAATGGCAGCTCTTCAAGAAGCTCGGGTGAGCATGCCAGTGCAGAGTGGCAAAAGAGTTTCCCCAACTCCAGGGTCCTACTATTCAGTGCTCCCTCTGCAGCTTATGAAACCTGTGTTACTAAGCAACAGGAGTGCTACACAGTTTATGAAACTTGTGTTACTAAGCAACAGGAGTGCTACGCCCTTGGAGATCATTAACATAATAGTTGGTTCCAGACTGCAAGATCGGGCTGGAAAGAAAAGAACTGAATGACATGCAGTGCCTGGAAATGTTCGATTTCAAATTATGCAGAAAGAAAAAGCATCTGGAGCTCATTAGAAGCTGTTAGTTGGCTTTTAAAACTGCCTTAACTGTCCATTTTAGTCACTTGACTGCTTCATTTTACTTGGCTGTAGCAGAGTGAGAGAGATTTGTCTGCATGTGTTAAAACTCACAATGTTTGTGATGCCATCCTTAGCACATGCCAAATGGGATAGATGGGGACAGAGGAGGGAAGGCTTATTCAATGGTGCAGCAGAGACTGTGAGTTGCAATTTATCTATCTGTGCAGATCTATCTATCTGCAATATCTGTCAATCTGCGACCCTTCAAAAGTTCACTTGGTACAAAGATTTCACTCTGGAGCATGTGAATGTACTGACTTTTTCACTATGACGGAGATAACCAAACTCAAGCTTTTAGTTACCGATTGCAATAATTTCAAAATAATATCTGAAAGAAATTCTACTATGGAAGAGAAGTAGCTAGTAGTTTGTTTAGGTATTATTCACAGGAGATGCAACATTGAGGCCTGTCTCTCACTGATAATAGGTTCAAGGTATTATTGCCATAAAGAAGCTGATGGTTTTTATGTACTTGTCTGATTCCAGGGTTGGAGATTGAATTCTGCTCACTTAAACAAATTAACTGAATTTACTCAGCGTGTTTCTTCATGACCTGAAGTATGCCTGAGTGC
Organism: Lanius collurio; assembly: GCA_020086605.1. Classification (NCBI taxonomy): domain Eukaryota; kingdom Metazoa; phylum Chordata; class Aves; order Passeriformes; family Laniidae; genus Lanius; species Lanius collurio. The sequence goes on from JACBWW010000010.1 coordinate 15,861,043, forward strand.
ACCATCTCCACAGTGGAAAAGTTATACCTTTGGTTTAAGCACTGTGAATGCGTATGGTGCATTCCCTCATGAATGAGGGAGATTCCTTTCTCCCTCCCTAGCCCCTTCAGGACACTCTAGTCCAAGGAGTCCTACTTGAATATGGCATTTATTTTTTATTTTGAATTACATCTCTGTTCTTTGAGGTCAGATTAAGAATACCCAGAAGGTGGACTGATACAGTCAAACAAGGAAGATATGCTGTACCTTTGTTCTAAAGTAATCTAACCTAACGCTTTTCTGATTTTGAGAGAGACTTGACTGTTTCACAATGGAAAGCTACTATTTCTTTTTAGGTCTTCTTTCCATTTTCAATAGTATGACTTGGACCTGAGTTGTGGCTTACCAGAAAGGAGGTTTTCCTTACAAAATCTTTGGTAATTGCAAAGATTCTTAAAGAAAAATGGTTTTAAGAGAGCCTTGGCACAGTTTTTCAGACTGTAGTCTGGAGGATGGAAGGAAAAAAAAAAGGCACTAAGAAAGCATTTTTGTGAAATCTAAGTATCTATTAAGTTTATTGTAATTTTAGTATTAATTTTAGTGAGGGCAAAATCTTATCCGTTGAGATTATCTCATCTGCAATGAATCGCCAAATGGGTTGAGGTCCACCTGTCTCTAGCAAATGGCACACTGGCTATCACAAGAGTGAGATCATAGTCTGATGTTAATGGAAGAGGGATTAATAAATCACATATAGTTTAGCCAAAGGTGGATCATCATTAGTACACATCATGTTTACATTCTGCCATGGCTGGTGCCCTACAAACACATTATAAATTAAAGTACAGATAGATCTGTAGGTACTTCTCACTCTCTCTGAAAGTTTAGTTATTTATATTTATAAAGCACATCGGTTACAAATCAGCCTTTGATTATTTATTTTTAAATGCACTTACTGTGGTTGGATAGCTGACCTTCATCTACACTGAGCTTTTGCTGTGCTGTCTAGAGAGGTGTTGGCTGGAAAAATGATAGTTGGTTATCAAGGAGAAGGTAGAATTAGGTTTGAGCTGCCTGTATAATGCAATTCTTGCTCCAAGACCCTCAGTCAATAGAGGAGAATGGAGAATTTCAGATCTCTGGGGAATTGGAGGGATCATCTTCCCTCATCCTCTGAGACCCCAAAGGATGGCTTTAACAGGGAAGAGACTACATTTAGCCTTGCTTATTTTCATGACATAATGAACTTGTCAACCTCTTTGAGTTATGTAGTGGCTCCCAAAGTTAGCAGAGAGAATTATTTTCACCCTTGTAGGGTCTTATTCGCTGTTTAGGGCTCGAGACAAGCAGAGCAAGTGTTTCTCTAGGGAGTCATGGCACCCACAAGTCAACACACGTATATTTACATAAAATCCACACAAGAGTGGCCCAGTTTAGTCCTGTGTGTAGCATTTTATAATGCTCTCCCCTGCCTTCTAACTCAGCCAGAAATCCAAAATAAATCTAGGAGGTTTTAGTGAGTAAGTGTGCCCCTGTGGAAAGGGAAGAACCTAACTTGATCACACTGTAACAAACAGCCTAATCCAACCACACTACAGATCATGCCGGGAATCTTGATCCTGTTCCATCCCTTTAAGATACCCTCTCTGAGTTCCAAATGTGTCTTGGAGGCCTTACAAAGGCCACTGAGGCAAAGCTCTGTGAAATGTACATAGAGTGTGAGAAACCCTTTAAAATTGCGCTAAGTGCTCATGATACCTGTCCTGTACTTTGGAGTTCCCACATTCATGAACCATATGTTGCTCAAACTGAGGGTACAACACAACTACTCTAGTCAACAGAATTTCTTCTGATTTATACTGTGTAAAAGAGATCACTGTATGTAGTGGGTTGAATCTGAGTTGATAGATTTTTAGACCAATAATACTTTTTACAATTTACTCATTTAAACTGTATGGAAAGGCCGGAGTTCCTCTGGTTCCAGCTCGCCTGAGGGAGGCTGGGCGGTCTCAGAGCCTCCAGGCCCCGCCGGGCCAAGGTCCTGGCCCCTTCCCCTCTTCCTGATGCCACGGCACGGAGCCTGGGTCACTGGGGAAGGAATATCCCAGAGCCCAGGCAGCTAAACCCAGCCATGGGCTGGCACACAGCTAAATCCAGCCACAGACTGGCACACAGCTAAACCCAGCCAAGGACTGGCACACAGCTAAACCCAGCCACGGGCTGGCACACAGCTAAACCCAGCCATGGACCGGCACACAGCTAAACCCAGCCATGGGCCGGCACGCAGCTAAACCCAGCCACGGGCTGGCACGCAGCTAAACCCAGCCACGGGCTGGCACACAGCTAAACCCAGCCATGGACTGGCACACAGCTAAACCCAGCCACAGACTGGCACACAGCTAAACCCAGCCATGGGCCGGCACACAGCTAAATCCAGCCATGGACTGGCACACAGCTAAACCCAGCCATGGGCCAGCACACAGCTAAAATCTTTCCAGAGCGGCTTCTTGGGACCGGCGGGTCCCCCCTGTTCTCCACATGGAGCCGGTGGGAGCCTCCTCTCCTCAGCCAGCAGCACAAAAAGAGCAAGGCTTTCTTCAGCATAAAGCCTGAACAAGAACGTTCTTCAACATGGAGGTGTCAGAGTCAGAGTGAGCCATGTGAGACAGAGCTGAAATGGCGGTGGCGAAAAGGGGCGGTGCCACGTTCTTCACACGTAGCTTAAAAATACTTCTGGCATGCAGTGCTAAGAAACTGTAATATTTCAAACTGTTTGTCTCTTCAATCCATTTGAAGGGCATGGGGGGATGGAAGACTCATATGTGGCCCGTGAAGATTGTGAAGAGTGCCTATGCCAGGATATGTGGAAGCAGTGAGAGGCTTTTAAGGATTTGTAGCAGAAAAAAAACCCTTTGTGTTCAGGCCAAAATGACTCATCCTTAAAGAGATTGATAACCTCATGTGATGGCCTAGGTATGGCAGTGTGAAAAAACTGATATTTTTCCATAGAAGAGATGTGTTACACCACAGCAGATTGCTTCTTTCCAGCGGGTCTGTTGTTGAAGGCAGTTTGAGGAACCACACGAAGGAAGAAGAAACCCTTTTTTCCTTGAGCATAAGAGAGAGACTTTTCAAGAACTGTAACACTGACTAGAATCTTATGTTGTGTTATCTTTTGTGCTAGTTAAAAAAAAAGTAAAGTGCTGAGAAGAAGAGGGGGGTGTTGAATGTTTGTTTTAATTTCTTGTTATATCTTTTAACTTAATTCTGTTAGTAATAAAACTTTCTCCTTGTACTGCAACCATTTAAGTTTAGACCTGTTTTGCCTCACAGCTATCTAGTTTTCCTCAATATTTTTTTATTTTGTTTTCTTTATAAAATAACTGATATTGTGGGTGCTTGTCGCTTAGTTGTTTCAAACCACAACACTGTGTAATCTCTTCTTTTTTTTGGACAAAGAGTGAAAGTCATATTTTTCTGTTCTGGACGTGAACTCTACACCTTCTTGTGTACTGGTTTTCATAAACATAGCCTATCATTGTTAGGTTTCATATGCCTAGCAGGAGAACTAAGCAAAGCTTAGGAATTGTAGACCATATGCTAGAATTCGTCCTGGCTTCCATGTTTATTCATGCAAAATCCTTCTCTCAGATACACTTTTCTCTGTAGAGAGTCCTAAGCAAGGAATATAATAATGTGTAACCCATAGTGGTTTTCCTTTATGTACACTATTAACTGGTCCAGGATTGAATAGGCAGTAAAACAGTGATTCATAAACATGAGAGGTTGTTGACAAGAATTTACTACTGCAAATTCAATAAAAGGGTAATGATCATAGACCATTCTAGTCTTTTATTTAGATCTTTGAAGCTACTTTAAGCCTTGCTTTGTGGATTTCTAGTGTGATCCAATACAGAGTACAGGAGTGAAAAATAGCAGCTAGTTATTCCTGCAGTAATTTTATAATCTATGCTGAACTGATTTCCTTATACTTCATGAAGTTAAAAGTCCTGATTCTGAGCTGGCACCTTAGGATTTGTTTTACACTCAAAGGGAAGAGCCTCTCTGACCACCAGGATCATATTGTGTCAGTAAGCTTCTTTACTTTGGCAGATGAAAAGTTTGTTCAGTCTGTGTACTGGTTTTGGCTGGGATAGAGTTAATTTTCCTGATTTCAGAAGAAAATTGCACTTGGATTTGTCCTGGAAGCTGTGTTGATAATTGAGGGAAGTTTTAGTTATTGCTGAGCAGTGCTTACACAGAGTCAAGGCCTTTTCTGTTCCTCATACTGTCCCACTAGGACCATGAGGAGGCTTGGGGTGCACGAGAAGTTGGGAGGGAACACAGCCAGGACAGCTAATCCCACATGGCCGAAAGCATGTTCCATACCAATCTATACCATACTTGGTATATAAAGCTGGGGGAAGAAGGAAGAGGCAGGGACATTCCAACCGATGGTGTTTGTTCTTATAAGTCATTGTCAGATGTGATGGAGCCATGGAGATGGCTCAACACCATCCTGCCAATGGGAAGTAGTGAGGGAATTCCTTGTTTTGCTCTCTTTGCATGCACGTGCTATACTTTATCTGTTAAACTATCTTAACCCACCAGTTTTCTCACTTTTCCTCCTCCAATTCCTCCATCCCTATGCAAGGGAGACTGTGCTGGGCTCATTTAGCAATTGGGGTTGAACCACAGTAATCCAAATCTGTCACTTGTCTCAGTTTGGTCTCTAGATATTGACAAGTCCACAGTCTTCAGATACTGACATATGTTCTAGTTCAATGCAGTTGAAATGAAACTTTTGTTTCCTCAGAACCTTTGACTCTTTCTTATTTTCAAGTGAATTCTTCTGGTTTTAGTTCATCTATTTTTTTTTTATTTGAAGTTTTAATAACAAGTTGCATTTTGAGAGCAAAAAAGTGGAAAATATATTTATTTCTTTAAAAAGTATTAAAGTGACAATCCATTTTTTAAGAACTACATTAGTTTCAAAGTGCTTTGTGCAACAACAGTCTCCAATGTGGAGACTGAGAGACTTCTGTTTTTAAACCAGTGTTTTCTGAATGCTTCAGAAAAGCATGAGCTTTTGAGAATATGGCTTCAGAATAGAAGCAGACAGGCTTAATGGTACCTGTTGTTAGCGCTCTATAGCTCTACAGTGGCATGAGACTAGGGGGTACAGACTGATGAGCAGTGTGACTTAACTCAGAACAGCACTAACATAATCAATGATGCTCTGATTTTGGAATTACTTAGTGAATGATGAAACCTCAACCTTCTTCTAGTGTTGGTGTTCTCTCATTTCTGTGGGATGAGAGCAGGGGGCACAGGGAGCATAGATGTTAAGGTTTTGACTTTCTTTTATTGTTCTGAAGCAGGCTGTTTCAATCAAATGTTTATTCCATACAGGAAGCACTCAGGAGGGGAAAAGACAATGCTCCAGAAGTGGCAGGTAAGCTAAATCTTGGCTACGTGTGATTAAGCAAAGAATTTCAGCATGTAGATATGTCTGCACACAGATATATCTACATATGTACCTCAGGGCCTAAGCTGTTCTCTCACTGCTGGAGGTGAGGTTGTTGGCAAGAAGAGCACAGTATTTACATCTGGTTATTGCAGAGTTTTTGCTCCTCCTGCTATGAAACATATGGTGCTACTGTCTGGCAGATTAAGTGTGATCTTGTGCACAATTTTAAATTGAGACCAAAGAGAGCCATCTAGTTGAATGCCTGTTCACAGATCATCTGTACATCTAAATCTACGCACCAGATATTTTGCTGTGCTGGGAGATGTGTGTACTTTTCTGTAGTCATGATCTTAGTGACTCAAGACAAATGAAGAAATCCATACCTTCTTGTTTATATATAGCACTTTGTGCAGCCTTTTCTGTATAGGCAGTTTTTCAGGGTTTCCCAATACCCAGACTGGATGCATTTGGCTCACTTTTAAATCAGGAAAAAGTGCTCTGTTATGCAAATACAGCATAAAAGCACTGCATGATTATAGGCAAATGCAAATGGCCTGTCTGAAGAAGAGACAGAACGAAGACAGGTTCTGTTGAGTGGATTGTTGTATGAGAGGTATTGTGTTGATCTGAATGGAAAAGGATGATTGATTTCACTATTTATAACTCTTTTCCTGGTGGACCTGGGAACCACAGGCTTCTGAGTGTGCCTTTGCACGATTTTCAGGGGCAGAGTCTGTAGATTTTAATGCTTGTTTCCTTTCCCTTCAGAAGAGAGAGATCAGCAACTTTGATTACCTCATGTACCTGAACACTTTGGCTGGCCGCAGCTACAATGATTACATGCAGTATCCTGTGTTTCCATGGGTCCTTGCTGACTATCACTCTGAGGTCAGTGCTTGCTGCAGAATTGCGTACTTTCTGTGGTAGGAATTGCACAAAGATTGGTGAATTATGCCACTGAAGCAGAGGCGTCTAGACCAATGGTTTAAAATTTGAAATAGTTTGAACTGTACTGCTTCTATATAGATTAGCTTTAACTCAGCATACTGAGGACCATGTTCTGTCTCACAAAGGTGGATGAACATCCATTTAATACAGACCTGGATAAGGACAGGTTGCATCAGCTCAGCAGATAGGCATGGACAGGTTTCTGTGACCACAGCAAGAAGCTGTAGTCAGAAAAGCCTTGAGAACAATTTGTAACCTGCCAGGTCCTTTATTTATGAAGTTCGGGAGAAGGGTAAACCTGTGATCTTCTTGTATGAGCAAAACATTCAACACAGTCTTGCCATGGAATAGTCATGATACCTAAGATCTTAAAATCTCCATCTCTGCTGGGTTTTCTTTTCAGACTCTAAACCTCACTAATCCTCATACATTTCGGGACCTTTCAAAGCCCATGGGAGCACAGACTGTGGAGAGAAAACGCAAGTTCATCCAGCGCTTCAATGAAGTGGAAAAGAGTGAGGGTGAGTGTTTTAGGAGACTAATAAACAACAGAGGCTTGAGTCCCCTCAGAACACCCAAAAACTTTGCTGAGCTGTGGCGAAGGGAAACACCATGCCAAGGAGAGCCCCTTTCTCTGCTGTATGCAAACTGATTAATGATTCAAAGAAATGTCTTCTGTAAGTACTGCCTTATGTGCCTTGTACTGCTGAATTCCCTTCTCTTTCCTTGGACAGAAAAAAATTCTGCAGCAAAAAGTAGTGTTCCCTGGAAAGAAAAGACTGTGCTGTTAGCTAAGCTGCACACATTGGTCTTATTTGTTAGCTAAGCTTCATATAGGAAGCTGCTGCACACAGGTTAACTAACAGCTACCTTAAGAAAAGGGAACAGAATGTTGAGGCTGTTGGGCTCTGGAGATCAAGACCTTTTTTGGCAGTACTGGAGAAAGGGATAGTCTGGAAAGTTAAAGGCCTTATTCTTCAGAAAATGAAATGTGGAAGGCAAAAAGTGAACATACTTCAGTAGTAACTGTGCACATTCAATGCACATATTCAGTGCAAGGTGTGCTTTAGCTCACAGGTCTTTGAACACATCTGCTTAAAATACCTGTTCCCCATTTAGCTGTATTGTAGTTACTGGATGCTATGGGCTTGGTGGCATTTTGTACTGGAATCTGATTTTTGTGCAATTTCTAGGAGACCTGTCAGCCCAGTGCCATTACTGTACTCACTACTCATCAGCAATTATAGTGGCATCTTACCTGGTCCGCATAGAGCCATTTACCCAGACCTTCTGTTCTCTGCAGGTAAGGGGCAAGATAACTTCCCTCCTACAGCTTGTTATCAACTGTGTAGTGTGTTACAGAGGCTGTGTAATGAAGGGGGATTGCCTCTGACATTTTCTGTACTCCCTGTGTGGACTTGGGCCTTACTCAGGGCAACATTTATGCCATGAATGTTGAATTCAATGAAAACATCATAATGGGACCATGATTGGTGCAAGGGAGAAGGATTATTTAGTTTTGTGAGAACTGAGGCATGTAAACAGATAATATTTTATTGCCTGTCTGACCATAAGCTTCTGACTTTGGGGCAGATGAGACTTGGTAATTGTGATCTATGAGATGGTAGGTCTTCTATGCCCAAGCACAGTCACGTGGCTACTGGCAAGCACTTGGAGCTTGCTGTGGTGGCATAAGGAGCATTCCTGAGCCAGGTGACGATATTTAGGTTCTGGTAGGTGTGAAATAATAGGGATCATGGGCTCAACTTCCTGAAGAAGTGGGATGATGTTACATCCAGTGCTCCAGAAGGAATATTTGGTGTAATCTTGTTCTGAACTTCTTACTGTTTGTGCAGTGCCAAGCTGGGTCTCACCATGGAATTGAATTTATGGAAATTGAACGTTGTGCGTACCTTTCTCATCTGCCCAGCATACAGAGGCACCAAACTTCCTGATTGCCCTTTTCAGCAGGCAGTTGGCAACGCTCAAGCAAATATACTTGGGCTGCAGGAGAGTGTTGTTACCCTCATTTCTGTAACGTGTTGTGTTATAACAGGGTCTGCCAGAAGGGCAGATCCTCCAAGGTGTATTTTTTGCTGAAATCTACCTATCCTTGTGGAGAAATACAGGAAGATAGCTAGGCCAGACTATTCCACATGTGGAGACTGCTGTATGGATAATGAGGGATGGCCATGTCTCCTGCAGCTTTCCAAGTGCTTTGCTGTTGTGGTTTGGGGTTTTTTTTCAGTGAACTAATACAAATAAAGTGCTGTGTTAATTAAGTAATAAGCCCTATGATATTGGCTGTTACCAGCAGTAGCTGATGGGTTAGTGAACCACCTGAGGCAATGGTTGCCATCACACTCTGTGAGCCATATGTTAGCTGCAGTCATGAATGACTGTGGAGCAGTTATTTCTTGTTGTAAACAACAAAAGCTGCTGTATCTCCCTGGCACACTTCTCATGCATAATGAGTTCACAGTCTGAGTGAATGCTTTGTGGCTGTTTGTGTGATTAGCAGGTAACCAGCAGTTTTGTGAGGATAGTTATCTTCGGAGGCTGCTGAGATCTGAAGCACTCAATTTTGTATGGATGTGGATCCACTGAAAGAAACAGCTGAGCTCCTTCCATTCTTGCTCTTTTATGTTGGTGCATGTTCAGCTGAGCTCATTGTTGTCATTTTCCCCAGGTGACTGGTCCTGTGGCAGCTTAGGAATTGCTAACTGAGATGCTGTCAGGCAAACAGCAGATCTGAGAACTGTATGATCAAGTCAATGGCAGGTTGCAGAAAGAGAACTCCCACATTTAAGACCCTGGAAGGATGCTGCTGCCTTTGGGAGCTGTGAAAGCTTCTCAGCACCTTAAAAATTGAAAAAGCTACATTTATATCTCCAGATGGACAGTCTGAATGCATGACAAGGAAAGGCAGCAATTTGGGAGCACTTTCTGTGAAAAGTTGATGTTGGCATAACATCTTGTCTCCCAAGTCAAGCAGTTGATTTGCACCTGGCCATGGAAGGCAGCAGTGAGCAAGCATTTCCTTCAGTAATGAGACTGTATAGGAGAAACCTTATTTCAACTTTTTTTAAGTGTATTGAAATCTGGCTCCGGATAAAAGTTTGTATGTGCTGTGCATATTGTACTGGAATGGAGAAAAAATTGGTTTATCAAACAGGTATTGGCTGGTACCTTCTACTTTACCTTGGCCAAATAGCTCCTGGATTTCTTTTCAAGAATTGGCCTCAGCACCATAAAAGAGCCATAAAGGTTTCTGTGTTTAATGTCTTTATTGAAAAGGCATTCCAGGACTCTGTGCCTTCAATATTGAGATTTGCTTTTGATCAACTAATCTTTTTATCCCTTTTTTTTTCTTATCCCACTTTTGCACTTCAGCTATCAGACTTTTCCTGACATTTCTCTCTCAAAATTATGTATAGAGCCGGGTCTTTACTCTTCCTTGTGTCTTAAATGACTCTTGGGCAGTCATTTAAGCACTACCAGCAGGTAATAACTTCTCAGCGTCTCTGGGCATGTTGTAAGTCTTTGTACCATCATAAGCAACTCTCAGAAATACTTTGAGGTCTTTGGGTCTAGAGCACCGCCAAGGTGATGCTTAGTGTTATAAATTTGTGAAGTTCTGACTTCTCTCTAGAGATTATTTTGCCTACTTGCTTTGTATATACCCTGCTGGATTGTAGTTTTTACGAGCATATTTTTTCAGTATTTCTGATGACAGTAAGGCCTCTACTGAAAAGAAAGAAAAACAGAGTTACTGTGTCTAGCTGTAGAGAAGTCATAAGAGTTCGTTGTCTTGCAATCTAAAAGCATAAAGCAATTCTTGATTCTCTTTTTCCCTTTCAGTGCAGTTTTTGCATTCATAGAGAGAGAAAACTCATTAATTCTGATATAAATATATGCAAATAAATTTATTAATATAGGAAATGGGAAAATCAGTTATTGCTTCCTTTATAAATAATACAGGCTTAAGTTTTAAAGATATTACTTTTCCCTAAAATGAATTAGACAGCCAGGGAAAAAATCACATTTTTTCGTGGTGGTAATATCTTTAACCAGATTTGTCGCGCTAACAGCATTTCCTATGTATATATTATTTTTATTTAATACAGGTAATCTTTTTATTACAAATCATATTGTTTCTCAGGAGATTACCACCAGCTCTCATAAAAGCTACAAAAAAAGATGAAAAAGCATCAATCACCACCAGACACAGCACACTGTGTGCAGATTAAATATACAAAGCCCTTTAATATGCCTCAATGAGATACTTGTTAGCTGTTGATTTATTTATAGTCCTCCTTCTACTCTGTTTTAATTTCAATTTGAATTTGACTCCAAGGGTCCCTGCCTAATAATGATCAAGAGCAAGATGACCTTGTGCATCAGATTAACTCCAGATAGGCTTGCTCATGTGATTAGCCACTCTTTCACTCTGTCCCTTGAGTGGATGTGGGAAGGCTTCACAATTGCCACTGGTATAAAGAAGAAGGACAAGAAGCTAAAGCAGGACTATGCTGTCATTTGGAGATGAAGCTGGACCAGAAGCCTGGTCAGAACTCACCTTGGGGGAAAGAGGGGTAGGATCTTTCCATCTGGAATATGTGTTCAGTTTTGGTGTGAGTTTGTCTTCAAAGACAAGCAAGGAATGGGGCTTCAGCACTTAGGGTTTATTGACTACTGTCTTCTAATAACTTATCCATGAAGGTATTTTCTCCCTCACAAAAGATATGGCAAAAATTACTTCTTGACTTGCAGTTGCCATAGTGAGCAGAGCAGATCTAAAGGAGTTGCAACCTAAGTGTGCATGTGTTCAGGAGGAATAAAAAGGGCAGTGGTTCTTAGCATCAGAAACCTATGCAGGAACTGCTGCTGGGGTTGTTCTGGTCTGTGGGAGTGGGATCCCATCCTCACAGCATGAGAGTGCTTAAATGTTGTGTTCCTATATGATAGATTGAAAGTCAAAACTTCAGCTGATTGTTACTGTGCAGAAGTACAACATCCTCCTCATGTGGCACATGCAACAGTCTACAGGCAGAGAGAAAACTAACTGAAGGTTTTGTTTTCCCCAGAGGTCAGCCATCAACAGAAGCTGCCTGCCTCTCATATCTTTAACAGATTGACTCTTGCACCTTGTCTCTGTTTTAGTGTCTTCATTATGCAATCCCACTGGCTTATTCTTTTTGCCTGGGGAAGCAGCTTTGAGGATTGAGTGGTTGAGGGTGAACAATCATTCACACATGTTCACTGTACTGCAGAACTATTTAAAGCTACTCATTCTATCTCTGAAAAATCTCTCTTAAGCCCTGGCAGTGGGATGTAGTGTTATGTCTCATGACGTATAATCCAAATTAATTAACCTCGAGGAGAAATATCTGAATTAGCCTGGGAGCACTGATGCCAGCACCTGAACTAGGTATTGAGAAACAATTCAGTTCTCTCACTTTATTACAGTTTAAAAGTCAGCTTTCCTCTAAAACAGTTTGATTTTTCTGACAAACTCATTCAGATGATCTCCAAAAACTGATTTTTATTTGGTTATTTCTATTATTATAGAAATTTTATGTTACAGTAAATTCTTTCATGCTCAACGTAGGGATTCATGTGTAAAAGTAAACCTGGATTTTCACAAATGTATACAGTATCTAAAATCCCATTGGGAAATTCTGTAGAAAATATGGTTTAATTAGAAGGCATATATCTTTCATTCAGTAAGTGACTTTTTTTTTAAATTTCCTCTTGAGGCCTTAGTTCAGAATGATGTCCTGGGATACTATGGCTGCTTTTGTCTGATGTTTGACTCTCATAAATCTAAGCATGTTCAAACATTCTCAAGATGTGAGGTAGTGTTTTATCTCCTTCATTACTTACTAGTTCAGCTCGGGTCCCAAAATTTTCTTTTTCTCCCCTCTTTATGCTGTCACTCCTTCCCACAAGGAATGACAAGCCCCTGCACACTCCTGCCCACTGGGCCTTTCCTGTTTTCCTGGATCTAATATATGTTACTTCAGTGGTAACCTCTCCTTCTCCAAGGATTTTTTTCGCAGGACAATTGCACATAGGATTGTTCACACTTGTTTGGGTCACAAGTGAAGTTGACCATTGCTTGAAAATCACTTTGGGATTAAATAAATTAATTGCTTTCAGAAGCATTAGTAATGGGCATGGTGATGTTCTCAAGCTGCTCATGATGGCTCCAGCTTGCCTCTGTGTTACAGCAGGCTGTGTGCTAAGACTCCAGGTTTTATGGCTTCTCAACATACCTACCTACAAATCAGGGCTAAGACAGATCCTAACATAAGATTGCACTACACAGAGCCGGGACAGATCTTGAGGCATCCCCTTATCAACCATGTGATAAGGGGATCATTACAAAATTAGCTAAGATGCTTTTAATTTAACAGAGTAGTGACACATGTCTTTTTGTCTGTCTCCATTTCACAGGGTGGGAGTTTTGATGTTGCCGACAGGATGTTTCACAGTGTCAAGAGCACTTGGGAATCAGCATCAAGGGACAACATGAGTGATGTCAGGGAGCTCATCCCTGAATTCTTTTACTTGCCAGAGTTCCTAACCAATGCAAATCACTTTGAACTTGGTAAGTTCTAGTAGGGACATAAGTGTTCGATCCAGCGTCCTACCAAAAGAAAATATCCAGATCTTGTGTTGAGAGTGGACTTTGTGGACTGACGAGTCTTTCTAACGATGAGATCAATTTTTATTCAAATAACACTACAAGAATACAAGCTTCTGAAAACTGAATTATGTCAGAAGAACTAAGTTGCCATCTCAGGAAGAAGCAAGTAGTTCCTATTAAGTACTGTGCAAAAGAATTACATTTTATCATACAAAAGTGGATTTTTATATAATCAATCTAGTTGATTGCTTTTGAAAATTTGGCCTGTATTATCAAATCTATGTAGCTATTAAAAATGTATTATTCTTTTGGAGATGTGTCAGTTGTTAAATGGTGTTGGTGAAAGGTGGTTTTAGTTTTTTTAAAATCTCTATGAGATCACAAAGTGATTAAAGTTTCCAGCTGTCCTCACTCTCATCTTCAAAGGTTCTGCGCAACTCTCATCAACTTTATACATTTTCCCTGTCCTCAAGCAGCATCACAATCCCCTCTGAGTGTACAGTCTCTAAACCTTTCTGCATCCATGATGAAGGCTCAGAGAGAATCCAGAAAAAGCACTATTCAGAAATAGGCATGGCAGTTCTGATTCACTTCACTTGACAGGACTTTCACCCCATTTGCAATGCAAAGCTGCTTTCTATAATAGACACTGTTTGGTTAACAATTAAGGCAGGGGAAAAATACCTGAAGAATCATCCCAAATTAGTGACAGCAAAGGCAACTTAACCCATGTAACTGAAGTCTAGCTGTAACTGTATTTAAGATATCAGTGAAATGAGGCATGCTAAAAGATAGCAATGTATATATTTATATATAAGAATAAGGGAAAAAAATATGTTAAAGTTTGTTAGAAGTTAAGAAAAAATTGGGGTTAGTTTCATCCTGAGAGGAGGCCAAGAAAAAAAGCCTGTCTGAAATAAAGATACAGAGACTGACCTAAGTGGAATTGAGTGGAGGGACCCAAAGGACACTACGATCTTGGCAGTAGAAGAGCCAATATACAGGAAGACTTTACAACAGGCAAAGCTAAGAACCCAAATCTGTTCTCTGCTAAACTGTGAGGATACCTGTGGTCCCCAAACTGAACCTCAATTTAGATTTGAATTTGTCCAGTTGCACAACACTGTGCTCTGAATTATGAACATATGCTCACCTTCTGAAAGGAATCAGGTTGCAAAGGACTTGAGAACAAAATCCCTCTCAAGTGGCTGCTTTGGTAGGAATATTTGGCAGTTAGGCCCGCAGGATTATGTATAAAAAGAAAGTTGTGTAAACACATTTGTCTTGTCTATGTTTGCATTCTGTACTAAAATGATTTGTGATGAGGACATGCATATTTTTACTCTGTTAATGACAATTACTAGAACATCTTCTCACTGCTTTATTACTGGATCAGAAATCCCAGAACACTGGTTCTTCAGCATTCTATGGCACTAAATTTGAACCTGAAACTGCTTGTAGGAAAATCACTTCAATTTCCTTTGATGTTTCAGTAAAGTTGTTCCTATTCTCAATGTGTCTGATTCTTGGTTTTGGTTCTCCCTTTGTAATTCCTGCAGGCTGTATGCAGGATGGAACAGTGCTGGGAGATGTGCAGCTTCCTCCTTGGGCAGATGGGGACCCCCATAAATTCATTCTCCTGCACAGACAGGTCAGTGAACATAAAGATTTGTGACAAAATGCTACCTGGGTGCTACTGAAAATGAAGCTCTGAAGGCCAGAGTCACAAAGGAAAATGTTGATTCCAAATGCATCCTGTCATTGTGGAGTTTGTGTTGGTTCTGAACTTTGCATGTCTATTTGTCTGCCTAACAATGTACCTTGAATCAAGGCAAACTTTTCAGACCAGATGTGGATTATGTGTAGGTTTGTGACATGACCATGTCTCAGCCCCCAGGTGTAAGAGAGCATAATATAATGCACAGGGATTTATATACATACAGTTTCATGTTGTTGCTAAGAACCTGTGTGTTTATTTAAATTTCTTATTTCCATCTCTGAGTCATGCCAGAACTAAATTTATTTTTTTTATTTTTTTTTATTTTTGGGGGTTTGGATGGGGCAAACCTAATGTAGTTCTTTGCCTTTAATGGAGTCAGCCTTGACAATTTGAAAACAAATAGCTCTAAGGTCCCGAGACTTACTGCAATTGGTACTATCTATTAATAGTTAGAAAGTCTTCCATGTGATGTCATCTACTTCATAAAAGTGAAAGCAAATGCAATTCTGTATGAAGATTGTTGCATTGAACTCAGACTTTGCAGCATAATATTTTGGTGCAGGTCTCTGTAGTGTTCCTGCATTACCCCATCAGCTTTCCTTGGGTGAGCTGCATGTGTGAGTGCACAGAGATTGTTGCTGTGCAGAGCTGTGATGAGTGTAGGTGTTAGCATTGGTGGGGTTAAACAAACAGCCCATGGTTTTCAAGGCATTACATTATCCTGGTTTGTCATGTAGCTTCAGTTTTTGCCTCAGTGGGTTCTTTTCACCTCTGCTATGCAGGTCCTGCCCTTGGGATTTCAACTTTCTCCATAATCACTTTGGTGATTATATTCTAACCTGTGGATACAACCATCTTTTCTATTTTGGTATCTCCAAATAAGCCTTTCCTCAGTTGACCTCTCCAAATGTTGGCTTAAATCCTATCTCTGACCTCCTTATTACCTTAACTTCTTGTTCTTCTTTTGAACAAAACCAGGGTCATACTCTTATTTGTAAATACTTTTCTTCACTGTTCTCTGAACCATTAACAGCAACCACAATGTTCCCACTAAGTTACCATTACTTTCATTGAATCATAAAATGGTTTGGGTTGGAAGGGACCTTAAATATCTCCTGGTTCCAACCCCTCTGCCATGAGCAGGCATACCTTTCCCTGGACCACAATGCTCAAAGTCCCATCCAACCTGACCTTGAATACTTTCAGGAATGGGGCATCCACAATTTTCTCTGGGCAAAATTGTAAGCACCCTCACAGTGGAAAATCCCTTCCTAACATCTGATGTAAATCTATCCTCTCTGTTTAACGTCGTTCCTCTTATTCCTATCACTATATTCCCTTGTAAAAAATTCCTCTCTGGCTTTCTTGTAGGCCTCCCCTTAGGTACTAGAAGGTTCCTGATGCTGCAAACTCTTTGGCTTGTGAATGACCGAGTATGAGAGAGAGCATGTTCAGCTCTGGTTTTATTCACACATGCTCAGGTTACTCCTGTGAGTGAACATGGATAAGACCTGAGCCTGTGCTTGCCTACTTATTTTAGTGCAGTAATCCTGGGTTTGTGGGGTTTTTTTATGACTGTTGCTTATATAGTGTGACTATTGATTATATAGTGAGATATTTCATCTTTTCATTTAAGAGATTAAGAGGCTCTCTTTAGTTTCTATTTTGAATTTATGACCTGAACACTTCACTTTAAATCTGTCAGAACAATAATGCTAAAAATATTTAAATGAAGTTCTATCTTTCTGCTTTACCTATTTTGAAATGGATAGCTCTTGTTATGGATAACCTACTAAAAATTTTGTCTTCAATAATTTTGAAAATGCAGTCATCTAGCAGATTTTTTTTGCCAAAGAACTGCAATTGAGATAAGGAGTCATGTTCAGAATGCTTCATTTCCTGTGCATACACAATAATAGGTATTACTGAGACAGACTTCTCTGAAGCTGTGTAGAGAGTGACTTAGAGGCTCAGAGCTCTGTTCACACTGAAGGATGATGGAAGGGAAGAGAGACATGAGCTTTTGTCAGAGCCCATAACCACACGATGATACAGCTACTAGGAGGGAGAGCCTCATTTAAGTTTTGTATGCACTGCAGACTTGCTCATGGAAGTAGAGTCCTTACTAAACTGAAGAGTTGAGTGCAGGGAATGCCTGTTCTCCTACCTACTGCAAATTGGTTTTGGCCACTGAGGTCAAATACGCACCAGTTCCCTCGTATTCCCTCAGTGGCTCCTTGGAAGGTACAGAGGGGCTGCCTGGGTCCTTTCAGTGCACTGTCTCAGTCTCTCTGTGACCGTCCAAGGTACTTAATCTCTGTTTTCCAGTTTCCCAAAAATGGGAAAGGCAATACTGTCCTTCCCTACCAGATGTGCTGCAGACAAAAAGCCACGTATGACTGAAAGATACTGCAACTGCATGCTGATGCTTTTTAAAGAAAAACATAGGGAGACATCCTGTCTATTTTACTGAGGTTTGTTTGGAGTGTAAAGTACTGAGCTCCTTACTGCTTGTGTAATGGTGAATATTCCAAAGGCACTTGGGTACCATGGAGAAATCTGCTTTTACCTAGTATTTTAGAGTAATGGTACAGTTTGGAAATGGATCCACAGTCATCCTTGCATAGCATGGGTTTGCGGTCACTATAGAATGATCTCAGATTGTGTGAACTAGATTTGTTTTGGATGAAATGAAAGAAAAGCTGCACTCCAGTTGTGTGCTCCAGATGCTGGTAGCATTCAGCCTGCAGGAGCAGTCTGGATTTAGTTGGAAGTAAAGCCCCCAGAGTGCATTTAATGTGGATACTGGGTGCTCTCTACCATTTGTCTACAGAACTGCTTCTATTGAGCTGCACCATTTCATAACACTGGTACAAATGATAAGCAAATTAATTCAAATCTTAAATAGGAGCAGTTTAGCAATTGAAAGGTCATGCTTATAGACTTGTGTTCTTAATAATTTGCCAGACCTGATCAGATTTCCTGTACAGTCAGTGCAATATTGTCTCTTCAGCTATAGCGGGTACTAGGTACTACACAGGGCAGTGCAAGAAACCTTAATTAGCCTGCCTGGGAGACTTTGTCTAACCCTAAAGTGAAGAGTCAGAGATCTTGAATGCTGAAACATGAGTTTCTCTCCCCTCTGAAATCATCCACAAGGCTGGAAGTGCTAATTACTCTTATCGTGGCCATTTTTAGGAGGCTCCACAATAAGTTTGGTGCATAAAACAGATTGAGGTTGATGCTGTTCTGAGGTTTGGCTAGTGCTTCAAAAATATGAGAGTAGAGAATTGTTCTTGACATGAAACTCTCAACAGCTTCCTGTTTCATGCTTAATAAGTTAGGAATCTAGTTCACTGAATAAATATATTTACTTCCTCCCTAGATCACAAGTTCCCCCTCCCTGGTCGGGCTTGCCATAGTGCTCAGTGAAATACTGAGAGTCTGCAGTTTCAGCTCTGCTAGTTGCTTTGTTTTGCTTTGGCAGTAATGCCAGTCAAAATTTACAGTTTGCAATTCATGGACTAACTGCTTTTATTAATAAGAATGAGTTCTGAGTCTGTTCAGGGACACATTGTACACTGTGTTTGTTCTGTGAGCTGCCCTGTGATCATTATAGCTGTGGGCAGGGTCATTTACACCAGCTGCACTGGGCAACTGTCTGCTCTGTGAAATGAGCCATTGTTCTGGATCCCATTAGCTTGTTTATTTCTGCTGTGCTTTGGGTGGGCTGGTCTGCTTGGAAGACCTTTCACTGAGCATCAGGGATTACACAGTCAAATGATCTGGAGATAGGAAAGTACTTTTAATAATGCCTGACAGTGCTGCTTGAATCATTGGGCAAGGCTGTTTGGGAATGCACAAAAATTTGGTGAGGCAGGTGATGGCAGGAGCAATAGCATTTAGTGACGCCTCATGGGCAAGATGGGCTAACCTGGTGGTAGGCACACATTCAAATTGAACTTGTGTCCCCTGCTTATGAACTTGCATGTCTGGGTCTTCCAGGCACAAGTTTTCCTCTGTGATTGTATTGAGCTTTCCAGGGAGCTCACATTTGGGTGATATATTACCTTGTAGCAGCTCGCTCAGTCTTCTCCAGTAGTAATTGTTCATTCTGGTCCTGTTAATCCATGTGCCAATT
Organism: Lanius collurio; assembly: GCA_020086605.1. NCBI lineage: Eukaryota > Metazoa > Chordata > Aves > Passeriformes > Laniidae > Lanius > Lanius collurio. The sequence continues at coordinate 15,879,953 of JACBWW010000010.1, forward strand.
ACTATGGGTACCAAGATCTGTGGAATGCTTTCATTTTGCTTTGTGGAACCTACCTGTATTGTCTCTGAGGATATTGCTCCTGGTGGCTGTTAAGTCAAACATGCTGTACTCTGTCCTTCCGTTTCCTATGGGGATCCACTTTTGTCTCTTTTGGTGTTTCATGAGCCTGTGCTGAGAACAGTGGCACTGGAGGAACTGCAAGTGTGATAATTCATTTGCAGAGAATTTGTCTCCAGCAAGGATTGGAAAGCAGCAATGCATTTGTAATGGATACAGTCTAGTGAATTAAGCAATTTTGTTTTGGTTTCAGGCGCTGGAAAGTGATTATGTCAGTGCACACCTTCACCGCTGGATAGACCTTATTTTTGGCCACAAGCAGCACGGCTCAGCTGCAGTGGAGGCAGTAAACACCTATCACCCTTACTTCTATGGAGACAAGATGGACCTCAACAACATTAAAGATCCTCTGATTAAGAGCACTATCCTGGGATTTATCAGCAACTTTGGACAGATACCAAAGCAGGTACCACTTTATCATGAGAGTAGAGAACATAATCTACCTTGATCTTCCCGTATTTTGACAGAAAACCAGTAATAGTAATGTAAATCAGAAACATCTTCTGATTTAAACCTGCTGAAAGATGGGCTGTAAGCGTTTCCAGATTGTGTACTGATGCAGTACACACCCCCGCTTTCTAACCCTGCTGCTCCTGTTGTATGGCTCACAGCTGCAGCATCAGCTCTGGGTTCTGCTCCTTCAGCAGTCACACAAGTAATCACTAGTCTGGGAGTGGGTATGGTCAACTAAAACCCAGCCCAAAGTCTCACCTATGCTTTTCTTTCTTGTCCAGAATTGCTGGGATTAGCTTTCTGTCTCTGTAAGGGAGGGATGTAGTCTGATGAAAATATTATATGGATAAAATTTTATTTTAGTCAAGAGATTCATGTATGATAATCTTGGAGTCTGTGATGAAAAATTTAAACAAGTGTTTCTCCTGAGTGGTCATACAAATAGAGATTTATTTTTCAATGACATTCCTTTGTTTTAGCTCTTCACAAAACCACATCCATCTAGGAATGCTCAAAGGAAAAGTTCATCAGGAAGAGAGACTGGGCCATTCCTTCACTCAAGTGGAATTCTTCCTCCTTTTGTGAGCAGTCTGCAAAATCTGAAGCTCTCACCAGTTACCATAAAAGGTGCTGCAGGGGCTGTGTTCTATTTTCTTAGCTAACAATATACAGTTCTTAGGATAAATCTGAGTTTTCAAGAGCACAAAAATAGTCACACAGCTTTGTATGGGTTGGCTCAATCAAGATCCCTTCTGCCTACTGTGATTTATGTATCTGTGTATTAGGAGTGGGGATTTAAAGCTTCTTCAAATTTCTGTTGTAGAGTTCAGAACAGATTTTTTTTTTAATGTAACATAGCCCCTCTGTGTGGATCTATGGATCACTGGAGAGGAGCATTTCCATTGTTGTGTCTGGAATCTCAGTTTCAAAGTGGGTTTCTGTCTGTGGGCCTGGCCACAACACTGAGCCCAGATGTGGGACCTGCCAGCCTTACCACACAAGCTGTGCAACAAGAAAAGTGCTCTAAACCAAATAGAATTAAATATTTTCTCTGTCTTGCTAGACTATCCCAAGGGAGCTATTGGGCACATTGTTCATACAGAGAAAGGCATTCTGGCTGTTGAAAAAAATAAAGTTTTGATTCCTCCTCTTTGGAGCAAAACATTCTGCTGGGGATTTGAGGACTTCACCTGCTGCTTTGGCAACTATGGATCTGACAAGGTAAATAAGAAAAAGTCTAAGAATACAAGAAATTAATTATATGTTGTGGTCTTTGATTGGTTTGGGCACCCATTTCAGAGGCTGTTGGGGAGCTGATTTCAGAGGATGCTATACAGGACTTTCTCACAGTCAAGCTTCCTGAGAAATATCCAAGATAGTGTAAAATCATTTTACACTGTTCAAAAACATGGCATTTGCCTCTAAATTATCTCCACTTTTCCATCCAATGATTGTGTTGTCCTAGTTGTTGTTGTGTAAGGACAACACAAGGTGTCCTGGTCACTGCTTAGAAATTTCATTGTGCAGAAATTTCTACTGGAATTAAGACAGAACCATCTGTCAATTCCCCTCTGGCTCCAGCAAAGTCCAGTGCATTCATTCAAAATAATGAAGTTAATACTCCTTTGCTGTTAAAAATAAATTGTCTGTATCATCCCACTGCTTGTTAGGGCACTTGACAGATCTAGTTTCTTCCTCTGCCATAAATGCACTGATTTTTGGATATGTTTGGGACAGTGTTATGCTATGCAAAGACTTCTGAGTTAGCTTGGGTACCAGAATAGCATTACATGTAATTCAGCAAGATACTGACTTGGGTATTTGTGCAAGTGGCATCTTTATGTTTTTACAGACATAGTCAAAGTCAATGGAAATAAAAAAAAGCAATGAGATATGTTGTAAATTCTGCTCCCTGTATAGTAAAATCTGTGCTTAGCAGTTCATCCTGTTGCTGCAGGCATAAATTATTCAGTTTGTCACTTCAAAACTCAGGGTGACACTGAGCATAGTGAGTGTGACTGCACAGTCACTATAAGTAATAGTTAGGAGTCCAACTTGAATATTTTCTTGGTCAGCAGTGCCAGTGGACACGAGCTTGTCAGAAATGTTAGTCCTTGTAAGTAGGTAAAGGTTTGTTCTGTCTCTGGTAGGGGTTTTATAGCTGTGCCATCCAACTCCACCAGAATCATTGGTACCAGAGTGCTGTCCCAGATGTGTAGGGGAGAGCTAATGCAGAAGGTGCAGGAGGACCCTTGTGCTGCAATTGTTGCAATGTGCAATGGATCTGACACTGCTTTAGATTGATTTGGGTGCTGTTAACAGAGCACAGAATGGAATTTAGTGCTTTGTCTTTTGACTTTTCAATCCGAGTAAGAGGAGGGTTGCAGGGCCTGGCAGTAACTGTTAGCAGGCCATCACAACATGAGCTTTCTCTTTCAGCTACATGGAATGTTTGCCTTCTGTTACTATATGGCAGCAGAAGGAGCTTTCGTGAAGTTATGTAGGAAGTGTGGCACAGGAGGAATTGGGATCCAAATCTCCTGAGACAGAAGATACTGAGCTTTGTTCAGCCTTGTCCCCTGGAAGATGGCACAGCTGCATGCAGCTGCAGACTGTGCATGTCCAGGTGTTCACAGCTGTGCTCACATAGAGACTGGTTATGATGAGCTTTTCTTAGATTAAAATATGGAGGCTGTTTTGAAAATTGAATCTGCCATTTGGTATTAGTAAATGCATGGTATCAGCAGATGGGCATTTGACTTAAAGATGGTTTCTTGTACAGAATGTGACTACATTTGAGTGCATGGCAGACTGGGGAAAGTGCCTCTGTGCAGTGTGTCCTTCAGCAACTACCATAATCACATCTGGAACAAGCTCAGTTGTGTGTGTGTGGGAATTCTCCCTGGTCAAGGACAAAGTGAAATGTCTAAACCTGAGACAGGTAAGTACTGTGGCTTTTCTGCTACAGAAACTTAATGAAACCCAGAAGATAAGGTTTTTATCTCTTAGATGTTTGTCAGAAGAAGCACCTTTGGGTGAATCAAGAAGGCAAGAAAAAAACCAGTAATAAGCAGTATCATGTGACAGCCTGTTACCAGGTCAGGAGCTAATATATAATATACCTCATACCTACAGCTTATAGCTGTGGGTGCCACTTTCTGGATTTTTTCCCTTTCAGTAGTGTTTTCAAAGTTCATCATGATAAAAGAAATAATGAAGATAAGGCATATTCTCCTCTCTTGAAGTGCAGCCCTTGGGTTATTTTCAAAAACAAGAATCACCTGGAGATGCTTATAATTTGTTCAGGGCTGCTACAGCAGTGGACAGGCTCTCTAAAACATCCTGCAAAATTAGCTGGTGGAGATCAAGGCTCAACTAGGCAAGTTCTTGATTCTTTTCTCTCTGCCTGAATTCGGGACATGAAAGGTTCGTCTGTGAGGGAGGGATGCTTTCAATAAGAAAGCTATAGTTTTTCTCCTCATTATCCAATGCCCTGTAGTGGTTGTTGATTTAGACTTTGTCTATGGTCGTCAACCACCTGTATAATGCTATTTCATTTACAAAATTGAATTTTCATGCAAGATTTGTGTGGTTCAGCTATAGCAAGTTCTCAGCTTTATAAGTACAACTAGAGTACACCACTATTATATCTGGAAGGTAGCATGGGGCCCTTCTTCCCCAAAGAAATCAAGAGACTCTTGATTAAAAAAAACTCTGCTACTTTTAGGCACACTAATAAAGGGTTCATTAATCACCAAGGTCTCCAAGTGTTAGCTTATTCTGTTCCTTTGTTCTGGAGGGGTGTTCAGATGATATTTCAGTGCTTTCCATACCCTAAGCCCAAACATATTTTATTTGTCATGATATGAAGTGAAAACTTAATGGTGTGTTGGGATACCAGAGAAATATTTAGATCTTTATTTATTAGACATTCCTGTAAGAATTCATGTTGAAAATAGGAGGTGCAAACTGTTTTAGAGCAACTTCTCTTCTGAGGTTTATGATGTTTAATGCTGTAGAAGACAGAAATATGAGACAAGATCTGATGACCTTTCAATCCAGCTGGTTATTATTTCAAGGCAGGACATGAACACAGAAATGGAAGAACTAGCAATGGAGACGAGCATAAGCAGTAATTTTCATCAACATCCAAATGATACCAATCAGGGGGTCAGTCTGAGTTTCAGGCAGCCAAAGAGTCTGTCTTTTATCTTCACTATAATGCCTTTCTCTTTAACAATTTAAAATCAGCTTTGCTGATGTGTTCCACTGTGATTAATTTGGTATTACCCAAAATCCACAAAGTGGTATGAGATCATGCAATGACAAATTCTGTATTTTTTCCTTTACTTTACTAGCAGAGGTTTTTGGTTTTTTTTTTTCTTATGACTGTCTGGAATGGATGTAGACTTGAACTATAGTTCTAAATGTCTTCCAGTGAATTACTTGCTCTTTCATGTAATTCACTTTTTCTTGATGGCTGCTTTTTCTGCTGAACAAAAAAATTTCCTGAGAGAGTGAGCTTTGCTTAAGAACAGCTTATGTGCTATAAAGTGGATGCTATTCACTTACCAGCTGTCTCATGGGACTGACACATTTTGGTTTGGAATGTAGTAAAGTACAGAAACTATATTTCTGCAGAAAAAGTAGCTTTTGCCTGTCTAGTGGGATCTGCTTCCACAATTTTGTGGAACACTAAAGATTGAGTGTAATTGCCTTAGTATTGAGCCATGCAGTTTACTAGCAGAGGGATCTGTGTGATCCAGTCCCCAGAATTTCTGAGCCAAATGAAACACTTAAGCAAGGTGTGCTCTCTGCCTCACTGACCTCTCAGCAAGATGTGGAGCACATCTATAAAGTGTCTGTGTCCTTGTCAGCTAGTTAAGTTGAATAATCAAACTTGGTTTAAGCTATCATGAAATAAACATTCTTGCAGTGAAGCTGATCTTCTTTTTAATCTTTTGATATTTGTTAAAATACTTTGGAGACAGGCCTCAAGATCTTTCTGCAAATATGCTGCAGAATATTTCCCATTAAGGAAAAACCTGTCAGTCTTTGCATAGTGGTAATGAAAAGATGTAGAGAGCCAAGCATGAGACTTTTTTTCTGAAAGTGCACTGAGACTGTTGGGTTGAAGCTGATATTGTAATTGTGTGCAGGTCTATCTGTCTTTTCCACACTCAACTTGTACTTAAAATGTTTCACTGCCAAGTAGCATCTTCATGGGTTAAAATAAAAGGGAAAAATGGTTTTAGGAAAACTTGTGCAGGAGATTAGCTTGGCTTGACTTGGCAGCTTGGATGCTTCCACAGTGGATGTTTTCTTTCAGGCTGTGGAAAAAGGAGAGGAAATATTGAGTTCTTGAACCTGCTTTGTCCCAGCCTTTTTTGCAGCAGTCTTGCACAGTTCTCAAGTATGGATCCTTGATTATGCCCAATCCTTTGTAAAGACGCTGTTCTACAGCCAGTCTAAAGCTATCACTGAGCCTCTTTTTCCATGCTTAGGTGAGAGTGACTTTTGGAGACCTAATTTTGTGCCAGTATTTATAGTTGACAGTTCCTGTGAATGGAATAATTCCCAAGCTGAAAGTCATCCCTCGCAGTTGAGGGTCACCTTCAGTAATACAGAGCCTGGTGCAGCTCAGCTTCCTCAACAGTGGATTAAAGTTTTACTGCTCTTGTCCTGGTGACCTTGGCAAGTGGCAGCACATGTTAGCCAGCAGAAGTTCAGTCTCACAGTCACATGCTGGAAGAGAGGATGAGGTATGTCCACAAAAGTCATCTGGGACATGTGGCTCCCCTGCTTCATGCTAAACTGGGATAGAACCTACAAATGTGCTAATAATGTCATGGAAAGAAAGCCAGCAAGGAATATGCATTTCCTTTGAAAACCAACATTGAAACTGGTGGGTCTGATTTTTCACAGTAAGGCAGCTAAAAAATGAGCCCTGAAAGGCTTTTTAGGAAAGCTGTGTAGGACTTTTTCTCTGTTGCCCTACAGGTTTTACTGTCATTTACTGTGATTATGTAGCAGAAATGTACACTGCTGTCATTTGAGAATGCTGCATTAAACAATTGTCAGCAGTTTACTTTAATCCATGCTTTCTGGGTGTGCTATTAAATTGCCTAAAGCATGTTTCTCTTTTTAAGAAACTGTTTAAATAAGGTTAACTGGGCACTCCTTATGACTCTGAACCTATTAACAATAACAAAAAAAGAATTCTATGTAATGATGAAAGAGAAAGGAATTCCTACAGGGTTTAAAAGCAAGAATGCTCCATAAATGCTGTTTCTTTTCTTAACCAATATTAGAAATGTATTAGTACTTGTTCAGATACACAGAAAGATAAGACAGAGAAGGCCACTGAAATACATCCTGATAAATTTTATTTCAGAAAGTGTTTTAAATATTGAGAAATTTCCAAGCATAAATGTTACTTAAAACTGCATGGACTGAAGTGAATAATGATTTTTTTCTTGCTAAGTACAAAGCACTATCTTAGAGTCTGAAGAGTAGGCCAAGGGCCCTGAATCACTTTGTAATTTGGGCAAGTCCTATGATCTCTTGGACCCTCCATTTTCTTCAGCTATGAGTTGAGGACAAGGACGCTTCCCTGTTATATCCTTTGGTATTTCCCCCTCATTCCCTCTTTAGTTCTCCAAAGAATGACTGGGTTGCTTGTTCGTACTGAGCAAATGAGGTAGGACTGGGGTTCCCTAGTAAATCAGCCACCATCTGCTGTGGTTTATTGGTTGGTTTTTCCCCACCAGGCTTTGTACGGGCACACTCAGGCAGTGACCTGCCTTGCTGCATCTGTAACCTACAGCATCTTTGTGAGTGGATCCGATGACAGAACCTGCATCATCTGGGACCTGAACCAGCTGATGTTCATAAACCAGCTTCCTGCCCACGAGGAAGGCCTCTCTTCTGTTGCCATCAACAATTCAACAGTAAGATCTTCATTTATCATCCTTCTTCTGATGCATCCATGAACATTTCATGATAATTTAATGGGTGCTTTTCCCAACATAAAAACATCCTGAGAGTCTGATACATTGATTTTTTTCTTTCTATAGAGATTGCTAATAGTGTTCTTAATGATGAGAGGCGAGCACTAAAAGCAACATCTTACACTGAGTAGCTAAGTAGAAGCATCTTTGGATGGATAGATAGCAGGATTAAACAACTTTTAGTTTATGGAGCATGAAGTATTGCCCTAGTACCTCCTGGATTTGGCTCTCCCATAACCTTGTTGCGTCTGTTATTTCATTAATTTCTCCTGGTATTCATGCAACAGAGCCACATCTGAGCTGCACATTTGTGCAGCTGAAACATTAGGCTGCACTCTGCCACCTTAGCTGATAACTGCCTTACACCTTTCCAGTGATAATGTTGGCTTTTTCCTCTCCCTTCTACTCTCAGGTGTGGGGAGAGCTCCTGAAAGCAGTGGGTGTAAATCTGTTGAGGTCTGTGCCTAGCCAGAATTACATGCATGTTGATAGGAAAATATTCTGTATTGGATTTTACTCTAAACACTCTGGATGAGATTTTTTTTCCCTGTTCTTTTACCTCCCAAAAATCTTTCTTTCATATTTCTATTTTCTCTCTCTGCTAATATAGTATAACAGGGTTTCACCTGCTCAGACAATTCAAGGTTGAATCCAGTCCTGGATATTGTACAAAGGCCAAATTGAGTTCACAGCAGTAAGAAACCAGGCAGATATTCTCTACTTAGTCTGTGCCAAAACAGTCATCTCATATCAGAGCTTTATTAACCATTCAGTCTGATGGCTGGCAATTTGAGGGTGGGAATTAAATAGTCTGTTCAGTGCCAGCTCAGCTCCCAGTCCTGGCAGTTCTGGTTACTGTAAAATGGCCAGTGGCCTCAGCAGGCCAGCTCAGAATATCCTGGTGGTCCCTTGTGAAGTGAGCTAAGCAGTGCCATTCAGAAATGAGGAGGTGGGCTGGCACAGTGCTGCTCGAGATCCCAGGGGACAGAGTTCTCCCCCTTCCATGTACCAGCCAGGACAGGGGCCTTTTAGGTGGTATCTGCTATCCTGGAACTGCCCAAAAATGGGATGATCTGTGCCAGGAACAGTCTGATGACTGATCCAAATGGCTGATCTCCACTTTATTGGGGTGCAAATGGTTAAGCTGTTTGGATACTAGTCTATAGAAAAGTTCATTTAAAAGAGCAAAAACCTTAGAAAAGTATGACTGAAGTTTCAAGGAAAAAATTTAAGGGGTCCATATCTTATCGATGAAAAAGTTCTTTTTGATGTTAGCAAAACAGAACACCTAATTCTGAAATGTAATTTTTGTTTAATTCTCTATATGTTTATGTATTGCTACATGAAAATAGAAACAAAGCATTCCATTGTGCTACATTATTTTGATTGATACAAAATTACATGATTGGTAGCAAGGGTTTGTTTCCTGAAAAGTTTAAAATGATTCAAAGTTTTGAAGGAAAACATTTCTGTGAAATAAGAAACCTATACAGCTCTTCATTATGTGATTGTTGGAGTTGCTTGAGTGTCTAGAAGTTCCATCTATAGATCCAAACTTTGTGGTGTTTGTGTCATGTAGACACAAAATAAGAACTGTCCCAAAAAGTTTGTAAACTAATGAAGATTGTAAAAGCTTTCTGTAACTAATTATTTCAGTTAGTTTTAAATCTCTGATCCAGACCTGAAAAGCACTGTAGATGATTGCCAAATACCTGGACATTGTGTACTCTCATGCAGATAAGGTAGCTGAAATTTAATCTCTTGAATTATTGGCAGCTCTGTTTTGAACACACTGTCATATAATTTTTTATCTCCAGAATACTGCCCAGCAGTGTGAAGAGCCCTGGCCCCAAATGAGGCAGGGGGGAAGTAAGGTGTTAGTTGACTTAAACCAGATGCATGCCACTAAATTAAGCGCACACTGTCCTTCACCAGAATCAGATGACTATGTTGATGAGGTTCTTTTTAGCTGATTCTTAGTATGGATCATGAGTGGAAAGGTTAGGTAGAATTTCAGTTACTAACCTGATCAAAATGCACTTTTGATTAGATTATTTACAATTGTACCATTGGCTCTTGGTTCTGTGTGTTTCCCTAAGGGCCTCGCTGTGCATTTGCTCCTTATGAGCAATCTCTGGTTAAGGCTGCACCTGCATGGAATGGAGGGGAGAGGTTCAGGGGATGTTTTCTGCATCAGAAGTGCAGGTCACTGGATGCAGAGCTGGTCATTGGTCAAATGCAAAACACAGTGTAGAAATGCGATGACAGTGAGCTCCCTGTGAGGGGCAGAGGAGGATTGTGAAATCACCAAAGGCTTCGCAGCTAAGCAGGTGAACACCATGTCCTTGTTATAGGGAATGCTTATTTGTACAACTTATAAGAGCATTAATCCAGGCCCAGAACCTATGCTAGGCACTGCTTGTGCACAGCCCCTGTCCCTGGCAGTAGCTTGGTCAGTCTGCTTTTTTTCTAAAAGCCTGGATTTTATGGAAAACAACATTTCATTTTATATTTTCATTTAAAAACAAGAAAAAAAGCTTTTTTCTTCATTACCTTGTTAAATCTGAGATGGTGTTTCAAGTTTATGTGATGCAAAAATGCCAGGATTTTTCATGGAAAAGAAAAAAAAGTAATTTTTACTTTGTCTGGCTTTTATCATCTGCTCATAAGAAAAACAATGGTCAGAATTTAAATCAGAGAAAGTCAGTAATTTCTAATCAGCATTTAAATGTTATGAGGAGTATGAGTGTAGGACTTTGAGACATTGCCTCTTGCTCTGTTACAGGGTGACATTATCTCTTGTGCTGGATCTTACCTGTGCCTGTGGACAGTCAATGGCCAGCTTCTCACAAGCATCAGCACTGCCTGCAGCCCCAGCTGCCACATTGTTTGCTGCTGCTTTGCTGAAGTGATGGACTGGGACACACGCAGTATCATCATCACAGGAAGCACAGATGGAGTGGTGAGGGTAGGTGGATGGGAGAGAGGAAAAGGAATCCTGATTCATTGTAGACTGGAGATAGAATTTTGTGTTCTAAAGGGAGGGACAGAGCTAATAAAAGCCCATGACACTTTCTTAACAGTGCAGCAGAGGGCAGAAAATGAAAATCAGAGTGAAATATTTGCTTCCTATCAACTTTTATCCGCCTGAGTAGAGGACTTCTTGCCATTCAGGGAGAATTTTGAAAATGTACTGTCCATTCTGGGGTGATTCTAAAAGCAAAAATTCTACCACTCCTCAGAAATATGTTTGAATATGGTTCTGAGAGTTCACAGCTCAGTTGATTAAGTCATACTTTCTCATGAGTAGGAATTCACTGCATTTTCTGCCCCCAGTCTGGTAGGAGAACTTCCTGGGTTACTGGGATTTTCAATAGCATGTCAGCCTTGCAACCCCACCAGCTCCCTGTATACATTGCTCCAGTGTGACACCCTGCAGCACAGTGACAGAGAGGGAGACAACTGCAAAATCCTGTTCTGGTATTAAAAGTCCAATTCTCACCCCTTGCTGGGAAGCAGGAGCTGAATATCTCTCTCCCATTGCTACAATCTGTGCTTTTTCCACGTTTACCCCCTCACGGGCACAGCTGTGGAAGACTGAATACACCAATACCCCAGAGGAAGGTGCTGGACTGAGAGCGCAGAGCGGCGCAAGGGGAGAGCCGGGCGGCGCAGGTATGACCACAGAGTGGGTGGGGAACTGCAGTGTGACCCAGTGCTGCAAGCCCTGTTTGGTTGTGAGAAGAGGGGGTGTGAGCACAGTGGTGTGAAGGGGAGATGGTGTGGGCAGCTGGTGCAGTGTTACTGTCACCAGCAGCAGTGGTGAGTAGCAAATGCCCCATGTTGGAGACAGAGAGCACACCTCAGCCCACCATCTCACGGGCACATCCTGCCTGGATAAAGCTGAAAGCTTCTTCATAGGCTTTCTCATGGGTTCTGTCAATCTCAGAAGACCACCTGTCTGCATAAACCTGTGACACCAATGGCTGGAAATAGTCCCAACTCCAGCAAGTCCACTGCCTTGGCACCACTGCTGATGGCCTGTACTAAAATATCCTGGCATCATGTCAGAGTGGGCAGTGCCAGATCCTGCTCAGGGATGGAATAGAGAAGTATGTTATGTTGTCTTTGCCACCTTAAAAGAAGGCAGAGGTCCTTCAAACTGGTGGGAGGCCAGCAGCAGGCCCTAGTGCTTGGAGCTGTTTATTCAAGGCTGTGTGCAGCTGAAGCTGATACCATGGAGTTCTCACAGAGCTGAGGTGAATAAGATCATGGGACTATGGTGCTTATTGGTACTAAAAACAACTCAAGCTTGCTTCTCTGTTCCAACAAATACAGGAGCTGAAACCTGTCAGAAAGCTTTAAAGGCACATCCTAAGTAGCACAGCTTTCTTCTTTTCCCAGTGCTTTTTCTAAGAGAAAGGAATTGTGGTATTATTATGTATAATTTACTCCACTTATTTGCTGTGGTCCTCATTACAGACATTCTCTATTACTTCAATTTAAGGCACACAATTTGCATAAATATAGAGCTATAGATGTAACATCTGCAAAAAGAAAGAAGATATTATACAGTAATTGGGCATTACCACAGAGATCTTCAAAAGTGCTGTTCATGGAACTTGGCTTCAACATTACTTAGATTGCTATGCGAAAATATTTCCAATATGCCTCTGTATGTATAACAGCCAAACCAGATACTTATCAAACCTTTTGTCATGCCTTAGAGCAGCCAGAGCCAGATTTTTCTAGGGAAGGTGCAAGAACACCCGAGATGCCAGATAGTCTGGCTGTGGTGTTTGTTCATATTTGTTTTTGCTCTCATCTCTAATCGGAGATTGCTTTATCAGTACAAAACAAAAGATCTAACATTTTTTCCAAAATCCCTCTGGTATTCTGTAGTCATTTTTGTGGATTCTCTTTACCTATAGAAAAGTTTCCTTTGATATAAGAATTTCTGAAGTCTTGTCCATAACTTCTTGTGGCAGGTCTTTCCAGGCATAATTGCATGTGGATGTTTTTGACCAGACTGATATTTTGGCTATTTGTAAAATGTGTATCATAAGCAATTTTCTAAATAAGGACTTAAAAGCCATCTTTGAGGGCACAGCAGAACACTCTTGTTTGTGTTTTGTTTCCTAAGAGGACCATAAAAGATATGTGCTGACCCCAGGTATCTGGTGATGTGTAGAGACAACACCTGTTTGCACATGAACATAAGGCTGCATGTTTTCAGATGGATATGGGAACAGCATTCTTTAATAAAGACTTGAGAGGTGTAATCAAAGCAGGACCATACTCCCTTCACCTATTCAGATGACTTCAGAATTATTTTAAAAGACCAAATATTCCCACATCTCATTTTGTGCATTAAAGAAAATAAAATTAATACAAACCACAGTCATTAAAAAGACCAGAGTAACTGTGATTGAGTTATTTTGTTAGGTGTGCATGTGTATGTATGTCTGTGTATGTGAAATGTTCTCAGCATTTAATTATTGGTTCTGTTATGAGCAGATTTAGATAAGTTGATAATACCAGGGCTTTATGTAATTTCTTTTTACTAGGCAATTATGGGCTGTATTATATCCTGGCAGCAAAGTATTGTGGGGCATCTTATTAAGCACAGAGCCAGTGAAAACTGATGAACAATTTTGCTGAACTAGGCATGCAATTTAGAAAGCAATAATACACAAATCCAATTTAGCACACAATTGATACAGCCGCACGTCAGCACATGTAACTATCATAGCCACAAATTAAATTGGGATGGGCCTATTTTGCAACAGCACAGGCCAAGATTAAATATATTTGTTCTCAACTTAACAACTTGCTGACCATAAATAATAACAATCCCGTCCATGCTTCCCCCCAGACGCTTTCTAAATATTTGTTTTTAAACCACACAACAGGTAACAAGGGTGGAAAACATCTTGTTCTCTGTCGGGAACTGAATCCCAGCGTTGCCCTGACTGGCAAAGCGAGCAGGACGAGCCCGGCGGTGACGGCGCTGGCCGTGTCCAGGTAGGGCCGTGGCCGGCGCTGCCCGGCAGGGGACGCGGGGCTGGGGCCGGGCTCCCGATGTGCCTTCGCTTCGGGGGTTGTGGGAGCTCAGTCGGACCTCTCGTGGCCAAAACAGCCGCTCGAGGAGCTGGTCTGGCTAGGTACATTAATGAAGGATGGGGTAGTCATTGGACAGGCAGGAGACAAGCCAGGAGCAATAGCAGGTTTTGGCCAGAATAGTTGTAGAACTCGGTAACTGCTTCACCATCTCTGCAGCACGGAAATAACTCCTGTCCTGGAAGTCGCTGGAGATACTGTCTCCTTAAAATGTGGACAGGAAGTTTTTGGCCAAAGGACGATTTCTTTGTTCAACTCCTCTCAGTCTGCACAGCCAGCAGTATTTTAGTTTACTCGAGCCCCTCCCGCAGTCATCTGGCTGTAATATTTGTTATCTCCTTCTCCAGGATGTTACAATGTACTGTAAAACAGTTACTGTCTCTTTCTCTGAAAGTGTTGCAATTTTGACAGTTGATAAAATGTTCCTGCATTCTGCATGCTCAGCTTTAGAGCAGTTAATGTGATGCTGATGTGCATTCCAAGGGGGAACGTTTGGGGTGAGGGTTAGTTTCATTAGTGCTGGTGGCACTGCATGCAGTGGAGATCGCATTGGCTGAAGCCATGACATCATACTAACGAGTCTGAATCTGGACAGCAGATTATTTAACATCCATAGAAACTCAGAGCTTCTGATCTGGTTAAATTGTCCACAACTAACCCACTCAATTTCCTGGAAAGTTTGGACCCAATTCTAAGCTTGGTCTTTGAAGTACCAAACTTTAAACATTCTCTAACGTGGGTCTTCAATTTTAAAGGTAATGTACAGCCTTGAATGTTGCATCCTCCTAATTGCTGCACATACAGAAAAATCCTTGATCCTGTGTCTTCCTCTTAAACATGGTTTTCTTCATCTTTTTCTTTCTTTCTCAAGAAATTCCTCCAAGCTCCTAGTTGGTGATGACTGGGGAAGAATCTGCTGCTGGTCTTTGGATGGGTAGGAAGAAATAGCCAAGAGTTCTTGTTTTTTCAGCCTTTTGGATTGAGAGAAAAATTACCCTCCAAAGCATGAGCGAATCAGAGAAACTGGAAGCCTCTGGTTGGAGACTGACTGAATCTCAAAGGAGTTGTTGGACCGACCCTGCAGTCAAGTATAATTTAAATTAGACACTGGACCCCAAAGTTGTGAGAGAAACTGACAGATATGGACATAGACAATGAAATTTTGTAGTATTTGTCCTGGGGAAGCTTTTGTATTTAAAATGGTTTTTTTAGATATTGAATTTGACATAATGCATTATATTTCACAAATATTGTCTAGCAAATAAAACTGCCTTGATTATGCCAAAGAGCAGTGAAGCTTAAAAAAACCAATATATTGTATTTTTAATATCATGAGATAAAAAATACTCGGGCTTCATACAGGTGTTAAGTGAGTATGTTGCAGTATATTGCAGACATACAAGAATATTAATATCTCCATTCTTATACTGCCTTCCTCCCTGAATCTGCATAAAACTGTATGCATGCCTTTTGAGAAGCTATTTTGTTTACAAAATGAAGGTTGGAATTCCCATGCTGATGCTGGTGCCTTTATCCAGCCCCATTGTGAACATGTGTTGTGGTGCAATGTTTCCTAATCTCTGGCTTTTTTTTTTATAGTATGGCAGGCTAAATGTATGGAATAGGTGAGGAGGAAGATCTGACACAGTGATCAACATATTCATTCATTTTCCTTCTTTGCTGTCTTCTTTCTAACCTTGTCCCTATACTTTCTGGAAGATCAGTGTATTAGACATTCTTCAGGATTTACCTTCACAATCACCCTATATGGTAAAAGTGAATATTTGTAGTAAATGAAGGCTGAGACTATAGTGTAATAAATTTAAGTGCCATTTGTGTCCCTAGTGGGGATGGAGAAACTGTGAAAAATCAACCTCTTTAACATTTTAGCATAATTGGAAGGAGCTAAATTGATAACTCCCTTTCTCTTCTGCTCCTCCTTGACCTGGTGAAGAGATTGAATATCTTACCTCACATACAGAAGGGCTACACAGCCACAGAGGCAGAGCAGCTTCCTGAACACAGACTGGGTCAGAGCACTGCCAGGAAGAACACAAAGGACACTGTGGCCATGAAGGCTCTTTTATTCATGCCACCAAACACACCCTTGGGCAGACAGATCCCTGTTTTCCAGTGCACTGGGACTGGTTAGCGCTGCAGGAGTGAAGCCCTATGTGTGCTGCACTGGACAGTCAGAGGTTGAGGAACCACTATATGCCAAAATCTTGCTGCTGGAGACTTGCTCTTCAGCACTATTAGAAAGAATCTGGAGTAGAAGACAGGTTTTTACCAGTCTTCTTTTAATTACATGAACTTTCTTTTTCCTATAGGACACTGCTTAGCTAATGACTCTTCTTTTGAATTATGTTGCTGAATGAGCAAATCTTCCTATAGCAAACAGCCTCCTTCCCTACAGAGTGCTGAGACATGTCCCCAACCCCACCATGGTTCAGCCTAACCTCCATAGTGAGTGAGCTAATTGTCTGTGGAAAATTCAGTAATTAGATGTAAGCTCATGATGCAGACATACAAGGAAGTCTGAATTACATCTACACAGATGACTTGCCTGGTCTTCCTTTCTGACCTCCAAGTGCATGACTGGATAAGTCAAATAATAATCTTTCTGGGCTCAGGGAAACATGCACTAAAAACAGGCCAAAACACACCAATATTTTCAGATCAAAGTAGCCCTATGGAGCAAAGGTGGACTGTGCCTATCTTTATTTTTGCTGAGGACTGGGGAAAGGTCATTAAAAGTGTACTACTTCTTTCCTCTTCCTTCTGCACATTCCTTAGAAATAAGCTGTGATTTGGATACGTGGACAGAAAGACTTGGATTCCTGTCAACTGCAAATACAGCTTTACTGAACCATGGTAAAGGTGATTAAAAGCTGTGAAAACCTGTGTTTTCATTTACCTAGTAAGCATCTTGAATAGCTTGCAAATTGTTTCCTCCTTTGGCCTTTTCATGCAGCCTGTCTTTGCCAAGAGCAGATGCTCCCTGTTCTAGAGCTGGCAGCAGCACTGCAGCCTGGGCAGCTGCGCTAATGGCTCCAATACTCTAGACATCAACCTGGCTTTGTTTGGTATAAGAGGAGGCCAGCTGTAGGCTGGCCATGCATGGATTTGACAGGCTCATCTCCTTGTGCCTAACATCAGCGCTCTTAAATCTTCAACAGTTGCTTCAGCAACATCTGTTTTGAATCACGGAGAACAGGTCCAGAGTGTGCACGTGTGAATGGAAGTCAACACTTTAAATGTGTTCCCAAGTCAAGCTTCTCCTCATTTTCAGGGAGCTACAGTTTGGGAGAATATAAAAGGCAGATGAATAGAAATGGGTTGCAATTTCATCTGGTAAAAGTTCTGATTAGGAATGATTTGCTGTACAACAATGCTTGGTTGAGAAAATTTTGGGTTCTTCTCTAGCTCTAGAAAATTTTTCCCAAATGACGTAAATCATGGGAAGGAACATATACTGTGAGTACTAAAAGCATGACTCAGACTGCAGAGTTAAGGCACAGCATACTGCAGTTCTCAAATTTGCTAGGCCTGATACAGCCAGTGTGTATGACAGTGGTAGAGGGCTACCTGGTCATTTTCCTACAGGCAAGGACAGGAAGCTTTTGCTCAAAATTTGTAATAAGTGGTTGAAGGATCACCTGAAGCCAACCCTCTTGCAACTACCTGGTTTAATATTTGCTTTGGTCTCCTGCATATTTGGTAAATTATAAATGCTCATGAAAATGTCCAGGAAATTCCGTCTGCTCTAGATGTGGAGGTGACTTTCACTGATATATAGACAAACCTTGCTGTTAGGTCAGGAGCAGTAGTGGTGTAAGTTGTGAGTATTGTGGTATGACATGTTTGGGATATAGGGGTAGCAGATCTAGAATATGATTGAAAAATGAAATATAGTAATTCCACAGCAAATACTTTTTAGTATAACTCCATTGTTACTGTAAGTGAACAGTGTGAACATCAACAGAGTGTTACAATTATCTCAGAACCAACTTTTGCACAGGGTAAGTAGCTCAGGGTGAGAATTATCCTTAAAAGAAATCCAATCCCATTAGGATAAGAAATGCAGAAATAAGTTTTAACTCTGCCCTGTAGGGAAATGAAGAAGAGAAATGTGGAACAACACAACCTTTATGTGACTTTAAAACCGGTTTAATCTAATTGAGTACCATAAACCCTAAAATGCCTTTATTACACTTATTTGGTTATTGCACAGACTATCTTGCTTCCTTGTTCAGCAATAGAAGTCTTATAAGTATTACACTGAACATTTAGTGCTTGATCTCTAGCATTCTGCTGCCTAGTTAACTCATGAAGTAATATTTGCCTGAGCACTGCAGGGCCTTTGCATCCTCATAAAAAAGAATTTACTCAAAACTTTTTTGAGATATCTATGCAAGGAAATCTGTAATTATCACAGGAAAATTTTCCCTTTGCCTGTCACTATGTGCTACTCTTCTCAACTCAGGGATTAGTTGTCATGTAACTGGTGTCACTGTTCAGATGTGTGCATGGTAATTATTGTCATTAAAGTCAGCCAGGCTGAAGGGGATGGGGGTGTGAGAGGGTACAGGGTGGTGTAATTCCTGTGGAGGAACACCTACCCTCTCTATACCTTTTGCCTTGCAGACAGTTTGTAATCAGAGCTCTTCCCAAGCATCAGGAGGCTCATGCAAATTGGCTACATGAAAATTTTTAAAGGGCTCACCCTTATTCCCTGCACTAGGGTTAAATGTCTTGTGGAAATGTAGTAGTCAGAACAAGGCAGCCTTCAGCAGGACACTGGAATATTAGTGACCATGAGTAATACTTGCTGTAATGAGTGCTGAGCAAATGTAGCCTTTTTGATGGGGACAGTGGTGCCTCTGTTCAGCAATCACTTGATGTGTTTCATATTCAGGTGGTGCAGCTCTGTGCATGTGGAGGCTGTTGGTGTAGTGCAGTCATTGGGGCAACAGCAGCAAGGGAAGTCTCCCTGTTTCAGGTCAGAAATTGTCTCCTTGTTCAGTTTGGACACAAGGCTCTTAGGACTTTGTTTCTCCCTTGCACTTATGTTCCCTGGCCAAGAGGAACAGTAAGAACTCCAGTTCCCATATCTACTCCAGTTTTGGTGGGATGCTCTGCCCTCCTGAGGGGAACACATGAAGTAAGCCACAGGAGTGGATGGTGAGAGTGCTCTTTGGCCCCTCACTCCATTCCCTACCATCTCCTGGCTGTGGCATCTCCAGTGGACAAGTGGTGGGAAGTTAAATCTCCTCAGCCAATGTCCATGTCTTCATACTCCTTATTTTACTGAAACTGCTGGTCTGACCAAAATCAAATGCAATCAAGATGCAGTTATTTAAGTTCCCACCTTTGACTGACACAGTTGCAGAGTATCACATCTAGTAAGCAAGCAAAAAGGCATATCTTTGTGGGACAGTGTGACTGTGGACATGGTAAGCAAGCAATTTCAGTAGTGTTATGGAAATAGCCAGAACTGATGCCAGACTGAGATTATTTGCTTGGGAAGGTGAAATCCTGATTTGCTCCAAAGCCTTTGTTTGCCTGGCAGGGTGGCTTCAGCCGGCTTTGGTGGCTGTTGTTGTGTAAGGATTCATTTGCCACCCTATAGCAGCCTGTGGTGTTCCTGGGGGAAGCTCTGGGCTCTTCAGAGCCTGATTATGAGCTGAATATATACTCTATATCTGGGCTGTATATTTACAGGCCCTTCTCTGTGCCAGTGCTGGGACTGTGATAAGTGGGAGGAGGCCCACTAGAAATCTACTGAAGCAGGTCTAATTGAAGCAAATAGACCAGCTCAGTAGAGTAGAAAATAGTCCTTATATATCTACCCGAAGAAGATAATGACCTTTTAAATAACAGAAGCAATTTTATTTCAATACCCCAATTACTTTGAACTCTCAAATGTCAAAGTGCCAAGCACTTTCAAAATAACTTAATTTAGACATTTATAGCACTTAGACACTGCTAGTTTCTTATCTAACCTAATTATGGGTTGTACAGGAAATTGCAAAGCATCCCAATTAGCGTTATTTTTTATAGTGATACATAGGAGTGGCCTTTGCCATTTGCTGTAATCATGTGCATGGTGATTTACTGATTTTGGCTTTTGTGTTAGTTCCTCTAATGTTCTGCAGGAGGAAGTAGAGGTAGAAGTGAGCATAGCTGTGTTTCTTGAGGGATTTGAAGGGTGTATTTTCCTCTGAGAGCAGAGTACAGTTGCAAAGCAGGGCCATTTAAGATGAAGAGGTACCATGTAGAAAATAATGGCTAGCTACCATTAAATTGTTGACCTTCCTCTGATCTGAGCACTTAGGCCACAATTCTTGACTTTTCTTGTGCAGTGACCGCTGAGATTTAATAATGTCAGATCACATCACTGGAGAAAGAAAAACATCATCTTGTAATTAATTGCACATCTGTAAGTAACAAAGCAACTCATTGAAAGACTACAGAGAAGAGAATTTCACTGAGTTTAATATGTTTTAGTGTGAGAAATGCAAAACAAATGGATTTAGCTCCTTTTAACAAGAACTGTAAGGCCAAATTAATCCCTAGCCTAACTCTCTGGCTTCAGCCCCACAGGACTAGTTCAAGGGAAGGAGATGTGTAAAGCTGCATAACTGGGTGCCTGAAAAATTCCTTCAGCATATACAGTGCTGAGCAGTTTTCATCCTAGTTCCTATACACAGCAGGCAGAATCAGAGGTGGAGGAAATGGTGCAGCACCACTAAGCCATATTCAGTGACTTCTTGTTTGCTTTCATGGTAAGGGAAAGACATGCATCCAGTTACTAGTTTGAAAGTGACAGCTGTTGCCCATCCCCTGGGGATTTTTGCCATGTATATTTTATGTCATGTCTTTGTTCTGTGCTGTGGTCGTCCACCCTCCCCAGTGTCAGGAGACAGTATGTCTTAGTAGTCAGAGAAGTTCCTGCAGACCTCTTTCTTCCTGAGGATAATCCAAAAGTATCAATGGCTAATTTCTCAAGGCAAGATTCAGGGTTGTGGGTAGCTATGTACTGCTGTTAAGTGTGCCCAAGATGATGCCAGCCTGGAGCAGGAAAGTAAAAGCCCCAACAGTGATCTTGTCTTGTCACACCTCCATGTGCAAAGTCCTAAGGCACTGTTGTGTTCTCATTCACTTCCTTATGGCAAAATATTGCTACAGACAGATAGGATTTAAACAAGGCTTAAATTAAGTCCATGAGGGAAAGCTTGTGTTTGACCAAACCAGTCCCTTTCCCTCCCTTTCCCCAAAGTTTGTCTTTAGCCAGGACCACAACCCAAGTGAGATTGCCTGGGGCCTCTGTGGACATGACCTCCTACTTTCCTGGTGTGGGATGCAGGAGCAGATCCTCACAGATCAGGTCTCAGATCCTCACAGCAGGGAAATGCAGCTGCAGTGACTGGCTCTGTTATGTACTGAAATGAAAACCTGAGCAGATCTCAGCAGGATGCTCACAAAGGGCTGCCAGAACATTTCTGACCACAGTGGTCAGAGATTGAAGAGCCCTTTGTGGGGTTTGGAAACAGCCCAGCAATGCTGGTAAGGAACAAGAGAGACACAATAGGGTGCCAGGACAGGGAGGATTCCTGAAATATCTATTGCTAAGCAAGAGTCTTCCACTGATATGCAGTCTTTTGATTTGCCCAACTGAGGTAGTGAAATGGAATCAAACCTGCTGGTGGAACAATGCACATGGAACGAGTACATTTCACATTAGTGTAGAAAACTCAGAAGACCAGTTGTTATGCAGCAATGTTTAGGAATTTTTTCTCTTACCCTGGCAGTTAGATTGAAGCTGAAAAGGATCTTTACATCTTGATGTCACTCACTAGAGGTGTTTTGGAGAGGCTCTCAAAAAGCAAAATTTAACCTGCAAATTAAACATCAAATGCAAACTTACCTAGTCTGAGTCCTATGCCATCAGAACCTGGCCAAACCCTGGCTAAGGACACAAGTTTATTGAACTTTTTAATGAAGAGAACCCCACAATTATGTTACTGTTATACTAAAACAAATAATTTGCTTGCAATTGCAGAGATAATGACATGCTGACCACACCTACCAATTAGAAAGTTGTAATAAAGAGTAATAAAATACCTTTTCCTTGGGCTGCAGAATCAACCCCCACACAGCCTGTGACACTAATATGATTTACTCCTATTTGCTGATGGAGAATTCTAGTAATAAAATTTAATGTGGAGGAACAAGGTGCATTTAGCCAAAGCTGTAAACATATCTAATTCTATTTAAAGCTATAGGGTGCAGTACATTAACGTTTAACAATCTGATATGAAATTGGTGTGAAGCTAATAGAGGTGTATTTGTTAAGATTTCAGCACAAAGCCATGTTTTACCAATGACAACAGAAGGAGTTACCAAAATAGTGTGACTCAGCAGACTCCAACTGCTGCTTAATAAGGTACTAAGAGTCTTCATGGGAACTCCTGTCAGAAAAGAACTGTGGGCCACCTTCAGGTCTGCTGCTTTTCTGATGATGCCAGAGAGAGTTAGGCCAGGGATTAATTTGGCCTTGCAGTTCCTGTTAGAAGGAGCTAAATTGATTTTTTTCTCCATTTTTCACACTGAAGTGTATTATACTCCATGAAATTTTCTTCTCTGTAGTCTTTCAGTGGGTTGCTTTGATACTTACAGATGTGCAATTAATTGCAGGATGATGTTTTCCTTTCTCTGCTGTCATATGAAGTCAGTTCCAACCATTTGAAAAGCCTGGAATTTTCTGCAGAATGTAGAATTCAGTTCCAAATATTGGGACTTTCTAAATGCTGTGTAAGAGATGAATGCATATCCTTCAATCTAGGAAGCAATACCCTTCTCTTGGAAGCAATAAATTGTACAGAGAGTGAGACAAAAAATCTTATAAAAAAAAGTGATTTATTCAGTTCAATTAACTATTATTTTGGGGAATTAGATATCAAACATACACAAGAATATATAAGATATTAATACATAAAGAATGGTATTCATTAACATGCTAGGCATAAATATACAGTAGAAGATTCTTCTGAACAATAGGCACAATGGCCAGTTGTATGCAAAAGGAATGTTTGTCCCCAAACTTGAAAGTTTTCACAGCAAAGTGGTCAAATAATTATTGTGTTAGAATTTTATCTTTAATTCCGAAGTAACAACTAATTATGTCTATATTTTTCTAAGGCTTTTTGAACAGCTGTCTGCATAACAGGTGTCCTCTCTGAATCATCAGTTAAACTGGCTGTTCCAAAATTGTTCCCTGAATGTTGAATCACTTGTTAGCACCAGTTTGGTTTTGGTCAATGAGTTGATTGCTGTTGTCACTGAAAGTCCAACACCTGGTCAGGAAACAAGGAAAGATACCATGCCCTTTTGGTGGGTGATTAACTCCTGGGACAATGCAAAGGTGAAAGAAACATCTTTTCTGACAGCTCACAAACACAAACCTTAAAAATGCAAATAATTCCTAGCATTATAAATTGATAAAAGCTGACCTTAGTTTGGAAACAGCTGTTTTGATGAAGGAATAGAATTAGAATTAGTACTGCACATAATGGTCAACCTGATAAGCTCTTCTTAAGCTGAAATTCTTTTTATAGAAGATGTTTTTATCTAATGTAGAAGCAGGTGACTGCATTTTATATTTACAGATCCTGGCTAGACCATAACAGATTGTGTGCTGCCTAATCTCTACCACTGTTCAAAAAAGTAGAAAAGCAGTTTATACACTCACTTATTCTGGTGAAACCCTCTGAAAGGCAGTGATGTGCTCTAGCCCTTGGTTGCCTGTCCCCATCCTTGAATTGTCCCCACTGCCCTCCTCTCCTGCACTCCCATGCAGTAACAGGAACAAGGACATGAGTGCTCCTGTGACAATTCCCAGCTGTGCTCTGAACCCTCATGAGAAGTTGTTCTGTCAGTAAAAGGGTGTGACCTGTGAAGGAAGAACCAATTTGGACCACCTTAGCTGTGACTCCAGAACCCAAAGCCTGCAAGTTCTAATCCAAAACCCATATTAAATACTGGTGAATGAGCAGCCTGTCGTGGGGCTCCCTCACAGACCTGGAGAAGACCTGGCACACACCAAGTATCAGATCTCCATGACCTGATGGTGGCCTAAAGAGTCCATGCTTTTACATCTCCATGGAATGCACAGTTACTCAAGGGCTAAAGCATCCCAAGAGCTGAAAGATGTTGGGAATCAAACTCTTCCTGAGCTTTGGGGAAATTTAGACATTGAAGATACATGAGCTTGAAAACATCAGTCCAGCTATTCTTCATGACTGAAATGCCCAGGATGGCACAGAACAGCTCATTTTCCTCATCAATGTGTGTCAAAGGAAAAGGAAGGATGCCTTCTCAGTTATCAAGAGGTAAAGAAAGAGAAATATTATTTTGTATCCTCACATTAGGCTCATTTCTCTATCTCTTGAGCCTCGGTCTTTCCAAAGAAATTAACTCCAAAGTCAGCAGGGCATTACAGAGTCTGTTCCATCCGGAAGGAGAAGCTGTGTAATTTTTTTCCTCTAGATCAGCAGCTCAGCAGTGCAGGCTACAGGAGGAAACTTTTGCAGGTTCAGAAACACCAAACTAAATCAAGACCAAAAGCAGTGTCCTGGTTCTCTCAGATTTTTACTCACTATCAAGTTTTTCCTATTCCTAATCAGAATTTTAAAAAATCAAGTCCTGGGAGATGTTCCCAAGCTATGAATATTCTTCCTTAAATCACTTGTAAACTATAAGTGTTTCCTTTAGATAATTTTGAAATATTTTATTTCAAACACCTAACTAAAAGTAACAAAAGTTTTTTAAAGACAATGTTATTTAGAAAGGGAATTTTAAAACATAGAACACAATCCTTTTTACCTATTTCTGGTGAAGGGGGAAAAAAGCAGAAAAGGTAACTTTAGCTTTTCCTTTGCTGTAGAAAAAAGTCTCATCTTTACTTTTCCTGATGGGACAAAATGCATTGAAGTAGCCATTTTCCTGGTCAGTGATCTTTTCCTTCAGGAGCAGGTTGCTGGGCATGGATCCTGCAACCAGCCCTCCTAAGGTTTGCTAAGATATTGATGTTTGCAGCTGGACTCTTCACATTAACATTAAAGAAGGAATGATGTTTAGTCTTAAAGATGCCCCAGGTGGAACTTCATTTCCAACAGGGGTATAGAACACTACAAAGGGTATCTCTGGGATGTCACTTGTTGACCAGCTGCTTTTTCTATGATTACTTTCAACTACATTGTGTTTAAAAGTCTCATAGAAAAATAGAAGTGCATGAATGGAAATAAAAAAATAAGGACATTTGTATGATTTTTATAAATAAACAGCACAGCAAGATTTAAATAGAACAAGGACATTTATACAGGCATGAACTGTTACAGCTTGTTCTCCTCAAAGAGTATCTGTGCGTAGACTGTCATGCTGGGAATGCCTTTGGCTTCCTGAATCGGCTTCATCAGTTCGAGTTCAGCATATGTTAAATTCTCCTCTGCAATTTTTGGCTGCAAGACAGAACCAACAAATTAGTTATAATGTCGTTACCACTGAATGTAGATATTTTGTAAAATTTGCTGTAGCTCTTCTCCCACCCATTCTAATTCTTTTACGTGTTTAATCAGTTTACTTTGCATAGGGTTCATAGAAGAAGAAATGAAAATAATATTAAAAATAGGAAACAGGAATAAGTAGGTTTTTCAGGTTTACTTCTAATTTCCCAGACACTGAATATTTTGACAATTCAAATATTACAGACTTGAAAGATGTATGTTAGCAAAATGTTCAGCCTCCTTAATAGTAAATTGGAGATTTCACAATTTGGAAGATATATGCAAGATTTACTTTCCAGCTGTAAACCTTGGACCAGTTACATCTCTAATCACAACCACTCACATGGCCTCTCATTATATTTCTTAACAGAACCAAAAAATGTTAAAAATACGCAAAAGACAGAAAAAAATTGACAGAATTACTGCCATTCCACTGGAATTTCACCACTTTTGCCAAGCTATAGATGAGTTTAGAGTTTAGAAAAAAAGCCATACTACCAAAACTGTCTGCTGTATTACAGTGATTGAGTTGGACTTACAACTATAAAATGTAGCTAAGGGAGATGGTCAATAAAATTTACTGAACAAATTTTTTTGTGGGTGGCAGAAGCTGCCTACTGCTATTGGGGACTTCATCCAACTCAGGTGGCTTAGTGGAGGAATATCTTGTGATCCTGTGTGTGTTTTGCTCACAGTTGGGAGTGGGTTGTTCATGGCTAATTCAGCTCAGAAAAATGTACCAACAAACAAAAGAGGTGCTGTGGAATTGTATGAGACCCTCAGTGTGTGAAATGGATTTCAGTTCATCTGTAGAAGACTGAGGTCTGTGCTCCCTGAAGAAGGCTCTATGGCCCTATGCAAGTGAAGAACTGGAGAATTTGTTCTTTATCTTCTTGAGTACTTGTTCTACCTGAGTAACTGGTGTCCTCAAGTTGAAGTGCAGAGGCCAACTAAAAAACCCAAAACATTTCAGCCCTGTGAATTTCTGCAGTCACAAGAAGCAGCCATGAAAAGGTTGCATCTCTCAGACTAAGAAAGGCTTTGGCAGTTGTAAACTTAAAACTGGCTCAAAGTTCATAAACCACAATTTTCCACACAGTACTTAAATGTTAGGAAGAAATTGTAAATAGTTGCCAAGGCCAAAAGTTTCACATTTTATTTATTGCTTATTTATTTCTGATCTAACACAAATGATTCCTGTTTCCTTGAAATGTGTTTGAATAATTATTGCATTGTCTTCTGCCTAAAAAGATAAGCATCTCCTACCCTCTGAAATCAGTCCCTGTGCTCCCCTGCTTCCTGCACTGCTCTGGAATCCTCTCATGACAGTTGCTCACACACAGCATTTCAGGTTGCTTCCATCAGGGTGAAAAAATTTACACTTTTCTGGCATTAATTTGATCCTATTTCTTCTCTGCAGATCAAATCCTCAAATACTTTGTGTAACTGCTGCTGCAAGTGGTGTCACTGAAATCAACTGATCTGTGCAGTGTGAGTACAAGCCCTTTGCAGAGCACTGCCTGCAGGACTGGCACCTCTGCATTTCACTGTTCACACAGCCTTCCCTCCCTCCCCCACTTCCATGTGTAGTCCTATTTGATCTTGACTTCTGGTCATCATTCACCATCAAATGCTCTGCTGTTGACAACACAGAAAATTTCTTGCTTTCATTGAATTCTCTGGCATAATGACAAAAAGAATTACTGTGGATCCAGACAGATCTTGACTGTAACAGAAATAAAATCACACATATATTTTCTTTGTTAATGTATTAGGATTGAACTGAACCACAATGTTTAGAAAGACATCTCTCCTATCCTCGCCTTGGCTTAAAGACTTAGAAAAATTCTTGGTCATCTGCTGTGATGCCTGAAAAATGTTATATTGTCCTTTTCTTTCTCTCATGAAAATATTAGTTTCTAGGCACTTCAATTGTTTTTTGCTTTTATGTTAAGTTAAAGACCCCTTTTGAAATTTCAAACCTGTATGTGCCTGTCTATTCAGTTATATAGTACTGAAGCTAAACACAGGCGTTACATTGAGGGTGGACACCACAATAACACCAACAAATGCTGAATATTTTATTCTCAGTGTAAGATAGTATATGGAGCCTCTGTTTGAAGGTATTCGGAATTTTGCTGCCAGCTTCAGTGTCACATCAGACCTTCAATGCATAATGATACTCCACGTGTGAAAAGCCTCCTAAAAAGGAATCTGATAAAACTTTTCAAGCAAAGACATTGGTCACTACCACAGAAAAACTCTACATTTCCTAAGTCTGATGCAGAACATCTGTTGAGGCAGAAATATTTTTGCTGTTCTGTAGGAATCAGTTGTTCAGGGCAAGCTCAATCTGTATATGTTTTCCCCTTTATTGTTTAATCATATTTCATTTTATGTTTCCATTTAGAAAATGCCACATGTCCTAAAATAGCCACCCCAACGCCCAGCTCATGTAAATTTTAGAAGTAAGATTTATGAAATCATATTGTCCAGGTGTTTTATTATATTATCTCAAAATTGCATTGTTTTCCAGTGTAGATTATCTCTTTAGTCTTACCTTATTCTATTATGTTTGGATATGAAAAATAACACTAGATTCCCCAAAACAAGTCATTGGGCAGTAGTGGCTGATGTGTTGCTTTCATACATTTTTATGATGTTCCTATAGTAAACATAATTTAATAAAGCCAAAACACACTAAATAAATAATTGCATCTAGAAAAGCAATAAAACCAAATAAAATTAGTACTTTCATAAGTGGAAAAGGTACTTCAATTACTGCTACAAGCAACAGCACACCATAAAATGTGTAGAATAATTTCCCTTATGCATATTTCTCGTATGTAATAATTTGATTGAAAATATGAGGAAACACACAGGAGGTTCAAAATTGTGAAAGGTATACAGTTTTCAGCAAAGGATGTGTAATAATAGTGCATGGGAGCCAACACTACTTCAAGTACCTGTGGTAGCCAGGTTTTTATTCCATATACTCTTCTGCACTTCATTTATCAACCACATTTAATTTAATTTTGTTGGTTTGTTTGTCCAAAACCAACTTTTTTTGAGCAGAGAGGGGAAAAAAAACCCTAATTCTACGATTTCATCTCTCACTAGGATTGGATACTGTTCTGGCAGTGTCAACCTGGCCCTGGGCCACCCCTTCCTTTCCAGAACAATTGTGTGGCTTTAATAACTGATGATGTAGGTGGGACAGAGGGTAGGGCAGAAGAAGAAGAGACAACAATTGACTGGCCATTCACCCCTCTCTGTCCTGGTGCTTCATCTAGGAGGTCATTGGGATTTCTAGGGCTATAACATCCTTTTCTAAAAAATTTCATTATTGTTCTAAAATAATATTCAAGTAGGATCTATTCCAGTGTGGCATTCCTAGATACAGCATTTATCTTGTATGTCTGTTTTCTCATCTTGAGAACATATAATTTGCCAAAATATAAATAAGAAAGAGTTATGATTTTCCAGTGTATCTTCTGTCAAATGCAAAATGATTCCTCTTCCAGATTTCTTCCAGTTTAATTTTAGTTTATTCCAGTCACAGGGCTTCCCATGGGCAACTATTCAAAAGAGTTCACTTATAGGAACATTTTTTCTTATTAAACAATCTGCAAGGTCTATCATGTGAATATGTAAAAGAAACTAAAGTATATGTACATATAGTTTTGTTTTTATGGGTTTGTCTAGTATATAAATATGTTAGGAATTAACTATAAAGGTTGGGTTTTTAATCAAAATTATTTTGAATTTTATGTCATAATTACCAGGAATGTCAATTTTTCTCTTGCTAGGCTTAGCTAATTTGTTTCTTGGCAGCATCAAGAATATTTACTCTGAGCACTCTCAGATGGGAAAGTTCTTGAAGTTTTAACTAAGACTACTCTTCCCAAATTTGTAATTAGGTGTGAAGAAAACAAGCAAATAATAACTTCATAAATTCAACTTCTCTGCAGAAACAACTGATGTCAACTTGCACATAGAGATTGCTGCAATCTCACTGTTCCACGACCACACATATTATCATGAAGATGACAAACTGAATGTGAATTTTTAGTTTAGTTTACTATCAAAAATAAGCAGAAAAGGCCTGACTTCCCAGATCATTTCAGTCTTAAATATTTTAGAGACTATTGCTGCAGACATTCACCTTTGAATTCACTGCCTATATGATCACTTGTAATGTAGTTTTTGTTTGAGATATGATACAGACATACTTTTACAGATTGGGAAAAAAAACCCTATAGCTGAAATTAAATTTTCTGCTCTGAGTTTTCGGGATTTAACAAGCGTATGTCCCAAATTGTGCACATGGCAGTGGGGTTGGAACTAGATGATCCTTAAGGTCCCTTCTACAGCCATTCTATGAAATTCCAGTCAGAGCTTCACAGTATTTTTAGTAACTCTGGTTTCCTGCAGTAACACTTGAAAATGGAACTCCACCCTCACTGGCATGGCCTGCACTCGTGGGTGAATGGACTAGGTCAGCAAGGATGAAACCCTGCCAGTTCTGCAGATGTTTGCTGGTGTGATTGCCACCCTTGGCCCAGCCATGCCATGCTGTTGGGTGGGCATGTGGGCCTGGGGATGCTGCAGGAAGTGCAAATGGGAAAGGTACAGAGTCAAGAGGCACTGCTAATGTTTGTGTGAGCCATCTCCGTGAGTTGCACTTCTGGCCAGGTTACTCCACAGCACCCAGAAAGCAGCCTTGCCCCAGTGCCATGAAGGAGTTCTTAACAAGCACTTTCTGGAACTACCTTTTTTTCTCTCTCTCTTTCTCTTGCAGAAGCCAAACTTGGTTCTTTGGCCCTTTCCCTTTAACGTTTGAGAAACATCCTGTTTTGTAGTCACAGTCAGTAAAAAGCTTCACAGAAAAAATGCAGATACTGTCCAGATGGCAGAGCTCAGGAGCATCCAGTGTCACTGCCTGAGCACACTCTATCAGAAACTGTCTAGACAGGACTCCCCAGGCCAACTGCTTGGGCTGTGTTACCATAGGAAGAGAATGTTGGCTGTCTCTGTATCCATGCCCAGAAGAGTGGAAACTGCATGCTGAGTGCAACTTAAGGGAAAGGGGGTGGCCCATCATCTCCTCTGCAGATGTCCTTTTCAAAGCATCTGGTTTTTGAAGCTGTGGAGGGGATGGGATGTGGCTGCCAGCTTGGCCATCACTGGAGGGTCAGTGATGGAGGCGAAGGTGAGAATGTACTGAAGCAAAGATCCAGCATATTTGGTGGATGAGTTTGCAACTCACTTTTCTGGGCCACCAGGACATAGGAGAGAGAGCATGCTGGCAGTGGGGTCAGGCAGGAGAAAACTCACTGTAGCTTCAGAGAGAAAAGGATTCACCTTTGACAGTCCTATTTTTAAAAATACACAGAAAAAAAAACCCTCCCTTTACAATATGTGATCTTTCTTGTGCTGAAATCAGTAGTGTTCCTGAGGGCCACAGATACACTTAATGATCAAGCCCTATGAACTTCAGTGGGATGATTTCCTCATTAAGATAGTATATTAACTCAGAAGTCAGAAGGAGTTTTTTGTTCTTTTTTTAAGACCTTCAAGTGTTTACCAATGTCAGTGACTTGATTGCAGGCAGAAAGCCAGAGATTCCCCTGGAACAGAGGAGTTTCAGGAATTACTTTTGCAGAAGTTCTGAAGCTAGATCTGCAAAATGATATTTCCTCTAGAAATCCATCTACTGGCCAGTAAGAGTGCTGAAATATCAAGAGACATTCAGTGCCAAAGCTAATAAATATGACATTGGAAAATATGGAGAGTAGGAATTAGGACTTTTAGTGGCATTATCAGTTAAAAAAGACAGGGTTTTTTTCACATTACCAATTTTTTACTTCCTATAGCATAAAATGCTTATACTCCCTGAGAACATATCTACGACAATTTGTGAATAATCTTTCACCATTGCATCTAAATTTTGTTATTGAATCCCACAGAAGTCATGATTACAAAGTCAGGGACAAATATGATTTAATAAGTCCCATTGAATGAGTTTTGGTGGAAGAGCATCCTCACCTTTGCTATTGCGCTATTGCTTTTACAGTTGCAGTTATTCCTAGATTCTAAACCAACACTGCTGGAAAACAGGCTGATTTCTTATCATTCAAAAAAAGCCAAGGGACTAATTAAAAGTTTTCATTTCACTGGTGACATTTGCATTACTCCAAATGTGTCATCACAAAAAAATCATCTACGGTGGGATTTTGTAAATACACAAGTCTCAACACAGATCCAACAAGAAATTTTACATTTTTATACAAATCATTCCTTCTTGGGCATAAAGATAGTAACCTGTGATCTGAATGGGGAGGTAAGCATAACTCAGTAGTTTTGAGTACGTTGAGTTCTGAGTGTCAACCTGAATGTGCAAAAGATATTCATGTCCTATGGACATCTCATATCCTATGGAGACACTGAAAAGAAGAAAAGATTACTCATCTTGCAGAGAGAGGAATTATGAGGACTGAATAGAAATATTAAAGAATAATAGGGAGTCTAGAGAAAAAATGTTCTCCACTGCTTTGTGTATTATGTGTATGGTCTTACTTTAAGTCTGTGGAGATCAATAATGCCTTAATAAATTGGGTGCTTAAATTGTCACCCACTGTTACATGTTGTGGAGGAAGCAACTCTTCTAACAGAAGGTGGCACAGCTTTTAATTTAAAGTCATCCAGTTGAAGGGAAGACCTGATTGCTCCCAGATTCAAAATTGACAAACTACTGACCAGATGTATTCTACTGCCTTTTTCTTTCTCAAGGAAAGGGCTAATGGTACCCACAGTTAAGACTACTGAGGAATCCTACTAGTTGTGTGAAATACTGACTTCTAGAAATTTCCCTCAGACTTGGATAACCGTAATCCCTTCCTGGTTCTTGAGTAGCTTTTACCTCATCATCAAAAGCAGATCTCAGTAACCATGTAGCACTGAGCCACGGGTGATCCAACCCATGCTGAAATAAACAATGCTGTCTACACTGTGTGAGCTGAAGGCAGAAGGATGCTTCTGCTAAATAGCTCTGTGCTATGGTCACTGAATTTACTCTGCCCAGAAGTCACACAGGAACATGGACTCTGTGGTGGGGAACAACAGAAGCCAGATACACTACACTCAATACATAAAGAGGTTTTGCAAGAGGTTAATCAGTGTAGGAACAGCAGAAGCCAACTCTTGTGTACTGTGAGCTTTACATGGATGTGTTTGAAGAACTAAGCCCAAGGGGATCATTTGTAATACAGGAGATATTAATCTGATTTCAAAGTGTGATGCTTATATGATGTAGCAGAGTGCAGATGTCATTGGCAGAATCAGAGGATTCCCTACAGCCTGTCTTACCTGGGCAGCTATTCCTCCCCCTAAAATTTAGTGTGAAAATGATGAAGTCAAAAAAAATTATGTAGGTAAAGATTTTAAGGATTGATCTAACGTGAAGTCACATCCTTTCCATTGGTTGTAGTGAATCACACAGGAGCTCCAAAGATTGATGGCTCAAACCTTCATGAAAAGACACTAAAGCCTTTTCATTTAGATGATGTTCTGTAACTGACACTCTTGGGCTATGACAGCTACTCTCTAGGAGGCAATGAAAGGCTTACCAGAAAATTTGGTTGAGGAAGTAGAAGATTTATCTCTACCAACTCAAAGGGCTAAATACTTAAGGCTAGAGCAGAACAGCCCTTAGAGAGAAGAGTTTGTGGGCCCCCAGAATTTTCTTCTTTATAATGACTCTCTGTGCTTCTTGCATGCTATAAAAAACATCCCTTTTTGCATTTCAGCATCTCTATTTCCTTTGATCTGTACACATTTCTCATTGATGCTAATAGAGAATGACACTGATGGGGAATATTTTTGCAACAAGGGGAGCATAGAATTGTTATTCTGGCTAAGGCAAAAGCAATATGACTTAAGCAGAGTATTTAAAAGGCTTTACTCAACACTGTGCAATTGAACATGATATTAGACTTTCTCTCTCTTTTTTTTTTTTTTTTAATTTTCATTGAGATTATGTCCATATTTTATCCAGGTTATTGTGTTCTTGTAAAATTATACTGCAACCCACTCTAGCACGTTAACAACAAAAGAAATTCTCTAGCTTATTATAAACATCTTTCAAGAAACCAAAAGCATATGTCCTCTGGAAATAATTTTGCTGGTATTTAGGCTATTACAAAAAAATTTCCCAAAACAGTGGAATTATTTTGTAATGTTCCCTTATACTCTAGTTTGTTAGCTTAGGTTTTCTAGAATATTCTCCCAGTGTCCCAATACAGTCCCCTCCTTGAGTTGCACAGGGAAGATGCAGAAGTAGTCCAGAAACTCAGAAATATGTCTGTCTTTTCAGTAGTGATTACCTAGTAAGTGTGTGCCATCAGTGAAAAAAACCTAGTTCAGACACCAGCTGTGCAATAATTATAGCTGGAAAGAAGAAGTTATTTTATCCTGCAGAGATTTGGCAGGATGAAATATTTTTTTGCCCCAAAGCAGACTGAAAACTTAAAATCTGAGAAATTTTTGAGAATTAAAATGGGGAGACAAGTTTGCTGAAAATTTTTTTTAAAGTTTCATTTAGATGTATTTGATATGTCTTTTTCTCTGTATTTTCTACATTTTTTATCTTTCTTTAAACTTCTTTTACTTCAGTTAGTTTAATTTTCCTCACTCAAAAGAAGTAATTTAAAAGCAGAAAGTATGGATTTTTTCCCCCCTGAGAATACAAAAGCATAGACAACTGTGTTGTAAAAGGAGGCAAGAGGAAAAGAATTGGCAAACTGCTCTGAGAAGTGCCCTGCTAAGCTTCTGAATATGCCTTATAGATTTACTTTGGTTTAGTTTACTTTGCCCCTTAATGCACTTTATTGCTAGGTCAGTTTATATTTGTTGGATCACTTTTTGACTTAGAACTAACTCATGTCCATAGATTGTGTATCTTCTGTGGGCTATGTCTCTCCAGGTGCACTCTGAGGTGAAATATAAAAGGGAAGAGAGCAACATATTGAAACTGCTGCCAAAGTCCAACAGCAAGGCATTAAAACAGAGTGTGCTGTCTGCATGCAGGGTGTAGATCCTCAGTCATGCCAGGGAAGACAATGCTGATCTCATTGTTTGAAAAGGCTTTACTCCTGCTCACCTCCAAAGTGTTTGGACCTTGACTGGTGGTGTGTAGCAGGAAGGGAAGAGCCAACAGCTATTTGATGGCTATCCTTGGAATTATTCCTGAAAGAAAAAGTATCTGGAAACAGATTTACTTCAAGTTCAGCATGTGTAGATTTGCTTTACTGACCTGCAGGAAGAGTCTGAGTGCTTTAACTGGTGAGAGCTTTTCCTGAGAGAGCTGAAGACTGCCTGATTACTGATGTGCCCGGGCGCTGGGATTTACACCGTGGGCACGGCAAAGGGGGCCTGTCACCCCTGGTGCCAAAGGCTCTCATCTGTGTCTTTGTCCTCTTAGCAGAGCTTTGGCCAGCCACAATTACCTATGTTGACATAAGGCCTTTTTCATGGAGTTTTAAAACTCTGCCTCTTCCCCTACTGAAGCCTGACCTATACGAGCAGAGCCTGGCCAAGGGGCAATCTCTGCAGGACCAGCAGGGGAATGATGAACTCCATACTCAAGCAGAAAAATTGCCCAAGATATCAGCTGAACTGTTCTCAAGTCACCCGGCATTATGCCCAGGTATCCAGGGCTGTAAAATGTAGAGGTTATTTACTGACAGTTGGTGGGAAGATTCTCAATTCTAACCTTCATCTGAGAGTGAAACCATCACGTGGCATTTGGGTTATTCCAGTGGCATAATTTTAGGTATCCACCTTCACCTGATATAGAGAGTTGGTCTCTCTGTGATCTCTCTATTGCCAGAGAAGGGAGAAAGGATTCCCAGAAGGCAATTCAGAGGAGTAGTCTGAATTACTAGGAGCATCAGGCTCCTGCTCTAATTCATCCCTCTTTCTATTGACTACACAGGGACCACAGCAGACCACTGCAGCTATAGGCATCTGAAAAGAGTTGGTATAAAACTGTGTTACTCTATTACTGATGGATGTCTTGTCAAGGCACTGCTTTGATTACAAAAGCAGAGAAACATCTCACTGTCTGAGTTGTCTTGCATGCATCTGCAGGGGTATTTTTCAGTCAGAAACTTATACTCAAGAGAAACTTTATATGAAGGGTTTTTTCCTTAGTATGAGCTACATATATACATCTTATTCCTGCAATTCAAGGCATTTCTGACTTACAGCAGTGAAGTGCAGAATAAGGCTCCCCATTTCTGATATGAAGTCTCAAAAGAATTGTGACCAATACAGTTATGATTTTGTCAGTAATTGGTATTTTTTCCAAAACACCAGCTGCCAGAAGCATGTGAGAATGAATAGCAGGTTTCATTTAAGGCCAAGTTTGTAGACATGACAACTGTTGGAAAGCTGGAAAACATAATCCAGTGTAACATAATGCTCAAAATGAAAAGAATCAAGATAATTCATCACTTGGAAAAGTATTACTTATTTTAAAAAAAGGACCTGTATGATTTTTGAGGTGATTTACAGTATCTGAATCTACAGTTCTGGCAACATTACAGCATTTGTATTGAGACATAAAAATATGCAGAAAATTATATCACAGAAAATTACTCACCAGGATCAATTTTCTTTGAGGTTTCAAGAGCTTGGGCTTAGGGAAATTATTGGCAATTGGAGCTACAAAAATAAATATTAAGAGATCATTTCATATTATTATCATTCACTGTCATTTCTAGTATATGAATTAACTATATAAATTATCAATTTATAAAATTACATATTAATAGCAAATTAGGAGCAAATGCATGTACTTATACATCAGTTTAACCATATTTCTGGTATTTTACAAGGAACCATAATGCTTATGAATTAGAAAAATTTGTAAGATTAAAGAATCTGATATGCAAGACATGCTGTTTGTGTGCAAACGCTAGAGCAAGTATACCCCCTGAGAACTGATCATTTGTGACCTAACCCACAGCAAATCTTCAGGTCCTTTCCCTCCTCTCTCCCACTGGCTTAGCACTGGCAATGTTGCTCAGAAAGTACACCCAAGAGTTTGTGAGACTGACCCTGGAGTAGCAAATCCTCTTGGAAAATGAAGTCCCCAGGAGGCTGGTCTTTATCTGCCCAGTTTGACTTTCCAAGTGCACCAGCAATTTTAAAGAGTGCAATGTGCTGGCTTCCCTCAGAATACCCCCAACAAGTAATTTTGAGTTGCCTAACTTTAATCTTCTCTTTGAGCAGGGTGAATATTGCTGCAGAGGTTCCTCTCTCTCCTGTGGTTAGTGAGAGTCTGGTCTCATTGAGTAGGATCTCAGAATGCCTAAAGCTGCAGGGAGGTGAAAGCGTGGCCCAGCAGAAGGCAGAGGCCATTTCTTTCCTCATGGATGGGAGCAAGAGCAGAGGCAGAGACAGTGGAAAAGTGCAGGATTCCTGACGTCCCACACTCTGCTGTCCCTCTGTGGTTGTGCTCAGGATTTGAAATACCTCTGTGTCTCTGTTTTCATACCTTTTGCTGGGATGGCTGGTGGCTGCTCCAGTTTCTCTTTCTTTTTCTTTACCTTCTTAGGCTGTAGAGGAGACATACTTGTCACACTGGTAACTGTCTCCCCCGAGCTGCAAAGTACATGCCCAAAAGTGAGGTGAAAATGGAGGCAATGGAGGGAAAGACAGTTTGTCCCTGTGAGTTCATGCAAACACATCACCTTCTACTTGTGAGAGTTCATGCCCAACAACCTGGACTGTTGTTAGGGTATATAATGAAAAGTCTCTTACGGTGGTTGGAAATGCTCTGGGTTTTGCATTTGTTCAGCCATATAGTATGGCTGAGAAACTCAAGAGTCTCACTCATCCTGGCATGAAAAATGCAAACTGTCAAGTTTAAATGCAGCACCTATCCCTTAAAAGCATGTGTAACCCCACTGCTGCTCCCAGGGTGAACTTCTGCCCGCCTGCCCTCAAGGGCTAGAGACGCAGACGTGTGACTTGCATAAGCTCCCATGGGAAGTGTATGGAAAAGCAAAAGCTTCAGTGTAGATTCTGGGCTAAGACTGGCTGAGGGACCAGGAGAGCACGCAGCGTGTCTTCAGGCAGCTCACAAACCCACATTTGCAAAAGCTGGCTTCGTCAAGTGTGCTCAGGGAATACAAAAGGAGAAACTGTGCCCCAATCTCTAACTCAGGCACTCTCCAGTATATCTGTGCTAAAAAGGTGCTACAAGGAAAGAGTACAAGTTATACTGTAAACAGACTCCTATCCAAGAGCTTCTGTGTTTGCACTGTTAGATTTTAACATCCTCTAAGGCTGGATTCTTTACCCTTATCATCTCCCAAAGCCTGAGATCAAAAATCCTGCTTTGAATACTCAGGGCTCGGATGTGCAATCAGGCTGCAGCGATTGTTACCGCGGGTCAGCTGAGCTGTGCAGGGTGACTGACTGTGCAGGGGCTCCCTGCTTGCAACTAAAGGGGAATGAAACTGTACTGGCTTAAGTGGTGATGAAAGGAATCTTAACTTACAGCTGGGGTAGGAGAGGGTAAACCATTTAGTTATGATGACTACGGTGATGGAGATGACTTGGTAAGCAGCCATTGCTCAGCTGCATCTGCCCCTGGGCTCACCCTGGGAAAGATTAGGGCAGTTTGGTTGTGGGACCTTTCTCTTCTGTGCTGGGAGTTCTACCATGCCACGGAATACAACCAGGGTCTCCATAGTCGTAACACTGATAACACTTATTTCACTTAATTTTAAATCCTTTGACCCAATCACCTGTTCCTCTCCAGATCCTTTTTCATAATGAAACATTCTCTTTATATTAATAGAATAAAATATGCAGAGTGGGTCAAAGACTTAACAAAAGTTAAGATATGTCAGCTATTGCCCACATAAGAACAACAAAATTAGAGACATTACCATTTTACACAGCTGTAAATCCAAATGACTGTCACTACCATTGGTAAAATCACTCTGGATTTACACTTGTGTAGATTACAAAAATACTTTGATTTGCTGATTTTCCTGAGTTCTGTTTCATGTACTCAGTCAAAAAGAGAGATTTGCTGCCAAACTTTCTAGAAAGTGTTTAAAAAGTAAAATATGTTCATGAATTACAAATAAATCACATCAGTTATGTAAACTGAGGGTTGCATTGAAACAATTTCAAAGTCTGCCTACTCTACTACGAACCTATCCCACAACAACCATTTGTTTCTATACTAAAATCAAGACAAAATGGTTTAAATCTAGCAGAAAATAAAACTGCTCTTCCTGGCTTCTTTGTACAAACAGCAAACTGCCAAGAAGAAAGTTTTTTTTTAAGTGTTTTTAGGTTTAATAATCCAAGGTCATTAAGGCAGATGTGTAGCTTAAAGAAGCTGTTGTTCCGATATAAATTCTTTAAGCACAATATATGAAAAGGCTTAGTGTCAATTCATTGCATTAGTTATTATTCCTGCTTTGCCACTGAAAAAGTGAAGCTACAAAGAAATGTATTTGTGACTTGAAGGTTTCTTTCAAATGCTAGGGCCACACAGGGTTAACTAATTCTGGGAGATACAATAACTATACTTGCTATCTTAGAACTGAGCTCCTCAAACCAAACAAGGAGGCTCAGAGAAGACTCCTTGGCTCTGAAACACTGCCTCTTTGTGAGCTTGTCTTGTTCTATGTCTAAAAGGAAAGTTAGTTTTTTATCTTCAGCCTCCTGGCTTCTGTTTCAACAGTGTCACATTGTGCATTTCTTGAAGGATCTAATGAGTTTTTTGAGAGCAATAAAAATACAGGGGTTTGGGGAAGTAACCTGCAGAGGGTGTGTAACAATCATGGAACCAGGGCAGCAGTTTCCCTGGAGGTCATGCCTGTTGCAAGACCTGGGAAGCTACTGGAATTTTGGCTTTGCTATCCTTATTAGACTCTAGGATGTGGAACTTTTCCTGTTGTCATCCAAGTCAGCTATTTTCTTTTGTCAAAGGTCTGTATGGGAGTGACAAAAAATTCACTTGAGTGAACTGGGAGCTGTGTGAAAAGGTGCCAGAGATAGCTGGGTTCTTGGTTCTGTGTGGCAGAATTTGTTCCTGTGATGTGAGATTGGCATGCTGGAACCAAGGTGTCGAGATGGACAGCTTTCTGAGGCGAACACTTTAGTTACCTCCAATTACTTTTCTCCAGAAGAACAGTCACTGAAAGACTGGAGAGTTCAGGCCAACACAAATATAAAAGACAGAAAAAAATGTTCCTGTTTTCAAAGCTTCGCTTCCTAGGGGTTTCTGGATCTGAAAACTGACAAAATGATCCAATAACAAGGAAAATAATAGTAAGAAGGGTATTTAAAGAAAAGAAAACATCAGAAAATGGAATTAGGTGGTTTGGAAAACTAAAAATAACCGTACTATTTTATTTCGGTAGTTATTTTTAAAATGTGGTAAAGAAATGAGTTTTGGTCAACTCTTTTTTTTTTTTTTCTTAATTTGTTATTGGTCAAGTAGCAAACCAAAACCTAAACATCTGCTTTTTTATACTCAGGAAATCTGGACTTAATTTTCTTTTCTACCACGGCCATTTTGTGAGACCTGGGACAATTCACTTAGCCTGTTGTGCTTTAGATCCCAATTAAAAGTAAAAACATAATTGACATCAAGACATAAAATATTTTAAGATGCTTAGGTATTACTGCAGTGGGAATGCAGACATTCCTTGGACATCAAACTATTAATGTAATTTTGAAACTGGATTCTACTCTATATTTGAAATATCACTAAGGGAGTTGAGCTTCTCTAATCAAGGCTGAATTTTGCATGGTAGCAATTTTAAATGGCAAGAACTTCATGCAAATTAGTTAATCAGTTTGGCCTAATGGATATTTAGACAGTAGATTTTGGGTCTATATGCGTTGAATTAAGTTCCAAGACAAGGAACTTGCAGGTGAAGAGCATCGAGTTCAAAGGAATTAATGGTTTGTGTTTTGAGGAGAGAGTGGAAAATAAATGGTTCCAAGTGTGAAACGTAACAATTATGATACTGGTAACACTTGCATAGCTATTTAATTTTAAAGCCCCGAAGTCAACGCACTTTAGCCATGCATTTGTGTGATCAAGGATTTCACACCACAATATATTAATACTGTGTTTTTATCCATATACAGTCATGTATTTCTTTCATTTCTTGAGATTCTGTTTTATGGTGAAGAAATCACATTGGCTTGTTTTCTCCCCTCTATTCGACCTCCTAAGTTAGTGCCTGCAGCAGTATCACTGCTACATCATCTATTCCCAGAGAGTCAGATTTTGTAGTAGGAGTTTTTATCTGACTGCCATGCTCCATTTTTTCAGTTGGGTCTCATTTTTCTTCTACCAATCTACTTTGATTTCCTCCCCCTCCCCATTCTTTTTTGTTTGCTTGGTTTTTGTAATTCCAACTTTGTCCCAGCAGCTAATAAAGAAGGGGAAAAGAGAAAAAAATCCAGGAAAAAATGAAAACTGCTGAGCTGTCTCTCTAAATTTTTGGGTGGTGCAATGGCTGGTCAAGGTCACAGAACAAAGATCTGTCCATGAATAACATGAAAGTTTCTGTTTGTATTGGCCTCTCCTGAACCCTGTGGTGCTTTGTTTTGATTTCACTTCCATCTGAGTGCCAGTTAGATTGGATACTGTGCTAATCCTATGAGAATGCACTAAAAATCACACTGCTGGAGGATCTAGCGTGTGCTATACTTGGCATTGAATCCTAGAGTGTCTAAAGATATGATGAGAAACAGGATGTGATACCAAGACATATTGGATTTAAACTGCAAGGCTAGAAACACATGGTTTCTGTCACTGAAAACTGGGAAACAGCTGTGATTCTGTGTTGTTATGAGACATCTCTCTTTCATCTTTTTTGCTTGTAAAATGTTTGTCATATATTTTTACTGCAGTTCCAGTCCAATATGCATATCAGGAAAATCATACAATGGAAATCAGTCGTATAGCCACACCATCAAAAACTTTTGACAGTCAATGGCATTTAAAGGAAAGCAGCAGCAGTAGAATTCTTCCCATTGTTTGGAGTCTTCAGCTGTGAACAGACTGTGGGCCTTGAAAATTTACTTTTGAACCTCCACTCTGTTCCTGGGTGTGGGAATCATGGGGTAACTTTGTGATTTGTTCTGTGTGCATGGATGGTTTAAGACATTACCATCCCGTGAGGTGCTGGGAAACTCAGCACACAGGATGAAAGCAGGCTTCTTCAGAAAGCAATTCAGAGCATCTAGGAGAGGCTTGTTACTGGAGCACCTGCAGGACCTACAGCTAGCCCAGGCAGATC
This sequence comes from Lanius collurio, assembly GCA_020086605.1. Lineage (NCBI taxonomy): Eukaryota > Metazoa > Chordata > Aves > Passeriformes > Laniidae > Lanius > Lanius collurio. The sequence continues at coordinate 15,921,569 of JACBWW010000010.1, forward strand.
TCCCTTTTCCTGCACAGCAGGCACATTCATGAGTCAGGGACCTGGGACTCTTTATGTTCTCATAAGCATTTGGAAAACATTACTCCTTCAGCATACATAGCAAAACAAATCCAGAACTGGTACCTTGGTTTATAGTAAAGAGATGTGTAATCTCCTACCTGTTCTGGGGGCATTTCACCAGGTAATGCTTCACTGTTAAAGAAAAGAAAAAAGGAAAATGTGGCTTCACACCAACAGTTCATGAGTTTCAACGGGCACTGCAGACAGACCTGTGTTGCTGAGACTGTGGAGTTGCCAGGTTGTTACACTGGGAGAGCTACTGATCCTCACCATAGATTGTTGTGCTTTAAAATACAGTCTGACTCAAAGATACAGCTAGTTTTGGGAGAGGGGAATGTATTAAACACCAAAAATCTGCTGTGGAAATGCTGGGCAACACACATTCCAGTGGTCAGCCCAGCCAAAAGACAGCTTGCTAAGGAAAAGCACAGCAGGGTAGTAATTTTACTTTGAAGACTTTTATTTCCCTTGTGGTGCCTGTATTTATTTCCAGAAGCCTGAAATAAACCATTCACCCACAGGAGCCACTGCTGTTCCTAATGTAAGTCAGATTGTGGCCACAGGCATAAAGGGATTGCCTCCTGGGATCAGATCAGAGGTCCAGTCCAGCCACTATCCTGTCTCTTACAGCTGTGTGTGAGCTGTGTAAATCCTTCTACTTCCTATTCCTTTGAGTCTGTAGTCCCAAGCAAGGGCAGCTGCCCCCACTGCAGCCAGCTTTGTGGTTCTGTGCATCTCTTGAAGGACAGACTCTGGCTCTTCTGGTCAACTTACTGCCAATTTCTATCTCAGAAGGATGAGAGGGTGCATCCCTGGGTCATGATGTGAAGTTGAACGCAGCATAGACATGCCCCTCCCTTCTTCTCTGTTCTTTAAAGGACCTTTAAAACCAGACAACAGGGCACTTACATGACTATGCCCCTCTCAACGGCAAAGCTTCCATATTTGAACTTAGCTAAACTCTCCCATTCTAAGGGAGCTACACAGCTTCCAGGAGGTGTGTTTTGGTCCTTAGGAAAGGGGAGCTGAGAGAACCAAGAGCTGGGACTAACACAGGAGCCATGTTTAAGCTAGTGAAGGCAGTGCTTCCATCTACCTGCCAGGCCTTTTTTAAATGTACAAGAGAACAGTAGGCCTGACCCTCTGGGAGTAAGGGGATGCTTGTGTACAGTGCTGACATGCTTTTGAGCATGCAAATATTCAGATATTTGGGTAGTGAAGAAAGGTTTTAGCAGCTCAGAAGAACCTCCTTTTTGGCCTTTGTAAATCCTTATTCTATATCATACATTATTTCAATATTTAGCTGGTGTTGGTTCAATGTAAATAGACCTTTCCTCCAAGTTGCTTATATAGTCACAGCAGTAAATTGACAAAACCAAGCAAATTCTAACCCAATGTCTGCTCAAGAAAAACTGGGATACATCAGCCTAGTGCTTGTGGCTTCAGGGTGACTCACCATGACCAACATACTTAAGTGTAGGTATTCCCTTGGCACAGAACCTTTGTCATCGCTTAACAGGGTAGGAAGAATAACATCAATCTTGCTCCTTCTTCTTGGCAAGCAGAGTTGTTGGGTTCAGTCAGAATCAGAGTTACTCTACTAAGTGCACTACCAGGAAGATGGAGCCACAGCCTGAAATGTGTTTGTGGTCAGGCAAGGGCTTCTCTATACATCTATTTTTGGCTTACATGTCTTCTCACTTGTGTATCTGAGTCACTCATTCCTTTGTGGGATCTGTGTAGGCTGCAGAGGCAGCAAAGTCAGGATTCTCTCTTGTCATTAACAAGGCAAGGCACTGACCAAACTCCTCCTGAAAGCTTCTGTTCAGAGGTGGTCCTTACACTTTCCTCTGACATGGCAGCTGCTATCTCATCCTTGCGGCTTGTGTGAGGTCTCCAAACAAACCATTTTTAAACTGAAATGAAAGTAGAGCCTGCACTGGTTACTCCACAGATCTAAAGTAGCATGTCTGTTTACAACAACACTGCTTTGATGCAGATGTAGCCTCTTTGAGAAATCTTCTCTGAGGCAGAGAAGAATGAAACAGTATCACTTGATCTTGAAATATTATTATGAAAAGAAAGATTTCAATGTTGAAATGACACTTTAGTTTCAAAAAATAGAGTAAATGAGAGAGTGCTAGTAAAACCCCTCAGATTCCCAAGAATATTGAAAGCTACTCAGGAAAGGAGAATAAAACAGAACAGAGTAAGATTGCTTTGAAACCCCTCTACATGTTTGGAAAAATGTGACTCATGCAAGATTTTAGCTTCTGGTCAGAACGCAACTTAATGATACAGCACTTGGTCTCCTCTGAAAAAAGTTCCAACAACCTTCAACTTATGTTTGTGCAAAGGCAAAAGATTTTTGAAAAGTGTGAAGTAAATTTGAAGTGAAATGTCTATTAAATGGGAAGAAAATGCCTTTATTCAAGTTTGGCTGATAGAACTTTTTTTTCCTACCAATTTTATTTAAAATTACAATAAAGGCAAAGAAATATTTATTTTTCCTGCTTCCTCTGCATTCTCTTCATTCTCTTCTCCCCTCCCCATGCCCTCCTTTTTGGCAAGATCTTTGCAGTCATCAGGAATGGCATTTCACTCACCTGTGGATCTCCTCCTGTTCAGAAGTGACTGACAGAGAATGACAAGTGTAAAAAGGAAGACGCTGATGATTCCTATGGAACACACAAACACTGCATACACGTACAGATCTGGAAACCAAGCACAGATGATGGTCAGTGTTGCAGCTGATGCTCCAGAAAAAAGTTACATCTGCAAGATCCAAGCAGGCTCTGGCCCAAAAGATTTTGAGTAACAGTTCAGAAATAGTTTAACCCTCTTGAAGCTTTCCTGTAATATCTTGCTCAGTTTAAAATTTGGTTGAAGTCTCCACAAATGCAAATAAGTGTTGCTACACTTATGAGTTGTGACTTTTAGGAGCTAGCAAAGGATTGGTTTGGGTTTTGGAGTTTTTTTGAGCAACAACTCAAAACCCCAAAAGACTTCAGTTAGATTATTTCCCAGTTCAAACAGCAGTACTTTATTCTTTTGTAACAAAAGGAAAAACAAACACACAAACAATAAAACAAGAGAAGTGACAGAGGGGAGAGTGCTGAGTGGCTGGGGAAGAAAGAAGAAAGGCTGCAATTGCTTCTTCTGCTGACAGCACTTGCTTGTAATTTTTGTATTTTTTTTTTCTTTTTCAAACTACAGCCTTAGCCATGTTATGGCTTTCATTCAGGTGTTGGAAGACATTCCCAGTGTTTATCTTCCCTTGGCCATAACAGATATATGAGAAACTGAAGCTGGACTCTTCCATTCTCTTTTGTCCAGCACCCCTTGTATTTTGTGGGATGATTTCTCAGGCAAAGCCTGGGATTGCACAGGAACTAGCAAAATTGGTCCTTATTTGGGGCATTTTAGGTGTCCTATAGCATTGGAATAAACTGACATTGAGTACAGAACCAGTAGCAGTTAGATGTATCTTTACCTTCAAAAAACTTCCAAGCTTCATGGTTTTTCTTGAAAGTGGGATGATCAGAAGATTTTGATGACATCACTGAAAAAAACAGAGAAGATATGACAAAAACTGAAAAATGTGTGGCACAAAAAGCTAGAACCTCTTGAAGTAAATGTATTCTGCCTTAGACTTCAGTGCCCCAAGATCCTTCTTCATCTAACTGCCTTCTGATGAAACACTTCAGCTGCACAGAACTGTCCCCTCTGTTTCAGGAGGAGGATGGATGACTGTCCATATCATAACAGCTGTACAGGCCAGCACCAGCATCCAAATGCTCTGACAGCTGCAATATTGTTCCAAACCCTCTCTGCTCTCCTCAGCCAGGTTGTTTATGCACGCTGGTATTTTTTATGACATCAGATTAGATGATATCACTTATGTCAATTCCATGATTTTTCTTCCTCTAGCAATCATTGCAATGAAATGGGAGCCTGGTAATGTCCTCCAGATTGCCAGTGAGGTCTGGACCTCCAACAGAGCTTCATGTGGCAAATCATTAAAGAACAAGTATCTTACTGGAAAGGAATTCATTACAGAGAGCCCTGCAGGGACGTGAAGAGTGGGGCTAGATCAATGGATATATAACTTTCAGCACTAATGAAATCTTCTATTCAGTTGTGATGGGAAGCTCATCCTGGATATTTTAACAAATTACTCATTTGTTACATGAAAGCATCACATGTGTAGATTTTGGCAAGTATTTCAGAATAACTTCCCTGGAAAAAAGGGCTTTTGTTCATTTTGGGAAAAAAAATAATCTTGCATTCCTGTATCTTGCAACATTTTTACCATTAGAAAATGCCACATGCAACTAATATTGAAGAACCCAGACCTTCTTCTGTGGGAAATTCTGATATACAAACTTCCCAACAAGACAGATTGTTGTGATCATCTACTTGTTTTTGTTGTCCATGCCAGTGCGATTACAGTTAGGCTGCCTAATTTTCTGTATTTGTCCTCCTACAAGTAGTCTTTTCTCTTGGACTGTAAACCATTTGGAACATGTATTACTCTAAGAGACATGCAGTCTCTTGAGGGATTACCTGATTATAAATGATGTTTCTGGTGTGCTGCATGTTGTTCTGAGAAGAATATTGATTAGAGTTTTCTGATAGGAAGACAGTAGAACAACGTTTTTGGTTTTTTTTATTTTCCTCTGTGATAAATTGGTTTTTTGCTGTATTCTCTACTATAAATAAGACCACTAACTTGGTTTTAGGCTGGCATTGACCACACAAGCCCAGGAAAGGAGGAGATGCCTTTAATGATGAGATGGGGTGAGGGGAAAAGGTTGACCTTATCTTAGACAGAAGACATTGCATGGCTGGATTAGAAGCTTCTTGACAACACTGGCACGTGGATTTCTCTTGGTTTTACTAACAAGACTTAACAGTAACCTTCTTGTAGATGCTGTCTGATGTCTTGTATTCACAACAAGGAAAGGGGTGAACTGCAACAGTTCAAATTTCAGGTGGACCTTCTGAAACCACAACAAAGTTGCTGTAGTTGACATGAGTGCAGGAATAGAAGACTGTAAGGGTTCCATCTCCACAACAAGGCTTCTTTTCCAAAGAAATGTATTTTGCCCCTAAAGTAGAGGCCAGATATGTAGCTGAAGTTTGACTGTCATCATTAGACAGTAAGGAGTTGTAGCCTGTAACTCAATTGTTTTTCTGTAAGTCCAGTATGTGTATTTGTACAAATTTACGTGTTGCAACAAAATGTATTTGCAACTTCTTAATGGCCTACGCAAATTTACACGTGCAAACTTGCTAGCAAATAGCAAAATCTGAATATAAATTAATAGCAGTAGATACTGCAGATCCAGGTGTCAACTTGCTTCAAGAGCAAGTTAAATTTTGAAGAAAGAGAACTGTCCTTTTCTTTTCTCTCTGGAAATTTGTGTCTTGCACAGCAACCTCCTCTTCCTGTGTGAATAAATTAGAAAAAAAAATAGACAATGCTATTTCTGCTCTGCTTGATGTGCAAAGTTTTAAGAAATTTTCCTGGTGCTTTAGCATAAATATACTATTTTGAATTTGGGCATAACTGCAGACACATTACTGGAACAAAATGTTAGGCAACACAGCAACTGTGATGTGGTGGAACACCACTACCTTATTTGATAAAGCACAAGCAGTACAACTTAAGTATCCAAATGCTTCAGGCAATTTGTATTGCTCCTTTCGTTGCATCCTGGGTCTAACTGTAATATATGTAAATCCCTTTGCATTAAAAAGTGTAACTGATCATAACATAAAATACAAAATGTGTTTGGAATAGAATTTCCTTGAAAAGCCCAAGTGTTACTGTTGGGAAAACTGGAAGCTTTATCACTACTGAGAAGAGTTACCTTCCCTCTCAAATGCAGCAAGTTCTGTACACTCAGGATGCATTAGCCAAATGTTAGCAAAGGTGGTCCTTTGTTTCCAGTCAAAAGGCTCTAAGTGGTAAAACAGTTGCTATGGCATTTAAAGATATGCAATATTTCAGCTATCTTCTGGTATATTTATTCTGGATTTACAGTTAACATAAATATGCTTTTGGGGGGCCAGGGTGGTTGGGGTGTTTGACTCAGATCCCCACATGGTGTCTACAACCCTCCACAGGTTGGCCAGCCTTCCTCCCTTGTCTCAGGCCTCCTGCTCTGCTTTAGTTCATTTCAAATGAAGTAATACAGCTGAGCAGACTGTGAAAATGCTGAAGGCACAAGTCTCAAATCCCCATTCTGATTATATATTCATTACTCATACTAAAAATCAGGGGAAAAATATTATTTAAGGACTAGACTGAAAAATGATGGATTTCCTTCTTTTCAATAACTGCATTGATCTGAACCCCATACTTTGGCTATGAAAAGCAATGAGAGGTTTCAGTGTTACAATCAGCAACAGCCTGAGAAGCTGTGAAAGCTGTGGAGTGTCTCTTTGTGAGGAGGGGTACAACAGGCGGTGTGGCTGTATTTTATATTGCTTTTTCTTCTGCAGCCACTTACTTGGAACATGCCATTCCCTTTCCAAGAACTTCTGACAAATCCATATGTTCCACTACAGGAATTGACAAATTTACATCATCCAGTGAATGAGGAAACACTCTACACTGCTTTCTGGCATTATCTTTAGAGCTGTCCCTGTGGGAAATCAAATTTTCTGTTTATAAAGACACAAGTAGGGGGCTAGTTTGTCAGCTAGCACTGATGGCACAGCTGCTGAGCAAAACCACCTCACCAAAGGAGTCTGTTCTCAAAATCCAGCTGCACCCATCTCTGAAAGTGTGGGTGTGGTGGCATAAGACTTGAGCTAATCGATCCCAAAGAGATGGCTTGTTTTCAACTTGGTTCACATCTGCCACTTGTTGTTGGCCATTTTATCCAAAGTTCAATACCAGCAGGATGGTCATTGTCTTTCCAGCTTCGCTTTCTGGCTGCAAGTGGTATAAACAAGAGTACTGAAGTGGTACTGAAAGTGCTACTTACCAACTGCTGCTAGACTAGAACTAAGAGCAAGGGAAACACCAAGAGAAAGGGAATATACATAAGATGAGTACTAGGTTTTCTTCTCCTATCCACAGATTACACTCAAAAATAATCTAAGTTCAAAGGTCGTATGGATGAACTTTCAAAAAAATAAAGGGATTACAGGACAAGAAGAAATTATAGACTTTAAATCAATAGTCTCTCACCTCTTATTTCAGTAGCTGCTGTACCATTTGACCATGCTGTCCACTTATTTCTGTGTTTGCCAATTTCTTGGACTTTGCATATATAATGTCCTTGATCTGTTTGCTGGAGGCTTAAAATAAGAAATTTGTACATATTTCCATGATTCTCTTTGAGAAGATGAAGTCTTTGCTTGTGAAAATGATGACTATAATTTCCATAATACTGGACAGACCCAAACTTTGTCATTTTGATCATCAGATGCTCCTGGGTAGGTGATGCAGCAAAGACCCACCGCACAGCCAGCAAATTGTCTGTCTTTCTCTTTTGAGAAATGTGGCAGTAAAGGGTAGCATTATCCCCCTCGGAGTATTGCACTGTTGGTCCAGGAGAGACTGTCACATTTAAAGCCTCACAACCATCTGTAAAGGAAAGAAAAGATGGTGAGAATCCTCCATATAGGCACAACAGCACCATGATCTGCCCCAGCATGCAAGCCCACAGCAGGTAAGTTGATGGTATCTGTTCAATATTCAGCAATTTAATGACCTTGTAGACCTTGACACCATCTGCCTCCCTGTGAATGTTAAAGATGGCATGAGGCCCTCCTTCAGTGAGTCTGCCCTAGCATTTCTTCTGTCACTAATCAATAACACAGAGCTGACATGGAGACATTGTTACTGTCACAGGACCAACTTCACATAATCTTTTATCAGTCTGAACAAACGTATTGGAAAGCAGTTCTCTGACCAGCTCTTCCGACAGCCTGCATCCTTCTTAGGACTTCCAGGCTAAATGGTTTCAATAGCCAGTTTATGCTCATTTGCTCCTGTGCCAGCTTTAAGCTTAAAATAGCATTTTCTTCTCTAGAGCTTACTTCCTGATTCCATATACAAAGCAATTATCTGGCCTCAGCCTTTGCTTTGTTGAGCTAAAGAAGACAAGCTCTGTTAGCCTCCTCTAGTAAAGTAGTGCCTTCCCTATTCACCCTAACAGCACTTCTCTGTGTTGGTTACAGTTTAAATTTGGGGTTTGATTGAAATTATTTTAATTTTCTTTTTTATTTAATTGACTGCAGTTATAGGCAGTGTCTGGAAAGAAGTTCTCCAGCGTCCTGTGGAATACTCACAGTACTTCTCAGATTTGACTGGGATATGCCTTGCCTGGTACATCCCAGAATTAACTTGTCTTTTTCATGACACTTTCATATGTGATTATATGACAGGTTATAAATAGCATACTTGGGTGTTTTCCCTTCTTTGTCATTTGCAGTTCAGTTTTCAGTGTATCAAAGAAATTCTTACTAATCCCCAAGTATGTGACTTTGCTGTACTAATTTCTGCTCTATTTCTGTTACCCCATCCTCAGTTTTACCTCTGTGCCATCCTCGTCTTATGTTAATTTGATAAGGTCACAATTTCAGTGTTCATGCTTTTGTCTACCTCTTTCAGGCATCATTTGTGAAAACCTTACTTCATACTGTTCCTTAAATTATCACTTGAAGACCAGTGAATTCTCTATATCCTACAGTTCTCCATGTCCACTGTTTTAAGTAATGTTCTCCTTGTCATAATCCAGTGGTCATCTCACACCTGGGTTAAATCCATCAGACTAGATTTTTTGACAAATTCAAATCAATGTGACATTATTTGCATGAAAAAATATTACATCAGATCGTATTGGAACAAATTATTGTTCCATTGTTCCATTAATTTCTGATTCTTGTCTTTAATGTTCTTCATCCTAAACCTAACTTAGACCAGTTGTTTGCCTCTCTGCTTTACTTCTAACAATAGCCACTCTAGGTAAACCTTGAAAGAAGTGTCCATAGCTATTCATTAAAGGAAGATTTCCCTTTCCTGACCTAACTGATTTATACTAAACTGGTCTTCTGAGGCATGCGAATCAACACTCCTTTTATTTCCTTCCTAACACACACTAAGAATGTCCTGATTAGTGATATCAGAGAGTGATCTATTTTTGACCAACGGTGTATTGTGGCAACGTGTTCCCTAAATGACTTGTGATGTGTAATCTACCGCTCTGAGGGCATCCACTAGAGAGAAGCACATTCCAGCAGTGAGCAAGCACTCCCTGCAATGCACTCTGCAAAGCATGAACTGTCCTCTAAACTGTGAACTTCCTGTTATCTGAGTACTGTACTGTACTCAAATACTAATGAGAATTGCAACTCTGGGAGAATTATTTTTTCATTTTTGGACACTTTTCTAGCACATCAGCAAGGAACATTTTAACAAAGGGGATGAGTGTTTTGGCAGACTATTGTCTGACATCAGCTCCTGAAACACAAACATATATTTATCTTCAAAATAAGCAAGTAAAGTATTTCCATTCTATTTCTGAAGGAGTACTGGAGACAGAGACACTAGTTTTATGGTCCCAGTGAAGCTGTGAAATGAAGCAGTGAGTTATATCACCTTATTTGCAGTAAATCCACCAAATTAAAGAAGTTGAATTGCAACTGTTTGCGAAGAATTCTGAAAATTAATAGTATGATAATTATTTTGTGCCACTTCAGTCGAAATCTCTAATGAATGGCAAGTTTATTCCAAGTAGACATTATTTTTTTGTTATGAAGGAGAAAATATTTTGTATAAAGAACAGTTTGGCTTTTAAAAAAAAAAATTCTTGAAGAAACTACAGGTAATCATGGATGAGATTATTGATAAAATTATTTGTGCATTATGTTTTTGTCTGCAATTCATGAAAATGCCAAAGAAAGAGGTTATTTTGCATTGTAGAAAGCATACAAGTATAACAGGATGTCAAAATTTAAAATTAAGGCTGAATCCCACCAAAAGCTTTCCAGGCACGAAACTTCAATTATTACTCTCTGGACTTACTGGCCTTGGTGCTTTACCAGCAGAAGGGAAGCCAGTAAATGGCTGTCTCTGCCATTTTGAAGGTTGTGCTGCTTAGTAAATAATGAATAAGTTTAAGATTTTCAGCACTTTTTGGGTCCTCAAAAGTACTTAGGCAATAAATGTTTAATAAATAATAAATAAAATTATGGTTTGGATAAATGAAAAACACAGACCTTTTTTTCTACTGAAATTATGAACATGTCATGAAAACTGTAAAGAAAAACAATTATGTCATTTTCCTGACATGTGAATTTCTTTTTTGAAAAAGCTGGCTAGGAGTAATTGTGAAACAGAGTCTCAAAATAAAAGGCAAAAAGCTCATTGCTTAATTCAAAACTAGGCAGAACACAGTGCCAAGAAATACCCAAGAGAAAATACAGAGGAAGCCAGATATGGTGATGATGGAAGCCCCTGTGAGAAGATAAAGTAGCATTGTATGTGGAGACTCTGATCCCTTTCTAGCTGTTTACACTCATACAAACATTGGTATTTTATACCTAAGGCTTCTACTTTGCCCTGGGGGCATGCCTTTTTATAATGATGTATCAAATTTTGCATCCTTCATGTATTCTGATCAGTGAGAACTCATCTCCTTGTCCTCCTTCTGCGGCTCCTATTGCTGCAGCTGCACAAGTACAGCAATGGGGAGAGTTCTGGAAATCTCATGGTGCTTTTACCATGGTATCAGCTCATGTTGAACAGGGTCAGGTGATGCTTTATATAAAACAGAAATACGGTATCCATTTGACTTTATCCTCCTACTGCCATTGGAGAAGGAAGAGTGGATTTAGCAGCAAAGTTCATTTTCCTCCTATGTAGAAAGGAAAACCCTCATTCAAGGCTCTGAGACACAAGTGGACATGTTCCTGCTGTCTTTAGCAGGCACTGGTCAGGGCCAACATGAGGTTCACCCTTGTAATGGGCTCCTTGCCAAGAACAGGAGACTCCACAACTTGAGAGCAGGCTTGTGTGCCAACATAATACTGAATTTCTAGACTTCATATTGCTGTTTCAAGTGAGGAATCACTGCTTTTCTTCTGCCTTCCCAATATAGCATGATGGAGCTGTTCAGGTGAAGCTCACCACAAGAGTTTTAGTCTCATTTCTGCTTGGAAAGGGAAATTATTTATAGACACGGGGAGGAGAGAAAGCCAGAGATTTGGTGATTCCTTTGCAGTGTGCTTAACCATCAAACTTCTCTCCTTTTTGCACTTAGTTGCTCCCACCCCAATATTTCAGCTGTTCGTTTCTCTGGTACGCTCTAACTGCATGTCTCAGTAGCCTGTGGGGAGTCAGGAAAGGTGACTACTGACTAAGCTCTGTTTTGAAAAAATCCCTCTTTGAAAATAGTCCACTTCTGCTTACACCAGTTCAAGTCCAAGAATTAGCTACGTTTGGACTTTGCTGTTTGCCATACTGCACAGCAACACACTTTGACAGCACTGTCAGTAGTACCAAACTATACTTCTAGTACCCAAGAAACTTGTTTGTGCCAGGGCCTCTCCCCTCTGTCTGTGCTGGAACACTGGCAAAGGACTTACAGTGACCACCAGGTCCTTACATGTGGTGAGCATTTTCAGCATGGCTGTGGTTCCGTGGGAGAACCCCAGCTACTTCAGCTGAGATAGGAGTGGAGTTGTTCCTGTGCACAACTGCTCACAGTCCAGGTTTAGTGTTGCACACAGGCCACTCTTCCTTCCTCCATGGAGACTGACAGGCAGAATCTACAAGCCAGCCTTCAGTGCTGGGGCTGGGGTATCTGGGGGGCTAGAGGGGCATACAACTAGGGTGGTTACCTTCTGATCTCATCTTCCCAAGACCAGAAGCATATGGGATGGCTTTTATCTGTGTTGTAGTTTGTTCAGTGAAGCTATGCTACTGTCAAAGCCTGCTTTAGTTTGATTTCTTTGCAATTAAAAAGAGCAGACGAGCCAGGTAAAAGCAAACCTCTTGTTTAAATGAAAATAATTAGTAGCTGGCTAGCAAGAGCACCGAAAAACAATCAGCTGTTTTCAGTTGAACAGATCTGTCTGCAAGTTTCACAAGTCAGAGGCTCCCCCAGGGAGAAAGCTTCTGCATTGACTAAAGATGGACTTGAACCAAACCTCTGCCTCCAACCATCTCCTGCCGTTCTGCAGTGGCGTTCGAATTCAACTCTTTCATTAGCCTTGAATGAGCAAGGCTTCCCCAACCCTCTAAACTCACTGCACCTGGAATTCAGATCCAGACTGTATCTGTTCTGCAGCTTCAGGACACAAACCGCCAATATACTTTTGTTTTTGGAGGCATAAAGATCTGAAACGGGAGGAGACTTTTTACAAGTGACCTACAAGTTCCATTTCCACCTGATGCCAATGGGATTAGGGCACCTGTGGAAAAAACAATGCCAAATCTCCCTTCACTTCGGCTTTGCTGGCATACAAGAGGGCCGAGGACCCATTTCCATGAACTCACATGGAAAAGGTTTTCTTTTCTGAAGAGGATCCGATCGCTGTGCAGAAGCGCTGCTGCCAGGAGCCCGGGAAGCGGCGGCGGAGCGGGGCGCTTCCTAATGTCTGGAGTAC